>OX421856.1:14100000-15300000 GCA_949127965.1 Pandemis corylana | reverse complement strand
GCCTTCTGCAACAACAGTTTGGTTAGGAACTTTATATCCCGATTCCCGTACAGTTTGAAGTGCCTCTTCAGGGCAGCTCCATAGTACCTACTCCATCTTCTACATCCACCAATGGTGCGGAGTTTCAAAAAGTGTTGCGATTTTGCATTGTCCGCAAAGAGTTTATCCTAATCTCACAAACTCCTTCCATCTCTGTCTAGTGGCTAGACTTGAGAACAACAAATCATGTATATATCCCTTACGGGGTAGACAGAGCCTGAAGTAACAAAACCTAAAGGCCACGTTTAGCATGATTGTAGACGTATACGTGGAAAAAGTAATCAAAATAGTGATGGGTTGCTAGCCGCATCGCCTATAACATGATTCCTAAGAATTTCGCCCATTCCCTCGACGGGCTTTTACCATTTGCGCGGGAAGAGAAGCAACTGGTACATTCTATGTTTTTCCTTTGCTCCCAGACCAACATGGAAGGATTTTTTGTAGATATTGTTTATTGTCTTTGTACTTATGGTATTTAAAAATGAGAGCCGATAGCGTCTACAATATCGTGGTCGAGTTAGTTTATTCGATTTTGCTTGTAATGTTGTGTAGATGGTAAAAGGCCATCGAGGGAATGGGCGAAATCATAGGAATCACGTTATAGGCGATGAGGCTAGCAACCCATCACTATTTTGATTTCATTTTTCACCTATACGCCCACAATCTTGCTAAATGTGGCCTGTAGGTATCTGTTACCTAAGGCTCTGTCTACCCCGTAAGGGATAAAGACGTGATTTGTGTGTGTATGTATGTATGTTGTGTAATGAGGATATGCTTGTGTGTACTTAGCTAAGAAATCCAGCGTCAATACAATACACTTGGACATGCGAAAACGTTTACGAAATGCTCACCTGCTCGGTCCCAATTTGCACGGGTTTCTCGTAAATAATCCACGTGACGCATTCAGTGTATGGCGGCGTGGTCAACGACCCCTTGTAGGTCACGTAACTACCCTCGTGCAGATCGTCCCTGTCCATCCATGACAGCGACTCTGTGACACATTGATGTAACATTATATCGACGGGAAAGTAGGGTGCTACATTGCCATCAATTTATGAAATAGTAAATTAAGCTATCTTAGTATTATACTGGTTAGATTTTGACATGGTTCTGATGTGAGCTCGAGAGTGGGTAATAAATTCGTCGAATCTAGTTGCAAAAACAAACGAATGTAAATATTTTTTCTCAAAAATGTCCATAAAGTCGTCATTGATAACTACATATCAGAACAGGAAGTTAATTGTGGTCGGTCAGTCCAAAATTAAAAAAAAAACATTACTGTAGCGCTAAACTCTCCAGTAATGTTGCATACAAATTCCATTACTGTCTAGTTTTTAACTTTTTAAAAATGCAAATCACCATTATAAAATAAAGGCACAAGACTTAAAACACCAAATTAAAAACAAAAAAGCTAGTACGACAACATGTTTATCTGTGTCTGAAATGGCTTCAGATGTTCTGGGTAGAAAAATACTCTCTTCAAATGCCATTGATAGAAAAAGGCGGCAAAGCAAAAATAATTAATAATTTATGTCAATTACATTTTCATTTATTTTTGTTGTTGTTTTCTTTGTCGATTTTTGAGAAAAACACTATACTTGCCTCGGGCAGAATAGCATTGCTGGCTTCGTATTATTAAACGGACTCGCAAACTCGTCCGTTCAAACCACAATACTCAGCCAGCAATTGCCTACTTCCTGGCCTAGACAGTAATGTACTATTATTTTTTTCGGTTGTAAGGGGAAAAAACAGAAGTTACAATTAAAAACAAATTCGAAAAGTCAAGCAGAATTAATAAACAGCAACACTCGACACTTTTAAAGACTCATATCCCATCTTCAACTTACCAGCAGTAACCTGGACCGTCTGATCCCTCTTCTGTATCCCATCGAGCCCCTCAACCAGCTTATCAAACGTAGGGTTCGGAGCATCGACAGCCTCTAGCAGGAAGCCGACGACAGCCAAACCGTCAGCGTGGCCGACAGCTGCCTCCAAAGACTCGTACTTGCTGTTGTAATGCACGAAGTGACATTCTGCAGCATATCTGTAAGAGTAGACAGGATGGATGAAAGAAGACTAATTAAACATCATCACTATCACTACACAGTCACTACATAGTATAAAACAAAGTCGCTTTCTCTGTCCCTATGTCCCTATGTATGCTTATATCTTCAAAACTACACAACGGATTTTGATGCGGTTTTTTCAATAGATAGAGTGATTCAAGAGGAAGGTTTTTGTGTATAATTCTACGCAGACAAAGTCGCGGGCAGAAGCTAGTACCTATAAAATAAAATCGCTTTCTCTGTCCCTATGTCCCTATGTATGCTTATATCTTCAAAACTACACAACGGATTTTGATGCTTTTTTTTAATAGATAGAGTGATTCAAGAGGAAGGTTTTTATGTATAATTCTACGCAGACGAAGTTGCGAGCAGAAGCTAGTAATTATATAACGAAGAGTGAGGATGGGAGCGTTGGGAGGATAAGGCCTAGAGGGACGTTCGGTGACCAAATTGGGGACGTTTTAACAAAAGGTCACGTCAAGAGTCACTATGGTGGTTTTTTTGTGATGGTTCTAGACAAAATTACGTATTAGGGCCGACAACGCACTGGCATCGCGTAAAGCGCTGCGGGTGTCTATGGACAGTGGTGATCATTTTACCATCAGGTGACCCACTAGTTCGTTTGTCTGGCCTCTCTAACATAAAAAAAAATCTCTTTATCTATATTACAAAATCAAGGGCAGCCATTATATCTCGCTCCGGAATCCACATTACACTCGCAGATGCGGAAAACACCGAAATTTGAGATATCCTATCTCTAAACATACCTGGAAGTGATTACAACACACTGTTATATTAGCAAAACAAGTTATATCTGATTTATTACAAGTTACTGTTGACACTTACAACAGTTAGTGAAATAAACGAAGAGATAGCGTGACTATATTTATTTTTCTAAAACCGCAAAATTCTTTTATAAAACGCATCATTTTTGAACGCATGGCTCACCGTTTTAATCGTGGCGCTTAATTATAAATTCTGAATTAAATAGTTGTTATACCGAATTTCATTGTCAAGGTTCGGATCTCATTATGATATTCGTAGTGATAAGTTTCCACCTTATGCCACAATGACAATGAAATAATTATATTCTAAATGTGAAATATCTCTGCTGCAATCAGTGCTGCAGGCGTCTAACACCTCAGCGTAATGCTGAGCCAGCGACCATTTCACTTTTGCGAAGACACACACAACGCACCGCTTATGACATGATTCCTAAGATTTTCGCCCGTTCCCTCGATGGTCTTTTACGCTCTGCGCGGGAAAGAGAAGCAACAGCTGATTGATTTAATTTCTCATTTAATTACCCATGTCCATCCAGCACGTGTTCGCAGCCAGTGAAGTCGTCCACCGACCAGTGGAAGTGCATCTGTTCGAAGATGTACTCGCCGATTAGCGGGCCGCCGCTAAGCCGCGGCCGGTTCGCCGTGTCCAACGTGAAATACGCTGGAAATAACGCTAAATTAGTGTACGACCAATGATTCTGTCTAATTTTCGATTTCAGCCAGTCTTGGCCCTTTTTAGTTCTTTGGCAATTTTTTGCCGCTTCTGGCCACTTTCTGCACAAACATCGTTGGCCAAGAAAGATCCATGAAAAGAAGGACCCATGGACAGGAGAGAGATAATAGTTCTTATTACTAAAATACCAAAAATACAGTTACCGTAACCGAAAATACCGTATTATACTAAAAAGTAAAAATGGTATACTGAATCGATACTAATTACCGCCTTACTCTAGACCACACTGAGGTAAATACTTCACGAGTTATAGTTGTAAAATAAAAAATTAAAAAAGCAGAATATACAGAAAATCTACAAGACTTAAAAAAAGCTATATCGTGAACTTGAAATACTTAATTCCCCTTGACCATGGCTTGTTTCAGTTGTTTTGTAACTCGGTAGATTATAGATTACACTTATCGATATCTAGCGATAAAACCAAAGAACGCACAACTGATTTTCGCCAAATGCGTTATGTAATTTGTGTGAAATTTCACGATAAAATAACTGAAGTGATTTTGAGTTTTTAAATTCGAGCACGTGATTGTATGGAGTAATGCACTCATGTTTATCAACATAAACTCTGACTCATTTATCATTTATTAAGCCTAACTAAGGCAAACATTTAATTATTCATCAAAATATAAAATCTGTTTTTAGAGTTACGTGTCCTAAAGGTAAAAAAAAACCCTTCTAAAATCACTTCGTTGTCCGACTGTCTGTCCGTCTAAACATTTTTTCTCAGAAACGCGAAGAGGTATGAAGTTTAAATTGATACCAAATAAGCTTATGCAATTAGAAAATACCTACAGTACCTATTTGTAAATAGTGTTTCCATGAAAGCCCATCGAGGACATGGGAGAAAATCATGTTATAGGCGATGCGGGTAACAATTCATCACTATTTTGATTCCCCTTTCCACCTTTACTTACGCCCACAGTCATGCTAAACGTAGCCTTCAGGTCTTGTTACCTTAGGCTCTGTCTACCTCGTAAGGGATAAAAGGGCATTTTCAAAAAAACATGTATCTACCCTTGACTTTTTTTTCCAAAATGATGACATTTTGGGTTTTTCTGAATCAGAATTATTAGCACTAGGTATTTATTTTTGTAAAGAAAAAAGTGTCCATTGGTTTTTTTGTCAGTTTTGTGACACTATTTTCATACGATTTATATGGGGCGTCACAAAACTGACACGAAAAAGTTGTATGGGAAACTAAGGTAATCTTGTTGGAAAAAGGGTAGGTACACGTTTTTTTGAAAATGCCCAAAAACATGATTTATGTGTGTCATAATGTGTAGAAATAAATAAATACCTGAGTCGAGACCAAGAAATTTTGACAGCTTAGATCTCGTTTCGGAACGTTCAGTGGGGAGCTCAAAACCGATCGCAATGGACATCCGTGAGGAAGACCAATGTCCAGCAGTGCAGGTCTTCCATCTGATATGACGACGATATCTAAGCAAGTAACTCACCGGTTTGTCCCGTGTTCAAGAGTATCCCTTTGCCCTCGTTGTCCCAGTAGCCTTTGAACTTCAGCGCATCCAGTGACGTCCACGTGGGACATTTCTGGAGGGATATCGCTATGGGAGATTGTGAAGCTCGCAACCGTGATATCTGTTCCGCTGCAGGTAATTCAAAAATAATAATTTGTGATCATCATTGCATTCATTATTGCGCTAAATAGACTGTTTCAGTATGCCTGTTTGACTATAATCGCGCTGGTTGTAAATATGTAGCCTAAAATGAAGCAGGCTTGCCCCAGCTCGCAATCAGATTTGAAACGGCCAGTGGCTCGTTACTCGAAGCTACGAGTTACAATTTTAACTAGCAACATTGGTCAAATGTCAACCACTGATTGGTTGATTGGGCCAACGTTGCTAGTTCGGACTTGTAGCTTCAAAAAAAGGGCCACAGATTGTAACGGTAAGAGAACATAAACGCAGGCAGGGGATTTATTACATGTATATACTAGTCTATAATTTTATTAATCAACGTCAATACTACACAGTCACTGTCATATTTTGCTTGTAATTAAGTATAGATAAAAATATCGAGATATAAATAAAATATGTAAACTAAAGGATGACAATCAAAAAGTAAACACACGCATCACGTAGTTGTGACTTAAGTAAAATATATAGTGACAGACCCTGGTCCATTCTTCAGTTATACACGAAGGGCAAAACACCCAAAAAAAGGAGCTCCGCCCTTGAGCCCTTGGGCGGAGCTCCGTCGAAAACCTGGTGAACAAATTGCAGGTGGAACATGGATCGGGAGTGAAAAGTTTTTACAATGGACGAAGTAGAAACTCGGTCACTGACCGACTCTTGACCTAGATTAAGTATAAAGGGTTGGTTTATAAACCTGAGTAAATTTCCATAATGAATATCACATGATATGAATGAACTAGATAAAAACTAAATTTCTGGAAACTACAAATTACGATTTTACAAGTCTACACTGGCAACATTGGTCAAAAACTCAACCGCTGATTGGTTGATTTGATTGGACTAAATATAGTTTCAACTTGTAAAATTGTTACTTGTAGCTTCGTGAAACAGGCCACTGTTCGCGATTGCTATTCAATCAAGGCACGTGTTCTTTCCAAAATAATAGCGTTATGATGTGAAGAACACTACCAGTGGTTAACTGGAGACGGACATGAAACACAAAAAGAAATAGTTAATGATGTAGAACCTTCAGAGGCTGCTGTTTTGGCCGGCGTGACGACGCATCTTGGCAGGAGCTTCATGTTTCCACGTGCTGTGTGCCGAACGTCCGAGGGGCATTGAAAAACAAACGGGTGTACGAACTCTTTCAATGCTATCGAATTCGCCTTGATAAGATACGGCAAATAATTTATCGCATTTGTGACGGCGCGGAAGGATTAACCTTACATTTGTCATCCGCGATCTTCCGATACTGCACTTTGTGTCGCTGCTTTACTTGGCTTCAATGTTAAGTAATCTGCAGCCTACCATACTTGGAACATTATGTTATTGTTATTCCAGTGGCATTTTGTAAAGGCAAAGTGTTGCAAATCACTTGTTATTTTAAGTACTTGTTGTTGCGGGTGGTAGGGCCTTGTGCAAGGTCCGTCCGGATCGCTACCACCATCTTATTCGCTAATCCTGCCGCTAAGTAGCAGTACTTGCACTGCTGTGTTCCGTTGTGGAGAGTAAGACAGCCGGGGAAATTACGGGCACAAGAGGCATTTCATCTTAGTCCTCTAGGTTGGCAACGCATCTGCAATCCCTCCGGGGTTGCGGGTGTCTATGGGCAGTGGTGATCACTTACCATCAGGTGACCCACTTGCTCGTTTGCCTTCCTATTCATATTTTAAAAAAAAATGTGTCGTTGACGTCGAAAAGGTTAAATTTAGCCTCATCTGTTCAGTATGTCTTGTGCAAATATACGCACCGTTTTTTTAACAGCATTTTTAATTGGAATGCAATGAAATAAGAAAATGCAATGTATTGACATTTCTCTTAGTTCCAATTTCCTTAAGACTCAATATTAATTCAACAACTTTACTGTAAATAAAATTCTGTATTATACATACATACAACAAAAACATATATACATAAATCTAACCTTCTGGAAAGGAAACTTTGGTGTCTGAAACACAAATGCAACTAGCAGAAAATATCCTTCGATAAGATGCTATTAAGTCGAACCTAGCTCATTCCCTAAATACTCTTACAAAGGTTTAAGACGCGAGACGCAAAGAATATTCAATACACAATTTGTTCAGTAATCTTAGAGGATTACGTCGCAAACCACGCATTACGCTCTTCAGATAGATTAGATATGAAACTCCCGAATATTTGCTTGATGGATGGTTTAGTAGCACCATTGATAAGATACTGGACAGACATGAGTATTATTAATTTATGAAATGGGGCCGTTAAAGTGGGTGTTCATTTGGTCGATTATGGGTTGAATTTACTTGATAACAAGGTGTTCTCTCGATTCCACTAAAATATTAAAGTGTTATAATGTGTGTCTATTACCATGAGATAACACTTACATGTTTTTATTGTCATTGCACATGCCACATAGTGTTTCAACCACTGCATCTTCTTCATCAAAATCGACGATTATATCTGTCATATACAGTGATTGTATGTGGGTACTTCACGACTTTGTTAAATAATAAAGTAGACGAAAGTAGGTAGTTGAAGATTGTAATGACATTCTCACTTTGTGTGCAGCTACCGAGCTGAATATACGATTGGGGTGCGAGTCGGGTTACCTCCACGTGTGATTAAGAGCTGCGGTTCGTTTTTGGATCCGTCCGGGGGGAAGAGCAGTGCTTGGTCCGGTGCGCCCTGGGCAACGGCTAATGATTTCCTGGCAGTTTCTGAGGGATATCATTGACCGTTGGCTAAGAGCCCGACAGGGGGGGAGGGGGGTCTTTGACCATTACCGTACAACGTTGCCGACATTTTGTCACAAGATTTTTAAATAAAAATTTTTACATTGACATTGGCGAAGTTGTCGTCACTATAACGACTTGATACGCCACAAATAAAAGAAGAAGAAGAAGAAGAAGAATATACGATTTACCTCTAAACATGTGTTTTCGTTGATATCTGGACATAATATCCATGAAAGGAACCTTGTTAGTGGACGTGGCATCAGGTATTTGTGTTCGTCTTCGTAGCAATTACGTTTTAAGACTTTTATGGTTAAGGTGCTGTTGGGCAGGTCCCACCCCTATGGTGCGAACACGAAGCCTTTGATATTCTCGTTACCTTCACAGCCTCTTGCTCGTGTCGGCATTATGCGTATAGGGCAACTTGCGTTTGGTCATTTCACGTATTATTTATGAGAGACCTTTTTGCGACTGATCACTCGTGTTGGCATTATGCGGATCTTGGAGCAATTTGCGTGTTTTTCATTAGTCAATATATGCGCAGAGAGTATTCGTTACCTATTGGTAAAACACGTCATGTGTAAACACGTGAATTATCAAACGATGTCCTATTTTGGCCTTTATTTTCCGTGGCACTACTAAGTGCCACTACTGTCCGGAGATTTTTATTTCAAAATGAAGTTTAACGAAGTCGACGGAGCTCCTATTTCTGGGTATTTTTGGCTCTTCAGGCCTGCTGAAGATCTAGTATAACCTAAACTTACATCCCATTTATGATATTTATTTTGGTTAGTAGTGCCACGTAGTAGTGCCATGGGTAACACAATCTTTTTTATAGTCGATTTCAGGAAATTTGAAAAGTCGCCACTTTTAAATTAATCAGGTGTGCAGGTAATCTTCTTATATATAAAATTCTCGTGTCACAATGTTCGTTCCCGTACTCCTCCGAAACGGCTTTACCGATTCTTACCAAATTTTATATGCGTATTCAGTAGGTCTGAGAATCGGCTACTATCTATTTTTCATATTGAAATTTAGAAGAAATAAAAACGGGAGCGAAGCCGCGGGCAACAGCTAGTAATATTGTATAAAATGATGTTGACAAAGATAAGAAACGTGACGAGGTAATCTATTTTGTAATACACGAACTAGGTAGGCAGTGCATAATAATAATAATAATAATTTTTACCCGTGTTGTGTCTAATGTTTCAGCGAAAAAGTTGCGATGAAGTTAATCCACAGATGCTTCACTCATCCATGACTAATTTTATTTGAATAGGTTAATGATATTCCCATGTGTCAAAATTACATAATGACGGCTTCGAATACTTTCGTTGCTAATTTCTGCCAAAATAATACTAATAATAAAAATGCTACGTCATCTTCTGGTAGAGATGTGTTCACTTTATAAATTTAATATTGTCAGCATGTACGGTCAAGTGCAAAAATAAGTATCGATACGAACTTCTCAAAAATTTGTCCCACTACCTTATTACGCCGGTGTAAGAGCGTATGGTACTTATTTTTGAAACTTTGACTAGATACATATTATTACACTTGACTGTACTAATATATCAACGAATACGTATCGTACAATCATACCAAATAGAAAAATAGTTTTTCTATGATTTTAATTTGAATTATGAGCTGCTTTGCATACCGAATGAAAAAGGGAAGAAAAATAACCCACTGTCTCTAAGGACAGAGGAAGGGTTAATTACTCCCAAGAAAAGTCCTTTGCCGCGTTCCTAATTTGAAGTGGGAGGAAGTGAAGCAGACTTCCGTATAATTACTATGCTGTATTTTCATCAAGGATTTTCCCCGTTCACTTTGCTCCAATATTTACTTATCTTGAAACAGCGTTACGGTGCGCGTATTCTATGCAAATGTGGTAATTCATTATTTTTTACATCATACCTTATTGAAAAAATAATGAGGTACTTCTCATTAAATAACTAATAAAAAAGCTTTTTCATCATGCACGAAAAAAGCAAGATTCTGATTTCAAATATATATATTTTTTTAAATCGTACCAGCAGAACTCCCCACAAAAATGCCCGTGTGCATTTTCTTATAAATTTTCAATGCAATCGATAACGATATAACGAGTGACTCGCAGAACAGCGTAACCTCGATATTGATGTATAAAGAACACTACTTGTGCGACCACTTTCGTGGTTTTCCCTCGCGCGTGCCACATCGTTAGGTATTCGTCGCTGAACAATCAGGACAGCGTCAAGAGTATCGTCTCTGAACACGTTGTGGTTGTGATTTTTCACGGCTTCCGCTCTTCAATTTCCTATGCAAGGTCCTTCAGATTTATTCTGGAACATTTCATCAATAGGTTGGGTTAGTCTGATTGAACACGTACAGATTTTTATTATAGTTTTGGATTCAAAATTAAGATACCCCCTCGACGTCGTACACTTTGAACAGTGGCGTAACTATAACGTCTGGGGCCCGCGGTCAATTCGTCAGATGGTGCTCCTTCCTCAATATACAGAAGTGCATCAGCGTCCCTTCTGTGCTCTAAACCAAGCCAGTTCGGGGTTCGTTAGAGCTAGGGGCCCCTGACATTTTGCCACCCCTGCCACCCTATAGTTACGCCACTGACTTTGAACATCGACAAATGTATGGAAACATTTGTCAAGCACAATTGGAAAGCCCTGAAAAACATTAAAAGGAGCATTCAATGAAAATAACCCAACCACTTGCTGAAATATTCGAATAATTCTGAGAGACGTTGTATGATCTATACTAATTTTATAAAGAGGAAAATTTTTATTGTTAGTTTGTTTGTTTTTTGCATTGAATAGGCTCCGAAACTACTGGACCGATTTCAAAAATTCTTTTGCCGTTAGGAAGCTACATTATCACTGAGTGACATAGGCTACTTTTTACCGCGGGAAAATACCTTTTCCTACGGGAAAATTAATTTATCGCGGGCGAAGCTGCGGACGGAAGGCTAGTAATAAATACTTTGGCGAAAGTTAAAAAGCCTAAATAGCTGTTTTTAAATTCATTTCTGAGTGTGAATGGTTACGTTGGGAGGGGAAGGCCTAGGAGGACGTTCCGATACCAAATAGGAGACGTTTTGGAAAAAGGTCAGGTCAGGAGTACCCGAAACCGACGAGCATGTATGAAGAGATTGATGAGTGTGGATGAAGCGAAAGAAGTATGCCAGGATCGTAGCAAGTGGAACAAAGTAGTCTCTGCCTACCCCTGTGGGAAAGAGGCGTGACGGTATGTATGTTTCTGACAGTAAATTGAAGGCTCTCCTACATAATTTACTCCGCAGACTAAGTTACTATTACATACATGTTAAGTTTCATTAAAGAAGTACAAATTATAAAGAACACACTCTTAAAGAAAGCGTACTACACAGTTTGATGAATATAAATATGTGCAATGGTAAGGACCAAGTTTGAAAGAATGCGCGTAACCAAATCTAAAAAAATGTCCCGGAGAATCTAGTGTTTTGTGAGCGATCTTGTAGTGTGTGTGTGTGTGTGTGTATGTGCGTGTAGTGTCTATATGTATACGGCCTCTGGCCCTGTTTGCTACTGTCTGCTGTTTGGACGTGCTAATAAATATGTTTTTAGAATAGGAATTCGAAAAACTCTCATTTAAATAAGTTTATATATAATTAAAACTAATTCTGATCCTTAAAAAGTGACTGGGATATCTGTATTTCGCTTTTGCAGTAGAAAACTTTCCTGCCGTTCATCTTTTGCGGGCAACGCCGCAGCGCGCACGTCGGTACGCCGTTGAAGCAGACGTGGTTGCGGGCTATCTCCACCGCTCTCTGAAAACCAATACACGTTAAAAGCGCAGTTAAACTTGAGCATTTACTTTAACAGGACATCAAGCAAAACAAAGGAGCACACTTAGTGCCAACATCTTCTTCTTATCACTACATAGTCACTACATAGTCACTACATAGTATAAAACAAAGTCGCTTTCTCTGTCCCTATGTATGCTTATATCTTCAAAACTACACAACGGATTTTGATGCGGTTTTTTTTAATAGATAGAGTGATTCAAGAGGAAGGTTTTTATGTATAATTCTACGCAGACGAAGTCGCGGGCAGAAGCTAGTATACATATAAAAATGAATTTCTGTTCGTTTGTCTTGCCAATTTTGGTATTGAACTATTTGTGAAAGTCCAGGCCAGGTTTAAACGGTGAGAAAATATTGAAATTTAGAAGAAAAAAACGGCAGCGATGCCGCGGGCAACAGCTAGTGGGTAATAAAATTAATGATATTGACGTGATCGGATGTGTTCAGTGCGTTTTTTTGTTTTTGTTGCTATTGGCTTTATTTTTTAAATTTGTTGAGAAGCAAACTTACCTTTAGTTACCTAATGTTAGAAATATTGTGTATTCTAAAAAATCTTATTTATCTCTAAAATGGCGTTACTTTACATACACATAATATGTTATAACTTTTTTTTGTTGTTTACGTGTCCCCTGTTATCAAGACACGAATTATTCACTCATTAAGTAGAATTACCGTTTAAGTCAAATAGATATGGTTAAAAAATAGCCGGCAAGTAGATCCCAGACCGGTCACGGCATATCACTATATGAGATTTAAAAAACAGACAGCACATAATATGTCATTTTAGTCTGCAGAATAAAAAATAGAGCTAGTCAAAGTAATCCGATCGCCTGCCGAAGTATTCCAGATTGATTTGAAGACATACCGCATACTTATTCATAAACGCTCTGTAGACTTGTTCTAACTTAGCAATCGTTTGTCCTTATCCGTCACTTTGACATTTACCTTTCACAGAGAAGGACAAACGATTGCTAAGTTAGCAGAAGCCTAGCGTTTATGAATAAGGGGGACAGTGTATATGGCCAATGGATGTCTTGATGATGATGGTTACTACTGTAGCGACCCTAGCGCCACCTAATTGTCGACTACATAACTACTACGACACACGAGTAGCTAGCGCCAGTTCTAATGACAGCTGTCACATCGTCAACTCTCTTCCTACGGACTTCGGTCCCCAGGCATAACAACTGCCTGGAGAGAGATCTCTCTATTGTGGCACTCCCTACACTTCGCACACTTCTTTTAATTCGCACCTTAGTTACAGGCAGCGTCCTAGCTGGTACTATCCACAGGGCGACTTCGTTGCACGGCGGTATGGGAACCGAGCCCTGGTAGCACGCGTAGTCCGAAAAGACCGGGATGAAATTCACAAGAGGCTCTGCATGCACCGACTCGTTGTTGGTCCCCATGTACAGTGCTTCTTCTATTATGGGCTCCAGTGCAGGTTGACTGAAGTTTGCAAACTGCAATAATAATCGAAATCAGAAAATAGATTAATGTTGACAAAATATATCCAAAATATTTTTTTTGGGTGCGCTCGTCAGGAGTTTCATAAAATGGCACCACAGTTATTAGATTGGGGAGAATGGCAAGTTGAGCGTTCCTGACACCCCATTGCTGGGAAATGGGGACCAAGGCCAGCCTTCAAGAAGATGAATCCGGAAACGCTCTGACCATCTAATTGGTTATACTACTTAACCATGGCGTAGACGTAGAGAGATATAGACTAATAGCTAAGAGACGAAAGGACATAGTCTGCTATCAGAAAATAAGACCCAAATTTGCTTTTACACACAAATTCTTTGTTTTCCTAGGACCATTCCTTTATAATAAGTTAAATGCAATTTCGTCCATTTATCCCCACAATTACAATAAATGCAAGAAAATTCTCCTGGAATCACTTCAAACTATGTCATACGAAGATACAGAGAACTTATTATTAGTTGTGAATTAGATTATCTTTGTAACTTTTATTTTTATTGGATTTAAATTTTTAAGATTTTATAAGATAGTACCTAATCATAGTTTTAATTTAATCATTACTTTATATTTTTGTCATGTTCATTTATTTTTCCCTGGTGAATGTTTAATTATTTAATAGCCGTTTTGCTTAAGTTCTTATAGCCTGAAACACAGGATTTCCTAGTTCAGGCATATGAGTTGTTAACTTAGATTTATAAGGAAACTTTGTTCTTAGTTATAATTTTGTAAAACATTTATGAATAAATTATCTTTATCTTTATATATGCCGAGCAAAAACACCTTGGTGGTTCTAATGGGTAAGGTAAGGGTCCTGGAAGTAAATTACACCGGGCAACAAAAAAAAGGCTTAGGATAGATTCAATTGTCCGGGAGCATTTTGGTGTAGCTGGAAAACCACATCATGAGTCAGACAGAGGATGCAAACCTTTTAAAATTTTGTTCTATACGTAACGTTATAAAATTAATTAATTACCAACAGCCACTTTCAAGATATCATTGAAGTATGCATTGTCAATCCAACTAACTTCGATTCGCTATGCAAATTTTTTGCAACAAATCCTCACAGCGGTATCGGAATGCCTGACAGGGAAATTAATAAAATTCTAAGGTGGGTTACGATTCAAAAGGTACGATCTTACGACGAACCTGTTGCCTCTAAAATTTATTTTGATGATGCTGACACCTGGCCAAAATTAAAAAGGGGCGCCAAAATTAAAAAAAAAAATTACGAGCGGTCTCGACGACAAAAAATATAAATGGAGCAGTCATCATATTTTAAAACAGCTAGACTAGGTACCTAATTTGTTAGATCCAATTGTTTACGAACCATCAGATGAATGATTACGGTTTTATTATATCGCGCCCTTATCTCTAGAGTCGGCAGTTGTCTCGAAGCATTTGAATCTATTAAGTGAGACTGGAGAAGATAAATCGCTAAATATAATCCAAGGTAATTTATTCCGAAGACAGATTGCAAAGATTGAGACCGGCGACGGTTGGAGATCTGAATTTTACTTTTCATTTCATTATGCCTCGTTAAATTCGGTATTCCGGATAAATTAGACAATCCACGAGTTGCGACATCTCGACAGGGCTATTAGGATCCATCTTGATTGTACTTTTTATTAGAAAAATAAGATGATAACACATTATTACAGAAAAGTGTAAGTTCTTTGGAGTTCTATTAACAATGTGGAAATTTCCTTTTTATCGTGCGTCTTAAAGAAAGGTTGCTTCAATGAGTGTAAAGCGTATAGCAAGAAAGGCGACGTACTTACGTGTAATAAACGGTTATTTTATTTTTAAAACTGGCCAGAAATGATGGCGAAAAAAGAACAACAATAATTAAAAATAGGAGTCATAATCCGATGCTTGTCAAAATTGGGAATGGATGCTTATTTTAAATGTGCTTGATGATTTTTCTATTGATAGGAATAACAATGCTTAGCTACAAAAAAAACAGATTTTTCCGTTCAGTCTCTTGTCGGCCCCAATATCGGCTGATTAGATTGTACGTCCATAACATCACAAATAAAAAAAAATGGCTGCTTGAGTCTGTGGTACACAATTAGTAGTCTCTATGCATATAATATATTTTTTCCATGTACTCACGTAGTCACCTGTACCGCTCAGAAATGACGGCATAGCGCTCAGAGTTACTTTATGATATAGTAACAGCCTTCTAAGCGTTATTTACGCTGGTTCATTTCACAGGTTAATTTTTTCCATGGGCTTGTATTCCAGCCGGCAATGTATTCCGAATCGTCATAATCATTTTGTCGTTATTGAGAAATTGGGGGCCTGAGTATTTCATCGTGTTTCTAAGAAAAAGGATCCTGAGTTGATGAACAATCAAATGATACTTTATAACGGTTCAGTTCTTGCCGACCGAACACTAAAAAATGAGAAGAAAATGTGTTGACTATTATGAATAACTAACGTTATAAAGGCTAGATACAGCCAGTATAGCCTGGTGATCCGTCGTCGCAGCGATAGCATCCGCCAGGTCCCTGTACTCTGAAGCCACGAAGAACGCCTGCGTCTCCAGAGGGTACCGTTTCTCCCCCACAATGTGTTCCGAGGGCCAGTGGAACACCATGGAATCGAAGGTATACCTCCGGGAGGTAAGGACTCCGCCAAACAGAGTCGGGCGACGATTGCTCGGCCAGTCTCCGTAGAGGGTTACTAAAATTCATAGAGTAATATATAAGAACTATCAGAAAACTAGTCATCATCGTCTACAGCCTATATGTCCCTCTGCTGGGCACAAGCCTCCTCTAGTTTGCACGCGTTCCCAGTGTGATTGGAATAATAGACCATTGAATTGATTCGCAGGTGTCTGCTGGTTTCATCGAAAACTCATAGCAAATTTCAATCAGTTCGTAATTAAATTCAATCCGAACGAAAACGAAAACTGTCATTCGACACAAGCTTTTGTGTAACACCCAACAACCTTTTACGTTTTAATTTAGTTTTCCGTTTTAATTACTGACCTGTCGTGTGATTTTCCAAAAAAGTCTCCCGGGGAGTGATTGCTGCCCGCAGTAAACAGTCATAACTTGACCCATTAAACATCCCTTATTATGACAGAGGTGTATAAACAAAGTGACACAACCACTTGCAGAATTATTACAGAGCAATTCTAAGATCCCCTATATTTTTACAACATTTCTTCTCCCGTTTTTCTTGGAGGCCAGTAATCACGTCTACTTCGTGTATTTTTTTTTATTCCATTCAAGCTGAAACCAAAACAACGCTGCTCGAATGGAGGCTTGTGCCCAGTAATTGGACGCGCAAGGGCTAGAAATGAGATGAGCACTGTTATCTAAAACTGTCATGGGCAACTTACTTCTGTGACTGTCAATGCTCAACGTCATTGACAACGGCTTTACGTGGAAATTGCAGAACGTGAGCACCCCTGTCTGCAGCGGCGTCAGACCCTTCGTAGGCAGCATCATGGGAGACTGTTGGCATCCACCACACTTCGGGAACTTCAACTTCCAGGTAGCTTGATCTGGAGACCGAAAATTATTGTGCTGAATTACAATTAGTTTAGTTTAGCTCCAGTTAAAAATGCTCCGTGCTTTAGGCACTAGTCCCACCAAGGGGGAGAAAGCGATTAGCTTTCAACCATTTTCTCGGTCAAATGAACAAAAGTCCGATCCCGTGTCGATTAGAGACAAATATATTTAACTAGCTTCTGCCCGCGACTTCGTCTGCGTAGAATTATACATAAAAACCTTCCTCTTGAATCACTCTATCTATTAAAAAAAACCGCATCAAAATCCGTTGTGTAGTTTGGAAGATATAAGCATACATGGGGACATAGGGCCATAGGGACATGGAGACAGAGGAAGCGACTTTGTTTTATACTATGTAGTGAAGTTATAGGAATAGAAATCATGTTATAGGCGATGAGGCTAGCAACCCATCACTATTTTGATTCCATTTTCCACCTATACGCCCACAATCTGTCTACCCCGTCAGGGATAAAGACGTCATTTGTGTATGTGTGTATGTATGTATATTTAAAGTTGATCGCTGGGTGTTCACACTGCCGGTGAGGACTATCTCTTCAGCAGTTGATTGCAGCGATAAAAGTATTCAAAGCGGTACTCGCTTGGTGGTAAAAACTCATCAAGCGAGTTGTGCGAGTAATCTTCCGTCGCACTCGAACACTCGCCTGTGGCCGATTCGCTTCTCGCTTCTCGCTCATAGTTGGCGGTGGGACCAGTGGCTTAGAGTCCCAGTCTGGTGAAACTTGGCAACCCGAGACCGGTGAAAGGTCATAGTAGTTTTTTAACCCTTGACCTCCAAATAACAAGTTTAATGTATCGCATTGAAGAGAAAACTACCGAAGCTACCTCAGTTATCTACAGAAGAAATAGCCCCTTACGGTTAAAATATAGGTACATTCTTTCACAAAACACGCAAGAGGCTAGTTTTGAACCGATTTCAAAAAAGGAGGATCAGTAATATCAGTAGTATCGAGGGAATGGGCGAAAGTCTTAGAAATTATGTTATAGGTGATGCGGCTAGCAACCCATCACTATTTTGATTTCCCTTTCTACATATACGCCCGTAAGGGATAAAGATATTTTATATGTATGTAGGTATGTAGGATCAGTAATTAGGTAGCGCAAACCGAAGTATAGTTATTTTGTTTTTTTTTTCTTTGTCACCGCAATTAATATTTAGATTTTAGTTATTGCTCGCTTTTTTCAGTTTTTTTACATCACTATAAAAAAAAAAAAAACTTACCTTTGTAATCCCAGCTGACGTCGGCTGTAACAAAGAAAACAAAAAATTATTCTCCACGCAATATAATAAAGTAAATGAGCACAAGTTGGCCTTCATAAAAAACAATGAGTCCCCAAGTCAGTCCTGTTAGGATCGACCCACAGAGCACTAAGAAAAGGAGCTGGGAAACCAAAATTTATTCTGCAAATAGGCAAAGGGCTCTTTTATTTATTTACATGACTGTATTTTTTTAAGCTGTTACGCTTCCGAAATGGCCGTCACTACCAAAAAGAATGAGCCATAATAAATTCCACCGAAAGATATTTTTTCAAAGAAAAATCAAAACAAAATAATATAACATAAAAGACATCGGTGGGTGGTAGGGCCTTGTGCAAGGTCCGTCCGGATCGCTACCACCATCTTACTCGCTAATCCTGCCGCTAAGTAGCAGTGCTTGCACTGCTGTGTTCCGGTGCGGAGAGTAAGACAGCCGGGGAAATTACGGGCACAAGAGGCAAATCATCTTAGTCCTTTAGGTTGGCAACGCATCTGCAATCCCTCCGGGGTTGCGGGTGTCTATGGGCAGTGGTGATCACTTACCATCAGGTGACCCACTTGCTCGTTTGCCTTCCTATTCATATAAAAAAAAAAAAAACATTGCAATAATCTTTTTAGATTAAAAATTTCATGAAGTTCAAATAACAAGTCTCAATTAAGTAATCTCACTTGTAAGTAATGTACCTAAAATAAAATTCAATTTAACAAGTTTCTAGGTAGTTAGTTTGCATGGGCCGACGATACCTTGGCAAAAACAACCAGTGACCCGTTTCTCGAAGCTTCAAGTTACAATTTTACAAGGCTAAACCAGCAACATTGGTCAAATCCCAACCACTGATTGGTTGATTGGGCAAATGTTGCTAGGTTATACTTGTAAAATTGTAACTTGTGGGTACCTCCCATTTGTTCTATGGAACTGTGACGTCATAGAACTGTTAACATTTTTCTTTCAGAACAGTTCCATGATAGAACTATTGAAACAAAATATGTGCTATTTGTTCTATAGAAATAGAAGCACCTCAAGTTCCCCATCACAAACTTGAGGTGCTTCTAGTTCTATAGAACAAATAGCACATTTTTTGTTTCAATAGTTCTACCATGGAACTGCTGGGAAAGAAAAATGTTAACAGTTCTATGACGTCACAGTTCCATAGAACAAACGGGGGTCCTTTTTTATTTTTTGGTTATTGTAAACTATTTAATTAATTTACGTATTTCTTTAGTTACACATAAGTCGGGTTCTATCTGTGTATTGCATTGTTTACGTAAAAGTTTATGGATTATGTAGTATATTTTATCTGTGTATCGTTTGGTGAGTCATAGACGGTTCTGGCTGAAAATCAGTGCTGCAGGTGTCTAACACCTCAGCGTAATGCTGAGCCAGCGACCGTTTCACTTTTGCGAAGACACACAACGCTGATGATCTATTTTTCATGTCTGTTTTTTTTGTTATACCTTGTTCATTTTCTATAAAATTGTGTATATTATCTTATATTTGTGTGTCTTGCAAAAAGGAATAAATGTCTTCTTTCTTTCTTTCTTTCTTTCTTTACCCTAACTTGGGACTTCGAGAACGAGCCACAATTGCCTGCTTCGCCAGTTAGTGCTCCGTGAGCCGACATCATAAGCTGGACAATTCCACCCTAAGCGTCTGTGCTCAGACTAAAACGATGATTAAATTGGGTTTGTGTGACCCGATCCCTTTTCACACCCAGCTGCGTCCGAACCGACGAAAACATTCTCAACAATAAATAAACACAAGGGAATAACCTTGTTATACCTAAACCGGATAAGGGAGTTGCGGGTAAACACGTAGAAATGGATGAGCCCTCAAACTTGAGCTGACTTTAGACGTGAAAGAAAAAACCTGCCAGTTTCACTACATGGCCAGGCATAGAAGTCATGGAGCCGGTGCCTTGCAGGATTTCCCACCATAAACCCCTATCATAATGATATTTACGTAGTTCACATACGTCATGGAGCTTCCCGCTGGGGTCTTCCCATCGAGTTACGACCTGGGTGCCTTTAAGAGGCGAGTGTACAATTTTCCGCAGGGCCAACAACGCACTGGCATCGCGTAAAGCGCTGCGGGTGTCTATGGACAGTGGTGATCATTTAACATCAGGTGACCCACTAGTTCGTTTGTCTGGCCTCTCTAACATAAAAAAAATCGATAAACAATTAATTTTCATAGAGGAATAAAATTATTTACCGCTAGCTGTCGCCCGCGACTTTGTCTCTGTCCCGACCGGGGATCGAACCCGGGACCTTAAGCTCAAGCTTCATTCAGCTTCAGGTTCTCTAACCACTGGGCTATCTGATCGTCAAACATACATAATATACATATTTTACAAGGCATACATACATAATTTAAGTACATACATGTTAATCACGTTTTTATTCTTAACGGGGTTGATAGAGCCCTGGGTAACAAGACCTAAAGGCCTCGCTTAGCATAAATTGTGCGCATATAGCTGGAAGGGGGAACAAAAATAGTGATAGGTTGCTAGCTGCATCAACTATAGAACATTTTCACCCATTCCCTTGATTTAACGATTTGCCCGAAATGAGAAGCGGCTGGTATTTTCTATGTTTTTTCTTTGCTCCCAGACCAGCATACTAGTTTTTGCCAGCGGATTCCTCTGCGCTGATTTAAGTAACACGAAACAACAAACACTCACGTGGAGGCGGCGGCTCGTCAAGTTCCGGATCAAAGCATATGTGCTTAGGGTCCTTTTCTTCTTTCGGTTCACACTTCGGTGCTGGTTTCGGTTCACACTTCGGTGCTGGTTTCGGTTCACACTTCGGTTCCGGTTTCGGTTCACACTTCGGTTCACATTTCGGTACCGGTTTCGGTTCACATTTCGGTACTGGTTTCGGTTCACATTTCGGTACCGGTTTCGGTTCTGCTTTCGCTGGTGCCTTCGATTCTGTCATGGTTATTTGCGACGGAACCTGAAAAATATCATCGCTAATTAGTAATTAAGCCGGGGATCATTGTTTGATGAGGGATAACATTTTAATTATTAGTCTGATCATTTTACAGCGGGAGCGGTCAGGAAGCGCAATTTCGTTGGAAATACAAAGGGTTTATACTTTATACTAAAAAAAATAGAAAGATTATAAAAAACAACAACCAAGTTTGGAAGACTCCACTTTTTGGAACGTTGCTATTTTTACATCAGTTACGTCTTCTCTTGTCTTTGTTCAGTACCCACTAGTAAAAATATAACTAATTTAATTAAGCTCCATTTTTACAGGATAATCAGTCTAATTTTCGTTTAAAGGAAATTGCAGGGCAAAATAAGGAAATGGCAACATCGGCTTTCATCTTTTATCAGTCTCGGTCTGGCGGGGTTTGTTTTTGAAAAAAAAACTGAATTATTGTCAAAGGCAAAACCAAACTTTCCGGGTAAATTACATGAAAGTTGGGCCGATGTTTCCGCGAAAAATTCTCGTTATTTTGACACCTTTCAGCATGCTGTATTGTTATTTTAAAGGTTTACTTCCAAATGAGTATCTATACTTATTAATTTAAGAGAGTTTGTGTTTATGTTTGGTTGCACGCGCTATTTCAGGATACATATTGATCCGATTTGAAAAAAAAACAGTGTTCAGCCCATTTATCGTGGAAGGCTATTATGTACATTATATATTACATACATACATACATAAATCACGTCTATATTCCTTACGGGGTAGACATATATATTACGCTACAACGAAATTATAATATTCCTGTATGGAGCTTCCGTTACGTGTACAGAATAAAATTGTTCCCCTTTAAAAGTAAAAAGGTATATTGTTAAGCTTATGGATTTCCGGTTTCATAATTTTTTTTTCATTTACTGTCTAGTTGCAGGCTAGCGACGTCGAAGTTCCTAAAACGTTCCCACAGTGTGCCTGTGGGGACGGAAGCGATACATAATGCCCTCGGTACCGCTCTGCTTTCAGAGCAGGACATATGAGTGCGTGAGAGCCAAAATTGGGGGCGGCAGACGTAAGCTTGCCTTCGGAATCCAAAAGCTTATTGGTTACTTACTTGACATGAAATGTATATTTCATAATTATTATTTTTTTTATTTCTTTTCTCTTCGGCATTGGAGACATCTCCAATTAATTTGTTTGACGGTGGAGACGTTTTACACCTCCACTGAACTTAATTTTTTTTTATTTTGTTGTTTTGACTAGCAGAGACTTTATACATCTCTACTAATAGATTAATATAATTTAAGGCTCGGGGACCTTATACATCCTTTTTATAAATGTATTTAAATTAAGTAGAATTTAAATATTCTTACTGTATTTTATTTTGAAAAAATGACTTTCTGCCAAGTTTCTTGCGGCGCATTCTTCTTGGCAATGATGGTCTTTCCGAATACGCTGGTAGTTTCAAAAAGACATATAAAAAAGCCCTTGGCAGCCAATTTGCAAAATAAAATTTTCATTTTCATTTTCAAAAGTAGATAGGTACCTAATAAAGAAAGTCTCCATCTTTTAAGGCTGATCGGCTTTAATGGAGACCGAAAAGCTGGTAGCTTCCTTGCACAAGGAATCATTATTGACATACAGCGTTCTTTGGTTCTATGCTGCGAGAGAGCACTATCTTAGCATAGACAGGTACCAATGGGTAATTATAACACATGAAAACTGATTTCAGGATTTTGCGATATTCTCGTGAGATAGGAAATAAAGAGAATTTTATACAAATTGTGCAATAAAAGACTTAAGTGTTTTTTTTGCTACACTAACGCTGATCATTACTCACGCCTTTTTATTCTGGTTACTGGTACCTACAATATAATTTATACAAGTTTTACTCCACGGAACTGTGCCGAAGTTACTATGTAGTTTATCTATACTAATATTATAAAGAGGAAAAATTTGATTGTTTGTTTGTTTGCATTGAATAGGCTCCGAAACTACTGGACCGATTTTAAAAATTCTTTTGCCGTTAGAAAGCTACATTATCACTGAGTGACATAGGCTACTTTTTACCGCGGGAAAATACCTATTCCTACGGGAAAATTAATTTATCGCGGGCGAAGCTGCGGACGGAAGGCTAGTGTTTGATAAAACGTTTAAAAGATTAGAAATGGAGTACCGAGGGTGTGGGCTGTACGCGTGATGTTTTATAATGTTTATTGGGATTTGTTTCATGACTTCTCTAACTTATTTAATTTTACTGGACATACATTTTTTATTTTTGACATTTCACTTTAACTATTGTTTGCGATTCAATTGTATTTATTTTAAATGATATTGTGGACTTGTGCTTCCTATTTTAATAATTTATATTGTTTAATTTGTATAGATGATATAATAGATGATCTATTGTATACCATATTTAATTGCAAATAAAGATTACTTACTTACTTACTTACTTACTTAAAATATTTATAGAAATTAAATGCATGTTCACGCCAAATGACAGACCAAACAATTTAATTTTCAACACACTTGCTCGTAAATTGAGTCTTATTGCACTGCATTTAAGCTCATAATTGCGCTTATTAAGCACAAGTGCTGTAATATATTACCGCACGAGTGCGGTAATATATATATTTTTTTAATCTCAGCAAAAAGTTCAGTTATCTATAGGAACAAGGAATATTTTCGTGAATATTAAACTATTTTAGGGAAAAGATGATAAATAAACATTTAATTTCGACAAATTATTCATTTTTATCTAAAACTGAACATAATTTGCAATCTCAGGCATTGATTAATTATTTTTTTATTATAATTTTAATATTAGGCTGTTTAGCAGTCTGTGTCAGTGTCTTCGTCACGCGCGTGCTAAGTGCACAGCGCGCATGCGCGAGTGCTGCGCGCGGATTGGCGCGGAGAAAATAATATCCTCCGCCATTTTTCACTGATATTGTTGATTCAGACTGTTATTTTATTACTTTAAAAATTACGAGTTCAAGTAATAAAGAAATGTAGTGTCCGTCGCTAGAAATACTAGAATATGTTCGGACAGTTATATCAGTAAGAAATCCAAGGTGTTAATTACCAAATGATAAAGTAAAGTTCTAAAGCAGCTCCAGGTAAGCAATGTCTGGTAACAAAGGTAAACTAAAGTTCTTAAAGTCCTTTTATTAACTAAATTTTATTAATTTTTCCTCGCAAATGTGTTGAAAAACGTCGTATGCGACGCGTGTGCTTTGGTAATTACACATCTCGGCTCTCTTACCCGCGCTCGCTCTCGCTCGCGCGTACAATACGCCTCGTGTGTAATTACCAACATAGCACACTTGTATCATAATGTACTATTACAGTGCAAGCAGCTTTGTTTGATAATCCCAACGCACGGTGAAACAACACAACCTGACAAAATGGAGCCACAAATAAGCTGCAGATTAACATTTCGCGCTGAAACGACCTCCTAAAATACAGATATTTTAAATATGTCGCGCACGAAATGTTGCCAGCAGGGAAAACAAATTGAATTCCATCGGCAATTCGTTTTATGAATAATATTGTGATCCCAATTCAGCGTTTTGATGGCAGACATGACTTGTTAGAAAAAACAAATTTTAATTCCGTTTGGATTTCAAACGGAATCCTACCTACATAATAAAGGCGATGTCATAGATTACATGGTGACTTAGTTAGTGCACAAGAACCCAGAATGGGTTAAAATCTTAGAAATCATGTCACAGCTGATATGGCTAGCAACCCATCACTATTGTAACAGTTGTGAGTGTGTGGGGTTTGCATGTGTACAGTTTGACAACAAATATAATGCGCATCGGCAGTATTCGTTTGCGCAGAGAAGCGCAGACCAGTTTCCGATGGTAGCCGAACGTGTAAATAATCTATATTGAACTTTATTTGCAAGCGTAACTGGCAGAGTATTGCTTGCTTTGCATTCTTAGCTCTGTCCCGCTTACACGATTCGTACACTGTGTGCAAGCAAGCATGCAAGCTACGTGTGAACTGATGAACAAGATGGCGGCATTGGCGCACGGCCCGGCCGCCATGTTGGTACGAAATCGATCGACCAATAACAGCGCCAGAGTTTAGCGCGCGTAGAATTCTATTTTATCATTGGTGTATCGTAATTTCCCGCGCTACTAAAATTGGTCTATTGCGCAGGTACATCGTGGAGCATTATTTTTGTTGTCAAACTGTAACAGTTGTGTTCATTAAACTTTGATTATGATCCCGTAGAGGGATCGAAACGCGTCAGTGTTTGTGTGGTGTAAGGGATAATTGAGTTTGTGGGATTTATATGTGTTTTATTGGCAGCAGTGGAGGATTGCATGAAAAACATATATATTTCACACAGGCTTGGTTATCTTGTACGTGAGTAGCGGAGTAGCAAGGTAAATTTTTTGTTCGTTTATTGAAATAGGGTTTGCACATCAGTGAAAATATATTTTTTTAATTTTTTTTGGGGTATGTTGTACAGCTTTACTACGGTTCTTAAATATTGCGAATGGACTCGTTATAAGGCCCCATTTAACCTCCTTTCGGCTTTACGGGTAGTTTTGTAACACCCTGTATGTGACGTTGGCATCGGAAAGGTTAAAATACCAAAGCTTTGGTAGGTACTTACGTTCTTCCGAGTACGCGTTGAACTCAACTGCGGCAGCCGTGTGGGGAAATGAAGCACCCATATTGTTTTCGCCTGAAAACAACGACCGTTCAGCTTATTGGACACGGGATAGAAGTTACATGTTTTAATCAAGTGTTGGCGATTGAGGATAAACTCCTTTTTACTGCCAAAATGTATTTTATAGCCAGTTGTAAACCTTGTGGCAGCAGCATCTCATTTTTTATAACTGATTCAGTTCCTTACCGACCACCGTAGGAAGTGCTGCTGCCAGGAGGTCACTCATTTTATGTTGTTCTATTCCTATACTTATTAAAAACCAGTTCATCATCATAAGTCGCTTTCATTTATAATAAACAGTCCACTAGTTCGCCACAGCGATAGCTTTTTAAAAGCATTTTGTAAATTAAAAGATGGTTCAGTACCAAACATGGATGTATTTATATGTAATTAAATGCATTCATTTTGTTGCTAAAACTTTCGTGAACGCTAGCAACTGCTTATATGCCTAACTAGGCATATCTATTCTATCTCTCAAACGACGCCCTATGTCTCTAACGAACTTCTAATTCAAAATTTGATTGATTGATTTTAAAAATTAAACCAATGTACCATACCGTTGATTAACTGTATCAACTGAGCCGCAGTCAAGCGTTTTGTATTACCAACTAGCTGTTGCCCGCGGATTGACCCCTGTTCCAATTTTTTTTTCACACTTTCTCACCGTTTGAACTCTCCCTGGACTTCAAAAACATTTCAAAATTAAAATTAGCCATATCGGTTCAGTGATTCTCGAGTTTTAACGAGACAAACGAACAGTAATTCAATTTTATATATATGAAAAGAAGAAGAAGAACATAATAAGAAGAGAAGAAGATTTGAAGTGAGCCTGTGGATATCATTACGCTATGACAGTCCCGTCAGGAAGTGAGTGGCACTCACTCGCCCATACTTGAGCCGATCTCGCGCCTCGTTGTCGAGCTGCCGCTGGATGTCGTCCGCGTCGTCCCGCAGCGTGTTGGCGCGCTGGCTGGTCTGGTCCTGGCTGCACCAACCTAGGCAGACAATATTATCGCTTATGATGATCCTGATGCCAGGGAGAGCAGTGGGGTCGCGAGGGTACAAATTGCACAGTGCGTACAAATTGTGTTGTGTCACCTTCCTTCACCGTGCAAACACCTGCGAAGCAATTCAATTATATGTGTGTGAAGTTCGCCATCGGCACTGGGCCCGAGTGGGAACCATTAGCCCAAGTCCTCCCATTCCATGAGCTGGCCTGTGCCCAGCAGCAGAAAAGTGAGGCGTGGCTGTGAAGAGTAGGCCGGAGATGTCAAGGTAATGAGTTGAGAGCAAACACTTTTGTACCAGCTTCGCTCTCAACCCTGGAATTAATTACCTTTGCCAAGGATATATCATAATCTCAACATCTAAAGCCGGGCACTCATCTGCGAGCTGTAACGATAACCGTTGTGAATTGCAATAATGAAAAACCCTAGTGTGGTCGTGGCTCGAGAGCTTCCCTATATATCTTTGGCGAACGTAATTCGTTCCAGGGTTGAGAGAGAAGCTGGATAAAAAGAGTTTTCTCTCGACCCGTTCTATTGTATCACACGGAACTATATGTGTCTGGTCAACTGGTCAACGTACAACCAATAACATAAAAGTCCTGACAACATAATTATAACGCCAGCCAGAGAACGGAACAATTAATGGTTGCATGCCAAGCGCAGCGAATATTTCTGCGGGCGAGTTTCTTTTAGAGAGTCAATGTTATAATACATTGCTGTCAATAATCGACCAATTACAAATCCACACTCGCGCGACTCTGCAATGAAACGAAACTCGCACGATATTTCTTGCATTGTTCAAATGACTCTTCACACCCCTGTTAGCCTCTTACCTGATGGTCACGCATTAGGAGCGTAAGGCTCATTGGCGCCTAACCATCATTTCTATCTTTCCCCAAGCATTATTACCTCGTTTACACAAAATAACACTTGACCAAGCCTTGACAACCGCAATAATTCCAACCCTCATATGCCCAAGATCGCTATCATTATACACTTAGGTCTCGGGTGGTAAATCCTTATTTATTTAAAGCTAAAAAGGTCGAAGTGCGTCGAGGGTCGTAAACGGGGACGCGACCTTTATTCGGACATAATTTACCAATTTTCGGCCTCTTCAGTCAACGTCTTCCACGAATTTTTTTATGCTGGAAATCAATGACATGGAAATAAACCTGTTCTGTTTTTGAAGTAGGGTGGACAACGAGCAAGTGGATTAACTGATGATAGGTAAGCACCACCATCCACTGATACCTACATCTCTAAAATATTATTCGACGACCGGATAGCCTAGTCACTAGGCCCTAGTGGTTAGTGACCCTGACTATGAAGCTGGAGGTCCTGGGTTCGAATGCCGGTAGGGGCAGACAGTTGTATGATGAATACGAATGTTTGTGCCAGAGTCATGGATGTTGGATATCTACATTATATAAGTATGTTTATCCGTTACCTGTTGCCCATAGTACAAGCTTTGCTTAGTTTGGGGCTGGGTCAATTGGTGTAATTTGTCCCAAGATATTTATTATTTATTATTATTACAGATGCATTGCCAGCCTAGAGGGCTAAGATGATTTACCTCATGTGCTAGTAATAACACTCATTGTACCCTCCATGCCGAAATACAGCAGCACAGTAAAATAACTATTAACCGGTGATAAACTTACTTTTTGTTGTCTATTCTTGCGTTGTCATCTATCTAACATAATTTGAAGCCAACTGTATCAACAGTTGAAGGGTTCCCTCCTGCGGAAGCGATCCTTGCCGCACAACCACAATTTCATTCCAAGATTAATTTACTGTCGCCAAATTTCACAATAATCCAACAACTTGATCCGAAGATATTTTGATTATAGACAGACAAACACCGGAACGGGTGAGAGTAAAATAATAAGATTTGTTACGTTTTTGTATACGATTTAAATGGGTCATCCTAAAACACAATTTTATTTTATTACAAATATGAATGTGCTTTCATTTTTTTTTTCAAGTAAAGGGTCTACTGACCCTTAGAATTTTATTTAATTTAACTTCAAGAACGGTGTTCACATATACCAATAGAGTACTTACAGTTAAGTAAGTAAATGCTTTATTGTATACAAAAAAAGACATCAAATATATGCACAAAGGGGAACTTATCCCTATAAGAGATCTCTACCAGTTAAACTTTCAGTTAACAAATCCTTGGTAAATATGTTTTGACATTTATAAAGTTGGGGTTTGGTTACTTTTATAGTTGCTATTAAACATACAAAGTGTCCAGTCGGTCTTAAATCTCGGATTTACAAGAGTTCCATAAAATTTTCGCTTTAATTTTACGCGACTATAAATTGTTCAAAGCAATTTTGCAGCGAAATACTCGTTGCCTCTTTGTCATTTTGGCACTTGTCAATAATAAGGTCCTGAATTTTTTTCTTTTTTTAAAAAAAACCCCAAATAGTTACATTCTGGAAAAAATATTCGTGTGACCATTTTTTTGGAAAACGCCTCAATACATAAGTGATTTGGGGAAATTCAGAAATAGGGTGCAGTACATTACTTTTCTTAGATTTTTTTTGCATGGATATACTCAGAATCTATAGCACTAGCGATTCTACACAAGGGAAAATTAAAAATCGTTTATGTTATAAATAAATAAATTAACTTGGCATTCGCAATAACCCATCAATTCAATATAATCTGTATTACTTGTGAGAAAAATTGTGTTTTATACATATTATATTAAATTGATGGTTTAATGCGAATGCCAAGTCAATTTATTTATTTATAACATAAACGATTTTTAATTTTGATATGGGCATTATATTATGTTGTTAGGTTAGCTAATTACGCAATAACTTAAGACAGGAGGTCTCTTTAGTAGGGACTGAATAAATTAACCGACTTGGTATTACATGGATCTCACAACTTTTTACGGTAGAAGAACTGAGTTGCGAGACTTGGTTTTTTTACAAGTTTTGTTTTGATGGGATTCATATTAACAGGACCCCTAACTGCTAAGCTATCAGATCGCTAGTAATTAATATTTTTTTGTGCGTTTTCGCAACTTCATAACGGTAATATTCAGCTTGATACGACGTGTGACATATAATTTAAAAGCGGAGAAGAACGGAGCCACGCCGTGCTCTATCAGTCCATCTAAAGCCTTTTAGACTAAACTATGAGCGCCTAAATGCCTCGAAAAGTACGTTGTCCAACGGTTACATGAAGCACTTACGTCAGAAGATGACGACATGCATTTTCTCTTTTTTCAAAAAATACGAAAGACACAGACCATGTCGGTATTAATAAATGTGTAGCTGTGTGCATATTTCGTGTATAAGTGAGTAAATGTTCAAAAATATAAAAACAAACACAATTGAATAAAATTAAAGTAAAAATACAAAGACGAACTAAGCCTTTCAAGGGATCTCTACCAGTTAACATTTAAGAGAGAAGAAGAAAGATTTAATTAGGGACCGAAATAGAGAAGTAGGTACCTACCTATAAAATTTCAAAAACTGAAATCCAAAATATATACGGCAAAGTCGTAGAAAAGAAAACCTACCATACAATAAAATGAAAAAAATAAATAAGTAATTTGTTTCATCATATTATATAAACCCTCAATACGAATCTTATTTATTTGTCAAGAAATTTAATGAAATTATATTAATTTTCAATTTACATTTTTTAATTTTTTTTCCAGCCCACCAAACTTATCAGATCGGTGTAGGTCACCCCTCTACGGATCTTCTACTATATTTTTTCATTATTAATTGCATATTTTCAATGTTTTGAAAGTATTTTTCAATAAAAAACTTATGTCAAAATCATATAATCCTACCTATTTTTCTAGAGCGAAAAAAACCGAAAAACCTATAATGTGGCAGTAAAAATGTACTAAAATGATAAGCTAGAGGCGACTTCTGTCATTTTATATTCTTTGTGGACAAAAGTGCTTTAAAAATGTTAGATTTCGGATATCTGAAAAAGGTTCCCATGAAAATCGAGTTTTTATGATGCTTCAAAAATCCTTTGAAGTTCGTAAATTTTCGCTTGGGAAAAAAATGGGAATTGCTCTCAGCGAAAAAAGTTTTCGTTTCTGAGTTTCATACGTTAGTGTAAAAACAGAGCCCGTAGGTATTGGATAAATTTGTTGTCCGCCAATACGTTGTTGAAAAGGATGTAAAAAATGGGCACAAATAGTGACACGTGTAACTACTTTAAAAAAAATCGTCTTCAGCCTACATAGGTCCCATTGGTAGATACAGGCCTACCCTCAGAGTGTGAGGGCTTTGGGCTATAGTTCCAACGTGGGCCCAGTATGGATTAGGAACTTCTTCAGGACTTCAGGAAGGAATAGGTGTGTGGAAATTTGTTCACGATGTTTCCTTCACAGAAAAGCTCACGATAAATAAAATATTAAATGTAACTTCACACAATAAATTGTGTAGAACTCAGTGGTGTTAGCCCGGGTTTGAACCTAAGACCCTTTGCTTGAAAGGCCAGGACAAAACACTAGGCTAACTAATCACGAAATCTTGGAAACTACTGGAGCAATCAAGGTGAAATTCGGCAGGGAGGTAGCTTATCATCACTACATAGTATAAAACAAAGAGGCTTTCCGTTGTCTATCCTTATGTATGCATAGATCTTTAAAACTACGCAACGGATTTTGAAGCGGTTTTTTTAAATAGGTAAGAGTGATTCAAGAGGAAGGTACCTATGTATAATTCTACGCAGAAGAAGTCGCGGGCAGAACCTTGTTTCTTAAATATAATTTAAAAAAAAACATACCGTGCTGTTGAAAATTCAGAATACACAGAATAAAAATGCAAGTAATGCATATTGCATCTGTTCTCACTCGCCGCACCATACGATCATCTGATCTTACATTTACCAACTACACGATTCCTACCACCAAATATTTAAAATTCCAAGTTTTGTTTGGCAGCTTTGGCAATAGCTAACATATGATGACGTTGACATTACGGATTGACAGTTATTGGCTGTTGCACGTTCGGCCAAGTCGCCAGTGATACGTAAGCAAAACAAAAAGGTTGCGCCAGTGGCGTAACTATAACGTCTGAGGCCCGTGGAAAATTGGCCCCTTCCTCAATATGAAGAAGTGTATCAGCGTCCCTTCTGTGCTCTAAACCAAGCCAGTTTGGGACCCCGTTAGCTAGGGGCCCCTGGTATTTTGCCACCCCTGCCGCCTATAGTTACGCCACTGGGTTGCGCAATTCATTGACTGGCTAAAGGTTCGACCACACCGGGGGCGGGGCGTATACGTGCGTATGCACGGCCGGCTGCAAGGTGGGAAATTGGCGAGACTACAAACAGAGAGAGAAACATTAGCTTACACAAATTTGGTCCACAGAGAAGGAATAAAAGGAAAAAATGTGTACATTATGTACGTGGAGGGCATAAATATCGATATAGCGAAAATTCTACCATCAGGTACGTGTAAAAGGGTGGTCCTAACCCCAGAACGTGATCGTACAAAACATAATGCATTTTTCTCAGAAAATTACAACTTAACAGGATTTATTGTTTTATAAAGCGTACTAACCTAAACCAATCTGCTGATTACGCGACCAGAAAAGTTCATTTTGCTATAATAATTTCACCGAAAATTGCATTCTTATACGTTTTGAACCATTATGTATTTTGACCCGCACCCGTGTACAGGATTAAGGGTAAACAGATAATTTATGTATATAAAAATGAATTGCTATTCGTTTGTCTCCCTAAAACTCGAGAATGGCCGTACCGATTTGAATAATTTAGGTTTTGAAACATTTCTGCAAGTCCAGGGAAGGTTTAAACGGTGAGAAAATTAAAAAAACGCGCGAGCAGTGGCGTAACTAATATAATGTCTGGGGCCCGTGGCAAATTCGTCAGATGGGGCTCCTTCCTCAATATAAAGAAATGCATCAGCGTCCCGTCTGTGCTCTAAACCAAGCCAGTTCAGGGCCCCGTTGAGCTAGGGGCCCCTGACATTTTGCCACCCCTGCCACCCTATAGCTATACCACTGCGCGGGGAATAGCTAATAATATATAATTTGGCAATTATGACGCGTGCAATATTCTCCAAGCATCGGGAGCTTATGCAAGTTACATAAGCGAGCTACATCCCGGAAAAAGTATTAAGTAGGTACCACAGTTTACGAAGGATTTTTAATAAATTTAGTTCAATTATACTTCGCCGAAAGGTCAATGATTTACATCTAACTCTGTTATAAAGTAGAAAATCTGGCCTATTCCGATTTTCAATTGTCCAAATTGCCCGCTGTTTGTGCTCGTTGGCACGTGCCTTTCGCTTTACGTGCTAAGCACGTGCCTCCGTCGCGTGCCACGTAATCAATTAATCACGACCAAATCAGAAAATCCCCCCGCAATTGCCGTTTCCGCATTTCTCCGTATTTTTCCGCACAAAACGTTCATGACAACCTTGGCTGATCCGAAAAGAGCGAAACCAAAGACTTCTCTTCGTAGGTACGTGTATAACAAATACGTCTGTCTAAAAGAATTAGTCTTAGTTTAATGAAACAGGCGTTACTTTGCGGAGGTCCGTTTTAATGTACAAAAACAATGCCTTTGGTAGCGGAGGAGCAAGGTAAATGTTTTTCGTCTTGAATGATAGTTTCGCGAGTAGTAGGTTCATGTAAATCATCTTCCACGTCAATCCTGCCGCCAAACAATGCTTGCGTTCTGGTGTTGCTTCTGGTGTCCATAGATAGTGGTGTTTTTTACTTTTACTTTTCTAGTAAAAGTAGATGTATTTTATAAAGAGTAAACACTTGACTCTAAGTGGTTGCGAAGCACCAACGTACGAATTTTTTTTTTTTTTTTTTATGTTAATAGGAAGGCAAACGAGCAAGTGGGTCACCTGATGGTAAGTGATCACCACTGCCCATAGACACCCGCAACCCCGGAGGGATTGCAGATGCGTTACCAACCTAGAGGACTAAGATAAAATGCCTCTTGTGCCCGTAATTTCCCCGGCTGTCTTACTCTCCACACCGGAACACAGCAGTGCAAACTCTGCTACTTAGCGGCAGGATTAGCGAGTAAGATGGTGGTAGCGATCCGGACGGACCTTGCACAAGGCCCTACCACCCGCAACGAAATAAAAATTCTTTGGAAATGGACCGCCGCATAGTAACGCCTAATTCAATAAATTCTTCACCAAAGCAAAACCAGAGAAATAATCGTCCATACAGACGTCAAAAGCCGTTTTCCTGTAGTGAACGTGAACGTACAACATACACGTACAAGTTTCTCGTCCTTACTACGATGCCCCGTCGTGAACTTGACCTTTATAAGTTTCAGAACCGGCAGTGACCGTGAAACAAGCTTACATAGCCTCTCAAATAGCGACGCGAGAGCGATTCTCTAATACATTACTCGTCCTGAGAGATAACCGCTGTGCAGATAACGTATCAATCGCGCGATGGATCAATTATATTATATTGTAGCAATTCTTGTATACATGTATATATAATCTGAATCTCGGAAACGGCTCCAAAAATTTCATAAAATTTGGTATGCAGGGGGTTTCGGGGGTAATAAAATGATCTCGCGAGTACTTACCAAAAAAAATACCATCCGGGTACTGTATAAAATCATCGTGGCCGGCAAGCCTCTTCAAAAGTAAAAAAATCGAAGTTAATTTCGTGCCGATCTGCATAGACTGATAGGGTTAGATTAGATACTGCAGAGTTGGGTGTAGGTAATCTTTTTTTTTTGGAGTACATTACACGACTACATTATAGTAATTGTGATTCTTCAGTAATCGATTACTTGGATAATCAAAATTACTGTAATACTGTACTGTAATCAGTATTGTAAACCACTACAGACTGTAATCTTGATTCCTCAGTAATAAAGTACTTAAGTAATCTGAATTACTTAACTCCAGTTCCACACTAGACTTAATTGGCAAACCTTATTTTATAGTTTTGTTAATGTCACTCAAATAAAATTGTTTTTGGTTGTTCGGTTTCACGTTAAATTTTGAATTTTGAAAGAAGCCTTTCCCTTTCCCCAGAAGACCTTTCCCCAGCCGCGGGACACAATAAGCTAAAAAACACCTGAAAAAGGGGCTAGTTCTTTCTATTTCGGAAAATTCGATAGCGATAAACGAATTATATGTGCAGAAGAAAAACAGAATTCACGTTTGGTTATAAAACGGTTTCCATACAGTCATCAAACCGGTGAAAGCCGTCCCTTTGTGAATCCTCCACTATAAGCTTGACTATCTAAAAGGTCCATGTAAGCCGATCAAAAAACTATTAGCAGACTTTCCTGTTATAATAACGCCCACTAAAAATACTGAATGCATTATATTATAGCCTAGTGACGATGGTGTCGCTAATAACAGGTAGTTATGTAGTAACGGGTTTGATGTACACGGAAAAAAAAACTTAGCTGTGGTAACTAGGAATTAGTTGGCGCAGCTAAATTCCTTCGAAACTATAGGGACATCGAAGTATTTAGCTATCGTTGCAAAGAGTTTTTCGCTACCGAAACTTGGCTGTGATAGCAAATATTCTTAGTTGTGATCACTTTGAAGTTTGGGAAACTTAGCAGTGACTGCTAATCATATTAGCTAAAATTAGTTGTGACTGCTAAGTATATTAGCTATATTTAGCAGTGACAGCTAATTTAATTAGCAATATTTAGCGGTAGCTGCAAACAAATTTGCCGTAGCTGCTAATTACTTTAGATGTGTAGAATGTTTAGATGTAGTTTGATACTCTATCGCATTTCTTTAGCGGTATTCGACAACGAGTTTAGCTGCAGCTGCTAAAAGGGTTTGTTACTATAAGAAAGACTTAGTTGTGAGATGTAATCAAGTTAGTTGTAGCTGCTAATTAAGTTTGTTACAGTTACTAAGAGTCTTAGTTGTGGGATGTAATCAGTTTGGCTGTAAGTACTAATTGGGTTTGTTACTGTAACCAAGAGTCATAGTTGTAGGATGTAATCAATTTAGCTGTAGCCTCTAATTGGGTTTGTTACTTTAACTAAGAGTCTTAGTTGTGGGATGTAATCTGTTTAGCTATAAGTGCTAATTGGGTTTGTTACTGTAACTAAGAGTCTTAGTTGTGAGATGTAATCAGGTTAGCTGGAGCTGCTAATTAAGTTTGTTACAGTTACCAAGAGTCTTAGTTGTGGGATGTAATCAATTTGTGGCCCGAGGAAGCGACCGCCACTGCGATACGGCAACCCGTGCACACACCTGCAAAGTCTGATAGACCGGGCCCGTTAACGTCCTAACGAATTAGAAGCAGTAACGTGCACACTAGGCTACTCAGACTCGCTTCCTGTGTCTGTTACAAGATAATCATTCAAAATCATCTCGGGTATATATGGACGCTCGGTCAACCAAACGATAGCGCGATGTAACTTGCGCGCAGCGCCATCTGTTGGCGTATTTCGTAAGCTCAGTTGCTGTTGGCCTTAATACTTATCGTTTCTGTGTCGGCCATACGATACCGCGTTCTATTGCGCGCGGCGCCCTCTAGCGGGTTATCTTATAAATAATGACGTCATGCTACACATGTAATTTGTACGAAACTTTTATTCAATTAGTTATGGCAGTTACATTTGTAACAAAGGTAACTTCTTGTGCAAAATATCTTTCAAATTTGAAAGCATTTTAGTCCATTGTGTTGTGGCAATAAAACGTTTTTTAGTACTCCTGGCTTTGTTTCATTTAGGAGAAGGTTTTGGTATTTTAACATACTTCATGAAAATGATGTTCTCAGTTCCATTTTTCAGTTTAGAAAATATACATTCTAAGATGTAATTTAATTCAATGATGATATTGAATGTTTCAATAAGTTCAGTTTGCAAGGTACCTGCAGTGTCTATAGTGTTATTTCACAGCAACATTGAAACTGTGACGTTTATGATACCTCAAATTTTATATGTTGCAAAAAGAATATTGCTGCAATAATAACACCATAAGTTTCAGATAACTTTGACTGCAAATTGCCTGTAATGTTTTTTATGAAAGTTTCAACAACGTATAAAATGTGTCGTTGAAGCAACATTAAAATACTTATATTTCAAAATGTAAATTGCTGCAATAATCATATTGAAAGTTACAATAAGTTCTGTTTACGAGGTAACTGCAATGTCTATAATGTTATTTCATAGCAACATTGAAACTGTGTCGTTTTTGGTACTTTTAATTTTATAGGTTGCAAAAAGTATATTGCTGCAATAATATTGTGAAACAATGTTCGAAGAAAACACTGTTCGGTATCATTTTCGGTTTCTGGAACGAATTTTCTTTTCATACTTGCCATTAATGTTCAAATATCCACGCGACGCACGCCCACCACACGGAGAATATTGCAAAAGAATGTCTCTATCAACTAATATAATATTGCTGTTCATTGCAAAGTAAATTTGTTGGTGCGACTAAGATTCTTAGCAACATTAGCAAAAAATTATTTAGCAGATGCAGCAAAGAATATTAGTTACAGTTTGTGAAAAAGTTAGTCAAAGCTGCAAAAAGTTCTTGGCTGCCACACTTAAGTCTGATTTGCTACGACTGCTAATATAATATTGCTGTTCATTGCAAAGTAAATTTGTTGGTGCGACTAAGATTCTTAGCAACATTAGCAAAAAAATATTTAGCAGTTGCAGCAAATAATATTAGCTACAGTTTGTGAATAAGTTAGTCAAAGCTGCAAAAAGTTCTTGACTGCCACACTTAAGTCTGATTTGCTACGACTGCTAATATAATATTGCTGTTCATTGCAAAGTAAATTTGTTGGTGCGACTAAGATTCTTAGCAACATTAGCAAAAAAATATTTAGCAGTTGCAGCAAATAATATTAGCTACAGTTTGTGAATAAGTTAGTCAAAGCTGCAAAAAGTTCTTGGCTGCCACACACAAGTCTGATTTGCTACGACTGCTAATATAATATTGCTGTTCATTGCAAAGTAAATTTGTTGGTGCGACTAAGATTCTTAGCAACATTAGCGAAGGATATATTAGTAGATGAATCAGAAAAAAATTAGCAGCCGTTGCAAAAATGTTATTAGTGATTGCAAAATGTATTTATCAAACGTATCAAAGATATTATCTGCTGTCTAACACATGTAAAATTAGTAATAGTAACGAAATTTTTATCCACTATAACTAAGAATTATTAACGGTTACAACTAACAGCAATTACTAAATTATTTTGTTGATAAATTAGCTATAGTTGCTAATCAATTAGTACTGTTAGCAAATTATTTGAAATTCGTTTAGCTAAATATCGTTATCAGTGGTAGCTAACTGGTTTTAGTTGCTATAGACATGGCCTTGTTACAGTTGCAAACAAATTGTATGCCACAGCAAAGAAAATTTCAGCAAAGGGAGCTTAGCTATCACGGCTAATTCATTTCTCTCCGTGTAGTAATAGCAGTCTTTATTAAAACCGTGAGAAAAGCTTTACACGCCTGCGAAGCAATTCAATATTCCATCCACACGGGGCGTGCCTGGGCATTATAGCTTGTCTTCCCAACCTGAGCGGAGGCTTGCGCCCAGCAGTGAGATGTACAGGCTGGAGTCGATCCTAAAAATTCAAATCGACTCTTTACCACCACAGCATCGTTAACCTACTTTTCCGTTTATAAAAAATATCTGACTACGTATCCAGTAAAAATACCGTGAAAGCTTGAAGGAAGGGACCACGCCCACGAATGCCTACTTAATTGGGCTCTAGACCTTCTGTTTCTAGGTTTGGAAAAAAACTTCGCTTAGTTCTCCCGCTATCTGGAGGTATAAAGGGAGGTGTATACTAATTTTCAATAGCCCATTTTTTTCAGAGATATATAACGAAAAGTAACGTATTACAGAGTTCACAACACGCAAGAAATTGTAGGTATTGGTTGTACTACTTATCCTTATATTATAAATGCGAAAGTAACTCTGTCTGTCTGTCTGTCTGACTGTTACCTTTTCACGCTTAAACCGCTGGGCCGATTTAGTTGAAATTTGGTATACAGATAGTTTGAGTCCCGGGAAAGGACATAGGATAGTTTTTATCCCGGAAAATTGCATAGTTCCCGCGGGATAGCACAGCCCAAACCACTGGACTTACGAGACTTGAAATTTTGCACATAGATACCTTATACAATGTAGGCATCCACTAAGGAAGGATTTTTGGAAATTTCCACGGGATAAGGAAAAAACGGGAATTATATATTCGATTCCGAGTGACGCTATCTCAGTAACTATAATAACCAGACTCTTCAAATTTGATGCAAAAGTAGGTGATTACAAAACTAAGAAACTAATTTCAGGATTTTTGGAAATTCCCACGGGATAATGAAAAAAACGGGATTTATCTACGCGGACGAAGTCGCGGGCATAAGCTAGTTAGATAATAAGACAACGATGCATTGGCAGGCTTTCCACTAGGTGGACCGACGACATCGCGAGAGTTGCGGGCAGTCGGTGGATGCAGGTGGCAAGTTGTCGTTCATTGCGGCGTTTCAAGAGGGAGGCATTTGTTCAACAGTGGACATCTCGACACGCCCTAAGAAAAAGTGTGTATCTGCCTGATACTTAGTTATGCGACTATTGCATTTTCGTAGTCTACGGTATCGACTTTATCATTTACATTAATAAAAACAAGAAAAAAGTGGTCCGAACATATTTTTTCCCAAACGTAGAACTAACTATCTACATTCATTGCTAAAAAAACTCCATAGCAGAACTTAATATTTGCCTCTTATTCAATATTACGCGGGAACCCATTGAGCGGGTGGAGTAAAAAGTATGTGTAAATACCAATCATACTTTTATTTTAAAAGTAAGTCACTATGAACAAGTGTGCATCTGCCATATACATAAGGCAGTCAATAAAGATAAATGTGTATCAACCACTACCAGTCTTTATCTTGAGAAAGGCTGTACAATATCTGTCACTTGATTAATCTAGTGTAAAATTTGGAACTACATATACGTGTATATCTGGCAGATACTGTTTCGTCAAAGTTAAATATACGTAGAACAAGGTATGTATCAGCTACTTGAACGTCAGAGTTGACGAAATATTATCACGTATAAGTGAATAACTGTAATTATTAAGAAACTACTGTATTTAATAATATACAAAAAATCACAAATACATATTGTCACAATATTGTACTCCACGCCAAATTTCAACCCTCTGGTATATATAGTTACCACGCAATTGCGATTTTAAATTTATAGAAACTTTAAAACGCTCTCCTGTAAAATTTGGTTTTTGTAGATACACACTTTTTCTTAGGGTGTGTCGATCTTCCAGCTTATGATCAACTTAATTACTTACGTATGTACATGGTTATGAACAGTGCAAATTTGAATAGTTAAAACATAATAGAATGGAACGCACGTTGTGACAAGTGAGTCGTGACAGTTTACTCCTTCTAGCCATGCAGATTGACATTGATGATCAAATAGCATGTTGCAGACGACATTGCATGTCGATTAATGACCTTTGTGGTTGATTCGTAGGTAATTTGCAAAGATATGTTAGCAACGAGGTATATTTACTTTGAAGCTGTGTTACTACTAAAAATACTCGCTAAGAGCAAGTTGTTGCCAAATCCAGTTCTTAGAGAAGTAAAAATGTCTCAGAAATTGTATTAGGTTAGCCACAAAGTTTCTTCGAGGATCTCAGTAATTTGCTTAAAATATATTTCATGAAACGCCACGAAAATATTCTAAAATTCTTTAATTGCGTGTGCCCTCGAGGGATCAAAAACGATCGCATAAATCTGCATGGCATCACCCCGACATGTAGACCCCGCCTAAAAGTCACTTTTTGTGACCCGGCTATAAGGAAAACAGTAAATGATGATGACTGGCGAACTTTTTGTCACTCGCTGCAATTATGTACTTGAATTGCTTAGCTACTCATTTACGTTTATTAAGCTAAAGTTGTTTCTTTGCTGGCCCAAAACGGAGCCCTTGTAGAATCACTTTGCTGCCCGTTTATCAGTCTGTCAAGACCTTTTTTCTCAAGAACGCGTGAATACATTTCAAACTGAAATTAATTACCAAATACTCTGGTCTGCTACCCCTTAGAGTAATAATAAATTAATCATCTAAGTCAACGTAATCAAAAGATAGTCATTAGGTAGAATAGTTGTCTCCATGCAATTAAAATTATCGTGGCATCAAATCCTATGGTGTACTTCCAGTTGTTCTACAAATTTGAGATTTGGTAAGGAAGTAGGTATTTGGTAAGGTAAAAATTTGTTTTTTTTTCTGTATGTCTGTTTATGAAGATAACCAATATTAAATGGTCTCGCACTGCCTGCGTTTTGCTTAGGAGCAGAGCTCTGCTTACGAACCAGTAAATTCGCACGGAGTCCTTAGTGCGTGAATCCGACCCCCACATGGCCGGTTGGGCTTGTTCTTCTTCTCCGGTTTAACTTCTTTTTATGTTCTTAAATAAATATTTTGTAAATTTTTTTAACATTAAGACTAGCGGATGCCACCGCTCGCCATCTTTGCACGTATGTGAAAACTAGCCGATAAAAAGTAGCCTATAACCTGGCCGGTTGATTTCACAACAGATAGTAAGTCTGCATCAAAATCCGTTCAGCCGTTTTCACATGATACGCTCGCAAATATATCACAGAAAAATAGATAAACAGCCAAAAAATCTAAAAATTGTTGGAACGTGATCTGTTATCGATTCTAAGTACCCTTTTACCCCTTATCTCTAGCCAATTTTTTTGAAATATCTTCTATGTACAGACTTTTGACCCTCTTTAGCTTTATTATATGGACCTATATCTGAAAATTACCTACTTTCCAGCTTTCAAATAAAAAGTGGTGAACCTTGTCAACCCTTGAGATAGTTCCTAAACTCTTTTCTGAGCATTCATTAGCGGGATTGAATTTAATCCATGTACGATTTGGTTATTACTCTCGTTTAGTTCATTTGTTACATAAAAACTAAGCAGAACTTATTCACCGGACGATATTCCTCGTTGTAGTATTAATTAATAATACAAGGATCAGATAGAATGGAATTCCATTAACAATTATGTCCGAGACGTGTATTCCTGACTAGGCACTGGCTAAGAATTCCCACGGCGTGGTAACGACACACGTGTTATAGGTACATATTTTATTTAGTTATTGGGGACTACCATAGCGTATCAAGGGAATCGTATTGAATCGAAGGAATCGAGAGAAAGGTAAAAATGTTAGGAATCATGTTATAGGCTATGCCAATATCTATTGATTCCCCTTTTCACCTTTACTTGCCTACCATATTCACGCTAAAAGTGGCCTTTGGGTAGGTAGACTCTGTACCACGTAACGGATAAAAACATAATTAATATGTATGTTGTATATACTATTATTACTGTTATCGAACAAATTGATTCCAGACTTTCTGTGGAACCCTCTCACTATAAATGTCATAGTGACGTTTAATGTGAGAACGTTCTACGGTTGTTATTATATGATGCCGTTGGCTACCCCAAAATGGCGTAAGTACCTATTAAATGTTACGACACGTCGTCACGTCGTGACATTAATTCTATGCTTATACAGACTTAATGTTTTAATCCTTACTGCTTACAGAGTGTGTCTAGTGAATTGTCCATTTGAAATGTTTTTTACCTTTACGTTACTAACACATAATTACATCTTCACGCTCACAAACAGATGAAAAATAAAAATGTTAAGATGGCCATTTGAAAGATACTTTTGGTGTGAGTTGCACAAGTTACTCAACAATACACAAAAACTAGAAATCAATCGTTTGTGTTTGCATTGCTCTTGTACTAAGAAAATCTACATCTCTTTTGTACGCAATCTTAGAGGCAGTTAACTAAAACTAAAAGTAATGTTATTTATATCAATTATATTTTGCAAAAAATACTGTTATATAAATATAAGAGTCTTTCCTTCCATTTTCAAAGCAAAACTAACATATTTCACAGATTCTTCGTGAGCGTCATAAACATAAAACAAGATTAATTTCCAGTTGGTTCCATTCTCCCCTGAATACGTAGTTTCTTTCAATTTTTATACCTACTCTGAGTGACCTAACGTCTTATCTTGTGCGTCTTTCTACCACTGTCGCCTTTTCACTTCATTGGCTCTTTTACGAGTACAGTCATTCTTTATTTGCACCTGTGGCCAAGCCATCGGATATCCTATTATCCAACGGAACTCCATTATTAGAAAATAAATGTGAAATTGATGCTTTATCCAAGATACCTACTTAATACGCTGAAATGAGACTATTATTTCCCGGCTTTTGTGGAAACAAAATATAGGTACCATAGACGTATATAGGTACTCAGTGGCAAAAAAATTGGCATTCTATACTGTATGCAATATAGGTAAATTTGTATGGAGACTGGGTCAGATTTTGTGGCGCTGAGCATACTAATAATTATTTCATAAGTAATAAGTAGTTTCAAAAACTCGCTAACAGTTTTTTTTCTATTTATGTTTAAGCGTTACTAGTTACCGCTGTTGTTTAAGTAAATTTCCGTGTTTCTGATAAAAATCTACATGAATTTATCATTTGTTTAATGGCGTGAGTGCTTGGAAATTAACCGCGAATAATCGCTGTTTCAGTTTGCATTAGTACTGCTAGTTTATTCATCGGCGCAAGAAGCGTGAAAATGATTTTGATAATAATTTTTCTTGCACTTGGAGTTAAAGCCCGAATCAATCCTCATGGACCCACAGTAGCGAATGATTTCGCAAATTGTGTCAACGAACTAATAGAAAAAAACTTTGTTAAACCAGGACTGCTATATTTCATCAATACGAACGACGTCAGCACGTCAGTAGTTACAATCAGAACAGCAATATTAAAATCAGTGCACGGTAAACTTAAATATTCAGTAAAAATTGCTGAACCAACAGAAAGAGACGAAGCTATGTGTATTAATGACCAAGAAGTATTAGAAATTGTAGATTCGCAGATGGACCAGTTTGAACCAATACCCCTGGCCGACTATTTCGTTGCTATCGTAGACGACTACGATGATTTCACCCGTCTAGCGAGCAGACTGAGAAGAGCAAGAAGTTGGAACCCAGGAGCTCTGTTTATTTTTGTATTTTTTGGCAGAATTAGCTCAGATGATCTGAATATCAAATATGCGGAAAAAATAATGCAAAGTCTTTTCAAATTGAACGCCATTAATACTGTCGTCATTCTTCCGCATGCAAATAATATTAGACGAGCAACCATATATGGCTTGAGACCGTACGATCCTCCTGAATATTGCGGCTATTCCAATGAATCGGTCAGAAAAAGATTGTTTGTAGAAAACGTCTGTGACCACGGTATTGTAAAGTACTCGAAGACTATTTTTGAAAACAAAATTCCATCGGATATGAAGGGATGCACTTTGACACTACTTGCTCTGGAACGACAACCTTTTATTAGTAGAAAACCCAATGATCCCAATATCGAGAAATTGTTGATCAATGACGTGGCTAAACGCTTCAATGTCAAGTTGAATTACGAAGTACTTAATGATTTTCGAGGTGAGAAACAGCCAGGAGGGCACTGGGACGGAGCCCTTAGTAACCTAACGTCCAAAAAAGGCGAAATACTTTTAGGAGGTATTTTTCCTGACAATGAGGTTCACGAAGACTTTGAATGTAGCTCTACCTACTTAGCTGACTCGTACACTTGGGTGGTGCCTCGTGCTTTTCAGCAGCCTTTAGCGTTGGCTTTCTTTATCATATTTAAGAAGATAGTGTGGATCTCAGTTGTGGTTGGTTTTGTTATAGTTGCATTAAGTTGGAAGCTATTAGCTAAACTGAGCAAGGATTCGACCTACAGGAACAATTTGGATCACTACTTCATCAACACATGGATCAGTAACCTGGGATTTGTGGCGTTTTCACGACCAGTAACTAACAGTTTACGTTTGTTTTTCATTTTCCTTAATTTATATTGTGTTTTGCTTTTAACAGCATACCAAACGAAACTAATTGACGTATTAACCAATCCGAATTTCGAACATCAGATATCAACTATAGAAGAATTAGCAGCGAGCGATTTGGGATGCGGAGGTTCAGAAGAACTGCGTGATCTTTTTGAGAACTCGACCGATCCTATGGACATGTATTTAATTAGTAAGTGGGAGAATATTATTGATAAAAGGGAAGCAATGATTAATGTAGTAATCCACAGAAATTTCTCTTTGCTTTGTAGTCGTTTGGAATTGGCGTATATATCTGCAGTGGTACCAGAGCTTAGTGATAAGTTTGGAAATACCAAATTTTATGCATTTGAAGATAACGTCTTCACAGTTCCTTTGGAAATGGTATCGTTGAAAGGGTTTCCGTTTCTGAAGCAGTTTTCAAAGACTTTAGAGTCGTTTAGACAGTACGGAGTAAACGATAAAGTGCGTAAGTACTTTGCGGGTTACACTTTGAGGCAGAAAGCAATCCTATTGAATGATCTAGAAACTGAAAACAGCAGCAGAAAAGCCTTATCCTTGGAATCTTTACAAGGAGGATTTTTAGCACTTCTTTTTGGTTACGTGTTTGGTACTATTTTTTTTGTTATAGAAATCATTATGAACACCAAATTTGTGAAAAATATAAAAATATTAAAAAAGTCCGTGTATACGTTGATTTAATTGAGCCACTCACATTAGATTTGGTTCTTGAAATAAAACTTTTCTTTATTTTAACAAAATTTTATTTCGAATGTGCATAAATTACAAACCCATGTTTATAACACCGATTTACTGTACAAATATTTGGAACTAAAAATAATTATCAGATATTTATCTTTCCTCGCCTATATCTAAAGACTAGTAGCTAGTGAATCTATGTATTCTTAAAGTAACTATTTTTAGTAATCTGCTGTTATTGCCACTGTTACAAAGATAATCTCATTTTTTGAAAATTAACGCAGTCTTGGCGGTGTTTACATTTTATTTTAAGATTTTTTATCAAATAACATAGGTAGTTTAGACGTACAATTTTCAATTACAACTTTATTTACACTAAAATTGTTACACAATTAATTTATTTTAAGATTCTAATCTGTTTTTTTTATAACGGTTGGCATTGAAAGTGTTTTTACCAACTCTTACGCATACTTATTATTGTTAGTCAAAGTCAACATCCGCATCCGAAAACACCAGTCTTAGCCTGGTAAACCGCCTTCCACCCTTATTTTAAAATTGTGACAAAAGTGTCATTACTCAAACTCATAATTTGGCAAGTCTATTATCTGCTAATTCTTGAACTTAAAAAAGAAATATACCACTCGAATTGGGAACGTAGGTACTCCTTTTCTTAAAAATCATCTCAAAACTTTTTTTAGAAAATTTTTACTTAGCATTAACATATTGTTATAATAAGCATTTGTCAAATTATGAGTTTGAGAAATAATGCATTTGTGAAAAGTTCTCTGTCACATGATGAAACACTGATAAACGCCCTGTGATTTTCAAATTGTAACTACTACGAATTTAAAAAATTCAAAGCAATTTGCGATTAAATCTTTCTCACTGAGGTCACGTAACAATTCACTTGCTAACCTATCCAAGCTCACGCAAAAAAACACCTTTTCATCGTCAAAATGTTCCCAGACAGCACTTTACAGATGCAAATTTAAAGAACTAACTGCAGTAACTAAAACTAAAGTTTCTCTCCGTCCAAATGCTGCACGTTGTAATACGAGTGGTCAGGGAACCGTTCAAGTTCTATATAGTCGGTTTCTGTGCAGAGGAGGCGTTCCAGCATGGAGACTACTTCCTTGAAGTCGGGCCTGGAGGATGCTTCCCCTTCCCAACAGTAGTACATTATGTTGTAAAGTTCTCGGCGGCAATGCTCTGGTTTCTCTAGCCGGTGACCTTCACGAACCTGGAAAATTAGGAGTTTGGTTTAGAAATGTTATAGCAGTAAATTGACCAACGATTGAACCCTATCCCACCTAATGGAAAACACAGGGGACGCCAAGGGTGTAGTTCCCTGATTCAGTCACTATAGCGAACCTATCCCCACAAAAAGAAGAGATACAGTTCACCCACACATAGCAATCCAATTCGACCGAATTACAACTCCCTTAAACACAAAAAGTTGCAAACCTCACTCAACAAATTTATGTTTTGTCTGTATCTTGGGTAGGCAAAAGGTAATTAATATTAACCAATATATTTATGCTTATAGTAAGAGAGCAAGTTGAACAGTCAACCAAGTTATTGCTTTAATATTAATCATGACAGTCCCTATATCAGCAAAAAAGAAACAAAAAAAGCCTTAAAAATTTGGTAGGCGATTTTTTTTATAATTAACTAGCGACGTAGAAACCCTCACTGTGCTGCCACATTTTATCGAAATAGCTATTTCAACTTTTCTTATGCATTATAACCCATATCACGAGTAGACAAACGTGGCACAGGATTTTGTTTCATAAATTATACTCGTATATTATAGTGATAAATATTTTCACGTCATCCTTTAGTATTGTAAGCTGGCTTTGTTCTTACTTAGATACGCACCGTACCTTCCCTTTTTCCCCACAAGTGGTACACCAAATGTCAAATTAATCCTGAAGGCCCATTTAGACACATGCAAGAATTGTATGCCATTGTAGTTACATTGCGAAGTTTTTTTTTTGCGTGGGAGTGGAGAATATATATACTCATGATATACTGCCAGGCCGGTCCTGACAGCATGCCCGACTCATCTGGGAATTGCTCACCAGACGCCTACGTTGAGTGTTTACTCCGAGACGCTCCGCGCTTCTGGTTTACACTTTGCGTCCGGGTGTGTAGTTGTGAAGTTGTGTTTTGGGTGATCATTTGGATTTGCGAAGTTTGTCAGATCGGTTGAATTCAGTTTACCCCAGCAACCCGCAATGTAATGAAACTTAAACCGCGTTAATCCGCGGCCATAGGGGAAGCTCAGCGGAGCGTGCAGCGGGCCGGGGCGTGCGACGTTCATGTTAAACACAAGCAAATGCATGTGAGCGTCCTGAGTGCTGGGTGCATAGAGCCCTTTGCTGCTGCCCACCCCGAAAAATCCTCCGCTGGACACCAGCCAATCAGGTCTTACACTTACCTATTACGAATTTAACAAAACACTTAGACAATCTTTCTCTTTTGTAGCAGGCAAATAGATTTAGTTATAAATGTTGTCAGATTAACACCTTTCTCATGACGTCACCAGCTGACAAGCCAGGGTACGGCGTCGAGCCCAGCGTCACGATTTCCCACAGCAACACGCCGAAGCTCCAGATGTCAGACTTAACGCTGAAGATGTCGTCGTACAGCGACTCTGGGGCCATCCATCTGGAACAGTAAGAAGTTCTTCAGTTTTCTTGGGGCGTAGAGCAAACAACCTAATAAAGTGGAAATGTCATAATTTAATATAAGACATAAGAAAAACAATAGCGAAAAATATTGTTAGTATGGTGTCAGTGGAAATGAAATGGTATTGGCATCATTGGATGGCCCTTATTGCCACTCTTTTTGGTTATTTTTTCTACGTCGTGGGGTAAAAGACGTAGGTAACTAGAGGTGGCGGCAAAAGGACGAGCTACGTTATTCACAGCGTGCGATCTAAACTTTTCATCGTTTCTTCCAGCTCTTTGCTTCTACAGGTCACCTAGAAGAAGATTTTAGGACTGTTGTTGTGGAACTAGTTTTCGTTATTTTACTATTTTGAACAAATAACGAAGAAAGGCCGTCGAATAAAGAAGTCGTAATGAAGGTGTAAATCTGATGATCTTGATGATGCCTCAGGGTGTTGGGGAGCAAGTAAGACCAGCTTCGATGTTTATAATAGGAACGTATATTGAGGGTTTACTTAGACTTATATACAAGCATATTGCTAAGGTTGTCGCTGACACAAGCAATATGCGTTTATGTAGCAGTAAACTATTGTGTTACTGCTAAACACTTAAAGTGGCCAATCGCCATACTACACCTCCCCCGAAAGTCCCTTCACCGCCGGGGTGGCAGAAAAAAAAATTAAACGCATGTTACTTGTTTACATTTTTTTTGTAAGTATTTTACCTGACAAGAAAAAAAAATATTACTTATATTAAGTTTATACATTTAAAAAAAAATCAAATTTATTATTATTCATTTTTATCATATCAACATTTATTTTAGTTTGCTAGTGTCACGTTTTTAAATTTTCTAATAATCAGTTAGTTATTAATTCTTTAGTAATTACGTTATTATTTAATTTCTGTATTATTTAATTATTTATTGATCGATTAATTGTTTTTTTTTAATAAAAAAAAAATTTTTCGTTACACTCCTTTCTAATATTTATATCCGTAATATTTTGCTTTATTCATTTTTATGGTACCGGTACTATGGTGTCATATTAATAAATAATGCCTTTACTCGGAGTCATCTGCTCCTAAAATAAACTGGGCTACGCTTCTGTGCGTCCCTTGTCATAATCTCAATAAACATATGGGCATCTTGGCCCTTCAACATTAACCTCATGGGCATCTTGGCCCTATTTTTACTTGGCATATCAGGTCACCCATTTCGGCGTGCCTGTAAGTTAAGAGTCTCTAAATTCATTAAGACATAAAGTCTCCAACATCTTCACGGAGGGCACGGTAGTCCAAACACCATGATCAGATAAAGGACTAAGAGCTCTAACTATGTTGACAGTAGTGTACCGTACCAAAATAAAAAAATAAAATCATTTTACTGAATCTTCAATTATTCATCTTCAAATTATTTAAATCGATCCTCCAATTCTATATTATCAAATTATTTAATTCGATCATTTAATTCTATTTAATCTTTTTATATTACTGATAATCTTTAAAAAAAAATCATTAAATCTAAGAATTATATTCTTAGGATCTTTAAAATCATTATAATCCTTTAATTGTATAAAAATAGTTTTATTGAGTATTTTTGTTAACTATTTAGATACTGGAATGATGCGATGCATTCCCATGGCTTCTAATTACATTCAATTTTAATTATAAGTCGCATACTTAGGTACCGGCGCGCGGCCTAGTTCCAATAAATGCTGACGCGCATAACGTAAGCGGCGCTAGCAACTGTCGCTAATTGCGAAACGAAATAAGGTGATTGAACTTTGTGACACTAGGTTACTGGAATTTTACTTGAAAATAAAAAAAATTCATGAGCAGTAAGAGAAAATATAAAAAAAGTACATATACCTGCTTTGCGACAACCTTTGTAAAAATTAAAATAAATAATCGATGAGTAACCGTGGACCCGATGCTGATGCTCGGTGCTGTTCGATGCTGGGCCGGGCTAACCCTGGACTCCCTGGAACTGGGCCGGGAATTCCCTGGACTCCTTTTGATTGGGCCGGGATATCCCTGGACTCCTCTTGACGTGCGAGCCGGGTAAACCCTGGACAGCGCTCTTCTTTCTTCTTCTATTCATCTTCATCATCTTCTATTCGTCTTCTTATTTGTTTCTTCTATTATTCTTCTTCCTTCCTGTTAATTATTTTTCTTCATAGTATTGATGTTGTATTATCTCTTCTTCTTTTTTTCTTATTGATTATCTTTCTTCACAGCAACAGACATTGTATTTTTTCTTCGATCAGTCTTCATATTAGTAATTTCCTTCGCCTTGTCGGTCTTGCTTCAGTTTTAGTCGTTCCTTTGTGGTTCTTAAGGCAAGGTCGCCATGTAATGAAGGTGTAAATCTGATGATCTTGATGATGCCTCAGGGTGTTGGGGAGCAAGTAAGACCAGCTTCGATGTTTATAATAGGAACGTATATTGAGGGTTTACTTAGACTTATATACAAGCATATTGCTAAGGTTGTCGCTGACACAAGCAATATGCGTTTATGTAGCAGTAAACTATTGTGTTACTGCTAAACACTTAAAGTGGCCAATCGCCATACTACAAAGGGAGGCTAGAAAATCTGAAACATGTATCCTTTATTTTTGTCAATATTGACATTGAAATACAAACATACTGCTATGCTGCTGCATACTGTTCCAGCTACCGAAAGACGCTATACTTTTACAAGCCTTATACCCAATCGTCGGTTGACGATGCCCTTGAGGAGAAGTATCCTCTTACCTTATAGGTAGACGACCATCGCTTTTCCTCTCATACACATGCGTGCCAGCAACGTCACGTGCAAACCCGAAGTCCGCAACTTTGCACATGCGCTCCTCGGTGATCAGCACATTCCTGGCTGCCAAGTCCCTGTGGATTATCTGCAAGGAATAGTGGAGGAGGAGGAGTCAGGATGAGAACCGATGGAGATTTTTCTTTTGGTCCTATTGTAATTTAATTGTTGATACCTAAATGCAGCTTATAGCTTTGGAGGTATTGCCAACTACAATAACGCACCATGATTTTTCTAAAGTATACTATGTTTTGTGTTAGTGGCCCATCAACCGTTTCGGTAGCAAGTTTAATCATTTTCAAGTAAATATGAAACAATTTCATAGCCGGTTTTTAAGCCTTATAAAGACGCAAAACTGTAACAAATTTAAAAGTTTCCCGAATCATAATAACATAAGTCATAATTTTATAATCTGGATATAGACCGAGATTACTTCGAACGAGCTCACGAAATTTCGACGCAGTTGCAAGCATCATGATCACGGATAGACTGAAGAAATCGCGAGTGGATGTAGCATAATGTCTATAATTTGTCTTATGTATAGCTGCAATTACTATCAACGTTATAAGTTTTAAGTAATGGTTAAGGATTCGATTTAAAAGCTTACCCCTTTGGAGCTAAGGAAGTCCATGCCCCTGGCGACTTGGAAGGCGAAGTGCGTGAGATCCCTGGAGGTGAGGAACTGGCTCCCAGCGTGCGTGTTCCCGTAGTGCCGCTCCGCGCGGGAATCGCGCAAGAACTGCTGCAGCTTGCCCAGGCTAACGAACTCCATGATCACCAGGGTTGGCTCCTGGAAGATGCGCTACTTTTAGATACTAAAGAACTTTATTATTTTGTGATATGTTTTCAGGTTAAGTTGAAGTCGGCAGTGAGAGGAAGCGAGAGAGGTGTATAGCGTTTCTACAAGCGTTTTTTTTAAGGGAATCAAAGATTAATCATAAACCCATGTTCCTGTTTTTTAAGTAAGTAATAGAGTGGCATAGGAGCTATTGGATAAACTGATGATGAACAAGCACAACCACACATGGCCATCCGCAGCTAAAAATCGCAACGGAACAATGCACGTGAGTAGTGGAGTAGCGAGGTACTTAAATGGTGTTTGTTCACTGAAGGTGAAGGAGGCCCATACCTTCGCAAAGTATCGCCTGATTCAATAAAATAGTAGTAGAGATCCGGAAGCAGCTTGCACACGGCCCTCCTTCCGGAATAAAGTTCATACCTTTTCAGTGCAGCAGCCAATAAGTCGGACGACGTTGGGGTGGGTGCCAAGGTTCTTCATCACGATGAGCTCCTGCACCAAGTCCGACTTCTCTTTCTCTGATGCATTCTCTTTCAAGGTCTTCACGGCTACAGTCTGCTCACCTTTCTTGCCTGAATTGAAATGAGAAGCAAAAGTTTGTATCGTCAAATACTATCTACTATCAATGTCAAACTATTAAGGAGCTGGAACTCAGGAGATTGGAATTTCTAAAATAAAGAGGCATACACACAGGATTCACTGACCACTGTTTTCCGAATTTCAGGACTCCGGATTTTTTAATCGAATTTGACAGGTATATTTTACGTGTGGTCAATGTTCAAACTGTAGTTACGCTTGCCATGTTTTGCACAATGAAAAAACTTTAGATCACGTCAACGACTTTTTTTTTATGTTAGAGAGGCCAGACAAACGAACTAGTGGGTCACCTGATGTTAAATGATCACCACTGTCCATAGACACCCGCAGCGCTTTACGCGATGCCAGTGCGTTGTCGGCCCTTAAACTTGCCTAACCAGTTGCTAAAAATATCCTAAGATAATTTTAAAACATATTGTAATAATTGATATTATCAACATCTACTCCTTCCACTCTCAGTCAGTTTACTATATTTATTACCAGTTGTTTGTGTATGTATTGTATGTGTATATATTTATGTTGCTAGCGGTTTCTCTTCCGTTCCAAATTTACTCTTTTTTATTTCAAAACATCATTTCATAAGAACCTCCTGGCATTAACAAACATAACAGAAAAAGAATTAACGAAATCAGTTCAACCGTCTACGCGTGATGCTGTGACCAAGGTAAATAGGGATTCATTTTAACGAAATAGAACTTACCTATAATATCTTTGACCCTGTACGCAATTTACTGGTTAATTTATTCGTTCCATTATCAGAACTAATTTACTACGAGTACCTGGCATCGCAGTCAGAAAATTCCAATTCCTGCATGTAAATGGGGAACCAAACCATTTTCTATTTACATACTAAACATTACCCCGCTTAATACTAGCGGAAATTACCAGTTCATGCAGTTTCGGACGTAGTCATTTGCATTATATTTCAATTAAGCCGTTAGCTTTTAACATAGTATAGTGGTAATGAGATATTCTGAGTTTTTAATTCCATTTTAAAAATATAACATGGCAACTCTCATTATTATTATTAAGTGTATTGTAATTCGATTGATTATATTAAACATAGTAAATGCTTTATTGTACAAATATGGCAACTTACCTTTTTCTTTGCAGTGTATTTTATAATATAACCTTAAGATCGTCTTTTTGTTTTTATTTTTTTTAATTTTACAAGTAGTAGTAAGCGGCTAAACGAAAGCCGCCTTATTGAAGAACGTTAAATCCGGCTAATCATTGAACCGCAGCATTGCAAAACGACAAAACGGCTAGCCGTAATGTAATACGGCAGATGATTACAATCCGCCTGTGACACTTACATTTAACAGTTAAGATACTTACCATCGATGTCGATGGCTTGGGCTCGCCAGACTTGCCCGAAAGCTCCTTCTCCCACGATGTTGAAGATCCGCAGCCGATGCCGAGGGAATTCCCATTCGTCCTCCGGATCCTCCTTCGTAATGGTTGTCTCTTCAGAAAGCTGCAAAACAGGCCAAAAAACCAACACTACAATTTGATTCCAATCACGGAATGAAAGGAGGAGGTTCATACAATATCTCATCTGTAAGTTGATGGTAGTTTGGCAAATGGCAATATCTCTAACGTTAAAGCGAAACTGACTGAGTACGAAACATTGTTGCGCTCGGAGGTAAAAAAAAGTCAAAATAGAAACTTTGTCGTGCTAAATTAATTATTTAAGAACTTTTGCTTCGATATTATTGAATTTTTGCCTGCATTAAAAAAAAAGAATGAATAGCAGTCAAATATTCCAGATTACCCCTTCATACAAACTTACAAAAAATGACCCAAACAAACAAAGCTTACCTCTTTATTAATATTACTAGCTTTTGCCCGTGACTTCGTCCGCGCAGAATTAAAGTTTGCGCTAAAACTTCTTTCTGTCTCCCATCGGAAATGTACAAAAACCAGCCAAATGCGAGTCGTACTTTACCTCAACGAAATAAACCTGTTTCTTCCATGGACACCCACTTCCATTATTTTTTATCCTAAAAATATATTCTTATGACACCTACGGGGTCTTCAAAGAACTTGTCTAGTCTACTAAATACAAAGTCTATATTTTCTATACCTTCTTTTTATCCCGTAGGAAAATTGGGAAATCCCTTTGCAGTGTACCTCTTTGATCATCAAGGAATATGTCTGCCAAATACTAAGAAACTATGTTAGCAAGTCGTTACTCTTTTTTCTTATCCCACGGGAATTTATCAAAATCCTGAAATCGGTTTTCAGATATCATAATTACCTGATGGTATGCCAAATTTAAAGATTCTAGTAAAAATATTTACGGGTATAAGAACATTTCAAAGTAATGATATAAATCTCCTTTTTCTCCTTATCCCGTGGAAATTTCGAAAATCTTGAAATGAATTTTCAGCATTTATGTGCCAAATTGCATGTGCAGACTTGTGCGCCAAATTTCAAGACTCTAAAAATTATAGTTATGAAGATAGGCTCCCTTTTCAGTGGACTTATAAACCTCATTTATTTCCTATCCTGTGGGAATTTTGAAAAATCCCTCCTTAGTGCACCTCTATGATACTGAAGCAACATTTATTTACGTTGCGACTCTAGGCAGCTGCGATCTTTGATATGATTATCGCTATCCCACGGGAAACATGCAATTTTCTGGGATAAAAAGAAGCCTATAACCTGGCTTGTGATTTTCTCAACAGATTAGTACCTAAAGTATACATCAAAATCCGTTCAGCAGTTTTCACGTGATGCGCTCGCAAATATACAGACAAACAGTTAAACAGGTAAACAGATAACCAGACAAACAGACAAAAATTCTAAAAACTGTTGGAACATGTTCTGTTATCGATTCTAAGTACCCCTAGATATCCTTTTTTAAATATCATCCATGAACAGACTTTCGACCCTCTTCAGCTTTAGTATTATGTATGGATAGGTAGATTTTGTCTGCTTATGTATCGAAAATTGTTAAAATATTATCAATATCAAACTAACTGGCAAAGTCTATGTATTTCAAACGGGTGATGTCAATGCTATTAATCGTCTCGACTAGGTTAGGCAAATATCGTGTTGATTTTGATTGAAGTTTAGCTCTAAGTCGTAATTTTGACACCCGTGTATTTTCCCTGGGAAAACGGTAATAGATTATATTCCAAATTCACAAATAGCTCCTTAGCTGGTTCACCCACGCCTTGTGTAAACACTGCTAATACAATTTCGCGAAATGTGTTTGAAATTTCGAAGGCATTTTTATGCTAGCTCCCGAGGAGAACGGAATAAATAATTTTACATTTTACGCTCAATTTGAATGAGTTATCATCGCCGAAAATGCGGAAACGGATAACAATGAAATGTAGGGAAGGCAATCAAAATGATTGTATGATTCTAAATCAGTTTAATTTCTACGGTTGCGTCATCATTTGTTAAGATAAGTAGGTATATTTGTATTCGGTGATATTCTACCCATATAACAATCTTTTTAATAGGTAATTAGGCATAGAAGCGAATAAAATTTTCAGTAAATTGGATCTTAAGCTTTTTCAAAACCGAAAATTTTCTTTATAACGGAATCGAGTCTGTATGTGCCTTCTAAACATTATAATTATTAAGTTTCCGTAGAAATTAGACCAATAAATGTGGACATAATCCTACAATTAAAATTGTGGGCTGGAGAATTGTCAGAAAATCGTTTTCCGTGGTCCAATCTATATTTGAATTGTATAAGACTTTGCCACAACAATATAAGTACGTAACCATAGTATAATATGAAACGGGTAAGGTATACTCATTTCAATATATTATAATGTTTCTGTTATTGAACCAGTGAGTTACTCGTACCTGCACATTAGTCGTGAGGCGGTTAGATAGCGCTAATTAGCTAATTTGGAATAAGTACAATGAAAATAAAATTAAACATATTCTAATTTTGGATGTTTGGCTTATGGAAAAAACCTCACCTTACTAAAGTGAGGTGTTGAAGGGAATCTTTTTGGTGGTCCTTATCATCAAGGATGAGACTGACCTGCAAGTGACCGTTGTCCCAGGACTCGTATCGGTTGGAGTAAACGTGTGGGCGGTCCCACAGGTTCAAGGAAGGTTCTTGGAGGACGATGCCGGTAGAGTCTTTGCTCTGTGAAGAAGATTTGCCATTATTAGGACCAAGATGATAATGGTTAAAATTGTTTTGCAATGAAGGACATGTATGTGAGTTTGATAGCTAAAGGATATTGTGGTGGACTTAACGGGGGGTGCTTGTAAGTCAGCTGGAGTAAAGTGGCTATTCAGTGGCAAGTCTTACCTAAGGATAATGTTGTAAACTTTCGCAATTTTTGCTCATAATAACTACCCAACTCCTAGAACTTTACTTTAATTTTGAACTTGTTACCAGATCCTTGTTTTTGGAATGGTACCCTCAGCCAAAACTGACAAATATTGTCCATTTCCATCATACCGTTTAAACACTTTAGGTATGTATTTTATAGTTTGATTTCACTCACACATTTTTAGAATAGAAATGACGTTCTGTGGAGAGGATTTCAGGATTGTGAATGTGGACTAAACGTATCTAATTTTGAACTTTATTAGGCGTGATTACAAATTCCCAGGAGTTGGGTATAGTTATTACGATCACAAGATTATTGTTATTTTATATCCAGTGAACAGCAGTTATATTATGATGGTGATATTTATGTTAATGTAGTGACGAGAGTTACTTGTTCTACTGACTACTTCTCAGCCCAGATAAACAGGTGCTAGAAAATCAGATGCGGATATTTTGAGGATTGACTACATGCATCGTTGTTAATTAGTTTAAAGCATACTTAATTAATTACAGTATCTAATACAATGACGATTATCTTTGAACGGTAATGGTAATTATTATTTTTGTATAAAACAAAAAAAGAACCACACGATACTTAAATATTTTTTGTTTTTAATCGATGTTATTAATTACATATACCCTGAAATATCCGCACCTATTTTTATAAATTTTCGAAGTCCTCGTTTTAGCCAAAATGGTACTTGAATGGTTATCATGTAAATGAAATGACAAAAAATATTAGATATTTAGGTAATGTAAACGACTTACAATAGCATCTACTTTCAGAATGCTCTCCCAATAAATCCCCAATTTCGCCCCACTTTCCTAACAACTAGGTTTCTAGTTCATTAGGTATGTTAAGATCTATATATTTCACTGTATTCTGACAAATAAATAAATTAGAATTTAATTTTCTTGCTGTTTTCATTGAAAGCCTATGAGCCACGTATTTTTAATATTATTTCTGTAACTACACTCTCATTTAGAAACATAAAATTGACATTATTTTCTACATTTCTTTTGGTAAACTAGTAATTAAAGTTGGTTAAAATCTAGCGATAGCGATCTTGTTAAAAGTGCGTATAGCTGTTGGAGCGTAAGCCGGTACAGGCCTTTAGTATTTCACCTACTTACTGCACTCAGTCACAGTGAAAAGTAGCACTTTAAACTGCATAAATAAATCTGCAATGGTTAACTCATCTCATAATCGGATCTATTTCTACCAGTAAAGCTAACAATTGACAGGATTTCACAGTTATGAAGTATAAGACTCTACTTCATAAATGAGAAAAACATTGGGTAAATACGATGATCTGGCCAACATTAAGCTACTCACCATGTCATCCTTTTTGCTCGGCTCCTTCTGACTATTGTTCCTTTTCCATACGAAGATGATTACTCCAACCACGATGACAACCAGTCCAGCGATAGCGACCAATGGTATAATGGCAAAGGATATATCATTGCTTGGCACTTCAGGTGTCTCTGTTGTTTCATTATTAATGGTCTCTTTCGTCGTCGTCTGCACTGTTATTTTGCTAGGTGGTTGCGTGGTAGTCGTAGTTACTTCATCAGGTACAGTGGTATCTTCTATGGTTTTTTGAGTTACTTTGGTAGTTTTTTGTGTTGGTCTAGGGAAATTTGGTTGTGGTGGGAAAGGGAACGAAGGGAACGGAGAGGGGGGATGGGGCACTTTTATTTTTCTCCCGCTGTTGTCGGTTATTGTTGCTACAACTTCAGTCTTCAGCGGTATGTATCCGTCATGAGCTGATACCCACAGCGAATATGAACGATTTTCCTGAAATAAAAATAAGTTTTGGTTACTTTATTGAATCAGGCGATACATTGTGGAGATCCATTTCGATGAACAAAAACATTTCTTGCTAGCGTACTAGCATAGTGCGAGTAGCGGAGTAGCAAGGTAAATGTTTTTAGTTCATTCAAATTTGTAGATTGTGATTTGTAAACTCGATTTGTCCCCGCTTACTTCAAGGCTTTTATGGTTTTATGTGATCGTGCTTGTCACATTTTTCTGATTTTAATTATGTTTTTTTTTTAGATAGAAACCGCGCATCATCATTTCTGTCTTAAGTCATTTGTGTGTAGTTAATTGCGTACCTTATCACTAAGTGTGTCATTGACAGTGACAACTCCTGTCCTCGGGTCCACAGCGAAGGGTACGGGCGGGCCGGCTGTCTCCAGGCTGTAGGTGACAGGCTGGTCCCCCGTGGGGGCCCGGTATGCTTTGGTGACGAGGGTGCCCACTGGGTCCGAAGACCGAGCATACCAGTGCCTTTCGACTTGCAGTAAGTTCTGCAGGTTGAATTCTTGGGATGACGCTGAAAGGGGAGAGGAATATATTTAAGAAAAAATGTTATTTGATTTATTATTAATCATGCTAAACGTGGCCTTTGGGTCTGTTAACTTAGGCTCTGTCTACCGCGTAAGGGATAAAGACGTGGTTAATGTATGTATTTGTATGTATTATTTTTTTGCAATAATAGACATACTGTTGTTCAATCACAGTATACATACATACACATACACAAATCACGTCTATATCCCTTATCGGGTAGACAGAGCCTGAGGTAACAAAACTTTAAGGCCACGTTTAGCATGATTTTAGGCGTTAAGTGGAAAAAGGAATCAAAATAGTGATGGGCCGCATCGCTTATAACATGATCCCAAAGAATTTCGCCCATTCCCTCGATGGCGATGGGTTTTCACCATCTGCGCGGGACGAGAAGCAACTGGTACATTCTATGTTTTTCCGTTGCTCCCAGACCAGCATGGAAATACCAGCTAATAATCACAGTATGCCAGCTAATAATCAGTCTCAACTGTGTTTTAAAAAAAAGTTATCTCATTTCAACATGAAACTACCGTGAGACTGAATCATAGTAGACAAACTGATAACTCACGTGTCGTGTAAAAGTCGAGTGCAGTCTTCTTGGCAACATTGTAATCTGCTTAAAGCGTAGGCGACGCACCTATTTAGGCAGCTATACCTTTTTATCAAACTATTATATTTTGGCACTGGCCACAAATAAAGTTAATTGCACGCAGCGCAGAAAGAAAACTAAAACAAAAGAGAGTCGTGTCATTGCTCTTGTCAGCGCTGCGTGTTGAGTTTTTACTATAATTTCAATTGTGTTTAATTTTACTAGTTTCTACAGTCTACATAAAGTGTTACAAAATAGTCTCATTTTTTAATATGAGTACAAAGTGTGCGAAAAATAACTAACGTCAACAACACTATGTCCAACTCGGAGCGCTTTCATCGCCGCCGTAATTTCACGCTTGCGCCAAAACTCTCGCCGAAACCTCAAAAGGATAAGGAAAACTTAGTGTGTGCATGTGATTAAATATCTCGGACCGTTACGAAACATGCCGAGAATACATAATAGGACTTATAATATAACGTAACACGCCCCGTAACACAAGGTCAAGTGAAAGTGAACCCTGGGTGGCTTTCACCGCGGCCACGAAACGATGCACTTGGTCCGGCGCGTCGTCGGACCCTTTCTAAAGCTAGATATCCGAGCAAAACGGCTCCGGCATCACTATCGCAGCGACACTGACACGGAATGGAATACATTTACATACAGCGTAATAGGGAGTGGATCAGAATACATAAAGTTTAAAATGTATAATGGGTTAAAATACATAATGGTTCAGAATATATAACGCAATTTTCTGTACAACTATTAGCTAAATGAACTTTTTTGATATCGTAATCTATAGATTGGTTTAGGTTAGGTTAGGTTTGTTTTATAACAATCCTGTTAATTTGTAACTTTCTGAGAAAGTCGCATTATATACTATAAACCATTATGTATTTTAACCCATTATACATTTTAAACTTTATGTATTTTAATACGTACCCAACGTAATATATACTATCGCTTTGACGCCGCGTCAGTGAATCTGCGTTAGTGACGCCAAAGCCACTTTGCTCGGAAGTCTAGCTTAAACCAGCCAATCTTGGTTCGCAAAATGGCGAGGTCGTTGACATTGTGGACTACTGGAGTATGATGATGAACAAAACTTGTCCGCGAAGTACGCAGGCAGACATTTCGTACGAGATATGGAGTCAGGTGTCTTTATTTGGCGTCCAAATAGCAAGATATCCGTTTTCGTGCAATGCTTGCGAGTGAATGGGTCAAGTTATAATTTTCTTATGAGCGCGCGTTCGCTTTCCGAACGAGGTTTTTTGGAGCATCGCACTGCTGAAGTCAAAATAGTGCTATTAGGAAGGCTGTTTATTACCTGACTGTTTGATGCGTTTTTCTCGTAAATAACTTACGTAAATTTACTTACTTACTTACTTAAGTTCAGTATTCTTAATGTATGCCGATAACATAATACGTCTCGACCACGTTTTTTATACTATAAGAACAGTTTTACTGCTGTTTCGATTCACGGCGCTGCCAATTTTTTCATAGTAATTGAGACGTTTACGTGTTCTTTTCAGTGAAAACTTATACTAGAGGCTCTAAACATTGTTTCTCTAGACCTCACATTAATACAGTATCAATAGGTAATCAAGTGGATAAAATAAACCTTTGCCAGGGATATCTGATTGAATAAATCTCAATCTCTGTAACGGCAGTATTCCCAATGTTGCGTCAGTGAAAATTTAAAATACATGGAATATTTTCAAGTCAAAGACCGAGAAATTCCATGCCTGTCCAAGCCCCGAAATATGAATATTTTACTGCCTAATGCTGCGGAATGTCGCTTGTACGCCGGTATAATTGTACATCTTTAATGGCTCCAATTAAATGAAATCGTTTTTGGGGACATAATGCTGGGTATACAGTCAAACACGGTAATGTGGTATTGGGCAATTAATAGTCTATTTGAGGGGAGAAGTTACTCAGTCCTTATTCTAAACTTTGTACGACGAAGACAGAGACAGACATATTGACCCATATTCAATACACAAGGTAAAACATGTGAAACAGAAATTATAATTACCTTTACCCTGCCTATACTTTATTACTGTTTAATAAAACCTTCGATACATAAATGGTGACTGTTACCAAGGCCGTGGTTTAGTTGTCCCTTGTGCAGTATTAGGTCTAAAAATCAATTTCAGAGCCACAAACCTTGATGAAGCCGGCTTCGACCAACGCTAAGAAGAGTTTGTCCGTAAAGTCTTTTTGCCACTGCCGCCGCTTAAGAAATACACACCCGAAGACTGGTCCGTGATATTATGTACACTAATTACACTTTTACCAAAGTCTTACACACACTAACTTATATTTACAATAGTTTAAATACAATTTCGCATAAACGACCGACCGAGCCCCGACAATTTTAGAAAAACAAGTGCCAGCCGCCTTATTGTTCTTTTTCAGTTCCGCGGCGCGTGGCAATGGACTAGCGCCAGCCAGCCACCAACAGCCAAAAAGGTTGCAACCCTAAAAATTGATTATTATTCAAAATACTTGCACAATTACCGTGGAGGTAAATAATTAATATGAACATACATACATAAATAATTAATGTTGTTTCGATATGAAGAAAAGGTGTTACCATACAAAAAGGCGTGCTCCTAAATAATATGGGGGTCTTTCAGCTGTCCTATAAATCTGCAATTTGTTATGAGGGTAGCTCTTATAGCACAACTAATGAAATTAGTTTAAAAATCTAACTTTCTTACATCTGTCTGATTATAAAATCAACCAATGTGAAATGACATAACACTGTTTACAATTTTCTTAGGAGCAGGGCTCTGCTAAAACTGGATTTTTTCATTGTCCGACTTGCACTTGACCGGTTTTTTAGTAGAAGAAATATAGGTGACGTCATTCACGATGGCTAACGCCCAGATGCTTATTAGCTACTATTTCATTAAAGGTTAATTTTGATAAATCTACGTGTCTTCGTGGGTGGCGCTATCTATAGATGCGTGCTTAAATAAATGGTAGGTTAAATTAAACTTATTAAGTAACGAACTTTTGTTCGTCCGTAATACGTTTGAGAAACTCAGTGGTGTGTGCCCGGGTACGAACCTACGACCTACCTATCGCTAAAGATACCATAACACATTAGGATTACACGACTTCGATCTTCAATGGACCTATGCGTTATTAGCTTTATATGTTCGTATTTGTTGATAATTCGGGCAAATAAAGCTAACATTTCTATGACTAGCTAACATTTATATTTCAGGAAACATACCTTCCAAATTACTGTACCTAACAGTCATAGTTTAATAGAAAATTTTAGCACAAGGCATGTATTAAAATCTTCCGTAGAAAGTACAAAAATATATTCGATAATGAATTCCACGTTATATTCCTTCTAGCCTTGAATTTTACGTGCCTCGAAAGTGCTATGGTGTAAACCCGTCGTAACATTTACTAAAATTGGAACTGGTAAACTTTTAACAGCCACGTTTTACTGTTAGTTGTAAAATGATAAAGTTGAAACGTTAAAAACTATTATGTCTAGGGTGGCGTGCCTTTAAGTAAATTTCTGTTTAAAAAAAAATTAAGTAGAATCAAAATAATCTCACAACTATAATGTTATTAGCAATGTTGGAAAAAATATGTTGCTCGGGGTGCGAGTCGGGTTACCTCCGCGTGTCATCAACAGCTGCGGTTCGTTTTTGGACCCGTCCGGAGGGGGAAGAGCAGTGCTTGGTCCTGTGCACCCTGGGCATCGGCTAATGATTTCCTAACGGTCTCCGAGGGATATCATTGACCGTTGGCTAAGAGCCCGTCAAATGGGAATGCTTTTAACCGTGTTCTACCGTACAAAGTTGCTGACATTTTTGTTGCGAGATTTTTGAATACTGCATGTATTTATTACTTTGACATTGGCGAAATCATCGCATCGATCGATGGGGCATTATAAAAAAAATAGAAAAATATGTTGCTCGGCAGAAATTGACAAGACAAAATGTTTTTTTGGAAAAAAGGCTAAGTATTTTATTTATTCACTAGCTCTGCTATATACCTAATTGGTACGCATCCCTAGTACAATTAAATCATCCTCATGTCATACCAATAGAAAACTGAAGAAAACGCCCTTTCATAGACCCCTGTTTCTGAACTACTTTCTTCAATGTTGTAAAAAATTGCTTTATAATATTTCCTGTTTTTTTTTACTCTAAACCTATCGACTTAGAGCAACTTGGAAGGGAAAACTTTGTTTGCGTTTAACCCGTCAAGCGTCCAAGCGACTACAGTAGTCCCTAACTTTTTCGGGCGGGAAATGTCCTAGGGACTGCATTATGCATTCACGCCACTGGCCAGGTCTTCCTCCCCTGGAAGAGCCAGCGACAACTTTAAGCCTCCCGCCCGAAAAAGTTAGGGACTACTGGAGTCACTTGGACGCTTGACGGGTTAAAAAATATCTAAATCGTTAAAACAAAAGTACCTGCTGAATAGTTCAATTTATTTTCTGTATCTCAAAGGCGTGAAAGATCGCTTGGACTAAGATTACCAAAAATATCCCCGCGTCGTCGGTATTTATTCAAATTATTCCTTAAACTTTCATTTTGCACAAGTTTAACTGCCTAATTGTTTTCGCTTTGTTGTTTACGGCACGTGGTATGGAATCTTTACTAACTTTTTTAATAAACCTCCACGGAATGAGGTAGCGTCCGGTGTGCAGGAAAGTTCACACGACCACTCGTCTAGACTCGTTAAATACTTTACGTAAACTATAGACGACCTTGTCAGGCCTATGGAGATGTCGTCGCGTGTGACAGAGACAGGTGCAAGCTGATGTGGGTTACGGCCTTGATGTGTGGAATGAGAATCGCGCCGCGCGATGTGTGCGCGTCTAAAGGTACCAGGCAAGAAGAAATGCATAGGAGTTGATTACTTAACACCGACAGTCTAACTTGAACTTTCCTGGCCTTGGTATTGAGATGAATTTCCATGTACGCTGACTTTAGAAGAATATGGCACGAGTGATGACCGAACGGTTTTCAAATCTCGAGCTAAAGCAGAAGGTATGTTTTGAATTGTAGATGGATCTTTGTGGCCGATTTCACTTGTGGGAAATGGTATGTTTATTTACAATTTGCTTCAAACAACAAGTCGTTGACTATTTGACTTCATTTGGTCTTTATTTCTACAGATTCAATTTTAAAAATGTCTAAAATTGATTTTGTAGCTATGTACGTCGTACTTTAGAATTTGCACGTTGAAATTAAATAATATTAGTGGAAGAAAAAGGTTAGTCGTAACGTTAATAGCTGCATTAACAAACTTTAAGTGTAAATATAAACAATTGAATCAATCTAAGTATTTTAAATTTATTACCACAAACGGGTTAGGCACACTTCTCACAAATTTTGTAAAACAATTACAATACCTAACAACAATAGCATTTACTTCAACCATCGATTTTATGCTTTTTTTCTGAATGAACATGGTGGCGAGCTGGTGTGAATAACTTGTTTTATTTCGCATCTACGAACTTTAAACGATTGAATAAACATTAAACGTCAATCTAGCTATTAATTTACACCAAATAGTACTACTATTGGTAGTAGTAGTAGTAGTACTTCATTTGACAACCTTTAATTACATTATTTTACACCTTTTTGGTAAAGTTATTAATCAAACCTAACCTAATGTGAGCCACGCAAAAAGGTTTTTAATTTTTTTATAAAGTTCACGGTCCAGCAGATATTATAGGTTCGTATTGAATGGATTGTTTGTCAAAAGGTACATCTGTCAAACGTTTGTCGATCAAACGACTGGATACCTGTGATGACCCCGAGATACGATCATTACCCAAAAGGAATATCGGCTAAACGGAAAACTACATACATACATACACAAATCACGTCTTTATCCCTTACGGGGTAGACAGAGCCTTAGGTAACAGATACCTACAGGCCACATTTAGCAAGATTGTGGGCGTATAGGTGAAAAATGAAATCAAAATAGTGATGGGTTGCTAGCCTCATCGCCTATAACATGTTTCCTATGATTTTCGCCCATTCCCTCGGAAAACTATCCTGTACAACAATACGAGCATCAATCTACAGGTCAACTGTATAACCTTAAAATGTATAAATCCTTCGTTTAAGAACTGTACTAAGTAGAAATAAACACAACAGAATAATGTTTTGATTGAAACATTATTAGGATTTCGATTTATTTTTACGACTTTTAAAAGTTTGAGAACTCTTCGCCTTCTAATAATAAACTTTGGGAACTCGTTTAGAGTCTGCCTACACGTTGCCAATTATGATATTATTATGAATGCGGCGGACTCAATTTTAACACTCTTAGAGCCCCTTGTATAGTCAACCAAGAAAGTGCTTTATCATTTTTTATGACAGTCCCACCATCAGAAAAAAACAATAAAGCTGATTGTCACATTGACTTGTGAGTAAAAATAGGCTTTGATGTTTTAAACCATACAAAAGACATTGAACCTTAAGGTGGTAAAAGACTTTCTTGTCCGACTCTACAATCAAGGGTTGACTAAATAAGAATCATCAAACCTGTAGGCTTATTACCTAACTCGCTCGCAATCGCCATCGCGTTCATTTTGACAGTTCTTGTATGAATGTGACAGCTAGCTGATTCCGATGCCAATTGTCAACCCATACATGAACTGTCAAAATGAACACGATGGCGATTGCGAGCGAGTTCGGTAATAAGCCTACCGGGTGATAAGTTCCATACATTTTGACATATCTTATACCTTCTAAAGGATAATATTTTCGTAATGAGGCCGTGGAATTTTGTAAACAAACTTACAGGGGAACTTCAAATTGGTAACATCAAATTAATTTTTTACCTGCAATACCGACTTTATTCCAAGTCTAAGCGCCGTTACTAAATCTTAAGCTTCTATTTTTTTTTAAGTGTATTTAAGTTTTAAATCATGTTTTTGGGCTTGATCTTTAACTACATTACATGTATGTATGTATGTATGTATGTATAACTCTTTATTGTACATAAAACACAAGAAAAATATGAATACAGGATAACACACATGCACAAAGGCGAACTTATCCCTAAAAGGGATCTCTTCCAGTTAACCTTTGAACGATTGACAGGACATAAGTACTAAGCAAGAGTAGACACACAGAAAAGTAAAAGAACCGATCGAAACCTAAAATAATCCTAAATGTCTAAATTTACATGTACATGACATTATGCAGTGAAAAAATGAATAAATGAATATGGTTACCCTACTACTACGATTAAAAACAAATAGGTTTAAAGTATTACAAATCAACACTGTCCTTTGGTCTATCTGACGCAGCACTTGTGAAGTAAACGTATTTTAATTAGCTACTAATTATAAAATTGTCACCTCGTCAAAGAAAAAAATATAATTTTTATTGCTATTATTGAATGTGGAGTGACCAATCTCATCGCCAGCATATGCGTCCCACTGCTGGGAACAGGCCTCTTCTCAGACAGAGCTGGAGCCGAACCTTCACCAAAGTAACCTGAAGTTTTTCTGGTGACCACACATCGGGACAATAATTTGTTTGTTTTTAATTTTAACACTATCGATAAATAAAGATAACTGATTTTAACAATATGTAATAATAATAATGTACTATTAATAATTAACAAAACGGCAAAGAAATGTTTTGTATTACCAATAATGATGTACTACTTACTTTATTTGCGCATAATAATGACTGCTTGCCTTTTTGTTGTCACTATTCCTTTCTGTATCAGGTTAGCTGGAAGAGATCCCTTCTTAGGGATAAGTTCGCCTTTGTACTATTTTCTCTGTATTTCTGTATTTTTAAAATGTTTATGTGCAATAAAGAGTTTACATACATACATGTTGTTCTGCCTATAGTAAAGACAATAATTAATTTCAAGTTAACTATTTATTCTGCTATAAAGTTTTATACCACTAGCAAATCATGGCGATTCATTGCTTATTTAGTAACTAGTAGGTTTTGTCAATAGAACTTTCTGTTTGTCGCTTATAGCCGTAATAAAATATTGAAAATGTGAAAGTTTGTTCAAATAACGTTTCAATTTCTATGTTATAATAAAACTATAGGATAATTGCTTGAATCAGGTGTTAGTGTGCGGAGGTCCATGTTAATTACATAATAAAACATTTTTTTTGGTCTTCTACCACGAGAGCAACGAGGACCGGGCAAAGTGGCGTGAAAATGAAGAGGCCTTTACTCAACAGTGGGTGGATGTGGGCTGGTTAGATTAGATAGATTTATTTGTTTATTTACTTATATCCAAGACTCGTGAGCAAGCAATCATTTTTCATAAATGATATCTGCCCCGACCGGGGATTGAACCCGGAACCTTAAGCTTTATGATCTGGTTTACCAACCATTAGGTTATCCGGTTCTCGGATGTCAGAATATCCGGATGAAGAGATGTTTGCCTAAAAATAATGTGCAATAACAGTTAAGTACATTTGTTTAAATCCTAAACATTTACACAGAATTTTTGTAGAACACGTGTGCCTGCGTATAAGCATCTCTCAAACTCATTCTAAATAAACTTTCCCCTGAATTTCCACTTCGTCTAACTTGAGTTCTGCATTCACAAATGTATTCCGCTCAAACTACCACCAACTTCTGTTGCCTTAGTACCAGTTCGGGGCGGCCGTTAGGACCAGAACAAATAAAACTTTATCCTGAAGGCACGTACAAAACCGGGACTCGACGAGATCTTTCCCTCCACCCAAGTCATAGATGCATGCATGCCTATCTCTTTTCAACTGTCGATTCGCAACGGATCCGAAAGGAACAGTCATAGGTATCGTAGATACGTCGTTTATTGATCAGTTGCGTGTATGTGTGCACACATGCATTTACACTGGACTTGGGATACCGACACGTGTTTCACATACGGGATGGCTAGGCTAGACCTGCTCGATGGTTATGATGCCTTAGTACTTTCTAAGAACGTCTAATGCTTCGAGACATCTAATTCGCTTAGAAAAAACCGGTTCGATGGGCTGTTAGATTGGACCGCTTAACGTGCTTGCCGCAGACGTTTCTAACTATGTGACTTCAGAGGTAAATGTTTGATAACATTAGCATAAATAGCTATGTTATTAGAAAATAATCTAACGTCGAACTGATTCTATACTAAGAAGCTTGAGTAACTCTTATAGTAGTGTGAGAAGAGGTAGCAAAAAAGCGGGATTAGACAGTTGAAACACAATAAAATACAGCATGAGGCTGCGGCAAGCCGCAAAACTGATTTTCAATGTGACCCTTTTGCTAGCTGGTGCCTTTCATGGTGACTTCAGTGTACTTACTCTTTTAATTTATATGTTAACGCCACTAAAATCGGGAGTAGCGCTACTCGATACGTCACTGTTTGTACTTTGAAACTTTAAACAGCTTTATTGATGCTAAATAATCGTTTTAGAAATTTAGTATGGTTAAAGTATTAGAGTATACAAATTCTACAGGACGAAGTTGTTGACGCTATCGTATGTCTGCAAGACATAACAATAGAAACCATTCGTAATAAGACTAATAAGCGTGTTTTTTTCGATTAGACTGGCAATACTAGTAATTTTTGAGATTCCTCGTTTGCTTTGGATAAATGGATATTTGACAATCATATTATTGCGAAACAGCGTCAAACACTATTTCAGTTCATTGAAGGTCGTTCTTAGACGGCATCCGCGCATTTTTTTATCTTTTGTTTTCTTACTCACGACTTCAAATGTTAAATCTGTATTCCTTATCCCGCGGGAACTTATGTTATTGTATTGTTACTGTAGTTTTTGTGGTTTAGAATGTGCGTTGTGTCAGTCAGTCACGTTACTCTTTTATAGGTAGAAATTACGAGTATAAAGCGGAGCTCGATTGTCTTGTCCTAGGTGTTCGAAAATTTGCAAAGGCAATGTTAACATTAGCGTTCGCAGCCGGCATTACCATAACAGCAAATAACGGAGGCCTGTTAATGGCTACATCGCAGTACTTACAGCACCTTGTCGCACACAAAATATGTAAGTAAGTAAGTAAGTAAGTAAATGCTTTATTGTACAAATATAAAGAAACAGACATGAAAATAATTTGCATCATAGTGACGTTTGTTTGATGAGTTAATTAAATCTAAAGGCAACAAGGTGTTTTAAATTTATTCAGGAATATTTGAGCAGGTTTTTGGGTTAATTTGCTTTGATTGATTACTCTTAGAAGTGTTTCTTTGTTATTTTTGACTAAAAATTAAGTCACCTTAGAAGCTAAAGATGATACCAGAACAGGAAGTTAATTGTTGCCGGTCAGTCCAAAATAAAAAAAAAAACATTACTGTAGCGCTAACCTCTCCAGTAATGTTGCATACAAATTCCATTACTGTCTGGTTATTAACTTTTTAAAAATGCAAATCACCATTATAAAAAATAAAGGCACATGACTTAAAACGCCAAATTAAAAAAAAAGCTAGTACGACAACGAGTTTATCTGTGTCTGAACTAGCTTTAGATGTTCTGGGTAGAAAAATACTCTCTTCAAATGCCATTGATAGAAAAAGGTGGCCAAGCAAAAAAGCAATTAATAATTTATGTCAATTACATTTTCATTTATTTTTGTTGTTGTTTTCTTTTCGATTTTTGAGAAAAGCACTATACTTGCCTCGGCCAGCAATTGCCTACTTCCTAGCCTAGACAGTAATGTACTATTACAGGAATGATTAATATTTTTATCTAACCTGGTTTCATATTCTGTATTAATCTTAAGACAATTCATATTGATAAAATTGTGAAATAAGCGGATGACTCGCGTATCAAAGGCGGGTAATGCTCCACATGTTCCAGATTAAAATCCTTAATCCTTCTTCTCGGAGCGCTTGCCTTGCGTTCGTATCACTGCCGCCAAGGCTAACGCTACGCCAGCGGATTTGAAAATATACCTCAACGTGCTCTTTTACATGTCTCTTTTTGACGCTACACACAGACTATTTTCTTTGTGTTGACTCACCGAGAGCGAAGCATCCTGCCAGTAGTATCCAAGCGTTGTGCGTCATTGTCATTGCACGGCGGGGTGTCTCCGCCGCCTCACCGGTGGTTCGGTGCAGCACTGCATGCCTCTACTGACACCATGCATGCGAGAGGCCACCTGCAATACAAAAACAAAATAAAAACCAGCCAAGTGCGACTCAGAGTACACACACGCAACTTATGAAATGACTCTAAAGATCTTAATTTTTAGTTCTACGTTTCAACCCTATTGACCTCTCACTGCTTACTGAATCACTTAAACCAGTAAATAAATCCAGTCTTAGCAGAGCCCTGCTCCTAAGTAAATTGCAAGCAGCGAAGTCATTTTATATTCAATCAATCAATCAATCAAAATATCTTTATTCAGTTTAGGCGGTACAAGCACTTATGAATGTCAACAAAAAATCTACCACCGGTTCGGAAAACCCCTGTTGAGAAGAATCCGGCGAGAAACTCAACAGTATTTTTTTTTTCAACAGATTACAATAACTTACTTTAAAGACTTGGTTACTTACTAGAGACAAAAAAATAGATTTTTTGACTTTCTTCTTTAGTTAGTTGTGTTATATTATAAACTACGATCGTACCAATTTTAAAATGTCTAGGACAACTGAAAGTACTTCATATAGACTACAGGCCCACGTACAAAAAATGTGGTTCATATGAACCACCAGGTGACGTATATAGGACGATATAAGAGCATAAAACAATAAGATTCAGCACTATGCCGTCACTTGTAAGCTGTCCAACTGGGTGCTGGTGAGAATTCAAAAGTGCAACCCTCTATTTTTTCCCCTTGTCGCATGATTTTTGTACGGCGTTGCGGAATAATGGATTAGAACCTGTATTGAAACAGTATGAAACTGATGCCGTACAAATGGTGCGCCACAAAGTCGGTAATTTTTTTTTGATTTTCTGACCATTTTCAGGGTAAATTTGGTCATTTGATTCTGTACGGCTTCAGTTTCATACTGTTTCAATACAGCTTCTAATCCATTATTCCGCAACGCCGTACAAAAATCATGCGACAAGGGGAAAAAATAGAGGGTTGCACTTTTGAATTCTCACCAGCACCCAGTTGGACAGCTTACAAGTGACGGCATAGTGCTGAATCTTATTGTTTTATGCTCTTATATCGTCCTATATACGTCACCTGGTGGTTCATATGAACCACATTTTTTGTACGTGGGCCTGTAGTCTAATAGGTTTTGATTCCACAGCAATATGTTTGAAAACACTTATCTTTTCGTTTCGTTGACTTAGAAGTTTGATTTGTTCAAGTCTCCAAAGGGACCTGGAGTATTTGAGATTAATTTGGATTACGCGTTCCTGTGAAAAAGGGCTATGACAGACAACAAAGAGATCTTATAAGGGTTTCGTTTTTTCCAAATGAGGTAGAAAACCTTAATAATTTTTTTCTCTGTTGGGAATCCCTAATAAAAATAAGTGCACAAAAGAATAGTAGCAAACACAAAGTTGTGTTACGATATTATTATGTCAACTGCACATAGGACTCGGGGTTTGCTGTGAGGCTCCAAAGCTGCACTTGCACAGACATCCCTTTGTAACGAGATACGGAGTGCCTAGACCTCATTTCAAGAATACTACTAAGAAACTTGGCGGAAAGTCATTTATTCTTCTTCTTATTATTTGTGGCGTATCAAGTCGTTATAGCGATGACATCTTCGCCAAAGTAATCAAAATTCAATTCAAAAATCTTGTGATCATTTATTCAAAACAAATACATGTTTTTTGTTTACCCTACTTGCATAGCTGAGCATATTTTCTTTACCACCCTAAAGTTCAGCTTTTGTACAACTGTCTTAACTTAAAACATTAAAAGCTATCGTCACTTATAAGTCAATGTGACATTTATTCTGAAGTAGGAATTGTCATATAAACATGGTAAAACACTTATTCTGTCGACTTTCCCGACGTTACCTTCTTCTAACAGAATATGGTATAATGATCCCTTGTGTATAAAAAGTTGGTGCGGTCGGTGGAAAACTGTACGAGTACCAAGCCTTTACTAGAGTTTAACTCAATTTTAAAGTTAGGCGTTTTCACCGATCTTGCAAGTTTGGGATGCCTGCTCCACTATTCAGTCTGTAGATGTAAAGAACAAGTTTAAAACTGTTTCAAGTGGCTCACCCAACTCAATTATAGTTGCTTTACTAGTTGTACAAAATCCTTTTAACTGTTACGCCATGGCGGGAAAATGGAGCCTGTCACCCACCCGTTACAGTCGAATGAGGGAAAGTTTGATCCAGAGTGACAACGATGTAGAATAGACCAAAGCCAGCAAACCGACTAGCGGTTCACCCTTCTTTATGTATGACTGTCGAGCAATCGACTCCTATCTCATTTGATGGGAAGAGCAGATGAGGCCGCCGGTGAGACTCATTGCCTCAATACCAGAGCATAGACTCTGGATTTGAAGAGCCCTAGGTTATATCTATCCGGAAATAGAGACGATGGGAGCAAATTCTACTCCTTGGCAGTTTGCGTGTATGGATGAAGCTAACCGATTCGTGCGAGTTAATGGAAAGCCAACAGCATTAGAGTGAAGACGCTCCCTCCTCCTGGATGTCCGTTGGCAAAAAGGAAATGCACTTTCGCTTTCTCTGTCCCCATGTCCCTATGTCCCTATGTCCCCATGTATGCTTATATCTTCAAAACTAATCAACGGATCTTGATGAGGTTTTTTTTAAAAGATAGAGTGATTCAAGAGGAAGGTTTTTATGTATAACTAGCTTCTGCCCGCGACTTCGTCTGCGTAGAATTATACATAAAAACTTTCCTCTTGAATCATTCTATCTATTTAAGGCTAAGTTCAGATGACCGCGCGGCGACGCGCGGTTGGCTCGGCGCGCGGTTCAAGATTGTAAGGCTAAGTTCAGATGACCGCGCGGCGACGCGCGGTTGGCTCGGCGCGCGGTTCAAGATCGTAACAAATCTATGTTGCTGTGTACAATTGTACATGAGCGCGCGGTGCCGCGCGGGACCGCGCGGCAACATAGATTTGTTACAATCTTGAACCGCGCGCCGAGCCAACCGCGCGTCGCCGCGCGGTCATCTGAACTTAGCCTAACAAATCTATGTTGCCGCGCGGGACAAGAACTTGCGCGCGATGCACGGCGGCGCGCGCGGTCCCGCGCGGCACCGCGCGCTCATGTACACAGCAACATAGATTTGTTACAATCTTGAACCGCGCGCCGAGCCAACCGCGCGTCGCCGCGCGGTCATCTGAACTTAGCCTAAAAAACCGCATCGAAATCCGTTGTGTAGTTTTGAAGATATAAGCATACATAGGGACATAGGGACAGAGAAAGCGACTGTTTTATACTATGTAGTGATTCTACGAAGACGAAGTCGCGGGCAGAAGCTAGTTTCACAATATAGTAAAAATCAGACACCTGATTTGAAGCAACCTACAGAACTCTTTAGATAGCTGGGTGGATTGCAGCCCTTGCAAAAATAGGTATGTCCCATATACCGTCGCCAGCCCTATATGTATACGCCCACTGCTGGACACAGACTTCTCTTAGAATGAGAGGGCTTGTATCCCACACGAGTCCAGAGCGGATTGGGAACTTCACACTCACCATTGAAATGCTTAACAGGTTAAGGCAAGAACCCTCGAGATGTTTTCCTTCACCAAACAGCTCATGATAAATTTCAAGTCTAATTTTTAATTTCTACTCTACCAACTACAGGTTTACCTCTATTTCTAATTTGTCCCAAGATATTTATTTATTTATTTATTTAATTCTAAACAAACAAATACTCCCAGTACAGTAGAGTAAACACAGTTGAAGGTATAATGTGTGTTCCTGAAATCCAAAAGTTTTGTCTTCATGGAAATAGGCAAGCAAAATACCAGGAATCTCAGAATAAGTATTGTCAGCGCTGAAACAAATACTAACAGTAAGCAGTAAATACGACGTTTCCCAGGACAGGAAGTTAATACAATTTTCGTTTACCTTATAGATAAAGAATAGGTAACTTTTTCAACAAAATAGGATAGATAACAAGCAATTGCGTAACCTCTTTCATAAGCAAAATATTAAAAATGTGATCATTTTGTACAATTAAATGATTTAAACTTTCATGATTTGCACTCATTTTACTATTTTAACTGAACGGGTCTTAATTGTGTACCCGTTTTTATTATTTACCTTGACTTTGATACCCTCCTCTTCAGTCTCTTTAAGACTATGGACGTCGCAACGCAGCGTGTCCGAAACGTCGAGGTAAAGATTATCAAAATCCGTGTTGTTAAAGTATGTAGTGAAATTAATGAGATCCTGTACAAAACTAATCGTTTCAAAAATTCCAAAACTTTCACAAAATTCACCAAGTATCTGAACTCGAATTAATAACTGATAAAGCTAGTCACTTTCCCGTGATAATTCACAGCTGCAGCGATTGGGGCGGAATGGTCCACATGCCCGCCGCGCGTAAAGCGCCCGCGCACCGGCTTTCTCCGGCCGGCCATTCAAACAATGCTAATAATTAGAACTAACTAGCTTCTGCCCGCGACTTACGCGAAAATTTGATTAAAAAACTGATGTTGAGAGTTATATCCTGCAATGATTATTTACTTTGCGACTTTAGGCAGCTACGACCTTTGACATGTTTATCATTATCCCGCGGGAACTATGCAATTTTCCGGGATAAAAATTACTCACACACTCACGCATCACATCTTTATCCCTTACGAGGTAGATAGACCCTAAGGTAACAAAATCTTAAGGCCACGTTCAGAATGATTAAGGGCGTATACATATGTATTGTCTACCCTGTTCTTAATTTCTGTAATGTTATTGTACTGATTTGTGGTGTTCAATAAAGAATATTTGTATTGTATTCTAAAAATCTTAACTTAAAATATTTTTAGGTATTGTTATGTTTGTAAATAAGATCCTTGTCTTGGTCATTTGTGTGTTATTTTTACGATAATATGTATTTATTCTTCGTTCATATTTCAACTGCTGTCTTTGTTATGTTTTCGTCTCTTAAATCAGCTTATTGGAAAATATCCCTTTCTAGTGATGTACTGCTTTCTGTTATTATTGTATTAACTTTTGTTTTTATTTGGCTATATTATTTTTAAGGGTTACAATAACGTTCTAAGCTCTCAGGTAACAGAAAGACGTATGAGTTGCCGCAAAACTAATTTTAAGTGCGGAGAACATTCCAAGTTTAGATATAATGAATTTGCAATATTTCATAGCAGATTACTCGCAAGGCACCCATTCACCGGTACATGCCTATTCAACATTGAGATTCGCTGCGCAAAGTTCACTGACACCTGTGACGAGAGTATTAACTTAGTGCGTCAATATACCTTCAACTATATTCTTAAGATTTTGGCCCATTCCGTCGATGGGCTTTTGCCGTCTGCGCGGGAAGAGAAGCAACTGGTATATTCTATGTTTTTTCTTTGCTAACATACCAGCATATATCAAAATATTATGACTATAAAATGAAATAAGTTCTCTTAACGTGAAATTGTTTCACAACAATTTTGCAATTCGTCGTGTTAGAAGCAAAAACCAAAGCTATCCCAAAAAGTTTGTTCTATTAAAGGTGATTTTGCTTTTGAAATTAGGTACTTTATAATATTACGACTTTTTGAGCTAGTTTGTTGGTTTTGCTTCTGCCTCTACAAATTGTTGTTAATTACATTCTAATGATATAACTAGCTCGAATAGCGCGTAGGTAGCGTACAGTCAAGTCATTTAATTCCCTACCCACAATGGAACCTCTACGCATAAAACGTCGTAATGACATCGTGTTACTTATAGTTGTTCCAATCATTTATTTTCTCGATGATAGATGTAGTTTGATAGTTATAGTGTTGTGACCTAATAAGTGATCAGTAGATACGATATCGATCAAATTTTATATAGGTATACGAGTAGTTGAGAAGTATTCAGCTATGGAGCGAATAAAACAACCGACTTACTTGAATGCTAATTTATTACTAAGCATGCAAAATGGCCGAATTACAGTATGTTTGTAATAAATAAACTAAAAACTACTGGACAAACAAAAAATATTTCACCATTACAATGCTACATTATTCCTGAGTAACATCGGCTATTTTTTATCCCGGTAAAAAATTACGACGCGTACAAAGTCGCGGGAACACATCTAGTTCAATATATATAATACCGATACAATATCGATATTTCAATCATAACAATTACTATTTGTATTCCCATAGAATGTAACTTTATTAAAACGTTTATTGTTTATCGTACTTTAAAAAGATATTACTGCATATATGGACTCAATTTGTCTTAAATGAATATTATATGGGATCAAGGAACAAAATTAGGCAGTCGTCATATTTTTTATACCTCGCATTTAAAAGTTATTTTTTGCGTAAAAAGCGCAGTTACATTCTACGGGAGCTGTCATCGAGAAAATAAATGATTGGAAATACTATAACAAGGAAAATCGTTACGAAGCTTACTATAAAAAAGTTCCATGGACCCACCATAAGGAATAGGAATTAAATTTATTGACTGTATACACTGTGTCGTGAAATCACCCGTAATGCTTCAGGAGGAACCCGTTTACCGAAGCAATACTATACCTATTTTATGTGTTATATTTTATCACATACATAAAACTTTTATTTACGGGGTAGCCTACCCTAAGGCAACAATACCTAGAGGCCACGTTAAGCATAATTATTGGCATATAGGTGGAAAGGGGAATCATGATAGGGATAGGTTGCTAGCCGCATCGCCTGTAACATGATTTTGATCGTCCATTCCCTCGATGGTCCATTACCTTCCGCTCGAGAAGAAAAGCAACCGGTACATTGTATGTTTTTTTTTGCTCCCAGACCAGCATGGAATATTTTTATCTATTATTGGTTGTATGTAGTAGTTTTATTGTATTATTGTTTATGTAATGTCATCACTACATAGTATAAAACAAAGTCGCTTTCTCTGTCCCCATGTCCCTATGTCCCTATGTCCCTTTGTATGCTTATATCTTCAAAATTACACAACGGATTTTGGTGCGATTTTTTTAATAGATAGAGTGATTCAAGAGGAAGGTTTGTATGTATAATTCTACGCAGACGAAGTCGCGGGCAGAAGCTAGTATTCGATAAAGTAATGCATTGTGGCTTCCAGAATTTGTAATTTTGAACTTGCTCATTGTCGGTCCCTAACATAATAGGTACTCCTCTTATCTGTTGATGTAAATTTTATATTTGACAATAAACAAAACATGACAACAAAACTGAAGTGTTGTGTGGAGTTAGCTGAAACCTCTTCTAACATTATCCACTTAAAGTTTGACTGGAAGAGATCCCTTAACTTACCCCTTTGTACATGCATCTTAATGTTTGTCTTTATTGTTTATTATAATTTTTATTTGTGTACAATAAGTGTTTACATACATTAGGTATATGTACATAACATTATGTACACAATTTTTCACGTCTAAACCAGCAAAATTAGCCAAATCCTACCGCTTAATGCTAGTAAAATTAGAACTTATAGCTATGAGAAACGGTCACAGTTAGTTTAACTTCACACCCTTTTATATATTTTTAGGGTCTTTTATTGGAGTTGATGGCTCCATACATTTCGTCAAAAGCCTGAATAAATAAACAAAAATACGACGAATTTTACAGAAGTGTTCAATTGTTCATCCAAACAAACGCAAGCCGCTGCAACATCCCATCATATTTCTATGACACCTTGTATGGAGAAGCGTGACTGTTAACTTAATTCAATGATTAGAAATTGAGTTAACGCAATTACCCAATCATGTATCGGAGAAAGTGTGTAGAAAACTGTCGTACGCCGCCATTCAATTTACCTGCAGCGGATATCCATTTGTCAAAATAGAAAGTTTATTAATGTAACTAATGCACCTCACTGACTGAATTATATTAATCACCTTATAATCCACCACCGAAATATAGACAAAAGCATCATAGACACAACAAACACTTGACTTCTTTTGTTTTTGGCACTCGAAAAACAAAACACGAACGATTCAACTGGGTTCGAATAATTTCGAATTAAGAGTATGATGTTATGAACATGCAATCAGAAAGTTTTATTAAAATCAAGATGGCGTTAGTGGCGGCGCGCGCGCACCGGATCTCGCGGATGACTGGTCGCACGAACAAGTCATGACTAGTGATGATGACTCGACTATCGATAGACTGACGAAACTTTATCCAAAATGACAATAGCATGAATAAATACAGTATATTAATATTATTATATTCCATTCACGTCTATATCTCTTACAGGGTAGACAGTACAGGAAAAACGATCAAATATTCATCCAGTTACAGTCATAATGATCATAGCCCAAGAAACACAACCTCAAGACCGTGCCGAGTATCGTAGAAAATATTGCTGTTGGATGGTTCTGATAGTTCTTAACTAGTATTAACAGCATTTCAATACAACTAACTACATTAACAGACACCATACAATACACAATTGAAGCCAGCGCCGTACTAATTTCAAGGTAATCTATCGATTGCAAGACTATCGATAACCATGACATCACTAGTCGTGACCGACAGCCCCACTACTGACGTCACCCCGAAACCTGATTTAAGTCTTATATCTCCGACATAAGGCTGTCAACGGCTTGCGAAGTGCGAACAAGATGTTTTGGTCTACCGATCACTTAGTGCTGGGGAAAACACAAAATTGTTGAGTTGAAGAAACAATTGCTTAAGAGTACTTACATACTTACTTGTTATCGTAGATCAAAATCGTTAGAGTCATTTCCGAAATCCCCAAAAACCTCAAATTAAAAAAACAAGAAATTGCTTTCACATAAACGGATAACTCACGTATAAAAAGTCGAGTGATGCTCGACATGTTTCGGACTATTTCGTAGTCCTTCTTCCTGGAGCGCTCGCCCGGGCAGCGAAACGAACACTGCTATGTAATTATGTGTAATTATGATTGAGTCTCACGGTAGTTTAATGTTGAAAGAAATTGCTTGTTTAAAGGTATAAAATTCTATTTCTATTCTATTCTACCGCTCGTGACTGCGAATAGTTCGTATAAAGCGAGAACATGCAATTACTCAAGAAAACAGAAATTGTATTGTCCAAAACCAAAGCCTAGAAGGTGTACCACAATATAAAAGATGCAAAAAATATAAACAAAGCAAAAATATATAAGAAGAGAGTCAGGTGGAAGTTAATATTGCCATCACTTAATTGCAACTTGTCAGTGCAGTTAGTTATTACCGCGTAGTCGGCCAGTCAATCGTTAGCATGAACAGACGGACAGCCAGACACTAGTGGCGGCGGATCAAAGCGCCGTCATTTGCAGGCCCTTTCTCCTTTCAAATGAGTCTTACCTCGGAGGAGTTGTTTGTATAATTCTACCAGCGGCCCGTCTCGGCCGTGCACAGATACAAGTAGACACTAACCCCCTTATTCATAAACGCTCTATAGGCTTCTGCTAACTTAGCAATCGTTTGTCCTTATCTGCCTCTTTGACATTAGAGTAGAGTGCTGCCACAATTATAGTCAAATTTCAACTAATAGACTAAAAAAACCTTGACAAATTAAGTAAATTTAGCTATAACTTCTTCATGACATGAATCACTCTAACTCTGTCTAGTAGTTTTTGAGTTCGTCAAGGGCTTTGTTTTATTATATTTATCGCCGATTTCACTACTCTGTAAAGTTTCTGATATCGAAAGTGTCAGTTGTCTATGATTCTCTCTCTAATTCTTACGAAACAAACAGAGACGAGACCATAGACAATCCACACTTAATAATATGGTTCTTAGCTGAGAGTGGTGAAAAATGCCCTTAGTGACGTATTATGCCGTAAACTAATTAAGACATCACTGACCATCGCTACACAAATGTCCGACCACGCAAAGTTAAGCACAAAATTCTTCTTCTTCTTATTTATTTGTGGCGTATCAAGTCGTTATAGCGACGACAACTTTACTTCGCCAATCTCAAAGTAAAAAAAATATAATTAAAAAACGTTGTACGGTAATGGTCAAAGACCCCCCTCCCTGTCGGGCTCTTAGCCAACGGCCAATGATATCCCTCAGAAACTGCCAGGAAATCATTAACCGATGCCCAGGGTGCACCGGACCAAGAGCTCTTCCCCACGGACGGATCCAAAAACGAACCGCAGCTCTTGACCACACGTGGAGGTAACCCGACTCGCACCCCGCACAAAATCCTGAAAGATGGACTACAAGTATTAACCAAGAATTTACGAGACTATGGTCTGAGCGCGGATGTTTTGCTTGACTTGAGCTCACTATATCGCGGAGTAGGAAAATAGAAGTTATCCATTTAAGTTATCATGGACCTCCGCAAAGTAACGCCTGCTGTCATAATATACATAATAATATTATGTACAGGACGGCACGTCATTTTAAGCCATTAATGTATCTCGCTTTTGTTTAAACTAGCTATAGTTAATATTGTCATTTAAATTTAACATGATTTTTTATATAATTACAAAAATAATTTGTCTTTTTTCAAAAATTATTCCGTTATTAGCATACTACAGTTCAGTAGGTAGTAGGTATCAAGACAAGTGTTCATGTTAGGAAATGTGAAACTGTTCTAATAACTTTAAACATTGTCGGTTTATTTTTTGCTGCAAGATGCCTTTAAAATTTAAATATGTATAGGTAGGTACTTAACCGAAAATCCGATATGCAAATTTCTGAGAAACAACGGATTTCAAGAAGAAATATTCAAGCAGTTAATGTCAAAAACAAACCTCAAGAGTATCCAATACTAAAAGACACCGCACTTCGTCTAATTTGTAATTTAGCTGTCAAATTAAGAAATCATTGTGAATGAGATGGCGATCTAGAGACAAAGCCCGGCGCAGAGAGTACACCACAGAGACAAGGCTCTACACAATTTCATTATAGTAAATTGAATTGAATCGCCATTTTTAAAAAATATCGCAAAAGTTCTTGTTTGTATTGTCACTGTTTGACACAAAAAAGGTACTTATGTATTTTAGCTAGTAAAGACTAGTGGCTAGTAGTAAGGTACGGTATACCAAACTACTTATCTATCAAGTTGGATAGCCCTAAAGCACCACAATTTGATAGCTATTCGCTATGTGATATCGGGAGCCTTACCATGACGTCTTAATGCGAGTCAATTCCGAACTGAGTCGGAATTGAATCGCATTAAGACGTCATGGAAAGGTCCCTGAACACTATTGAGCTCTGCCTCTGTGGCGTGTCGAGTCATGTGGTGCGCTACCGTTACACAGAGTCACTGACCAGACACGTGGTCGCGCAAACCAAGTGTCTATCAAGCCGATTGCTAGCTGTGATTGGTGGTTTTCGATGTTCTAGAATCTAGTCGTATGTGTTTCAAGTTACGCCTACTTTGATTTTATGTAGGTATCGAATAATTTGTACTTTACAATTATTTTTCTATTTAGTTTGTTATTTATACATACATACATACATAAATCACGTCTTTATCCCTTACGGGGTAGACAGAGCCTAAGGTGACAAGAGCTAAAGACTACGTTTAGCATGATTGTGGGCGTATCGATGGAAAGGGGAATCAAAACAGTGATGGGTTGCTAGCCACATCGCCTATATAGCATGATCCCTAAGATTTTCACCCAATCTTGGCAATGAAGGTATTTCTGATAGCGCTGGTAATTGTTAAAGAAAGTCACATACAAGAGACTTAAGTGCTACATTTAAAAAAATAACTGATGATTTTGATTCATTTAGATTTTTGTTTTGACTATAGTTGTTTCGATGGACACAAATTACTAACCATTTGAAAATGATGCAATGTATTGCAAAAAGTAATTAGCGATTGACCCATGCATAATATACAATAGCAATAAAAACATCTTCCATGCTGGTCGTGGAGCAAAGAAAAAACTTAGAATGTACCAGTTGCTTCTCTTCCCGCGCAGATGGTAAAAGCCCATCGAGGAATTGGGCGAAAATCTTAGGCAATGTGGCTAGCAACCCATCACTGGTTTGATTCCCCTTTTCATCCATACGCGCACAATACTGCTAAAAGTGGTCTTTAGGTCATGTTACCTTAGGCCGTCTACCCCGTAAGGGATAAAGACGTGATTTATGTATGTGTATGTAATAAAAAAATCACGAGCACACACAACCATCATATCTTCTGAAATCCATTAAAAACAAGCTATTTTTTACAACTTGTACAAGGCTCTCTTTTTCATTATATCACCTTTATGAATGTCAAACCAAAGTCCCCGAAACTTTATTAAAATCCAACATTCGTGCTAAATTACAGCAAGTCTACATTATTAACCACAAAACGTTGTAAATGTACGCAAAAACTCTGTTCAGCTTTGTGATTGCTTAGTAGGGCTCGTAACTATAATATTACCTTCGTTGACTGCTAGATATTATTTGCAGAAGTCACGAATGGCAAGCAAATAGAAATGAGCTCAAATCGACTGAGGTTGCAAACGTTGTCAATTTTTTACAGACTCAAAAAAAGAGGTTCTCTATATAGTTATTAGGAATCTTTTTTGTGATTATTTTCATCACTACATAGAATAAAACAAAGTCGCTTTCCGCTGACTGTCCGTCCCTGTGTATGATTAGATCTTAAAAACTACGCAACGGATTTTGATGCGGTTTTCTTTAATAGATAGAGTGATTCAAGAGGAAGGTTCTATAATTCTACGCAGACGAAGTCGCGGGCAGAAGCTAGTTATATTATACTACAGAATCTTATTGAGGGACGGGATTAAAATACTAAACCTTTTAGTTCTGAAAATAACTATACCTACCTAATGCATTTAATTATATCCTATGCGTATCGAGAAATTGTTGTGTCGTAGAATCTAACTGTTATTGTGTGTTGTGTAATTGTTATTGTAGTTATTTAAGATGTTTGTTTTACTAACATTGAAAAAGACAATAATGTTCTTATGTGATTCGATTTTTTTGAAGTACCTAGGTAGTATTGTTTTGACATCTGAAGGGTCTAGGGGGAAATATTCAGGGGTATTCGTTTTTATTTATTACTTACTTTCATAGAGTTACTACAGACAGTTGTAATCGTTAAAAAAAAGATGTTTAGATTAATTTTATTAGCTGTGCAATCTGTGCATAGCACAGACCTACCTTCATGCCAAATTTTACTAGTAATGTACATTGTGGACAACTGGAAGTACTCCTATTTTTATGGAGCACGGGAATTTGTTTTGGAAACCTTTTCCAATAATGACTGCATCTTTTGATAGAGTTGATTTAGAGTTTTGATGTTTTCACAGTTCCAAAGGGCCGCAGATCGAAGCATTTGGTATTAATTTCAACTTTAAAATATATATGATGAGAGCGTTAAGAAGTATGGAAGGTGTATCACTGAAAGATAGAATAAGGAATAGTGTGATAAGGGAACGTGCTGGTGTGAAAGAGGATATAGTGACTAGGATAGAAAAAAGTATGCTTAGTTGGTTTGGTCACGTAGAGCGGATGGATGAAAGTAGACTAACTAAACAGATCTATATGGGGAGTGTGAATGGTAACGTTGGAAGGGGAAGGCCTAGAAGGACGTTTCGAGACCAAATAGGAGACGTTTTGGAAAAAGGTCAGGTCAGGAGTACCCGAAACCGACGTGCATGTATAAAGAGATTGATGAATGTGGGTGAAGCGAAAGAAGTAGGTATGTCAGGATCGTAGCAAGTGGAACAAAGTAGTATCTGCCTACCCCTGTGGGAAAGAGGCGTGACGGTATGTATGTATGTATGTTAAAATATATATTTACGCGTTCCTGTAAAAAAGGGTCTCGACAGACGGACAGACGGACGGGAAACAAAGTGATCCTAAAGGGTTTGCGTTTTTTCCTTTTGAGGTATGGAACCCTAAAGATAGATTCGCATTGTTACTGTTCAAGTAATTTTGATAAACAATAACTGACATATATTATTATTATACTTACTTCCTAGGTATTATAAATATGAGATAACGTCACAAAGTCAGTGGCATTGGCCATAACATAACTAGCTACTAAAAGAACTTCCGCCATAAATATATGCTCGACAATCACGCAATGATATATCCTGTTTTATTTACGTTCGTAACCAAAAACGAATGAAATAATTCCCTAAATATCCAGAATAGTGTGTGTATAATGCACAGCATTATAAAAATTAGATATTTATAGCGTGTATTCATTCCTCTCGGCTTTAACTGTCTACAATCAAGAGATTGAACAGTGTGACCTCCAAGTTAGCCAAACTAAGGTTCAATAGGTATCGTTTGAATGACTTTAAAAAAATCGAAAACTCACAAGTCAATGTGACAATCGGTCTTACTGGTTTTTTTCTGATACCTATAGGAGCTGTCATAAAAAAATTAAAAAATGATATATGTGAAAAACTTAAGTAAATGACGTGTTGTATATTGACGTTCCAGTCCCATATCAGTTCTGTACGCTACTACAGTACAGTTCATTTACTTAAGTATTTCACCTATAAAGAACACAACAAAGAAAAGTAACGGATAGAAAAGATGTATACACAAAGACAAGAAAGAGTTTTTGGTAAATGAGACGATATTATATTTTAAGACGGATCTTAAATATAGGCTAGTGATGACGTTCAGTGGAAACGATGTTTATCTAGTGACGATTTAATGACATTTGAATAGTAGGTAACAAACACGGATGCACGTAACTTGGCACGTTGCGTTACGAGTTGGTGTAGATCCGTGAGCAATTTCGCAAGACAAGGCCGATTCCGTCCGCCGTGGTGGCTTGTCGAATGTTAATGCCTCGGTCTGTAGCTTTTTTTAGTCAACAATGAAAGACAACGACCAAGTAGACGTAGCATGAATAGAGGCCTAAGATAGAATACCTCATGTGCCAGTAATTTCACCACCTGTCTTACTCTTCACGTAGAAACAAAGTAACAGCTCAGATCGCTTGGCGTTAGGATAGCGAGCAAAGATTGTCGCACACGTAACCGCTCGGCACCGAATCGGCACCGCCTCACCTCATCGGCTCGCCGTCAACCAGGCGTCAACCATACGCAAGCACGTTAACGGAAACGGCACAGCACCTCCGAGGTGCCCGCGCGGCTGCGGCTAGGTATCGCGCTTACGGCTGAGCGACAGCACGCTTAAAGCGTTGCGGAGGCTAGAGCTGGTAGTCAATGATGGTCATTCCCCGCGGGGGGAACGTTGGGGGTTCTGCGCGCCGTTCCCGTTCTGGCGGCGAGACGCAAGCGATGCGACTGCGAGTTGCCCGCTTGCAGATTACTAGCTTGTGCCGAGGCGAGGCGATGCTGTTCCGATGCCGACATGACATGTCCGTTACAGTATGGAGTTTCTTAAAAATAATACTGGACGGCTCGAGTTGCGCGAGGTCCTGCTAACCATCCGTAAATGCTATGTTGTTGTAGCCTAGTAGTTAGACACAAGCCAAACAGCCGGGCAAGATTAACATAAGACCATTGTAACCAACACTTAGTGCAAATAAATCGACACACCCTAAGAAAAAGTGTGTATCTACAAAAACCAAATTTTACAGGAGAGCGTTTTAAAGTTTCTATAAATTTAAAATCGCAATTGCGTGGTAACTATATATAGCAGAGGATTGAAATTTGACATGGAGTACAATATTGTTACAATATGTATTCGTGATTTTTTATATAATATTAAATACGGTAGTTTCTTAATAATTACAGTTATTCACTTATACTTGATAATATTTCGTCAACTCTGACATGCAAGTAGCTGATACATACCTTGTTCTACGTATATTTAACTTTGACGAAACAGTATCTACCAGATATACATATATATGTAGTTCCAAATTTTACACTAGATTAATCAAGTGACAGATATTGTACAGCCTTTCTCAAGATAAAGACTGGTAGTGGTTGATACACTGAGATCTTTATTGACTGCCTTATTAAGTAATCTGTATATGGCAGATGCACACTTGTTCATAGTGACTTACTTTTAAAATAAAAGTATAATTGGTATTTACACATAATTTTTATTCCACCCGCTCAATGGGTTCCCGCGTAATATTGAATAAGAGGCAAATATTAAGTTTTGCTCTGGAGTTTTTTTAGCAATGAATGGAGATAGTTAAGTTCTACGTTTGGGAAAAAATATGTTCGGACCACTTTTTTCTTGTTTTTCTTAATGTTTTTTTTTTTTTTTTTTTTATGTGAATAGGAAGGCAAACGAGCAAGTGGGTCACCTGATGGTAAATGATCACCACGGCCCATAGACACCCGCAACCCCGGAGGGATTGCAGATGCGTTGCCAACCTAGAGGACTAAGATGAAATGCCTCTTGTGCCCGTAATTTCCCCGGCTGTCTTACTCTCCACACCGGAACATAGCAGTGCAAGCACTGCTATTTAGCGGCAGGATTAGCGAGTAAGATGGTGGTAGCGATCCGGACGGACCTTGCACAAGGCCCTACCACCCGCATGTAAATGATAAAGTCGATACCGTAGACTACGAAAATGCAATAGTCGCATAACTAAGTATCAGGCAGATACACACTTTTTCTTAGGGCGTGTCGAAATATTCTATTCTATTCTATTATATTCTATAAGAACGAGAACGCGTGAGAGTTGCGTCGCGCGCGAGATAGACATATACTACCCGTCTCTTTCTAGAACGAACAGGGACCACGACACACACACACAGGACACGCACAGGGACACAGAGGACAGGGGAACGGGGATAGGAACATTTAGGGATAAGTTCGCCTTTGTGCATGTGTGTTGGCCTGTATTCATCTTTTTCTTGTGTTTTATGAACAATAAAGTGTTATACATACATACATTCGAACGGTAAGAAAAAGACGGTCAATCTATCTACGCAAAATCTTGTAACCATAACACACGTGCAAGAAAGCAACATCTGTTGGTAAGGGCAGTTCCTCAAAACAGTGTACCTACTAAATGTCAATTTTCAACAATAACTTTCTCGCTGCCCAGGAAAATGAGCATCAAAATCGTTCATTAGAAAATCTGAACCACAAGACTACCCCCCATTCAATAAATTACGTAGTAAATACTTAATATTATCATTATCGCTGTTTGGGAAGGTACCTATCTCAAGTTTCACTTAGTAATTTAATTTTGTGGACTAAATTTCAACGTTCATCAGGGAAAACCCGTAAAGTTTCCAAATGTCGCGTAAAATTTAAAGTTCATAGCAATATACAATAAACGTTTCTTATTCCTTAATACTTTGTTCCAAATTTAAGCATGTAAAAGAAAACTCTAGAGAATAAAGGCAACCAAGTTTTTATTGCACTTATCTTTATAGCTACCTGGATCTACTTGTTACGTGTAACTGAACGGAAAGAAGAGATATTAAAACTTTGTCCTTAAGTAATAGTTTTACCTGACCTAGTTTTTCTCGGTATTTTTTGATACGATTTCTAAAAATTTCCTAGCTAGATCGATTTATCGCACCAAGAGAATCGTTGAACCTGTTTCCGAGATTCAGATTATATTAGACATATAATGTGTACGATAATTGCTCGTTTAAAGGTATTAGGTAAGCAAAGGTAGTTTTTATTTACAAGGTCAGGGATTCGTTTCACTTTGATCAGAATGTTTCTAAAAAAACCGACCAAGTGCGAGTCGGACTCACGCAGCGCGGGTTCCGTTCCATTTTAGAACGCTTTTTTATCTATACTAATATTATAAAGAGGAAAATTTTAATTGTTTGTTTGTTTGTTTGCATTGAATAGGCTCCGAAACTACTGGACTGATTTTAAAAATTCTTTTGCCGTTAGAAAGCTACATTATCACTGAGTGACATAAGCTACTTTTTACCGCGGGAAAATACCTATTCCTACGGGAAAATTAATTTATCGCGGGCGAAGCTGCGGACGGAAGGCTAGTTCCTAATAAGATCGATCGGTAGTGTTTGTGATTCTGAATAGAAAACCGAAAAAAACAACATCTCTGAAAAAAGTTGAGTTCATAACTATAAAAAAAAAAATTTAGCAATTTTGCTTATCGTCGAAGAACAATTACTTACAATACATCAGAAGCAAGAGCAGATACATAATAACGTCTCCTCGCAGTTGTCTTAAAACAAGCATCTAACCTAACCAGAAGCTCATTTCATTTTACATTAAGTACAATCAGCAGCCAAGTAAATAATAAATAGAGATTAAGCTCAAAATGGCCGACATCATTTTAAGTACACTCTCGGTACAACATTCCACACAAATTAACTAACAAAATAACTATTTCGAAACATCATTTCGCATCGCACGCGTGACTGCGTTGCAAATAGCTCTCATAGTAAGTTTGAGAATTGATTTGCACTCTTTCGAACGGCTAATGTTATAATAGCTTAATTAGGTACCTAGGTAAGTATAATTATGGTCGGTGGCTGTTATATGGTTCTATCACAAAGGTAAAAATCAAAATCAAAAGTTTGTTCTGCGAAGGGTCCGCAAAGACCATTATAGCTAAGAAGAATGCACCGCAAGAAACTTGGCGGAAAGTCATTTTCTCATAACTAAATGATAACATAATATGTACATAAGTATAAGTTTACGTACTCTTGTAGCTGACTGTACCGTACGCCTACAATTTAAAAGTTTTTGAACGGATGCAGCCAAAACGCGGGCTCATTAACGAAGTTCTATTTACTTCAGCTTCAAGTTATATTTAGTTCTTTTCAGCATACGGAAAAAGAGGTCTTGCGATAGAAACGCACGGTTCAAAGTTCAACTCGAACTGAAACACAGGACGTTGTCAGTCACATTGTGTGCTTTCCGAGTTTGTTTTTATGTAAGTACCCTCTACCCCGGAAGACAGCGAATGTCAATACCTATCAGAAGTCGTTACTGGAATTAATGAAATGTACATTCACGGAATATGAATTCATTCCTGTGCCAGCGATTTGTTTTGTAATGAATTTGTTCCTCAGGGTAAATTTTTCTTAATTACGTATAAACGGATAGCTCACGTATAAAAGTCGAGTGATGCTCGACATGTTTCGAACTAATTCGTAGTCCTTCTCCTTGGAGCGCTCGCCCCGGCGGCAGCCAAACGAACCCAGCAGCAGCAGCAGTGCAGTGTTCGCAGCAGTGTTTGTTTCGCTGCCGCCGGGGCGAGCGCTCCAAGAGGAAGGACTAGGAATTAGTTCGAAACATGTCAAGCATCACTCGACTTTTATACGTGAATTTTCCGTGTATATGTAATTATGATTAAGTCTCACGGTAGTTTGATGTTGAAAGTGGTAAATTTTTCTTCTTCATCATCACTACATAGTATAAAACAAAGTCGCTTTCTTTGTCCCTATGTCCCTATGTCCCTATGTATGCTTATATCTTCAAAACGACACAACGGATTTTGATGCGGATATTTTTAATAGATAGAGTGATTCAAGAGGAAGGTTTTTATGTATAACTCTACGCAGACGAAGTCGCGGGCAGAAGCTAGTATTCAATATAATCTTCTTGCCAAACTTAATCACGTTCGGTTACACGATGTTACCGTGAAGCGGTAGCAAAGAGACAGAGCTACTTACACATTTATTTTATAAAATCAGTAAAGATTCTCTCATTAAATATGGTTGCGGGTACGTAAAAGTAACTTGTGTCATGTCAACGGCTTAAACAGTATAATACACAAGAAATTAATGTGATAGAACAATCAGAAAAAATAGTTTTACTTATTAGATTATTAGACTAGGCTGTATGGGCTTAGATCCTTTTACCTTTCTTATTTAGAAGAAAAAGAATAAAAATACTGATTTACTATTAGACTGTTTTTCTTTCATCCACCATTTTTCTCGCTGTAGTGAGGTGAAAAATTGTGTGTTTCGCTCGACAGCAAAGTTGTTTAGTATCTCGTGCCTTGAAACCCTCGCGACGCTCAGGATTCTTCTTTTGAACCGCTCGCTTCGCTCGTGGTTCAATCATAGAATCCTTCGCTTGCTCGGGTTTCAATTCAGGCACTCGCGCCAAACAAACACTTTGCAGCCTTGCATAACAAATAACTATTTCTTACCTAGCAAGACATTTTAGTTAAAAGACAATTAGCAGAACGTGTCATCAGTGAATTCAAATAATGTCTATAGAGAAACATGAGGGCGGCATTACACCTTCCAACACTCCAGTCTGCAAGCATACGTCCCACTGTTGGGCACGTACGCTCAGAATACCTACTATGATATTTGAACAGTATTTTTTCTGTCTTGATAATATTCTAATAGTAACTGTCTGAGCCAGGGGAGGCGTGTATTCTTTTTCTTTTTAGAAAATTAGGGCTCAAAATAAATAAATTAGGGAACCTTTGCTCTATGTTGGGGGCAGACACCTCAACGTGCGAGAAACGGAAACCTAACTAAACAAGATCTCGAAAAAAACTACTGAACAACACTGACAATAATTTAAACATGACATACGATAGCCTTTTTTTCTTTATAAAATAGATGTATACGTGCGCAAAAACTCTTTAAAATACTATATTTCTTCAAACTACCGTTTCTTATAATTATAAACTGAGCATTTGTGCCTGTTTTTAAATGTGCATCTATTTAACACAGCTGCCAAAAAAGTAGCGTAATGCTATTGGCTAACTGAAGCATATTATCAAAATTACAATCACATTCAAGTAGGCCGCTAAGAGCGCTTTCGGGCAGACCGTCATGGATTTCAGATTGGTTGTTCAGATAATCACAGTCACTTGGCACGTGAGACAGGACCACAAACACGGCTTACACGGCCAATCTCCAAAATAAAATTATTGTAGAATATGCGGCGAAGAGGTTGAAACAATAGAACACATTATGTGCGAATGTGATGCCCTCGCCAGACTAAGAATGAAACTCCTCGGCATCGGATACCCTGAACCAGGAGATTTCAAGGCACTACCACTACGCCCAATCACCCAATTCATGAATGCGATGGAATAGTGCGAAGGAGGGGTAATTACACAAAAGATCCACGAATTGGTCGAAGTGTATCCGTAGGGACCCCTAGACTAAGATGAGATTAAGATAAGATTATAATTTAATAAGTCTTGAGGATGTGAGTAGGCCAAAACGTCAGCTCAGCGCGTTTGCTTTCAAAAACACGCATAAACGGCACGCATTCAGAAGTTCTTCGTAATCATTACGAAAGCATCCGGGCAGCCTTTCCAGGGACCTGTCGCGAATACGAACAGTGTTAAAGAAAATAACGATGAAACACTCGTTTGTAATGTTAATGTGTAAGGTACGAATGTTGTCTGGGGACTGGTGTATTTAGTCCGTCTGTGCAGGTGGAGCTTTACGAAGCTACGATTCCTCAACTTTACAAGTCTAAACCAGCGACATTACATCAGTCTAAATCTAAGGTTGAGTCACAGTATATATATAAGCTAAAGCAGTAAGGAAACTACGAACAAATCGGTTGAAACGAAACACGCACATAGGCGCGCGCTTTACACGGCCCCTAAGCGGACCTGAGCCTGAGCGGAGTGGACGAGGTCCCCTTAGGGGCCGTGTAAAGCGCGCGCCTGTGTGCGTGTTTCGTTTCAACCGATTTGTTCGTAGTTTCCTTACTGCTTTAGCTTATATATATACTGTGGTTGAGTGTTGACCAATGTCCCTAGTTTTAAATACACTTGTAAAGTTGTAACTTTTGAGAAACGGCCACAGGTGTAGAACTCGGTATAGAAATTTTGCGAGAGTTTTTGGCTGAAAGATATCAGAAGAGAATTGACGTATCTTTGACATTCAGAGTCTTAGCGTACTTTATGTACCGGACAAATCAATAGTTACAGTAACTGATGAATGTATTCTCCCTATCTCTTTCTTTATCTTTAACTCCGATAAAAGGATCGTGACCCTCACAAAGTATCATCTATAAATTCTCTCCAATTGCTTCTGATTTCTGCGCGGTAGATCGCTATACCGTTTGTCATCTCAGGTATTCGGAGATCCAAATGTATAACGAATTACAAGTTGTGCGACGAATAAACTTTCAATGTGCGGTAATAAGTTCCAAAATTATTAAGTCTAAGTGTACGGCCTGAGTGGACGCTCGAGCGGAGCGGGCGGCGTTCATGTTGAACACAAGCAAATGTATGTGAGCGTCCTGACTGCACGCTGCTGAAGCCGAACGCTTCGCTGGACACGAGCCACTCAGTACTTACACTAAAACACATTGTCATCTGTGAAGAAGAAACTGGGAATCAGTAGATTAATAATGTTTGATTGGATTTAGTTAAAGTCATAAATGAAATATCGATATTTTAAGTGACTTTATCATAATACTCGTACTTACGTACTTTAAAAATGCCGATCCACGTGTTTTGTCGTTTTCCGTAGAAACATGAACAACCCAAGTATTCGATACCCAAAGGAATGCCGTCAGATCGTACGTATATTAGTTCTATTGGAATCTCGTTTGCCTCTATCTTATGTGTGTCGTGATAATTGAGGCTATTTCGAAATACGCATGTCTGTAGGAACAATGGGTTTTTCCCATAGTTATTTATCGTGTGCCTTTTCACTCGACTGCGGCAAAGCTAAAGATTTGTTAGTATTTTGCCTTTATTATTATTACTTTACTATTACTATACTATACTACATAGTATAAAATAAAGTCGCTTTCTCTGTCCCTATGTCCCTTTGTACGCTTATATCTTCAAAACTACCCAACGGATTTTGATGCGGTTGCTTTTAATAGATAGAGTGATTCAAGAGAAAGGTTTTTATGTATAATACATGCATAATATACCGTGCGAAGCCGGGGCGAGTCACTAGTAATAGTATAAATTCTTTGAAGTGTGTTCTAATTAATGACTTCTATTATTTGGCACCCATTTAATGTAACATTAATTTGCTTTGGCATTAGCCTCCGCTTTTACTTTGTTATACGATATTACGAAACTTTATCTTTGTTATAAGTATTTTGTTTAATTGAAAAAAGAGAAAATTATGCGTGTCCTATTTTTTGATAATGTAACTGACGGATTAAATAGAATTTCGATTTCTTTCTATTTCACTCTTCAGCTGTGTAAATAAAGGACGCGCTAAAAAATTTAGTGCAAATTCCACTGCAACTAATTTCGATTAGTTAGATGTGTTATAAAATAGAACAAGCAAGGTCTGACTGGAAGCAAGGTTTGAGGCCATGGAGCGAGCTATGTTGGGCATCTTACTTCTTGACGACATCCCCAATTCCGGAATTCGGAAACGGACTAGAGTTGTGGATGTCGGAACTAGGACAACACAGCTGAAGTGGCGATGGGCGGGGCACTTGGCAAGATGGAATGACGACAGATGGTCGAAGGCGGTCACAGAGTGGTCCAAGACTGGGTCGAAGCTCAGTATACAGATCATCAGCCCGTTGGTCAGATGACATCTGTCATTTGGCTGGAAACCTGTGCATGAGACTGGCACGGGACCGGGCAAAGTGGCGTGAAAATGAAGAGGCCTTTACTCAGCAGTGGGTGGATGTGGGCTGATCAGATTAGAATAGAAGGTCCGACTTCAGTAAAAGTAAGTTAGTTCTGATGCATTTATACCCTGTGTCTAGTTTGCGATTCCCTCAGCACTAATTATTCTATTGAAGAGTAATAGGAGACAGTGAAAGCGTGGCAAGAGTACCACAGAGCACCTAATGACAGGAGATGGCGTCATGTCATGACGCAATGACCACATTGAATGGATCGTGTTGGCATGTCGCATCTTTACTATGTTTTGGTACGAAGCATACATACATACATAGGTACATAAATCACGTCTTTATCCCTTACGGGGTAGACAGAGCCTAAGGTGACAACGAGGTACGAAGCAACGTTATTATTTTGAATAGAGTGTAGAAGTGCTGTTTGATAAGTTACATGTATTATGGTAGTTCAGACACAGCCCTTAGTGTAAGTTTTTTTATCGCAACGGCCGTCTCAATCGCCCTCGCGTTGAAGTGTCAAATACTTTTACTTCTACTAATTTAATACTTCTACTTGTAGGTACTTTTTTTTCTGGCATGTATGTCGTTTTTTATACTAATTTAATTATTACTTTTTTAAGGCTTTTTTTTTTAATAATAGGAATCCTGTTATTAGGCGATGAGGCTAGCAACTCATCATTATTTTGATTCCATTTTCCACCTATACGCCCACAATCTTGCTAAACGTGGCCTGAAATAATAATAATATAGGTTTCTAAATGTCAGTGAAAATTAGAACACATAGAAAAATCCGAAAATTAAAGTAAGGAAAAGTAATAATGTAGGTATGTGTTACCTTATGCTCTGTCTCCCCGTAAGGGATAAAGACTTGATTTGTGTGTTTTGTCTCAAAGACTTACTCTAGAAGTTAACGTAAAAAAACATTACAACTTGTAACCTAACCAACTTTAAGCCGTACAACCTTTCATTGAGGTTTAGGGTGGTAAAGGTTTTCGTCGAATATACGAGTACATTTTACTTCGCCGATTACGAAAAGTGGAAAAATAAAATAAAGTACAAAGATAAGAAATTGGCAACTCTCGTAGTAAGTGCTTCGCGATTTTAGTCGACTCAGCCTGTGGTTGTGGTTGCAACCTAGTGCTATAGAAAGCTAGCTCTCATTGCAATTTGCATGACATAGCATACAAAGGTTGTCCATCTGTACACACTATGCTCCTTTTATAAACAGGTACACAATTTTCCAATAGGTATATCGTCACCTGCAATATCAGGAAACTGTACGTGCGTTGCCGACCTCGAAGCGTGTCGATGGATAAATAAACAGATTGGCGGACTAGGGACTTTGCACTATTCACTAATTAAATTACATGAGACATGGGCCCTTGGGCTCTGTGGTACTCCTACCCTTGCTATATTGGTGTGTCCATTGGGATATCCTGAACCCTTTCGTATTGTCCGGGCCTTGCGGAACACCCGGAAATTATCCGTCCGGGTGCACGATAGATTTATAAGGTTCATTGTTTGCTTCAATTAATCTATACTAATATTATGAGGAGGAAACATTTGTTTATGGTATTTTAGCTTAAGTAACGAATAATCTCAAAATAATCGGACCTATTTAAAAAATCCGTTTACTTAAAAATACAACGTATTCCCTGAGTGATTCGATGAGGCTATATTTAATTACCGATGCTTTAACGGAACGAAGATCGCCGAGAGACAATACAACAATACAAATACTCTTTATTGAACACCACAAATCAGTACAAAACAATACAGAAACAAAGAGCAAAGTATACAATAGGCGGTCTTATCGCTTAATAGCGATCTCTACCAGACAACCAATAAGAGAGAGAAGTAAGTTGGAAACGCAGGGATGATAAAAACAACAATACTAACATAAATATACTACAATACATAGCACAATAAATAAAATAAAATAACATACATACACACATAACATTATTTTATAAAACTTAAGATAACGAAAATATATACCTCAACATAAATATATATGAAGGCCATATAACAGAAAAGGATTTGATCAGAACCAAAAAGAAAAGAAAAGGGATTAAAGACAGGAAGTGGATTCAGTTAGTGAGATTTGAGTTGGTTTTTAAAAATAGCTAGAGTTTTAGCTCGTCTTAGGTCTACAGGAAGGGAATTTCACAGACGGATAGAAGTCATAGTAAAGGAGTCATGATAGAACTTAGAAGAAGAATCAGGAGCAGCAAGAAGGAAATTTTGCGCAGACCGGAGAGAAATCAGGAATTTAAAACGCTCTTGGAGATAACGGGGAGTTGCAGGATTAAAAATAATAATTCTGTATAAAAGTAAAAGAATATGAAAGTTGCGGTGAAAACGGATAGGGAGCCACATGAGATGCGTGCGATAATAGAAGACGTGGTCATATTTCCGCAAACCGAATATGAACCGGACACAGACATTTTTAATATGCTCAAGCTTATTCAACTGCTCCTGTATGAAATCAATATAGGAAACATCAGCGTAGTCCAAAATGGGTAGACGAAGTGAATTAGCCAGCGCAATTTTGGTCGCGAGAGGGAGAAAGTTCCAAAGCCTCCTCAAGGACCCAACAGCAGCAAACACCTTCCTGCTAACCTCGCCAACCTGCGGCGCCCATGTCAAGGCGATCCTTGGTTGCTTAGCTTGGACCGATGTCCATGATAACTCCCAAGTTCCTTACCTGGAGCGAGAAAGGTATCAGCACGCCATTAATAGAGACTTCGATCAACACCGAGAGATGTCAAGAAATAGACGCAATTTTCATTTCATTTTCATATAATTTCTTGACTTTGAGTTTGAGCAAAACAAACAAACAAAATACATCAGAAAACTATTGAAAACCTAAATATTACGAAAATTATATCAACCATTACGAAATCGAGGCTTTGGAAAAATAATGGTTAATTTCAGGTCACGGAAACGAGCGTTTAAATCACGTCTAAGTACCTAATCTTAACGTACTTAATTGCCTTTTAATTATTCCTCTCCGATACAAATTGTGCTTGTAATTAAGTCAATAACGCTGGTATTTACGATATATTTTAAAATAGCTACGACAATTTTAGAACGCCCTCACACTTTGTGGAGTGATGATCTTCGCTAGGTGGCTGTCATGAGCTAGATGCGGGTGGTAGGGCCTTGTGCAAGGTCCGTCCGGATCGCTACCACCATCTTACTCGCTAATCCTGCCGCTAAGTAGCAGTGCTTGCACTGCTGTGTTCCGGTGTGGAGAGTAAGACAGCCGGGGAAATTACGGGCACAAGAGGCATTGCATCTTAGTCCTCTAGGTTGGCAACGCATCTGCAATCCCTCCGGGGTTGCGGGTGTCTATGGGCCGTGGTGATCACTTACCATCAGGTGATCCACTTGCTCGTTTGCCTTCCTATTCATATAAAAAAAAAAACAAAAAAAAGATGAGAGTAACCGAGGATCGGGCACAATGGCGTGTAGTTGGAGAGACCTACGTCCAGTATTGGACTAGTATAGGCCGATGACGATGATGATTCTTCTTCTTAATCCCCCAACGTCCTCTTAAATTCAACATAATTAATAGCAGGAGCGTAATCCGTGTGTAATGTTTGCTTAACATTATTCAAGCTTCGAGCTTAAGAACCTTGAGATACGACATTGTTATTACAATCCCTTCGGCTTTGGCCTTGCTGCGAGGAAGTCAACGTGCCACAATCCGCTTCATCTCACGATAGCTAATGACCTTTAACTTTTAGCAGTTGTCTTTATTTAAAAATACCTACTATACTTTTTTATTTTTTCATTTGTTTATTACCATAATCGTGTACATCACAATCATGCTAAACGTAACGCATTACGAAGTTCTGAGGAACAAAATATTTTAAAAAACAACCGAATTTAGAACCTCCTGTTTTAGAAGTCGGTTAAAAATTAAGGGTTTTATGTCAGTAAATAATTATTTTAAGCGTACGAAGTCGCGTGTGACGGCTATTTAGTTACTCGCGATCTTGCAAAACAACCTTATTGTTAGTCTCATTGGTTAGGTTAGTATTTATTATGATTTATTGGCAAGTATAGTTTTCTCCTTCAACTAACCAGACATGACAAACTCCTCTTGAGAATTAAACAGGAAAGTTTGTTTTAATTTGTATCTATTAATTTGATCTCCTTAATCACTTTGAAGTAAAGTTCTAAGTTTTCTAAAAATAAGTCTAGTTTATCTAATTTAGTTACTTTTAAAGTGTTTCGGGCATTCGACCGAGGCTTGATAACAATGGTAAATATAACATCTCCAGTCACTTCAGATGTTTAATTTATATCGAACTAGCCGCTTGCATCTGTTTCATGTCTCCATATCTCGTGGGAGATTTATAAAACCCCCCTCTTTACGCTACAAGAGAAACCTGCAGTCAACTTTCTGGACTAGGTAGCCTTAGCTGTGCGTTAAAGATCAGTCAATAGTCATGTAGGTTACTACGCTAAATGAGTAATGCGTTTGCATGTAGTTAATTTACCAAGAAAATGATTGTTTAGCGAATTACCGTCAACCAGGAGTTAGCTAAACGCTACCACTGTTAGTGATAAACATTGACGTTCGTAATAGTGTTGAGGTAGCGGTGGGGCGTACATACGGTGACGGCGAGACGCAAGCGCGACGACGGCTAGACGTAAACGCGGATACCGCGAGATGTCAAGCTTGAGCCAATGCAAGGCAAAAAGTCTGCAAAAATTATGGATGTCTCGAAATGAGACAGTGCTTATCCCGTAGCGAGTTGATAAATGTGCCGCATACAGTATTCTTCTATTATTGTAATGCCAAAATATATACACTTGCTAATCGCTATTTGGTGATAATATACGTAATAATATATAATAATTATTAATGACTAATCAACAAAAAATCCAGCATCTGTTGCCTAATGACTCATTATTCTAACGACTCGTTTTCCTTTCAAACCGGCCAACAGACCGAAGCCACGCTCGTATTCATTTGGTTTTGGCACAATACGCTACACATTTCATCCCAAACTACGGAGTTTAACCGTACAACTTACCGTGTCATCCACAGACTATCCCAGAGATCACTAGTAACTCGTATATCACTTCACCACACAAAAGAACGACTTGAAAGATTGTTTACTAAATCACTTATCACTCCACATGATCCTAGCACTTTCACTCGTTGAAAAGCAGTTCTGTGTCGTTTTGGTCCACCAAACCGTTAAAACCGCTTATTTCACTGACGTCGCCACACTGACTGCGTATGCGCCGCGCTAAAGCCTCCTCCCCTCCATTATAGCCCGATCACGATCATACGCCCCACGGTAAGGAGAATCCTCTGTCCATTGCTTTGTATCAACCTTCGCTGCGTGGCGATGAGTTACCAATACACTCAATGTATTAGAAAATTGCTCGTTTCATCAATCGGTCGCACACAATCGTGGTGTGCCCGTTACCGAGTTTTTTGAACCCTGAATCCGACTCTATAGAAGTCGTAACAACGTAGAATTTTGATTACAAGGAGAGCTAATGATAATCAATGCAAAGTGTCACTGTTAGCTTTACTCTCAATTGCAATGTTTGTAATGTTGTTGTTAAAGTTAGAAAATGGTTTTACAGAGACCACAGCTGTATGCTGTAGAGTTTCTTTATTCACCTAATTGAGAGGAAAAAATCGTATGGAAGATCATCATTATGAATATTTGTTAAATTATCTAAAAAACCAAGAAAAAATCGGTCAAGTGCGAGTCGCACTCGCTCACAGAGGTCTCCGTACAAATTTTAATGTAAGCACGTAAAATACTTCAGACATAGAAATCCAGTGTTCCTGCTCCAATTTCAGCCAAATGTAGACAGTGTGACGTAGTTTTATATTGGTTAATTAACCTTAATTCCCTTAACCTACAAAGACACAAAAAAGTATTTGATGGTATTTTCAGCTTGATACCTTAAGGAACGCGTAAGAAAAAGTGTCTTGACAGACGAACGGACGGACAGCAAAGTGATCCTATAAGGGTTCCGTTTTTGCCGATCGAGGGACGGAACCCTAAAAACCACAGATGCATTGTACAATTGTACATCTATAGGTACACCTTTATGCCACAAACAGTAAGGTCGGTGATGCATAAATATATTTGACACTAGCTGTTGCCCGCGACTTCGTCCGCGCAGAATTATTATAAATATAGCCTATGATACTCACAAATACTGTGGCTTTCTATTGGCAAAAGAATTTTCAAAATCAAAAGCGTCACTCGGAATCGAATATATAATTCCCGTTTTTTCCTTATCCCGTGGGAATTTTCAAAAATCCTTCCTTAGTGGATGCCTACATTGTATAAGGTATCTATGTGCAAAATTTTAAGTCTCTAAGTCCAGTGGTTTGGGCTGTGCTATCCCGCGGGAACTATGCAATTTTCCGGGATAAAAACTATCCTATGTCCTTTCCCGGGACTCAAACTATCTGTATACCAAATTTGAACTAAATCGGACCAGCGGTTTAAGCGTGAAAAGGTAACAGACAGACAGAGTTACTTTCGCATTTATAATATTTGGCATGATAGCTGTTGTAGATATTTATGCCCTCGGCTGTACGTACTTGCTTTTGAAGCTTTTGAAAAATGTAACATTAAGTTCTTCTTTCGATTTCGCCAATATCAAAGTAAAAAATACAGTATTCAAAAATCTTGTGACAAAAATGTCAGCAACGTTGTACGGTAGAACACGGTCAAAAGACTCCCCCTCTGTGGGGCTCTTAGCTAACGGATAATGATATCCCGAGAATCTGCCAGGAAATCATGAACCAATGCTCAGGGTGCACCGGACCAAGCACTGCTCTTCCCCTCGGACGTCTCCAAAAACGAACCGCAGCTCTAAGACCACACGCGGAGGTAACTCGACTCACACCCCGTAACATTAAGTTAATTATTTTTTTATGTTTTAAGACATTTTGTTGACGATTTCATCGGTTCTGTCTTACTAGTATGTAAAGTTACTCTATGGTTCTGTCTTAACGTGCGTTAGCTATGAACGTTGTTTGATGTTTACAAACTTCCTTATTAAAATTAGTTTATTTGCACAGCTTCTGGCAGCAAATTTATCGTACAGCAAATTAGTATTGCGATACAGCGGGGAAATGCCACCAGATTCTTTGGGTCATTGCCGCGGGGGAGTAATTTTTTAGATTTATTTTTATTAATTTATCTACTTAATTAGTTCGCGGAAACGACGTTATCTTCTTACGATAAAAACAGACATTATTAAAATCCTTACTCAAATTATAGAAAGGTAAATTTAATGAAGACACAATTCCAGGAAAGTGTTAAGCAACCTATTTTTGTAAAAAGAAAACACATTTTTGCTTTAAATAATTATGTTTTCGTAAGAAGACATTTAAAGGAACCGAGAGGAATAAGAGATTTGAAAATACAGAATTTAAATTGAGAGGCAAAAAGCTTGTGCGGCGGCGCATCGAATGGTTATTCTAGAAAGAGATAGATCCAAATCTTTGATGGCTTATAACTCGGTTTTTTTTATTATTATTTTTTATATGAATAGGAAGGCAAACGAGCTAGTGGGTCACCGGATGGTAAGTGATCACCACGGCCCATAAACACCCGCAACCCCGGAGGGATTGCAGATGCGTTGCCAACCTAGAGGACTAAGATGCAATGCCTCTTGTGCCCGTAATTTCCCCGGCTATAGTTAGGTATTTGAAAAATAGATTTTTTTACATTCTTTTCACAAAATGAGCTTTTATAAAATAATTAAAAACGTGAATATTTCCTGTTCAAATATTATTTAAATTATAACAAACTTTTATTTCTTAACCGTAGGTAGGAGGCAAAGCAAAGGAGGTGAAAATATCAGACACAACAAAGCACTCAAAATCATATTTATACTTACAATCTCTCTCTAACTCCTAAAACGTGTTACGTATGTACACCACCCACAGAAAACCTGAAAGCAGTTCATTCCGAATCGATTACACCATATTTTTAATACCCGCTTTAGATAGGTATTTAAGAAAAAATGTGCAAAATGCTTTACATTGCGGGCCAACCGAGCAAACTATAAATTATTAATGTTAGTAATCACTCTAACGCCGCAATGTATGGAACTCGCGCATTTTTTCTCGCACGTGTCGGGCTTCGGGACAGTTAACACTCAACTGCTCTTCCATTTTTCCGCAGACACGCCACCGCATTGTTTCCAGTTCATTATCATTGAATGTGTTTTTGCAGCGATCGGCAACTGGTTAATTCATCTGAATAATTATCTCGATTGGATGTTGAAACAACTTTTTTTTTTTTATGTCAATAGGAAGGCAAACGAGCAAGCGAGTCACCTGATGGTAAGTGATCACCACTGCCCATGGACACCCGCAACCCCGGAGGGATTGCAGATGCGTTGCCAACCTAGAGGACTAAGATGAAATGCCTCTTGTGCCCGTAATTTCCCCGGCTGTCTTACTCTCCACACCGGAACACAGCAGTGCAAGCACTGCTACTTAGCGGCAGGATTAGCGAGTAAGATGGTGGTAGCGATCCGGACGGACCTTGCACAAGGCCCTACCACCCGCATTCACCCGCACCCGCATATTCCGTTAAAATTACTTTTTTAAACTAACGACTAACGGGCACGGGGTTCAGCTGATGTTAAGAGTCATTCCAGAGGAGTGCGACATCGGCGATTTACCAAGTTTATTTACGTATCATCTAAGCTACTCGTATTTCAAATTCAGCACAATTTTTCACCACTTTCGAGTGGTATTTTCACATGTGTGGTTTCAAAAATCGGGCCCCGGCAGCGCTTCACATTGATTTTTCACAAATCATGCGGAAAAGAGCTACATCTTTACCCAATCGCCTTCGTTCCAACTCGAACAGCATTCTAAGCATAATAATTTACACGCATGAAGCCTGAAAATCTTAGGGATCATGCTATATAGTAATGATGTAACGAATATTCGCATTCGCATTCGCATTCGCATTCGCGGATATTCGCATATTTTTGGATATTCGTATTCGCATTCGCATCCGCAAAATTTCTGCGAATGTTTTGCGAATATAAATATAAAAAAAAAACAATTTGAAGAGAATGGTAGGTTAATAAAATCAAAAACCCATTCATTTCTTATGTTTTTAATGCAAGAAAAAACTCTAACCTCAAAATTCACTTGTTTTGTTTACGAAAAGACCGGCGCGAGCGGAATGACAATTCAGTCGGATAAGTTCGTATCAACTCGGCAACTCTCGGAACAAAATACAAACGGAACGCATCTCGTAACTGCCAGCAAAGCCATAGACAATTGGCGCCAAATTTGAACATTTCTACATTCGCATTCGCATTCGCATCCGCGAATGTTTAAAAAATGACATTCGTTACATCACTACTATATAGGCGATGTGGCTAGCAACCCATCACTGTTTTGATTCCCCTTTCCATCCATACGCCCACAATCATGCTAAACGTGGTCTTGACAACTTAGGCTCTGTCTACCCCGTAAGGGATGGAGACGTGATTCATGTATGTATGTATGTAATCCTGAGCTACTGTTCAAAATAAAAAAGTACAAAGTGTCATTGTTGACTAAATTTGAACGGAACCGTTAAAACTTTAAAAATGCACGAGTTAATAAACAGTTTTCGCATACGAAATAGCAAATCACCTAGCACCAACTCATCATAATCTCAAACCGGTTCGCATCCGTCACTACCGGAAACTTCGACGGCTCCCTCCGTATCTCCGGATTGGGTAATACAAGTCCGGGCTCTTTCAATACCTCGCCTACCTATTTGCTCTCTAAATTAATAATTCTTGATCAATTTAAACTTATTTAAAATTGCGACGAGGCTATGAACAGATTGCAAGCGATGCCACATTAATTTCTGTTCGAGCTTCAAGAGTTTTGTGATTAATATTTTGAACATGATTTTTACAATGGTTCTCGTCGTGGTTTTCTATTGAGTTATATTTAGTATTAGTAGTTAGCACAATTTCATAACAAAACAAGTAAGTGGTTTCATAAATTATTGTCACACAATATATCCTTCGATAGACAAATAGTGACTGTTACCAAGGCCGTGGTTTAGCTGTCCTTTGTGCAGTATTATCTAACAATCAATTTTAGAGCCACACACCAACGACCAACGCTGCGTAGAGTTCGTCCGTAGAGTCTTTTAGCCACTGCCGCCGCTTAGTAAATACACACCCGCGAAGACTATCCGTGGTGTTATGTACACTAATTACACTTTTACACCAAACATTACACACATTAATCAATATTTACAATAGTTTAAACATAAATCCGCATAAAAAGACCGACCGTGCACCGACAATTTAGAATTAAGTGACAGCCGCCTTATTGTTCTTTTTATTATGTGCCGCGGCGCGTGGCGACGGACTAGCGCCAGCCAGCCACCAACAGCCAAAAAAGTTGAAACCCTAAAAATTGATTCAAAATACTTGCGCAATGTCAACATACGTATATTACCTGAATATTCAGAGGTGCATTTGCTTAAGGGGGCAGAGTTCAAACCAATATGCCTTTTCACTTGAAACAGAAATAATAACATTTTTGGGAGCACTACCTTTCAGATCTGATTAGCAAAAACACGGCCCAACATCCTAGAAAGTTATTTCTTTAGGCGATTATGCAGCAAATAACGAATATTCGTCGACATCCGCTGGTCTGGTTCACGGGGAATGTGTAATTAAATATTTTATTTGTGTCGTAAGACTTGATGAGAAATAGGAATAAAAATCGCGTGAACGAGCCGCGCGTTATTGCTAAAACACTTCTATTTATTTTTCCACTTCGGTCAGTAGTGAAGTTAGCTGCGCAAAAAAAAATCAATGGTGAGTGAAATCACGAAATCATCTAACTACATAATACTAATACCTACCTATTTACTTGCTCGAAGCGCATCGTCAGGCATCCTAAATATCCCTACACCTACCTACCTACCTATATACTTATTTCTATCATTGGTTGTCTGGAAGAGATCGCTATTAAGCGATAAGACCGCCTATTGTCTACTTTGTTCTTTGTTTCTGTATTGTTTTGTACTGATTTGTGGTGTTCAATAAAGAGTATTTGTATTGTATTGTATTGTATCCCTTATATAGGTAGTTACTCGAAAGTTAGAAATTCAAAGGTCCTATCATGCCCCCCACTCACACTAATTGACATTAAAATGAGAACGAAAGGGACGGTATGATACAAAATGACGAATTTAGAATTTCGGAGTAACCCCCTGTCTTTTGTTCGCGATCTTCATAATCTTGATAAATTGTTTGCCTGCATCCCACTGAGTCCCTAGGGTATTAAGAGAAAATAGCGTGGCCTTTTCTCCATACAAACGTATTCCCATATCCCTGTATCATCTATGGATAATCACATCAAATAATAATAATAAAAGATATTTATTCAACAGTTTGCAGTTACATACATATAAAAGTAAAAGTAAACAATAATATGCTACAAACTATTGAAATGGTTGGCAGCTCAGCTTATGCCTGTGCCACACAGACCTAACGATCTGTTGACAAACGGACGCTGTTTTTCAGCCGCCCCCATGATACACTACTTTTCTCACACACGCGAACATACCCTCCCATACACACAAAATTTTAAAGACCAACACACGGCCCATTACTAAAACTCGTCAACACCAAATCGACACATCGACCCAATCGAACGTTTTTTACTAGGTAGATACACAAATTGTATAGGTACGCCTATGTTTAACTTTTTTCATTTTTTTATTATTTTCTTCCATGCTGGTCTGGGAGTACAGAAAAAACATAAAATGTCTGGTACATTTTATGTTTTGCTTCTCTTCCAGCGCAGATGGTAAAAGACCATCGAATCATCGAGGGTAAGGGCGAATATCTTAGCAGCCCATCACTATTTTGATTCCCCCTTTCCACCTATACGCCCACAATCATGCTAAACGCGGCCTTTAGGTCTTGTTACCATAGGCTCTGCCCGTAAGGGATAAAGATGTGATTTATGTTTAACTAGCTTCTGCCCGCGACTTTGTCTGCGTAGAATTATACTTAAAAACCTTCCTCTTGAATCACTCTATCTATTAAAAAAAACCGCATCAAAGTCCGTTGTGTAGTTTTGAAGATATATGCATACATAGGGACATAGGGACATAGGGACAGTGAAAGCGACTTTGTTTTATACTATGTAGTGATAGTGATAACTAGATCTTCGATAAATTTTCCTAAGTTTTCTGTAGGTTTCAGTTGCAGCCCTGCAGTTGTACCTTTCATACTATTTCCGGAAGGGTCAGATGGAGCGCAGTGCAATACTTTATTCAAATATACATACATACATATATCACGCCTTTATCCCTTACGGGTTAGACAGAGCCTAAGGTAAGAAAACCTTAAGGCCACGTTTAGCATGATTAAGGGCGTATAGCTGGAAAGGGAAATAAAAATAGTTATGGGTTGCTAGCCGCTAGCCGCATCGCTTAAAACATGATTCCTAAGATTTTCGCCCATTCCCTTGATCGGCTTTTACCATCTGCGCGGGAAGAGAAGCAACTGGTAAATTATATGTTTTTGCTTCACTCCCAGACCAGCATGGAAGAAAATTAATATCTACCTTATTTTCAAAATCTCGGTGGCTGGGTTTCGTCTTACAGTTGTTTTTTTATTGGTTTACAATATTTAATAAACCATTTATCCATTTTGTTATTTCTTAAGGGTTACTTATTTATTCACAATTTTTAATATCGCAAATAGTAAATAGATCTACGATAATGGTTATAAGTAGTATTGGTCGGGTAAAGTTTAGGACACTTTGTTGTTTCACCAGAACCAACACTACTCATGATTCTGATTAAGAGATATGCAAAAATACCTGGTTCAGAAGAAAGTAAAAGTAATTCATTGCTTCATTGACTTTATGTAGGTATGAAAAAAACAAACAACTGTTATGATTTACCAGAACAAATGTTATGTAACTTAACAAGATAGTGAATACCATGTGTTGAGAAAAAACTAAGACGCTGGTTAAGCATAAAGCGATCACTGCAGAATTCTCACCTATCTAGGACTGAGCCTCACTCTTTAATTTCGAAAGTAAATCCAGTGAGATCTCCTTTATGCATAAAATAAAAGTTATTCTCCGGAGGGTCCGTAGTGCGAACACTTTAGGATTTGCCTTGATAAGAAATGCTCATATGAAATATCTCCCAGGAAATAAGGTGTCAGGCGACCGTCAGTAAGCATCAGTTGAAGAGACCCATCCGTTAAGGCTGTAAGTGTAATAATAAAATAAAAAGGTGTATCAAATACGATCCCTTAGCGACGTGACGGGAATCTGGCAACGAGTAAATATTTTAAGAAAGACGACACCATACATAATGTAGTAACTAAAGCCCCTCTGAGACAGTGAAACGTTTGCTTTATAACCACGAAAAATAAAAATTGAACGTGGATTGAATAGCTAGGAGTCCTTAGGGCTCTGCTTACGCGTTGATGTTGGGCCCAGGAGGCTTAGATTTCCTGGTTAAGAAATTTCTATTTGTAATAGAGTAGTAGGTATCTCGATTGGAAATATTTCTTTACAAAAATAGCACATTACTGCAGAGGCCGGTGTTTCCGGCTCGAAGGACCAATGTTTTATGTTTCTTCGGGGCTGGTTCAGATTAAAATTCACTTTTTGCACATTTGATTTATTCAAAATAACAAAATAAAAACTTAAGAGCGCGGTCGCAGCAACGCTAGCGGCTTGAAAGCCGATCAAAGAGAGAGAGAGAGAGAGGGATAGGTTCCGTCTGTCTCATTCGGAACAGCCGGGAAATACATATACAAAGCACTAGCTATTGCCCGCAACTTCGTCTGCATAGAATCGAAATTACTCAATTTTCCGGGATAAAAAGTAGCCTATGTGTGTACGCCAGACTTCTAACTACAGTGGTTTGGACTGCGAAAGTTAGACACTTGTTTTTTTGTACAACAAGGAAAGCAAAAGAGCACGTGGGTTGCATCTTCGAAAGTAACGACCACTGCCCATGGACATCCGTCCGTAACGTCAAAGCGAGCTGAGCTGCCGGCCTGGAAGGTACCAAATAAACCAAAACTTTGAGTTTATTTATGCGGTAGGTAAATTATGTTCCTAAACAACACTGAAAACCAGGCATGAAAAAAACCGTGATGTGTGCTTTATCCCTACACCACGGTGGACAGCTTAGAGGGCTAAAATGGAATACTTTATGTGTCTGTACTTTCACCAGCTGTCTTTTTCTCCACGCTGGAACACTGCGCCAGCACTTAGCGGCAAGATTAGCGAGCAAGATGTTGGTAACTGAACAGACCCTGCACAGGGTCCCCCGCAACATTAGTCACGTGGCTTCAACTTAATTCCCGAAACAATTACAATGCGTTTGCCACTTTGTATTCAGACGTTGCCGGCGAGCAAACGACGTCTGGTGCTAATGGCTGGAGCCTGGAGGGAATTAGTACCGAATACAAGCAAAATTAACGAACACGAGCCCATCCGCTAACCTCAAGTTTTTATGAATGACGGTGGCAAACGTGCAAGTGAGTCACCAGGGGCCTCACCATGACCATAGAATAAATAAGAACAGAGTAGAACGGAATCTTTTTTGACCGCGTCCAAAACGCAGCCATTTATATACCTACTACCCCCTTCACATCGTTACACCCCTCTGTCGTCCAGGCGTGTTGCTAGGGTTGCTTACTGTTAAATATTACTTACGTCTAAAGATAATATCGCTAGAATATAAGTTTTTATTTACTTTGAAATCATTATTTTATTCTAGTTTTACAAAATATGAGATTTGTAAATCATGAGGTACGTACCTACATGTTATAGATAGGTAGGTACTTCTAAGTAAGAAGTTATTACAAGTGCCATACCAAATGAAGCCATTTAAGGTGATTTAAGTAAGTATTACTTACCTACAAATATAAAATAAAATACATACAGGCTCACGTAAATTGTTATTTGATTCCAATACGAAGGTAGGTACGGAACGCGCAAACAGCACACGCGCGTGCGGCGACGCCGGCCGTGGCGGCCCGACTGAATTACCCGCTTAACGGGTACTCTAATATCGTGACCTTGAGTCCGGCCGGAGCGGGAGTTTCTGTTCTACTATGTTCTTATTTATTCTATGCAATGACGTCTAAATGCGGTGCAATTCCGTCGCGCGCGGGATAGATTTTACGTCTTTTTCTTACTGTTCGTTCTAGAAACAGACAGGTAGTTCACGCGCGCGACGCGACCATTGCGCGCTCTAGTGCTAGCCGGACAGTTCAGGTTTTAGCTGTCATTTTTAGTATGGATCTGACAGCGAACAAACCTAATAGTAAGGCCCATGATCGCAAATGAGCACCACTTGCAAAACCAAGGTATTGTAGATGCATTTCCAACCAAAAAGCTAAGATAGAATACTTCAATGTGCCAGTAATTTCGCCGGCTGATTTAATCTCCATACCAGAAGTACAGGAACGCAGCGGCGCACACACTCCTGCTTGGCGCCAGTATTCGCGAATAAGATGGTGGTGGAATCTTACAAACCGAATAGACAAACTCCTCCTTTATGAATACATACATACACATACACAAATCATGTATTTATCCCTTACGGGGTAGACAGAGCCTAAGGTGGCAAGAACTAGGCCACGATTAGCAAGATTGACTTCCATGCTGGTCTGGGAGCAAAGAAAAAACATAAAATGTACCAGCCCCGCTAGCACGAGAGCGCACGAAAGTCGCGTCGCGCGCGCGTTGGACAACCCGTCTCTTTCTTGTTGGTACAGTAAGAAAAGGACGGGCAATCTATCTCGCGCGCGACGCGACTCTTGTGCGCTCTCGTGCTAGACGTGCAGTTGCTTCTAATCCCGCGCAGATGGTAAAAGGCCATCGAGGGAATGGGCGAAAATCATAGGAATCATGTTATAGGCGAAGCGGCTAGCAACCCACCACTATTTTGATTCCATTTTTTTTGCCATCTATACGTCCACAATCTTGCTCCTTTGAAGCCGGTTACAAACTAACTTACCACAGGGTCCGTCAGTTTTCCAAACTCATAATAAACTTCTCACGTTTTACGCTCGGCAACTTATTTATGACCTAATTAACGGCTTGGTTAGAAAGTTTGGTTCACACCGTAATTGTGGTTGTTAAAATCAAGGGTCATTATTTCCCGGTACCGTATTGTAAACCGGGACTTACTAACGCTGGTAATAAAACATAATATATAAATAACTAGCTTCTCCCCGCGACTTCGTCTGCGTAGAATTATACATAAAAACCTTCCTCTTGAATCACTCTATCTATTAAAAAAAACCGCACCAAAATCCGTTGTGTAGTTTTGAAGATATAAGCACACATAGGGACATAGGGACAGAGAAAGCGACTTTGTTTTATACTATGTAGTGACAACGTAATATTTAGTTAAGACGTTTTAACTAGCTGTTTCATGTTAGTCCGTCGCAGAATTCACATACTTGTCGCTATCCCGCGGGAACTATTCGATTTTCCAGAACAAAAACGATTCAACTCACCATAATACGACAAAATCGAGGACGATACGACAAGTTACGACCTTAAAAGAATATAATTTTCAAGGGTGAGTGCGTTCACGTACGCTGCCTTTTGAATAGTAGGTGTTTGAATAAGTATTGTCGTTGTCTCCTTCTAGTCTCTCCGGAAAGATAACAAAAGGGACAACTGATGCAGCCCATAACCATACCTACAGGAATCTGATGGAAACGGCCTTTTGTAGTCCCCTGCCTCCTGTTTCAAAACTGAACCATTTTTTTTCTCACATTTTTGAGCTTAATACGACTTACCTTAGTACTAGGTTTAAAAGAAAAAGATTTAACGTATTTTAAATCAACACCTTTTCTTTGGTTATTGTCTGAGACGCAGCATTTAGCCATTTGCAAAAAAAAAGTCCACGTGAACGTTTTTTCCAGAATTGAAATATTTTTGGTTTTTCTTACTGAGAATCGTTTACCCTGTCAATTCTTATACAAGAAAATATGTGTCTCAGATTTTACTATAGTTTTTTTTTCCTGTTCGTCACGTTCCATACAGCTACCTATATTAAAAAAAAAAAAAACTGGAAAGGAAATTTTGGGACACATTTTTTTCTTGTATATAAATCGATAGGGTAAACGATTCTGAGTAAAAAAAAAACAAAATAGTTAAATTCTGGAAAGAATATTCATGTGGACTTTTTTGGAAAACGCTCATTTATGAAGTAAACCGTATTTTTTTGATTAACAGTTGTGACTTCATACATACATACATACATACCGTCACGCCTCTTTCCCACAAGGGTAGGCAGAGACTACTTTATTCCACTTGCTACGATCCTGGCATATTTCTTTCGCTTCATCCACACTCATCAATCTCTTCATACATGCTCGTCGGTTTCGGGTACTCCTGACCTGACCTTTTTCCAAAACGTCTCCTATTTGGTCTCGGAACGTCCGTCTAGGCCTTCCCCTCTCAACGTAACCATTCACACTCCCCATAGAGATCTGTTTAGTTAGTCTACTTTCATCCATCCGCTCTACATGCCCAAACCAACTAAGCATACTTTTTTCTATCCTAGTCACTATATCCTCTTTCACGCCAGCACGTTCCCTTATCACACTGTTCCTGATTCTATCTTTCAGTGATACACCTTCCATATTCCTTAACGCTCTCATTTCTACTGCATTTATTCTACTTTCATGCTTCTTTTGCCATACTCAAGTTTCGCTACTGTACATTAATATTGGAACGAGCACCCCTCTGTGGACAACCAGATACGTAAAGATACATATGTACATACATATATCACGTCATTATCCCTTACGGGGTAGACAGAGCCAAGGTAACAAAACCTTAAGGCCACGGTTAGCATGATTAGCGAATAGCTGGCTTAAAAATAAGTAGAAAAATTTAACAACTGAATTACTAACTAAGCAGCTATATTAATGTTTTGTAGCACCAATTTGAAAGTCACCCTGTAAATAACGTTATAAACAATATTCGTTCTAAATCCCCTTGGTTCCTATTCCTACCTGGATAATACGTTTGTATTATAGAGAAACAGTCACCAGATTTCCACAGAAAACTATTATTGAAAAGAAATATGATAACAAATGAAAATCCAGATACGCAATCAGTCTTCAAGTTACGAGTCGGTCTAACTGTATACACGGAAAGTTCTACGAAATTGGTGCTACCTAATTCAAATGTTTAGAGACAAACTTTCAGGTATTTCTGAATATCAGGTAGCGTTTAGCTTCGGTAATTCAAGATTTTGCTTTTGCAAGAACGACTCTGTTATTGGCCGCTGTCTGGATGCCAATATAAACGTGATTTACGTTACGTTTTCCTAGAAAATAGGGGTCGCTAAGTTAAAGCTTGAATAAATCTATGCTGGCTAGACAAATCCTATTAATTCACGTTTGAGTCTGGATATTAAGGTTCGGTAATTTAGTTTAAAGCTTCCCTTTTTTAAATAGGAAAAAGAAAGGGGGAGACTGAAATAAAAACGTGCCATTCCAACAACAATAATAATAAATAATTGGACAAGGAGCAGAGACGTATTATATACCACCCATTACTATTTTATTTAGTTTAAATTATGACGTGCGTTTAATAGCGTGTAAGACAACGATTACTTTTTATTTTGAGGTTATTTATGGAAATTCCAATAACTTTTGTCTTGCGTTTTTTCGTTTCTCAATAATTTACGACTGTTTTGAAAAGTCAAATTTTAGCGTATAGGTACCTACTCGTTGGTAGGTACGTCAAATTTAGCCCTAACGTAGGGGAGACCGAGGCGAGTTGAGACAGAGGTGAGTTGATACAAAGCCTTTTTCTCTGCACCTATGACAGGTTAGTGAGGTCACAACTTTACACAAACTGTGGAGTGTAGAAAGAGCAACGAATTAGCGAAGTTACCAGCCCGATAAATTGTCACAGTTCAGAGAAATCGGCTTTGTATCAACTCACCTCTGTCTCAACTCACCTCTGTCTCAACTCTCCTCCGTCTCCCCTAATAATTTACAAGGTTTTGAACGATCACTGTTTTCACTCAGAATTATGCTTAAACCTGTAGGCTTATTATCTAATCTAACTCGTTAGCAATCGCCATCGAGTTCATTTTGACAGTACTTGTATGGGCTGACAATTGGCATGGGAATCAGCTAGCTGTCACATTCATACAATAACTGTCAAAATGAGCACGATGGCGATTGCGAGCGAGTTAAGTAATAAGCCTACTGGTTTGAGCAAGATATTTTCGCACTTTTGGACACTACTTAATCAATGAACAATGAACAAAATTCATCTTAGCGGAGTAGCAAGGTAAATGCTTTTTTCTCATTGAAATGGACCTCCGTAAGCGCCTTATTCAATAAATAAAAAAGTAAATTCATTCATTCCAATATCACAAACAAAAAAAAACAGATACAAAACTTGAAGCTATCCCTAATTATCAAAAATACCCCCCCGAGACGTTCCGGGCGCAAAGGTGCCCGTAACACTTTCCGCGTTACCATTACCACGTTGCTACGGACAAAGCTTTTTGCCAGCAAAAAACCCACGCAAGCATCAGTCAATAAGTTATTACTTAGTCGAATATAACAACAACCCAACCCAACCAACCCAACCAACCCATCACTATTTTGATTCCATTTTCCACATATACGCCCACAATCTTGCTAAATGTGGCCTGTTACCTTAGACTCTGTCTACCCCGTAAGGGATAGAGATGTGATTTGTGTATGTGTATGTATGTATGTATTAGTCGAATATAGACCAAATCGAGATTATTATTTTCCAGCAAATAGCCCAATAACAATAAAAATGCGTTAAAAATGACAACGATAATAATAGCTTAGCAACGACAACCGTTGTCCGTGGGCTCAATATAAACCCTACTTAGTAGAAGCCCTTCTTACAAGAGGATATATGTGAAAAGCTCACCTAAATAAAATCATTATAGGTACACTACAGTACCCACTCATCTACGTATTACAAAATAGGTTGGTAAACGAGCAAATAAGTCACCCACCTGATGGCAAGGGGTACCTCCCATTTGTTCTATGGAACTGTGACGTCATAGAACTGTTAACATTTTTCTTTCCCAGCAGTTCCATGGTAGAAATATTGAAACAAAAAATGCGCTATTTGTTCTATAGAACTAAAAGTACCTCAAGTTTCCCATCACAAACTTGAGTGCTTCTCGTTCCATAGAACAAATGGGAGGTACCCATGGCAAGCGTACAGTCAGCGTCAAATAGTTCGTGACACCCAAAGTAGCCAAAAATTTAGCAACACGACTGTAAGCGCTAGGTGTCGGTGCTGATGTAAGGCGGCGAAGTAAAGGCAATTGACTCGTATTGATGAACTTTTTGGGCAAACTGACATGCGAGTATTAGCGACGGCGGTTAGAGGTCAACTGGAGTGCATGCGTCTTGGTCACACACATATGCGCGTTTCCCGTACGTACATCGTTTATTAAACTAATACATACAAAGAAATGGAACAGGTAAGTACAGTTATACTAGATAATTTACATGGTTTTCTAATAAACTAATTAGATTAGGTTTTTATGTTTCAGGTGCAGAGCGGCGTCGTCTACAACTACCTTATTTCAACTGTAATAGTGACGTGTTGCTAACTATTTGGCTACTTTGGGTGTCACGAACTATTTGACGCTGACTGTACACCACCAATGAACACCCAAACGTTGCCAGGTTAGCCAGCTAATGATAGTATTCCTCACATGCCAGTAATCTCACTGCAGTCAGTCAGCGCTCAGAGTTATTTTATGATATAGTAACAGCCTTTTAAGCTTAATTCACGCTGGTACATTTCACATGTTTTTTTTTTCGATGAGCTTGTAGTCTATGTAGTTTGGTGGCACGTTTTATCGTTTTGTACTGTTGCCAGTGGCTCAATAAAGAAGCAATTATTTGCATGAATGGTTCACAAACAACTTGACTTTGGTGAACGTGTTCAATATTGCTTAGTTTCCTATTGTCGTAATAGCTTCGCCCCTCGCAGAGCCTATCCCGTCAGAATTTCACAAAATTTGTCCTTATTCCGTCTTCGTTATGATTCTAGGCCCAAAGGTTCCGACCATTAGAACCATTAGGACTTTCCTTTGCGTTTTAAAGTATAAAACCTAACTGGGTTCAGGCCAAATAACCTGACGAATTCATGTTATATCGTTTACGCTTTTCGTGACACCGGCACTTATTCTAGACTTCTGTTACTGCTACTGCTTGTAGTTTGTACATAAAATGTTTCAGATTAACTTTTGACGGCGTTGGAAATAGAAATGATGAAAATAGAAATAGGTTTTGGTCTGGCCGTAAAAGCGAGTGGTAATAATAGAAATCACCGAAATAAACTACTAAAACTTTCGTAAATTTCTATTTAGTTTTCAAATGTCCGAGGCGGATAACACATACATAAATCACGTCTTTTTCCCTTACGCGGTAGACAGAGCCTAAAGTAACAAGACCTTAAGACCACATTTAGCATGATTGTGGGGGTAGATAGAAAGGGGAATCAAAATAGTATTGTGTTATTAGCCAAATCGCCTATAAAATGATTTCTAAGATTTCCGCCCATTCTCTCGATGGGCTTTTTTAACATCTGCGCGGTAAGAGAAGTTACTGGTACATTCTAGGTTTTTTCTTTGCTCCTAGGCCAGCATGGAAGTAATATCACTATCACTATCACTACATAGCATAAAACAAAGTCGCTTTCTCTGTCCCTATGTCCCTATGTATGCTTATATCTTCAAAACTACACAACAGATTTTGATGCGGTTATTTTTAATAGATAGAGTGATTCAAAAGGAAGGTTTTTATGTATAATTCTAAGCAGACGAAGTCGCGGGCAGAAGCTAGTTTATCTATAAAAGGGTGTTAAAAGCAGCAAGGTAAGCATTCAGATGAGGATGATTCAAATAAGTAAGCATGCAGCGAATCATGCAAGCAAGTACTCCTATAGTAAGCAAGCATGGAGGCTTTTGCGATTTTATGTGGATGATTTTATTTTATGGATGACGTCACGTTTCCTCCTTCAGGAACAGGGTGAAGACCAAAAAGTTACACACCGTTAAAGTTACGTCAATAGGTAGTTAAAATTACCTCTAACTTTTTCCATTGTGACACCAAAATTAAACATACATTTGTATGGATAACCCAACAACGTTCTTATTTTTTTAACTTGACCTATTTTGTAACCCCCGACGCAAAAGGAGGGGTAGGTATTATAAATTTGACGTTGATGTGTAATAATAAAAATGACGATGAAAACGAGGGTAGTTGCGCGCTGCTGTCAGTTGCGTCGAGTAGCCGCGCGAGCGGAGCGTTGGCGCGCAGTGTTCGTTTCGCTGCCGCCGGTGCGAGCACTCCGAACTAGTCCAAAGCATGTCGAGTAACATTTGACTGTTATACGTCAGTTATACGTTTGTGTAAATATGTTAAGTGTACCTAGGTCCTACAAAGGGTTAAGAATTCAAAGTGTCCTACATCATAATTTAAGCCTTATTTATACATCACGGAAACGTCACGTGAGTTGCGTTACTTTGCTGAATTTTTTAGGTTAATTATAAATGTATAAGTCCCGCGGCCCGTAGTGTAAAGTGGAATGCGACTTGCTTGGTATACCTTGCTTGGTATACCTTGCCGTAAATTATGTATTATTCCGAAGCGAGGTATGGAAATGTCCGTTTGCAGAATTGCAAGAGTTAGTATGCTTTCCGCGTTCTCTTTTGCTGTCAGCCAATGCGTTTGCATTTTGTTTTTAACCCCCGACGCAAAAATAGGGGAGTTCTAAGTTTGACGTCGATGTCTGTGTGTCTGTCTGCGGCATTGTAGCTCTCAAACTGATGATGGGCCGTTTTCGATGCGATGCGGATTTCAGGCGAATGTAAGGCATTTTTCGCATAAAATTGAATTAGTAAAGTAAAGTAAAAGTAAAAAAGTCTTTATCACTACATAGTATAAAAAACAAAGTCGCTTTCTCTGTCCCCATGTCCTTATGTCCCTATGTCCCTTTGTATGCTTATATCTTCAAAAGTACACAACGGATTTTGATGCGGTTTTTTTTAATAAATAGAGTGATTCAAGAGGAAGGTTTTTACGTATGATTCTACGCAGACGAAGTCGCGGGCAGAAGCTAATTGATAATTATGCAAAAGGTTACAACATGTTTGTACGGCAGCCTCCGCACTAGACTTTCCTGTGTCGCGGAGACTAGAGACAGTTATAACAATAAGGGACTAACATAAAAATACGAAATAATTTGTGTGTGTGTGTGTGTGTTTGTGCATGTGTGAGTAGTATGTGAGTGTTAGTGCATTTAATTACAGGCTGTAAGAATATTTTCGGTTTCGTCATGATTCAAACTCATTAGCCAGCGTTCAGTTTCTTTTTTCAATTTATTGCTTGTCAGATTGTTTGTTTTTTATGAGTTTATAGGTTTTATTATAGATGTGCGAGTGGGCATAAGGTGGCAAATTATTTTTTTTATTTACGAATGATTACTGGATAAATTAGTTAGTTATAAATTTGTCAAACATTTATGAATAAATTATCTTTTAATCTTTTTTTTATCTTTTAAATGCGTGGGGGTTTTTTATTTTTTTTTGTCAGTTAGCAGGGGAAGTTACGGAATATTTTTACTTTAATCAAGTCTCAAAGATTCCGATGAACTGAGAACCTTCTTCTTTGAAGTTCACTGAAAATTTATTAAAATTTTAATGAAACGTTTAACACCAGAGGCCTATTATTGTCTGACGCACTTGGAATCATAATCGCATTGAGGGTAGAAAGAGATAACGAATGCGATCGCGAGCATCCGCGAGTTACACAAGAAGGCTTCTGGTCCCACTGTCTCATTGATGTTTTCACTTGAACACATAAGCAGTTGTTGTCGACGATTAATAAGTCTGACGTTGCAATATTTTACTGACAAGCAAATTTACTTTGGCAGCAGAGAGTTTTCATCAGCAGTGCGAGCAGTCAACGATCAACTATTAATACATGCATCTCTTTTATTAACATAGTTATAGGTTCTACATCTGTTATACATTTTTGAGTGAGAAAACATTATATCGCCGGCCTATTTGTCGATGATATGGCAGTTGTTATAGAGATGGGAGGCACCAAACTTGCGTTGAAGACCTGACGACGTGCGTCATCAAAATTGATTTTGGTAACTAGTTCGTCTCCTCGAAGTCTGCGAGTTGAAGCCGAACCTCGTATTGTGACCGGTACCAGATCCACCAGCCCAGCGCGTGTCTAGTCGCCGCTGACACTATCCAGCAGTAGTAACACACCTGCGAAAATAACAACTGAGGTCACACTAAAAATTACATGTTCATTGCCAAGAGTTTTACAGAATGCTAAAAAATTATGGTGAAAACAGGCCATGGTAGCGTAGGTTTGACATAATGGTCTCTTAAGCAAAGAGTCGTATGTTACACCCGAGTGCGCATCTTTTGAGTTTAGAGCAAGCAAAGTTTCATTTAAAAATTATTATGAGCTTTTCGGTGAAGGAAAATGTCGTGAAGAATACACCTACGAAATTCAATGGTGCGTGTAATGCTCAATAGCCGGAAGCCCTCTCATTGTGAGAGAAAGCATGTGTGCAGAAACCCGTACATATTTAGGCTGGATGATGATGAAACAAAACATACAACTGGCTGTCAAAATATTCATGTAAACATTGACGTTGACAATTTTATTGTACCACAAGATTGGAAGAAACTTTAAGGACCGCTTCAGCTACCACGACAACGTGTCTAGGTCGTTAAGTAAGTTTTTTCGCATCCGCCCCTTGGACCGGTTGTTATCATCCTCTAAACGATTAAATCAAAGAAGCAGACCTCCAGACTTGCGGTTGCTAACGCCACGACAGACTGAATGTTTGCCTATAAAATACTTTTTTAGACAAAAATACTTATTATTGGCCTAACATTATTTAAGGTAGAAACTTGTTCAATTTTAGAACCCACATCACTTACACCTCCAACAAATTGCGTTAAATTGGAAATGTAATTTTGTCAAATAAGTTTTTGTATCACTCTAACAAATGATACGGTTTATGAAAGGGTCGGCAGATAGGTACAAAAAGCTCTAAATGGAACATTTCAGATTCAAATAGGTATAACATTAACCGCTCGTAAGTTTGTCGGTAAAACAATTCTCAAAGCTCTTTAATAGCTGCTTCCAGGGAAGTCGCACGAGGGCCACCGGTCACCGATACAAAGAATGTTTCAAAATATTTATAAATAATAAAATTGTCGACAATAAATTAATAAATTGAGGTAATTCCCAAGACAGCCAAAATCCCAAGAGATTTTATAAAAATCACGGTACCTACTCATTTACGAAAAAAAAAAATAAACATCCGCGCAATTTTCATGTCTCGAGTCTTAGCGGTTGACATTTTGTGGTTTTACATGCGTAAATCCAGATTATATCGGTATAAAAATAGTTTTATCTACGTCCAAACTAAATTCAAATCCATTACGCTATTAGAGTGCGAAATAGTAACAAACAACACACGCAGAGAGGACACAAATATTTATATAAGTAGCTGTTGGCCGCATCTTCGCCCCCGTTCATTTCTTTTTTCAAAAAATTGTTTTTTAAAAATATTGCCATGACTAACAAACGATATTAGTAGTCAAGCTCTTGCACGCGACTTAAAATATTCAAGTCTTTATTCCCATCCCGTTAGAATTTTTAAAAATCCTACAATTACTTTTTAGATAGTATATTTACGATTCCTTACTTAAATGTAAAATTTCAAGACTCTACTTATTATAGTTACGAAAATAGGACCCTCATCCCGTGTGAATTTCAAAAAATCCCTTCTTATTGCATCTCTATGATACTCAAGGAATATGACTGTCTACTAAATTTCAAGTCTGTAACTTTAGTGATTTAGGCTGTTGTCAGTCAGTTAGTCAGGTTACTCTATAGAGAGTTCAGATAGATATAAATTTATGATAAAATAAGAAGAATTATAGATTAGAACTAAGATAGATTAGGACTTACAAGGGTCATGCAAGCAAGAACGAAGGTCGAGGCCAGAGGCCAGGGTGTGACGTGGCCCTCCTGCGTCATCAGGCCAGCCAGAGTCCGGCCAGAGAGCCAGGCCGCCAGCACCGCCAGGGGAGACATCAGCATTATGCCCAGGCTATCCACCATCAGCTTATAACAACATTATACAATTGGCATTGTTCATTTTTTTTAGTATGCTTCAATTCGAAAACCATTTCGAGGAAAACCATCAATAAAATTATCCGATTTTTCTTGTCCGATTTCAAAAATACTTTATGATTGCAGATATTTTTGTAAAAGTACCTACTTTGAACTTTTGTTTGACCGAACGACCGGGTTTTTAGACAGAATCCAGCATCGAATGTTTGCCACAAAAATGAAAAAAAAAGTTTGGCTACGGCAACTGTCACGTGTCACTGTCAAATCTACAAAACCATAGACGAAGCCGTTTTTTTTTATAGCCAGCCGAACGAAGGCGATTGGGATTCTGTCTAAATTCACAAATTATCAAACAGCGAAAAAATATTTATTATTAATTAACAAAGCTACGTAAAAGCATAATATTCAAATTAGTTGCTTGAAATAGTCCATTTTATCAAATAAAGGTGTTAAAAGCACAGCTTAAAAAAATGAACAATGCCAATTAAAACAAAGCCTATAATATATTTTGCTCCATATTGAGCCTACACTCTATTCAGGATAGAATTAGACAGATTCAACATGAAACTACCGTGAATAGAAAATAGAATTATACAGAAGGAAAAATAGCACTTTACGTGGAAATTATAGGTTAATTCCACTGTTGCAGCAGTCAATTCATTATTTTATCAGAAAACAATCGAACCGGCGTGAACACAATTAAAGTTGTTCCCGTGAATAGCGGTATTGTTTTGGAAAACTTCGACCTTTTGTGACGCTTAACAAGGAGCAAGAAAATACGTAATTATGGCAAAACTCGTAATCCAGTTAAGAGTTAAGGGAGGAAAACTCTTGTTTTATAACTTTAGTTACGTAGTATATTGGGGAATATCAAAAAACATGACATACTTAATGGTTTTTTTTTCTCGGATTTTGGAAATTTCTGGATTTTTTCTACTCAAAATCAACAATACAACTGATTCTCGTATTAGAGAAAATGTGTCCTCAGACTCCTCAGGTCAGTTTTGATAATTTGCATGCAAGTATTGTACTTACCGTGGTAACAAAACACAGTGAAAATTACAATGTAAATACTAAACGAGAGACACTTCCATAATGGTCTGGGAGCAAAGAAAAAACATAGAATGTACCAGTTGCTTCTCTTCCCGCGCAAATGGTAAAAACTCATCTAGGGAATGGGCGAAAATCATAGGAATCATGTTATAGGCGATGCGGCTAGCAACCCATCACTATTTTGATTCCACTTTCCACCTCTACGCCCTCAGTGTCTTGCTAAACGTGGCCTGCAGGTATTGTTACCTTAGGCTCTGTCTACCCCGTAACGGATAAAGACGTGATTTGTGTATGTGTATGTGTATCTACTAAACGAGATCCTGCGCAGAAATAATCCAAAAATTTCCAAAATCTGAGAAAAAATATCGTTTTTTTTTTAATTCCCCATTTATTTCATGAGCTCTGATTTGACTCGCAACATTTTGTAAGGTTTTATGTTAAGTTTATTTATTGTATATAAATAAAATAGAAAGACAACAATTTAAATAAAATGCCGCGAGTCAGGTTGAGCGGATACAATTGTGTCAAATATAAATTACAACTAGCTACTAAAATTGTCTTCAATTTTTAGATGTAAACTATTGCAAGTCAAATTTCACGTGCCTCCAGGTCGAATTAACTTAAAATTTGGTATAAATAATGCAAGTAAAATGGCAATACTTAAAAAACATACAACAAAAAATGTAAGCATCAATAGTACATTACAGACCTAGGGCGGTGAACTCGTAATTGTGCCAGATCGCAGGTGTTGGTGGCCCGAACCGAAGGTGAGGACCATAAATATGCGATCTGGGGCTTTACGAATTAGCCCCCGGGGTTTGTATAAAGTTTCACGTCTTGCCTTGGCCAGGAAGTAAAATTTTCTGCCGGACGTAATATCCCTATTACGGCCTAGGGTGACGTAAAAACATAAAATAAACTATTCCCTGCCTAGAAACATTCGATCACGAACTATCGAATAAAATCTTGAAAACTAACTAGGTACTTGATGTATGAATACGAAGCTGAATATCGGAGAGGAGTAAGGAAAAACATAGAATGCACCAGTTGCTTCTCGCCCCGCGCAGATGGTAAAAGCCCATCGAGGGAATGGGCGAAATTCTTAGGAATCATGTTATAGGCGATGCGGCAAGCAACCCATCACTATTTTGATTCCCCTTTCCACCTACAACCATGACCACCGCTGAAAAGCTGCCAGGTGCTCGAATTAATTTAATGATGATAGTATGGCATACTAACAAGAGGGATTTCGTTGCTCTATAAATTGTATACCTATTTCCGTAGCTATCTCTTAGACTATTAAAATTATTCCGGAATATTTCCGCGGGAAGCTCGGTTATTGAACACTCCTGTAAATATTTCAACGTTATTTCGTAATTTTGTAATTTTAAAGTCACCCATTTGTCGCCGTACACTTCGAACATCACCTATGTAAATTTCTAAATGTCAGTGAAAATTAGAACACATAGAAAAATCCGAAAAGTAAAGCTATGGCTGGGAATCGAACCCGGATCCTCGACATTCCGTGACGCGTGCTATACCCCTACAACACCCATAGCAGGTGGGTAGTCTCCGAATTTTTCTACCTGTTACTGATTTGTTAGCCGTTTGTCCAATACGCAGTTCGTCCAAACGATATTTGTATTGACCGTGATGTTAACTGAAATTTTAATAACCACCCGCAGAAGTATTCCGGAATAATTTTAAAAGACAGCGTATGTATAAAACAGCTGCGGACTAAGTAAAAGTAAATCATCTTACCTGTTTAGCGTTTTGGCTCAGAATCCACATGACCAAGGCTTTCGGGACGCCGTACTTATGCACACGCCTCGTGATGTAACGAGTCCCACACAGCTCGCAACGAGACTTCCCAGACTCCGTCAACCAGCGCTCTAAGCAACGCACGTGAACCCTGCCCACCGTGCCTCGGCAGTTGCACGCAGAGATCAGCCGCCCCAGCTCAGGAGATAAACTCTCCCCACCGTGACAAATCCTACACATATCATCTAAGGAATGATCGCTGTTCCCATCGTAATCTATCGTCTCGTTTTCAATTATACGATTCTCTCTCTCTAGAACAGATGAGCCGTGCTGAATTTCTTCCGACCAGTCTATAACGTCGGATGCTATCGTCCTCTTCTGGACTTCGGCCGACGGAGTATCCAAGATTACCATGCGGCGTTTCGGGCTGCGGACTTTGACTCGATGCTGTCGCGGCTTGCAAGTCGCTTGTCTACCCACTCGCCTGGTTGGTGAATGGTTCGCAGCAAGTAATACATCTCTAGACACGTTTGATAATGGGGTCATGGGTGACAGCTCCTTAGAAGTGCTTCGGATGTTGCACAGGTCGATGTTGCTGGAACTAGCAGTGACATCTTTATCTACAAAAGTCATGCATGCCTCGTTTACTATGGACGAAGAACTCTCAGTTCTCTCTGTTAAAATTTCTAAATTGCTCCCTTTCGGAGAATGAGGAAACATTTTGTTCTTAGGTCTTCCGATTTTTATTTTTATATCAGAGTTTAAGTGGCTGCAAGAAGAAAAAGTAGTTAAATTAATAAAAAACATCGACCATAAGCAGTAGGTGTACAATATTGAACATATTCTAAGCTTGAATAGAATGTTTGAACATAAATCTACGTATTTTTTCACATCCAGCAGTGGGGGTAACTAGTTTTCCCCCGCTTATCTAGTTACAAAGAAACTCATTAGCAGTCTTTTGAAGGCACATTCGATCCAACAGGTTAAAAAGGGCAATAATTCGTCAGGCTTTTACCATGTGTGAGGGAAGAGAAGCCACCTGGTATATCCTATGTTTTTTCTTTACTCCCAGACCACCATGGAAGCTTAATTCTACTCTTACTAATATAACACGCGCAAGTTTGTGAGGATGTGGATACATTGCTGTAGATGTTTCTAGTTTAAAAGATATTCTCTTTCTAGTTTAAATGAAATTTGGCGTGTAGACTTTTAGTAGCCAAAATTAATATGTATACTTTGAATACTTGGCAGACGAAGTCCCGGGTTTGGACCCATCTCACAAACAACTACTCCCATTGGGGATCGAATCTAGTAGCTCAAGCAAGGAAGTCCTTAAACAACAAGCATCTGGTCATCAACTACTATGAACCAGTTTGGATATCATTGGTTTTACAAAACACTGTGTAATATAGCCCCTGGATATGTGTTGTGGACTGTACCTGGCAGGCCCGGCCGCCCCCTTACTAGATGTTTTTTTTCCTGTACCATCATTTTGGACGAAAAATTTACGCCGTCTAGGGTTTGGCATTTCACAGAGAATTTTTTTATAATTTTTTCAAGTGAATGTTTTAAAATGTGGTAAGTCACCTATTTAATCATTTTTGACGTTTCTTGCTTCATTTTTTTTGGTGGTGTTTAGCTTTAAATCTCTTTGGTAGAATTGTCAAATTAGATGCGTTTGCATTATGCGTCATGTTTGCCATAGATAAATAAATATGTATAAAATACTGTAAGTATCAGACACAGAAATCTAGTGGAAATGTAGAGGGTAAAATGTAAAAAAACGAATGTAAGCGTGGTAATAAAATAGATGACAAATAAATATTTTTTTGCAAAATTGGATAGCGTAAATTTGACCACTGTATTGGTTTAATATCTCCAAGCGATTTATGGACCCAGGCGTTACTTTGCGGAGGTCTATATCTCACAGCGGAGTAGCAGAGTAGTAGGGTAAATATTTTTTGTTCATTCATTGTAGTGAACAAGAAATATAGCCTTTAAATGTTGTATCCAGAAAATTCATAGCAGACGGCATAATATCCTCCGCCTAATATCCGTCGCTTAGTTTTTGCTTTTACGTTGCTTCGAACATTACACACATATTAGAAGCCTTGATATTAATGTTAGTTTCGTATCTTTTAGCTGAAATTCGCCTTTTTATGTTTCAATAATAGGTAATATATTATAGGCCGAGGCAGACCAAAAAGCCTTGGAACAGACAGAGACGGGAAAGAGAAAGGGGAGGACTTTGCCCAGCAGTGGGATACCAAATATGCTACGCACAACACAACATAGTATATGTATATCAGCAATAAAGTTACATCTCTACAATCTTTTAGGGTGCGGCTCCACTGAGGCGGAGACGAGCGGAGCGGAGAGGAGACGTGTGGGGATCGACCAATCATATTACTTTCATATTACATGAAATCCACATCTCGTCTCCGATCTGTAATATGATTGGTCGATCCCCACACGTCTCCTCTCCGCTCCGCTCGTCTCCGCCTCAGTGGAGCCGCAGCCTTAGTGTTGCGGGTGTCAATAGATGGCAGTGACCACTTACCATCAGGTACTATCATATGCCGTTCTATTTAATTAAATGTCGTATTCACTAACAATTTCATAATAAAGCCCCCATTTCAGAGAAACAAAATGGTGTACAGTAACAATAACAGTGTTCTCATAATATATTAGAATTAGGCATTACCAAATTAACTAAACAGCAGCATAGTCTTAAGAGCTGATAAGCATATTGGAGTAGGTATTTGCGGCAGCGTAAAAAGTTGTAGTGATTCGATCGATTCGAAATGGTCGTGGATACATATACATACATACCGTCACGCCTCTTTCCCACAGGGGTAGGCAGAGACTACTTTGTTCCACTTGCTACGATCCCGACCTACTTCTTGCGCTTCATCCACACTCGTCAAACTCTTCATAGATGCTCGTCGGTTTCGGGTACTCCTGACCTGACCTTTTTCCAAAACGTCTCCTATTTGGTCTCGGAACGTCTAAGTCGTAGATTTTATGTGCAAAATTACACTTGAAATTTATCATGAGCTTTTCGGTGAAGAAAAGTGAGGAAACCAGCATACGTTCGAAGAAATTCAACAGCGTGTGTGAAATTCCCAATCTGCACTAGGCCCGCGTGGGCACTAAAGCCTAAGGCCTACCATTGTGAGATGGAACGTATAAATAAGCTACAGATGATGATGATGAAGAATATATTTTCAACATGAAACTACCGTGAGACTTAATCATTATTACACATAAACGGATAACTCACGTATAAAAAGTCGAGTGATGCTCGACATGTTTCGGACTATTTCGTAGTCCTTTTTCCAAGAGCGCTCGCCCCGGCGTCAGCGACACGAACACGACGACGACGAGGTGTTATCCGTTTATGTGTAATAATGAAGAATATAGCCGGTATTTATCCATTTCAATTGTTAAAATCATGAACACAGATTCAACGGCGGTTTTAAAAGTCCTGGTTTGAAATAATCATAGATAGATAGATAGATAGATAAATCGTTTATTTGACATCATCAGACAATGTCGTGTCTGATGTCGTAACAAACCAAAAAAATATGTCAGAAGTTGTCAGCCTACCAGTGGCGTGCCGTCAAGTATATCAGAAGGCAAGCCGAAGCATTTAACTAGCATTTTCCTCTAATTCCGCCCAATAAAAGTGCCCAACTGCCTTAAAATAGGCAAGCCGGTGGAAATCGTTTTATGGGCGCCACGCCACAGCAGCCCACCCTACTCGTAACTAAATAAGGCTCTGTTATCTTATCGTTTCACTTTTGGGAAGACACACACAACGCTGATGATCTATTTTTCAAGTCTGTGTTTTTTTTCTTGTTTATTTTCTATAAAATTGTGTATATACATACTCTTATATTTGTGTGTCTTGCAAAAAGGAATAAATTTCTTCTTTCCTTCTTTTAAAGAAGAAAGAAGTGAAAAAAAAGTTTGAAATCGTAATTAGACGTTTATATCTTTGTAATATAACGTTTTTTACTCCTTAGGACCTCATCAATTAACTGTTAAAACCCTTCGGGTTCGTCCCGGGCGCCCTGTATACTAATAGGTACTCTGCAAATTCTATATGTGCGGAGTTGCAGACTAAGTCGTTAGTTTAACATAATGACCTATACCACTTAGTGGAATAAAAAAGTAAGTGTACCTATGGCTTACACGATCGAGTTTAAACATGTACTGTATGTGATGTATTGGGTTACCATACTTACGTGCATACATAGTTATACATATTTTTGCACTTTCTTGCAACCAGACACTGAATGTCTTGTGAATACATATATTTTTGTCTAGACCCTCCGAAGTCTAGACCGGATATTTGTTTGTGTACTTTTGTTTTGTCAAAATCACAACTCTTCATAAGTGCCAGCAAAAGAAAATACCAAACATTTTATTTGGAATGTGTTAGAGACAGGACAAACACGTGTTAGCACAAGTAAATGTACTGGAATTAAATTCATGACTTGTTGACTAGATTAATTAGAGCTGCAATTTTCGTTTAATCTCCTCTTATATTTTCAAATTTAACAAATTTATTTATTACCTACTTTGTTTGTTTTTATCCACACATATGCAACTTTCGAAAATCGGGCCCAAGAACTCAAAGACAACATGTACATACTTACAAAGAACATGGCCATCTATGGTAAAAGCCCAGGAATGGGCATAGGAATCATATAGGCGATGCGGCTAGCAACCCATCACTATTTTGATTTCCCTTTCCACCTATACGCCCACAATCATGCTAAGCGTGGCCTTTGGGTCTTGTCACCTTAGGCTCTGTCTACCCCGTAAGGGAGAAAGACGTGATTTATGTATGTATGTATGTATGGCCATCTAGGACGTCTTGAATCATGAGGCAGTTTTGTGTTGGTAAGAGTTTGTTGGAAAGTAACAAATTAACATAAAATACTGACAAATGTGATACACATGTACTAAATGTCCTGAAATAACAGAGAAAATGTAGGCTAAGTAAACCATCCGTTTGTTACATTGTTACATTGAATGTAAAGTAATCAAGTATACCTAAACAACGCGATAAAATGAAAATGATCCTGAACATGTGTTAGGTGTTATTGGAATTGATCGAACAAAACGATATAAAAAGAGAAGCAAAGGAAGTATCGTGTCGTCTAAAGAGGATTTTATCGGAAAAACAGGCCAATTAATTTAGTTTCTTATAATTAAAGCACTTCGAAGAGGAAACGACAAACGTATTCTGAACAATAAAGAAGTATTAACACTTTTTTTCACAAGTCGGAACAAGTTTACTGAATTCATAGCATTACGTTCTTGAAAAACTAACAAAAATAATAATGAAAAAACAAAAAGACGATCTTAAAGTATGGAAAGGGTAAATATCAATATTTGAGAAAAGCTAGTCTATAATCTTGAATATTTAAGCAGATTGGGTTTCAAAGGCAAGAGATACTAAAAATGTAGTCACACATCGAACACCAATGTATGAAAGCATTTGTCAAAATAAATAAGATAATTTGTCAACCACAATTAAAAATCCTGGGGAACTAACAGGGGTGTTGTTCAGTTATTCCGGATATATTTTAAGGCAGGACATTAAGACGGTTAGAGAACAAGGGCTTCTTGTTGCTAACCAAATAAATTACAGCGAAATCCGAAAACAATATACAATTGCGCAAATAATCAACCGCACGCACGGCTGTAGATTTAAGACGGTAAATATGCCTACCAACATAGAATTACATTTATGTCAGTCAACGTGTGTTTGCACGTGTAAATCATTAATAAACGACCCTAAAGTGTAGGCTTAATAAGTATTCATATTATTTTCACGTTATAATATTTTGACAGTACATTATTATTTTATTTTGTTTATCGCATCTTGAGTTAAAAGCACTGTTTATTTCGCATATTGTTTAAAAATATCGAAACTAATATAATACCTACATACTAATTACTTTAATTAATTTACTAATACTAATACTAATTACCTTATTGTTTTATTATTATTGTTTTTAACTTTGTCATTTTTGTAATATTCAATTGATTTGTATTATTTAATTTTATTTTATATACTTGTGACGATTTCAATCTAAATTCTTCTAATTTGACAATGCACACTATGATGTAATTTTTATTGAATTAATAAATAATCTAATCTAATCTAATCTACCATGCTGGTCTGGGGGCAAAGAAAAAACATACAATGTACCAGTTGCTTTTCTTCCCGCGCAGATGGTAAAAGCCCATCGAGGGAATGGGCGAAAATCATAGGAATCATGTTATAGGCGATGCGGTTAGCAACCCACCACTATTTTCATTCCATTTTCCATCTATACGCCCGCAATCTTGCTAAACGTGGCCGGTATTTCTTGTCACCTTAGACTCTGTCTACCCTGTAAGGGGTATATACCTGATTTGCGTATGTGTATAAATGTATAATATAAGACATAACATTATGGATTTTTTTTTTCGTTTTTCCATCCCTAAAATAGAGTATACCATGTCCAACCACAAAACGAATTAATACGTAAATGCAAAGAAATGACATGTAACCCGAGCTGAACAAGCGAGCCGTCTAGTATGACGCTTCAAAACTCGGAACTTTAATTTTATACAGACAAACGAGTACATAAATAAATCACATCTTTAGCCCTTACGGGGTAGACCGATCCTAAGGTGTCGAGACCACGTTTAGCCCACGTTTAGGCCACATTTAGCATAATTTAATTTTATGGGACAGAATAGACCCATTTAATCTTACACGCTGGTATTAAGTGAAACGGAGAAAATAAAGGTTGCGTATGGAACTCTCCTGGACCTCTCGGTTTAGTTTGCTGACACCGTGCGTAGCGAACAGACGTCGTTCGCTATTCAAATTCTCGGTATCTAAGTTTTCGAAGGAGCGATATTCATTTGTTTCGTGGTTCACTTAAAATTTGAATGGCATGAGTGAGTGAATGAGTTTCAAACGAGGTAATAAGTATTTGGTGTCCAATTTTTGAAAAAAAAGTTTGTTTTTGGTGACTGTTTGCAGTATTTTGTGTAGTTCGACTTTTTGAATTCAGATTTTGTTAGTTAAGCTGATGTGAGGTAAGTGCATAGAACAAACTTTTGTTGTTTCCTCTATGGTTAAGTGTTAATAATTTTATTTTATTATTTTAATTGTATTGTTCGGTTCCTATTTTTTTGGCGGTGCTTTCTTTTTGGCAATAATAGTTAGTATAATAATAATAATAAAAACAGTGGTGGCACCCTAGGTTAGGTTTTTTTAAATTTTGTATTAATAACGGTTTATTACTTTTACATATATATTGTAAAAACCTAGCTTAGGGAATCTCAATATGTAGGTTTTCTGTGAAACGTACAACAATATCGTCAGTTATTTATGGTTACTGCCATTGTTATAGTAACTTGCTGCAAATCACACTAGCGTGACTAAATGCCTGGCTGGTGAGATGCTGACAGAGAGCGCACAGCTTGAACCACTAGAGACTTGTCTTGGAGTTTGACAAACATATTCCTCACAAAATTGCGCATGGTGCATTGAGGATGAAGTATTTTTCTTCAATGGTTTGTTCAGGGAAAACAGATGCAGGCAGAGGGTGCCAATGCAATGCAACCATCTGTTTTTACACTGAAGGATGAGGGAAAACACTTTAGGATCAACATTGTAGTTTTTGCACAGAGAAAATTTCGTACCTACTAGCTGACTAGCTGATTATAGAAATTGCGTATTTGGCTTACCCTTTAGTTTATACAAGTGCAATAAACAGGGATTTTAGGAAATTTCCAAGTGTTTTCTTGTATTATTTCAAAGGGGAAAAGCTACGAGCAAAGCTGTTCTCCGTTCCAATTCATTTTAACGCTTTTCACAAATTTCCTCACAATCACTCATTGTATTCAATTAAGAAAGAAAGAAAAGAAAGAAGACATTTATACCTTTAAAAAAAAAATATTAATTGAAAAAGAAAAAGAAAACAATAAAAAACAGTCAAAACTTAAAAATAACTTAAACCTAGCTAAAAATATTTTTAAAATAAAGATAAAAAAAATCTCTCAAATCGCCGGCAATGGGGAGGGTGCCTAGATGGCTTTCATTTTTGCAAGACACACAAATATAGGAGAATATACACAATTTTATAGCAAAAAAAAAAACAAGAAAAAAACACAGACATTAAAAAAAATGCATCACATCAACCAGAATGTTAAAGGATTATACTTGATATCTTACGACATTTTAAAATAATAGTTATGTATACATATGAACTTGGGGGACTTGTTTGTATTACATAAGCATTAAATGGATTGGAATAGACTATAATACAAAAGTAATATTCATAATCACTACATAGTATAAAATAGTCGCTTTCTCGGTCCGTATATCCCTATGTCCCTATGTCCCTATGTCCCTATGTATGATTATATCTTCAAAACTACACAACGGATTTTGATGCGGTTTTTTTAATAGATAGAGTGATTCAAGAGAAAGGTTTTCATGTATAATTCTACGCAGACGAAGTCACGGGCAGAAGCTAGTATATGTACTAGCTTTTGCATAAATCACGTCTTTTTCCCTTATAGGGTAGACAGAGTTTAAGGTAACAGGACCTAAAGGCCACGTTTAGCATGAAAAGGAAAGGGGAATCAAAATATTCAAAAACCGACATTATTAACATTTCATGAAGCTGACTGAATTCATCGTATCTATTAAAAAATAACTTTAAAAATAAGTGATAATCTGGCGCTTCAGGGATTTTCAAACGGCTTTAAAACTTCAGTAAAATGTTCGTAAAATAATTCAGTTTATACAAAGTTTAGGAGAGCAAAAGGCAGCTAAATCATAAGTAAGAGATTCAAAGAAGCGACGCCGCCTGCCTCATAAGCAGCTTGCCTGAGGCCAAGCCTCCGGAACTTCTTTCATATTAGACTAAAGTTCAATTTTTTTTTTCTTCTTTATTTTATCTTTATTAATGTTAGCCTGCCAGGAGCAAAATATTGAGATGAAATATAAATTAGGTAAATGTTTTATTGAATGTCGGATTAATAAAAAAACAGGGAAATACACAAAGTCTCAGTACCTAATTTTGTAAATACGAATGTGATTTAGTTTGAGACCCTGGAAAGGACATAGGACAGCTTCGTCCCGGAAAATTGTGTGAATTTGTGTGGTCCCCACCCCCGCGTGATAAACAAATTCTCCGCAAACAAAGTTGCGGGCTCAGCTAATTCATAATATCATACAACACGAACAAAATTATAATATTACGCGTAAGGATCTTGTAGTCTGAATGTTTAAGGTTAAAAAAACAAATGTCAAATCTCTTCAATTAATTTCCCGGGAGAAATTATGAATGTTTCGAGGTTTCCCAAATCCTGAAACGTTTCACATTGCTTTTTACTTTAATTCCGTTCTAAAAAGGTAATTCCATTGACGGTTTTTCTTGAAAAGGTTGTAAGTGGGAGCACTTTATGATGTCCCAAATTTATCTGAAAAGCTACGAAACCTTTGTGAGGGCAGCCTTTTAAATGTTTACAATGAACTAAGCTTTAAAATGTAGTATGTAATATGTATTATGTCATTTAACATTTCGGAGTTTGAATCTACAAACCAGGGATGTAACGGAGGTAGTTTTATCGGAACCGAAGGCGGAGTCGGAGTTTTTAAATTTGCTTTATCGGAGTCGGAATCGGAGTCGGAGGCAGGGTCGGATAATTGACGGTAGAGTGCACGAAATGGGAGTCGGGGGGATTCCCCGCGCGACATGTATGAACCTGTTCGTAACAGTCGACACAGGCCGCCGCCGCCGCTATGTTATGCTTCAACTTCCGATTAAAACCTTCGATTTAAAAATGTCGGAGCCGAAGTCGGAACCGAAGGTGTAATAATAATCGGAAGTTCCGACTTAACGGAACCGGAGTCGAAGCTCCGTAACATCCCTGCTACAAACCCAATCCAAAGTATAATACTCATACCTTAAAGACCACACAACTCTTATTTTCAGCAACCTATAGTCATTGTAGTAATTACCTGTCATGTTTATGACAGGAAAAACTCACGCTACCAACTCTTGTAAGTTCTCCATGTTGAAGTATAAATAACTTTCTCGTATCCCAGAATCGCGTACGAGATCCCTTAGTCCAATTAATGTTACCTATTATTAGCTTATAGCAGGGGTTCCCAAAGTGTGCGCCGTAGAAAGTAAAGAGGGGCGCCGTGAGTTCTATCATTATCCGAAACCACAAATATTCGCGGATACCTATTTGAGCGCTAGCATCGGTAAATAATATAGCAACAATACAACTTAGCTAAGGCAGGGCGCCGTTACAAAATACTAAACTTGTAACTGCGCCGCAGGTTGAAAAAGATTGGGAACCCCTGGCTTATAGTGATCAGCTTCCGGCTTACATTTACCCTCTTAATAAGTTTGCCATAAATTTATTTGTGCGAATATTCAGCGTTAGCGCTTAATAGGGGTCCGTTTGATTGGTCAGGGATGTAGGCGATGGTCCCTCGAGCTAACGATTGGATGGGTCACAGCATATTAATAACAAGTTGACAACAAATTTTTAATTACTCAAAACTGCCGGGATACAAATAGCCTTGCATACAGTTTTAAAATTCCAGAACGTTTTGCTACCTACCTCCGTTTTGACCACATGACCCATATTCTGTAAGCCATTCTTCGAAGGAAAAGCCTGGCAAAAGCCGGGTCCCAGCTGCAAGCTGCACTAAAGTAACGCGGGGCAGTTCCTGATGTCATTTCAGGGATATTGCTAAGGCGCCATAACTTCTCTCACAATAACAGATGAGTTGGTTTTCCTCTCCTTAGACCACAGAGGGGCCGTCCATTAATCACGTGAGGCTTGAAAGGGGGGGGAGGGGTTTGTCAAAAATCACGAAATGTCACAAGGGGGGAGGGGGGGGGGGTTGTAGTAAGATATCACGTGTATTTATTTTTTCATTATTTTTTCAAACGCGCGATTTTTAAATTACAGTTACATGTATTATAGTAAAACGACACAAAAATCTATCATGACATATACGATACCAAATTAATATATAAATTCAACACGCGCGCTTGCGCGCGCAAGACAATTCTAGTTCTAAAAAATTTAAGATTTTTTGTAGATACGAAAAATACACGTGATGTTGGATGGGGGGTGGGGGGTAGTCTTAAACCTCACCATGTATCACCAAGGGGGGTTAAAAATGCTTAAAAAAGATCACGTGATTAATGGACGCCCCAGAGTTGTCAGGCATGCCATGCGTGGTAACACAGGTATTTTGATCTATGATCCCGCCTAAGAGCGACTTTTACCGATCAGAAACTGAATAAAAACTGCAGCTGCCTTACGACAGCACAGAGATGCATATTTACTGAGAAAGTTCACCTACAAACAGACCAGGAAAAAGTGTACAAGAAAATTGGAAATGTAACTATACTCGGGCGCAAAATAACTGGGTTACTTCCCGTAGAAAGTTGTATAGAAGTGACCCGGTTTCTTTGCTCCCGAGTAATAGTTGCCGTTCTCCAAGCAATTTTCAAAATTGGAATGTAATAAGTTTGGAAAGCCAACTCGGAAAGTCAGTGAAAGAAATGCATAATTTGTGCCGTGCACCAAAGGTTGTAAGAATCTTTATGTCGCCCCCAGGCCGTAAATAGCAATTTACCGCTTCCTGGCCAGTGAAGACGTAAAATTGTGTACACACCTCGGGCCACTACATGCGACCTGAGGCTTTCTTTATCACTATAAAGAAAGCCTCGTGTCGCATGTTTATCGCCCTCGCTTTTTGCTCGTGCGACAAGTTCCTGCAATCTGAGACATTCTTTTCACCACGCTCGGAATGTATTTTCCATTCAACGACTCGGGTTTGTAATCCTCTTACCTCCCAACACAATGCTTTTCATTACAGTTGCGAGGAAGTAAAAACCTAATTAGTAGGTAATCGGATTTTACAATGCATCACGTTGGGTTACCAAGTAGATGGCGTGATTATAGAAAGAAGAAAGAAAGAAAGAAAGAAGACATTTATTCATTTTTTCAAGACACACAAATATAAGATAATATGCAACATTTTATAGAAAATAAACAAGAAAAAAAAACAGATATGAAAAATAGATCATCAGCGTTGTGTGTCTTCGCAAAAGTGAAACGGTCGCTGGCTCAGCATTACGCTGAGGTGTTAGACACATGCAGCACTGATTTTCAGCTAGAACCGTCTATGACTTGCGAAACGATACACAGATAAAAAATATACTACATAATCCATAAACTTTTACGTAAACAAAGCAATACACAACACAGTACAAGCAAGAAATAGAACCGACTTATGTGTAACTAAAGAAATACATAAATTAATTAAATAGTTTACAATAAACAAAAAATAAAATAGGATAGGTATTTCTTTTAAGAAAATCCCACTTGACCCAGCCCTAAACTATGCAAAGCTTGTACTATGGGTATCAGGTAACGGATAAACATACCTACTTATATAATGTAGATAAATACATATTTAAATACATACAACATCCTGACGGGCACAACATTCGTATTCACCATACAACTGTCTGCCCCTACCGGAATCGAACCCAAGACCTCTAGCTTCATAGTCAGGGTCACTAACCACTAGGCTATCCGGTCGTCCAATATAACCAAACATACACTGATTTTTCATTTATGTAGGTATATTCATACCCAAAAATTATTTGGTTCAAACAGAGTATTTGTAATTAAACCTGCTTTAACATTCACCCCGTGTTGCACCGGGAAATCCGATCACTGCTAATTAGTTTCACATGTCCTACCGAACGGTTCTCGATATAGATTTAACTCCTTGGAGAGTTGTGAGATGAGTTTAGTTTGAAAATTTCAGGCACGCACTTTATGTGTGATTAAAACAGTTTTTTTTAATACGGCCTTTGCCATATTCTTAGGGCGCCTTTTAGCAATATTTTTAGAAACAAATAAATTAATTACCTTTGGTATTACCTAAATAGTTTTGTGCGATAATCAGAAAGAAAGAAAGAAAGAAGACATTTATTCATTTTTGCAAGACACACAAATATAAGAGAATAACACAATTTTATAGAAAACTAGCTGTTACCCGCGGCTTCGCAACCGTACCAGTTTTTTTTCTTTCAAAATATTGTTACATAAGAACCTTCTCTTGGCAATAACAAACACAACAAAAAAAGAATCAGCGAGATCGGTCCAGCCGTTCACGCGTGATGCCGTGACCAAGGGAAATAGGGATTCATTAAAAAAAAAAGATAGGTAAACAAGAAAAAAAAACAGATTCGGTGTAAGTCGGCATTCTACGATCCTTCAACTGTTTCGCGTACTTACTATTCCCCCTAAGGGATAAAGACGTGATTTATTTATGTATGTATGTATTGCTGGTTTGTGATCATTACCATTACTAACCTTCCGTAGGGGAGACCGAGGCAAGTTGAGACAGAGTTGAGTTGATACAAAGCCTTTTTCTCTGCACCTATGACAGTTAGCGAGGTCACAACTTCACACAAACTGTGGAGTGTAGAAAGAGCAACGAATTAGCGAAGTTACCAGCCCGATAAACTGTCGCAGTTCAGATAAATCGGCTTTGTATCAACTCACCTCGGTCTCCCGTACTAATGACCAATATTCATCATTGAAGTCTTTAAGAGTTTTAGACAACACAAACATTTCATGAATTTGGTAAAGATCTCCACAGCTCAATGTCGTATGAAGTGTCAATGAGATATGGGGCGGATTTATTTGGGACAGAGTTATCCGCCCCATGGGTCGAGGTTCCAAAGGCGAGGTCATTAATCACTGACGGAACCTAAACCACAGCTTTCAGCTAAAGCTCAAAGCTCGGATGACTTAAGCAAAAAACGCTTTGAAAATACTGAGAGTGAAACTATGTTTATACATAATATTTTTTTTAGGAACGCTAGTTTGAAATAAGGTAGAAATTGTAAACTTTGTAAACGAGCTTTTGATAAATTATCTGAATTTCAGTTATGTTTCGTTGTGACTGACTGATCGATCAACGCACAGCTCAAACCACTGAACGAATAACGCTGAAATTTACGCAGTACGCACATGGTTTTTTATCATGTAGGTAACCGCTAAGAAGCCGCCTATTGTCTCCTTTATTCTTTGTTTCTGTATTGTTTTGTACTGATTTGTGGTGTTTAATAAAGAGTATTTGTATTGTATTGTATTGTAAGAAGGATTTGGAGGCAGGGCCGGCGCGGACAAAGTCGTGGGCAACAGCTAGTCGAAATAATTCCGACCAATCCTTAAAACTTCAATATTCATGGTCCAAGATTAATTCAGAAAGGCATTGCGAGGTACGCTTTTCCTCCATAAATTTGTATTCTGCGGTTACTTTTGGCGCAGTGCAGGGCTCTTTAATTTATTAACGTTGAAAAACAAATTATAATTTCATTATCCAATCTGAATCCCTCCATTTTAACAAAAATAACCGTTTTCAGTGTTTCGTACCTCAAAAACGGACCAATTATAGAATCACTTTGTTGTCTGTTCGTCTGTCTGTTAAAACCCATTTTCTCAGGAACGCGTAGGTATTAAGTTGAAATTAATACCAAATCTGCGGTCCCTTGAAATCGTAAATAGATCAACTCAATCAAAACATACATCATTAGAAAAGGTCTACCTATACAAATTGCGGTGCCCCCGAAAAATAAGAGGTACTTCCAGGTCTACAAATTTGAAATTTGGTATGGCGTCTGTGAAGGTCTAATATAAAATAACCTCACGCTGCCTACATTTTGCTTAGCAGCAGGGGTCTGCTGTCAGTGGACTTTATTTTCACTTGCCGAATTTGTACGATGCGCCCCATGATCTTTTTATCAGAATAAGCGACGCAAAGGAGAGTAATGCTGTGGTCTGTCCATGTTCCTTTGTGACACTCTTGAGTCCAAAAGCGTAGGTCGATATTTTTTTTGCAATTTTTACGCATACGATTAAAGCTGTTGATTTCTGGTTTAATATTATTTTAAAAGTAGGTTACGCACGTGGCTGTGTTACCGGTTCCTGGATTCCCTGTCCCGTTCGTATTCCCAATCCAATGAACAAAAAATTTGCCTTGTTACTCCGCAAAATATTTTTTTTGTTCATTGAAATGGACCTCCGTGAAGTAACGCCTGATTCAATAAAATATTCCAATCCACGTCACAAATCAAGTAAAGTTAAATTTTAGGTTTCTTGTATGTGATGTTCTAGTAACCGAATGCCCTTATTTTCTTGTCACAGTAGATTATGAGACAAGGCTACGATATCGATTTCATTTAAAATTTAATAAAAGCATAATAGTGTCAAAGAGTTCACATAGACTAGCGAGTATATGGGTATAAAAGTGTACTATGCCTACAATTATGCTAACCGTGGCCTTTAGGTCTTGTTACCATAGGATCTGTCTACCCCGTAAGGGATATAGACGTGATAAGTGTATGTGTGTTTGTATGTATGTATAAAAGTGGCATGACAACACAGTAACATCAGTCTGTCTCATACTAACATTATCATACTACAAATTACAGCTAAAACCTGAACTGAGTTGGAATGAAATCGCATTTAGTCTTGACTGTCGTATTTGATTTTACCTAAATTATCTTCTTATTGTTGCAGGCAGGTGATCTGGTCATATCAGCATGATCCATCACACAAGTGTCCAAACTCTTGTGAGGGGTCAACGATGAATGAAAGTTTCGTGAACAGTGCACACTGTGTGAACTTTATCTATCATCGGTGTTTGGTATAAGTTTGTCAAGAAAATGGTTTCCGTAAACGAGACCTTCAAACATGGCAGCTATACGGATCTCATGAAGAACCATACAAAACTACAGGAGGTCGAGGTAAGCTGTTTTGAAATTTTAAAATATGCCTCTCTATATTGTCTGATCTAATCTAACGGTAATACTATACCTGGGCCATAGGCAGTTTCAAACTAGCGTTTTATACCGCGTATAGGTGATATGGGCGAAAATAATAGGAATCATGGTATAAGCGATGAGGCTAGCAACCCATCACTATTTTGATTCCATTTTCCACCTATACGCCCACAATCTTGCTAAAAGTGGCCTGTAGGTACCTGTTACCTTAGGCTCTGTCTACCCTGTAAGGGATAAAGACGTGATTTGTGTATAATATTAAAACAGGTGGCGCAGTCAACAATAAAAAAAAACTGGCACTCTCTGTATTTCGTTTTCGTTAGTCTCAAACTACCAAAGAACACAGCACTGCTTTCTTGAAGCTTTATAGAATCATGGAAACGGCTCTTGCAAGCCTGGCAGCGCAATTGCATCCTGTCGGAGATTCCTTTTACAGTTCCTTTGCTTGTAGTTGTAAATAAAATAACTGAAAATAGAAAAATAAACTGCTTATTTGCGAGGAACACGGCAAAGGTAACTGGGACACTAACTTTTGATGCAAAAATAATTTTTCTTGCAGTGTAAATCAGAAATGTACTTGTACTTGTTGGATTTGTTGTTTGGGTAATTTAGTTGGTACCGTGTACTGTATGCCTGAAATTAATTGTAAATATTGAAATGTTCTCATTTAATTGAATTTCTTGTCATTCTTTTGAGAATAGAGTATCTTTAACCCGAAGTTTGACTGAACGTTATTGATGATTTTGGTATAATTTCAATACGGTTTTCACCAAGATAGTTTCGGATGATTTGTCAAGATTTTATGTAAATCGGTTGAAATATGAGAATGGAATTGTCGGAAAGAATCAGGCCTACGCGGTGAAGTCGCAGGCAACAGCTAGTTTAAGGTATAGTGACCAAGCCATATTGTTACAACCATGTGTTTCAAGCTATTATCAAAAATTTCCACGTCCGCGTTACGGCTCCCGGTGGCAATTACCAGCCGCCGTAGCCGCCATCTGGTTGGAGTATAACCCATTAATAATACCGCATGCCGGAGCACTACCCGAACTTACGTTTGGTCCGTTATAGTCAAACATTTTGATACTTGCCAGTGGCGTAACTATAGGGTGGTAGGGGTGGCAAAATGCCAGGGGACCCTAGCTCTACGGGGCCCCGAACTGAGTTGGTTTAGAGCACAGAAGGGACGCTGATGCACTTCTTTATATTGAGGAATGAGCCCCATCTGACGAATTTGCCACGGGCCCCAGACGTTATAGTGACGCCACGGATACTTGCAATAGGTTAACTAGTTTTATGAGTAGGTTGTTGAACAAATTGAATATAAAACAAACTAGAGATCGGAACTAGTCACAATGTTAAACAAAAATTACAACTAAGATCAAGATACAAACGCTTGTACCATGTTTTTGACAGCCGGCGGTCCTTTCAATCATTGTTATTGGGTTTCCTCAGCTTTACAGAGTGTGAGAAAACTAGCCTCGTCTATCTATCTCTCTCCGACATTACAGAACATCGGTCTTTCTATATCTTCTATTCATCTATTCCATACATAAAACTAATATAAGACTTGGCAGCTATTTTGGTGAATTGCCTAGAATAAGTATTGTCTCGCTCTAATGGCCTGATTCTGCCGCGCACCAGTCCATGGCGGACAAAAGTCTTTGAAACACAAAACATTTTCTCGCTCAAATTTCTGCCGCTCTTTTTCACGTCGTTATCAAATTGAGAGGCTTTTCTCAGCGATTCGGTTGATATTGTTTTGTTCCGGGTAATTTCGCAATCGCGTTGGATAACGGTTATGTTTTGCGTAAATTTTCTTTTGCTTTCGATTTACAAAATATAAAAGATGTGAGTAATAAAGACACCATTGTTGTCTGAGTGTGCATCTGTACTGAGTTACAAAGTTCTGTACAAACAAAATTTTATAACGTTTTACAGTTTGACAACAAATATAATGCGCAACGGCAGTATTCGTTTGCGCAGAGAAGCGCAGACCAGTTTCCGATGGTAGCCGAACGTGTAAATAATCTATATTGAACTTTATTTGCAAGCGCAACTGGCAGAGTATTGCTTGCTTTGCATTCTTAGCTCTGTCCCGCTTACACGATTTTGCCATTGTTGGTACGAAATCGATCGACCAATAACAGCGCCAGAGTTTCCCGCGCTACTAAAATTGGTATACTGCGCAGGTACGGTCAAGTGCAAAAATAAGTATCGATACGAACTTCTCAAAATTATGTCCCACGACCTTATTACGACGGTGTAAGAGTGTATGGTACTTATTTTTGAAACTTTGGCTAGATACATATTATTACACTTGACTGTACATCGTGGAGCATTATTTTTGTTGTCAAACTGTACCACATTTTTTTCGGGTGGTAGAACCTTGTGCAATGTCAGTCTGGATCGCTACCATCATCATACTCGCTAATCCTGCTGCTTTATAGCAGAGCTACCAACAACAAGGAAGGAGGAGTAAATGGGTCATTAACTCTTACTACATTGAAGAAGTAAAATTTTAGTAATAACGACACAGCAAGGGTTTAAAAGAAAATAATTTCACAACATTCTCAGATTTAAATATGCCTCCTCCTGTCAGATGTATTGTATCAGCCCGGCAAAGATTATTACTTTGTTAATCTCATGTGGGGCGGTATTTTATGAAGTACCCGTTAAAAATAAAATTGAATTTCGTACCATATCAGAAATTCTTCAGCAACATTTATGATATCATAAACATTTTACGATTATAAACAATGTTTTCGACTACCTATATTAAAAATATTTTTTAAACTGTAGCGTGAATCTTTTGTAATTAATCGAATATTATTTGAAAAAGGTCGGAATTAACCACGAATTAACCAACATTTTGAATAAAAAAGGACAAAGTCCATTTTTTTTAAATAGGCTGATAACGGCTCTTGTATGTGTGTTTTTAACAAAAGTGGTTCAAACTAAGCATGTATCTATAAAAATAATTAAAAGATTGTAATTAAATAGTTCCGCACTGCCTAGTACAGTCACCAGCATAAATATATGATGGTGAACAGCACTGCAAAAATAAATGATCATGCATTGAAGTCAAAATTATTTGACGACACTACCACGGTAAAAATATGTGATGCTATGTAGCCGGCAAAAACATCCGTCACACCATATCAGCAAAAATATTGGACCGGGACGCTTAAAAATATGTGATTACCCAAAAAATCAACATTATGTGATCACTCGTCGCATAATTTTCTATCCGCTGTGAAAGCATAAGCATCGGATGATACGTAGGCCGCATATTTATCTGATGACATGTTGCAAAACCACGAATATTTTATCAATTCGCAAAAACGAACCATTCTTGGTTGACATAGAGCAGTAAATTGTACCTACCTATTAAATGATTTGACAATTCACGAAAAGAGTGCAGTATTGTCATTGTATATGTCTGTCTCACATTTTACTCCATAACACTGACGGGTTCAAATTGCTTAATTGCGAAATTACCTATATGACGCTCTGAGAGGAGGTGTGAACTTTAATAGTATTTTATGAAACTGCCGTATAAGAGGGGTTTTTAAATGAGAATTAGTGTGTAGCGCATGAGCCGTAGGTTATGCTATGAAACAAGCCATGAGTGTTTTAAGACTAAGTTATACAACGTTGTGTACAACACTTTTTCTACAACTTTTTTAAATTATCATCATCATCGTCATCATTAGCAACCGAAAGGCGATCATTGTTTGATCTAGGCCTATGTACTTTTAAATTAAATAGAAATCAACTCACATCTCACATCTCCAGCCTATATACGTCCCACTGCTGGGCACAGGCCTCCTCTCAGAACGAGAGGGTTTGGGCTATAGTTCCCACGCGGGCCCAGTGCGGATTGGGAACTTCACACACACCATTGAATTGCTTCGCAGATGTGTGTAGGTTTCCTCACGATTCTTTCCTTCACCGAAAAGCTCATGGTAAATTTCAAATGTAATTTCGCACATAAATTCCCAAAAACTCAGAGGTGCTAGCCCGGGATTCGAACCCACGACTTTCTGCTTGAGAGGCCACAGGTCAAACCACTAGGCGGCCACAAATTTTTCATCAAAATTTGCACTAAAACTTCTTCCTCCCATCGAAAATGAACGCATTTCTTGTATGGACATCCACAGCTGCCATTATTTATATCCCGTCCTTTTGTTCTGTGGAAAATTCCTTCTTAAAGTGCCAAAGATCCTCAAATAATATAGGTATAGGTAGGTAGGTTCGTTTATGCCAAATTTTATCAAAATCTGTTTAGCCGTTTTTGCGTGAAAGAGTAACAAACAAACTCACGCTCTCACAAACGTTAGCAATTTATAATAATGCTACTAATATTATAAATAATATTCTTAGGAATCATGTTATAGGCGATGAGGCTAGCAATCCATCACTATTTTTTTCCCTTTTCTACGTATACAAATAAAGAAATAACATAGAATGTACCAGTTGCTTCTCTTCCCGCGCAAATGGTAAAAACCCATCGAAGGAATGGGTAAAAATCATAGGAATCATGTTATAGGCGATGCGGCTAGCAACCCATCACTATTTTGATTCCACTTTCCACCTCTACGCCCTCAGTGTCTTGCTAAACGTGGCCTGTAGGTCTTGTTACCTTAGGCTCTGTCTACCCCGTAAGGGATAAAGGCGTGATATATGTAAAATAAGCAAGTCTTGCAACGCAGTTATACTATTACGAAAAAGTTTTGAGATGTAATGTTAAACCAAGTTGGTTATTTTATTCAATACAGTCAGCGTCATATAGTATGAAGCATCCAAGGTGACCAAAATGTTCGACACACCATACTATTTCTATGGTGTACCGAACTATTTGGCCAACTTGGATGCTTCAAACTATATGACGCTGACTGTACCATCGAACTCGATTTCTACCAACTTGCCTATTTTAAAACCGGATGGAAACACGTTTCACAGTTCTCAAACTTACGCGGCACTGCCGTGCACCCAGATTCTTGAATGCAAAAATGTGAGACAGAGATATACAATGACAATACGGCACTCTTTTCGTGAATTGTCAAAACACTTAATTCAATTTACGGCTCTATGTCAGCCACGGATGGCTCGTTTTTGCAAATTGATGACCTATTCGTGGTTTTGCAACATGTCATCAGATATATATGCAGCGTACGTATCATCCGATGCTTATGCTGTCACAGCGGTTAGAAAATTATGCGATGGGTGGTCACATAATATAATTTTTTTGGGTAATCATATATTTTTAAGCGTCCCGATCCCATATTTTTGCTGATATGGTGTGACGGATGTTTTTGCCGGCTACATACCATCACATATTTTTACCGTGGTAGTATCGTCAAATAATTTTGACTTCAATGCATGATCATTTATATTTGCAGCGCTGTTCACCATCATATATTTATGCTGGTGACTGTACCTATATGCCTTCATCTATTAAGGGGTGTAGGGTCCATAAGCTGCAATACTATAAGAGCGCGACAGGGGGGGAGGGGGTTTTTTGACCGTGTTCTACCGTACAACGTTGCCGACATTTTTGACCCAAGATTTTTGAATACTGTATTATTACTTTGACATTGGCGAAATCATCATATCGATCGATGGGGCCATATTAAAAAAGAAAAAGAAGAAGGGCACTAAGTTTACAGAAGCTTATAGAGCGTTTATGAATAAGGGGGATAGTCTCTAGTGTAAGTTTACCTACATATATTATGTACAAACGTCTTGAACGCGTTCATTAACGTCTCAATTATTATGGAAAATAGGCAGCTCCACTTGCAGAATAAAAACATTTTAACGCAAACGCAAACGTATTTTAGGACCGAAAACAGTTGCAGAAAACATACAGTTGCGTGGTGGTTCGCGTTTTAATTATCATATCTCCATTGACTATCTAACAGAAAATAACAATTTCATTTTCTGAAAATATTCAAATTCTGTAAATACACCATTTATAACAGCATTCACTCAAGGTTCTACAGTAAATATTGTAGTTTTCAACAAAGACAGCCTTCGTTTGCGAAGTTCGGGAATTCTTAATGTAAGCCCTGAGGTACAGAATAGCGAAAGTTCGTCTAGGCGAAAACTCATTCACGATTTAAATCCAAAGTGTCAAGCTTTAAACAGGGCTTTGGGCGGATATTAAATTCTGTATTGTAAAGAATTTGGATCAATTTAATTTCTAAAATGGTTTAGTTTTGTTGGTTTTGCGGCAGCACAAAATATTCATTTAAATGAATTTTATGTCGCGGTATTTGCGGTTAAGTACCTAGGTGCGCTGCTTTGCATAATTATGCAAATTCGAAAAATGTTCTTTCGTCATTTTCAGTTCGCCTTTGTGCATATATTAATGTTATTTTTTTTGTGAATTGTATCTGTTTTTTTATATTTGTACGATAAGCAGTCATCTTTTTTAATTTGTATGAGACCTGACGAACATGAAAAAATCGATCGAACAGTCTAAGACATTTTTTTGTAATGGTGGGTGTCGTGACGGTTTATAATTCTGAGTAAGTAAACCCAAAATAGTTTCAAAGTAAAAATAGATAAGTGATTCAAGAGGAAAGTTAAGGTTTATACCTATAATTCTACGCAGACGAAGTCGCGGGCATATAATATACTAGGCTGTTGCCCGCAACTTCGTCTGCATAGAATTCATTTATCGCTATCCCGCCGGAATTACGCAATTTTCTGGGATAAAAAGTAGCCTATGTGTTATTCCAGACTATAATCTATCTATATTCCAAATTTCATCCAGATCTGTCCAGCCGTTCTGGCGTGAAAGAGTAACAAACATCCAAACATTCTCACAAACTTTCACATTTATAATATTAGTAGGATTATAATGTACTTTACTATTATTACCATTATTAATTATCATTATGTTCGATTATTTGTGTATAGAAATATTTAAATTGTATAAACGCAAAAACTATTGTTGCCTTTAGAACTTCAAAAGCCATGCTTGAAGTTAGAAAAACGCCTTCACTTTAACAGGCGTTTCGGCCGCTATTCCGTTCCATTCAGACACCTTAATGAGAACTGTTTTTAGGAATACAGTATTTAAAAATAATGATGAAGAGGATGATAATAAAATATAAAATCTCAATATTTTGATATTTATACATTAATAATAGGTTTTTAGATTTATTACGCCTTGGTACAAATTAACATTATAATAACTCTTCAGTAAGTAGTCGTGAATTGAAACAAGTACAAATTAAAAAAAAATAGAAAAGTAAATTGCATTAGTGCGCAAAAACGAACTTTTCGCTCGCAAAACAGCCGGAAAAGGGCACTTTTTGTATATCACCCAACAATCCCACTAGATCCCTAGGCTTTCAGCCGTCGGAAGATAGTTTGTTGACGATGAAATACGATTGTAACTCGATTTTTCGCGGGAAAGCCTTTCGGACCTCAAGTAAGTTGGCTGATTGATTTAGAAGGCTCGGGCCGGATAACGTGATAAATTAGGTGTAGGAAGAGATCTGCCGCCTCGTCACAAATAATCTTGATAGAGAGTCACAGAATATCAGACCGCCGTCAATATGGTACATACATTTTTAGTAAGTTAATAATTATAGTAGTTTTAGTGTAGCTTTGGGGCCGTCCATGAATTATGTGATGTTTTTTAGCACTTTTAACCCCCCCCCCCCCCCTCCCCCTTGGTGACACGTGGTGAGGTTTAAAACTTCCCCCTCCTTCCTCATCCAAAATCACGTGTATTTTTTAGTGCCTACCTACAGAGAATTTTTAATTTTTTTTGACTGTTATCTTTAAATACAGGTAGGTATAAAAGGCGCGGGGACTTCGTTCGTTGCCTGGCAACGGCGAGTCAAGATCACACTACACGCCGCTTTTCGGCTTAAAAATCGCGCGTTTGACGAATAAATAAAAAACACGTGATATCTTACTACCCCCCCCCGCCCCTCTTGTGATATTTCGTGATTTTTGCCGAACCCCTCCCCTTCAACATCATCTTGTCCAGCCTATATGTCCCACTGGCTGGGCACAGGCCTTGGGCTAAAGTTCCCACGCGAGTCCAGTTCGTAACTACACACACACCAGCAAATTGCGTTACAGGTGTATGCAGGTTTCCTCACGATGTTTTCCTAATACATTATATACATACACACACAAGTAAAACACATCACATTCATTTAAGAGGATCCATCGAGCCAATACGCCTTCAAGCGACTGCGCAGGGTAGCAACAGTCTGCCATTGCCTGATATCATTTGGCAACCGATTCCAGAGTAGAACAGCGTGCACGGAAAAGGAATTGGAATGGAATTTCGATTTGGATTATTATAATACAGCTACTCAGTAAACAAAGAGAAGGTGTAAAAACATTATTATAAACGTTTGAGGATGCGCGTAATGGAGATCACCACCTGCTTATATTTGGCCACACTGCTGCGCATAGGCCACCTCTTAGAATAAAGAGGGCTTGGTATATAGTTGTCACGCGGCCCCTTTGGGGGCGTCCATTAATTACGTGAGGCATTTTTAAGGATTTTTTGACCCCCCCTCCCCTCTTGGTGAGATGTCGTAAGATTTTTCTCGACCTCATCCCCCCTACCCCGATCTCACGTGAGATTTTTCAAAACTTGTACTTTGGGTATAAAAGTATTGGATTTATTAAAAAACATAACACATTTTGTGTAATTACTTTTTTAAGACTAGCAAGGACTAGTATTTGCAAATATTGCTGTAATTTTAATTATTAATTCAACTTTTTTTACAGTTGGCTGCATAGATATTGCAGAACTCGATTGTACCTACTATAATAATAAAGTCATATAATTGAATCAGATGAAAACTTAAATTTAACTTAATTTTCACGCAGTTTTACACCATTTACTGCAAAAAAAAAATTACGTGATATTTGCCAAGACCCCCCCTCTCCCCCAAGTGAGATTTAGTAAGATTCGGCTCGACCCCCTCTCCCCCTGAATACCTCACGTAATTAATGGACGCCCCCTTTACGATTAAGAACTTTATTTTTGAGAAGCCACAGCTCAAACCACGGGTTTATTATCCGCATACCAATTAACTAAATCAAATTCTCCTTAGTCTACCTCATCAATGATGACAAAGATGCGTTGCCAGGGGCCATTTCTTTACTCCCGGGGTAATAAATAAGGGGCACGGTGTCTAATGATGCCCCAACCCACGCATCGTTAACTCAATGAAGCCGCATGAATATTACAATTTACGACTAATATGCGATATAAATAGACTACCAAAGAAGATCAAACCAGGTGTGGTCAGATCACGCGTAGATTCCGAAGTTGAAAGCAGGTAAAATAATTATTACAACGCCTACAGGGCAAATACATAGGTACATACCTACATATTAAAGAGTAACGTGACTGGCCTACTGACAGACTACGGACAACCTAAAATACTAAAGCTACAGACTTGAGATTTGGCAGACATATTCCTTGTAATATCATTATATAGGTAAACTTAAGCGGATTTTTTAAATTGGGCATACCTACTAGTAGGTAGGTAATTATGATGTCTGAAAACTGATTTCAGGATTTTGCGAAATTTCCGTGAGATAAAAAATAAAGAGGATTGTTTTATGTACTGAATTGCTGATATAGTTTATTGGTATTTAGCAGACATACTCCTTAAAGATCAAAGAGGTGCACTAAGCAGGGATTTTCAATTTTCGGGACGGGATAGAAAATATAGACTTAGTATTTGGTAGACAATATTCTTCGAGGATCACGTAGGAGATTTAAGAAGGCCTTTTCCGAATTTCCCACAGAGCAAAAGGTCGCAATAAAAATATCTAATAGAAGTGGGTGTGGGGAAGAAGAGAGGAAGAAGTTTTAGCGGAAATTTTGATTCTACGCGAATGATACCGCTTTTCCCCTAACCCTATTTCTTAAAATAAATGGTGTAAGTATTATTGCTGTCATCAAAATATTCGACGTAGCTATAGGTAATTGCCCTAACTAATAGCCGACATTTATTTTGTAGATAACAATCGACAATCGCCTACATCAATGGTATTTGTTGACTTAACTTTGACAGCCCATTACCATGTCAAAACGTCGATTTACATCATAGGGCGGGACTCGAGGGTATAAGCCAGCTTCATAAATACGTGAGCACTTGTCTTTAACACCTTTTATTTGTTGTCGAACTAGCAATGGCTGACTGAAATGTTCAAATATGACACTGATTTGTCCTAGTTTCTATACTCTTTTAAAAGGGTTTTTTTGATAAACCTTTCGGTAGGAGAAAATGTTTAATGTCGAAATATTTATTCGGGCACAAACGGTATTATATTACTTACATTATAAATAATTAACGTAAATAAAATCTAAAATAATAATCATCTTTGTAAAACGACGAGACAGTTAATTAATACAGAGTGTCAAAATACACTTTTTTTCACAAAATTGTTAGGTAAGTCTATCTGAACACCCTTGCAAAGTTAATTATTGACCCTTTAATTACTCTGCGGCAAAAAAAATGTGGCTCTCATTTATGTATGCAATATAGGTAATTTTGTATGGAGATTTAGCCAAATTTTGGATACCGTAAAACGGGGTACCTAATGAACCGATTTGAAAATTCTTTCACCATTAGAATCCTACATTATCCATGATGAACATACGCTTATCGCTATTTAATTCAGTTTTTTTAATATTTAGGATGTCTGTGTCGAATTTCTGTGAGTAAATGTATTTTTTCTTTTTCGTAAAAACTACAATGAAAAATCTTTACAGACGTGATCATTAGATAGAACTAACCTAACCACTTACCGAAATATTCCAGAACAATTCTGATCAACCTTGTTAATACTGACAGTTTCAACTTAGTAGTACAGTAACCTAAAGATACCAATAAGCAGATTGTGCAAGTATTTATTTATTTATTTATTTATTTATTTATGTATTTACATACATACAGCACTTTATAAATATCAAATAGGTACATACATAACGTCTTTAACTCGGCTTTAAGTATTTTGAATAACAACTATTTTTTTAAAGTTTTCAACCTTTTTGGATGTTGGTTCGGACTGGCCGTTCATTACCGCCAGCCGCGACACCAAAGAAAAAGAAGAATAAGGCGGCCGTCAATTGGCATTGTTCATTTTTTTTAAGCTGTGCTTTTAACATCTTAATTTGATAAAATGGACTATTTCAAGCAACTAATTTGAATATTATGCTTTTACGTAGCTTTGTTAATTAATAATAAATATTTTTTCGCTGTTTGATAATTCGTGAATTTAGACAGAATCCCAATCGCCTTCGTTCGGCTGGCTATAAAAAAAAACGGCTTTGTCTATGGTTTTGTAGATTTGACAGTGACACGTGACAGTTGCCGTAGCCAAACTTTTTTTTTCATTTTTGTGGCAAACATTCGATGCTGGATTCTGTCTAAAAACCCGGTCGTTCGGTCAAACAAAGGTTCAAAATACTTTTACAAAAATATCTGCAATCATAAAGTATTCTTGAAATCGGACAAGATAAATCGGATAATTCATGGTTTTCCTCGAAATGGTTTTCGAATTGGAGCATACTAAAAAAAATGAACAATGCCAATTGTTTTTAAAGTTGCCGATGCACGGTCGATCTTTTACGCGGATTTATGTTTAAACTGCTGTTTCTAAATGTTAATTAATCTAATTTGTGTAGTGTTTGGTGTAATAGTGTAAATAGTATTGAATTTTCATAGATATACCCAGTCTTCTATGTCTTGTGTTTATTTATTTATTCATAAATGTGTGTAAATAGTGTATATAAAACATTACGGACGTTCTTCGAGTGTCTAAAAATTTACTTAGCGGCAGCGGTGGCTAAACGACTACGGACGCTATGCAGCGTTGGTCGAAACCGGCCTTCTTTAGGTTTGTGATTCTTGAATTGATTATTAGACTTAATCCTACACAAGAATTATTGCGGTGTAGTGGAAAAAGGCCTCTCCTCTTGACCTCCACAACTCTCGGTCCGACGCAATATCAGGCCATTCCTCCATATACGCGTCCAAATTGTCCCACCATCGCCTTCTAGGTCTGCCTCGTCGTCGTTGGCCATTATATAATTATTATTTTTAATTTTTTATCTAGGTTTTCCTCTCCATAAAAACATTCCGTGTGCCATGAGGAATATGTGAAAAAAATTGCTCAAAAATTAGCCCAGCTGTTGTCGAGTTTTGCGCTTAATAGCATTCATTTTTATTTATATTCGTAGTTATAGGCGAAAACCTTAAGAAAAGGATGTGTTAATATACCTCCTTGCAAAAAAAAACTGGCACCAATGGTTTTTGTATTTTATAAAACACAATACAATACAATACATATACTCTTGATTGAACACCACAAATCAGTACAAAACAAAACAGAAACAAAGAACAAAGCTTTTTTCTAAGCTTTAATTGCCTAAAAATCTGAAAAACCATAGGTGGCCGTTTTTTTGCAAGGGGGTGTATGTAGTATATAACTGATAATATGGAACTTAAGTCTCTTTTCTAATTAGGAACACACACATAACTCTTATTAAGCTTTTTACCTATAGTATTTATGCATAAATAATGTTAGGCATAAGTAAACACTATCTATGTAGCTTTATGCCATTTGCCTGTTATCGGCATCAAAGTTTCTCTCCTTGGTCATCATGTAGTTAGCTCATGGTTCGTTAACTAAGCTACGAGACCAGTAGGCTTATTACCTAACTCGCTCGCAATCGCTATCATGTTCATTTTGACAGTTCATGTATGGGCTGACAATTGGCATCGGAATCAGCTAGCTGTCACATTTTTTTTATGTTAGAGAGGAGAGGCCAGACAAACGAACTAGTGGGTCACCTGATGGTAAATGATCACCACTGTCCATAGACACCCGCAGCGCTTTACGCGATGCCAGTGCGTTGTCGGCCCTGCAGAAAATTGTACACTCGCCTCTTAAAGGCACCCAGGTCGTAACTCAATGGGAAGACCTCAGCGGCCGGCGGCGGTTAGATTTGTAATGGAACCCCGCAGCTGGAATGAGGTCAAAGAGTTCCTCAGAGCATTCCCCGTTGTAGAACTTGTAAAACACGCAAAGGGAGCCAACGTCTCTGCGGAGAGCAAGAGGATCGAGTTTATCGGACATTCATTCAAGAACTGTCAAAATGAACACGATGGCGATTGCGAGCGAGTTAGGTAACAAGCCTACTGTATTAATTGTGATAATGATTGCGCACATAAATTAGGAAAGTTTCTTGGAAGCACTTATAATCGATTATCTCGTCTGGTTTACCGGACTTAAACTTTAAGTCCAAGCGACTTGACGCATATTAATCGAATCAAAATATCCTCTCGTCTGTAACTTGTTTAAAAGTTGTGACAAAGTTGTGACATAATAAATCTTTGAACTGGCCAAAACTGCGCAGTGAACAAGTAGTAAAGCTCGTTTCGTCAATATCAATGTCAACAGTGTAATGAGAATTTATACAGTTTTTATTTGACGTTTGACTCGACACTCCTGTAAATGTTTATCAGGATGTTTAATTGTGTACTGCATCAAAGAGGTGACTCAATTTCGGATCATAAATTATGACGGATAACCTTCACGATTTTGATTGGTATAAATATGTGTGGGTATTGATTTGAACTGGTAGTAACATTACTTTATAGCTTTAATTTTCTCTTAAGCTGCTCGTATTTCTAGTTCAGCGCAATTTTTTACCATTTAGGTACCCATCCTGCTGCTTGACCTCTTTACTGCTCGAAAATAATGGCGATTGCTGCTAACTAAGACAAAATAGTACTTAATGTATGTTTTATAATTATATATACTGCCCAAAAATATGTAGGGAACAAATGACTACAAGAATTCGTACGGAATTGATCTTTAGACAAAACACAGAAGCCTATATGTAGCGCTTGATAAGAAAAATATTTAACAGCCGAATGTTCGTGGAAAAGAGAAAATAAAATATCTTCATCAAAGGCACAATGATATCAGATACATAAAGGAATAACTTGTCGCGTTTAAAGTCTCAAAAGTATATCGACAAAATAAATGTGCTCATTTTTTACTAACAAACAAAACATTTTAACACTTTTATACATGAATTTGTTTGTAGGTAAACGAGTCTTTACAATTTTTGTTACAGCGCGATTGAGTATCAGACGTGTGTGGAAGAAGTAAAACAAACGAGTCATGAAGATCTTTACCATGCGAAAGAAGGGAAACCGGCTTAATAAAACCAATCAACTTAATATTCGTGGAACATTATTAATATTCAACAAAATATTCTAAAATTCTAAATTTATTTCTGCAAATTGGCCGCCAAGGGCTCTTTTATATGTCTTTTTTGAAACTACCAATCAATATTGAATTCGCATAAGTAGGTACGTAGGCACGCAAAATGTTTATCTAATAAAAAAATACAACATAACGGCATAATGTTGTAAAATAGGTACGTTATGTAGTTTTAAATGCATAATAGATCGAAATACAATATAATGGTTCAAAATAAACATTATAATGCAATTTTCTCGGAAAATTTATTGCTAATATATAAAATAAACCTAAACTAATCTATAAATTAGGCAATCAAAAAAAGTTAACGATTTCACCGAAAATTGTGTTATAAATATCTTGAACCATTATGCATTTCAAATTTCTTTATTTATTTTGACCAAAACCCTTAACCGATGGTTATACAATACAATACAATAACTCTTTATTGAACACCACATAAAACAACCAAAACAGGAAAAAAAGGTATACAGAATATTACAAGGTAACAATAGGCGGCCTTATCGCTACAGAGCGATCTCTACCAGGCAACCATAATGGACTGGAGAACAGAACAGATCTGAGCAGGCGGTGTATACTCGGCAGAATAAATAAAAATTGGTGAAAACATGTGTTGTTTTTTAAAAAAACTATGTTTTCTCATGAAATTAAGACAAACAAAAACAGATTTGTTATTGAGACTATTGTTAGGATTACGTAAATAGATAGAAGTGCGAAAGTTTTAAACATACCTTTATTTGTAAATGTCGATTAGCATTAAGTTAAAACAAATATTTTTGGTTAATTGTATCTATACTAATTTCAGTCCAGCGCGAGATGTTTGCGAAACAAAAAGCCTTTAGGCGGCATAATCAATTACATACAAACAAAAAAGGCTTGTTGTTTAAGTGAATAAAAAGAAATCAGACAAAATCAAACATGATGGTTACTCGACGCTTTACAGTGCCCAACAATATAGTGGTAGCACCACTGAGGGAAGACTTTAAGAGTTCTTTAAGAACCGGCCAGATAGAAACTACACCGATAACTTACTTTCAATATTGATGACAACATAGCTTCATACATGTCCTTGGTCTTCAGGTGGTGTACACATGGGAAATGGACTTCAACCGCAGCGTCCTGAGCGCGTCGACGCTGCTGGTGCCGCGGACCACGCCCACAGCTGGGCCGGCTGGCTCCGTACCCATTGGTATGGCTGTGTGGGCCCACAACTCCTGGGTCTGCTTGTTTGCTATCATGCTGGCTGTGGCGATTCTGGGCAACGCTATTGTCATTTGGATAGTAACTGGTAAGTATCAAATAATAGCTGTACTCTGCATTAGTTTCAAAGCCACAAAATGAACAAATCATAAAGAAGTTTCGTGGAACAACTGGGACCGTAATTATATCAGGTCAGGACCTATCTGTACCCCTGTAACTACCTATACGGGTACGTATTAAAATACTATTCAAAAAAACAACAGGACTAATAAAATAAAAAATAAAAAAATAATAATATATAATAATAATAATAAAAAGTTAAGCGCCTGACAAAAGTTCTCGATAGTCTTTTGTCAGGAGGCAACAAGGTGCGCGCCTTCAACGCCTGGGTGATGCCCCTGCTCATATACTCCTTTGGCATACTAAGGTGGAATCAGACTGAGCTGAATGCCCTGGATCGAAGGGTTCGTTCATTGCTCACCACGCGTCGCATGCTACACCCACGCTCGTCTGTTATGAGACTGTACATCCCACGGAAATGTGGAGGCCGTGGCTTCTTAAATGCCCAGGATCTCCACAACCGTGAGGTGTACAGTCTTAGGGAATATTTCCTGAACAACGAGTGTGGGATGCATCGTGATGTGGTGGCGGTGGACAAATCCTTCACCCCTCTCACCTTGGCAAAAGAGAACTGGCGCAGACCTAAGGTATGGAGCACCGAGGATCGCAAGACTGAATGGGAGAGTAAGGAGCTACACGGGCGGTTCTATAAGGCCCTCATGGGGCCCAATGTAGACCTGCTCGCGTCGGTGAACTGGCTACGCTTCGGGGATCTCTTCGGGGAAACCGAAGGTTTTGCCTGTGCAATAGCGGACGAAGTTATGATGACTAATAACTACCGGAGATATATCCTGAAGGACGGTACGGTCGACATTTGTCGGGCATGCCGCCATCCTGGAGAGTCACTCAGGCATATTATTTCTGGTTGTTCTAGTCTTGCTAACAGCGAGTACTTGCACAGACATAATCTTGTAGCCAGGATTACTCACCAGCAACTTGCTCTTTTATTCGGTCTTGTGGACTTCGAAGTGCCCTACTATAAGTACATACCTGCACCAGTTCTTGAAAATGGTCGTGTCACGCTCTATTGGGATCGATCTATCATCACGGACAGGACTATTGTCGCCAATAAACCTGATATCGTGCTGATAGATCGATCGAAGCGCCAGGCAGTGCTCGTAGACATCACGATTCCCCATGACGTGAACCTCGTGAAGGCCGAGAAGGACAAAGTCAGCAAGTACCTTGACTTGGCTCACGAGGTTACCGCCATGTGGCCTGTTGATTCCACGATCACTGTCCCGATAGTCGTTTCGGCAAACGGTTTAATAGCGAAGAGCCTTGACCATCACCTTAAAAGGCTCTCGCTAGGTGGTTGGGTCAAGGGCCCGATACAGAAGGCGGTACTCCTGGACACGGCTCGGATAGTCAGGAGGTTCCTGTCTCTGTCGCCCTAACCACCGGTAGCTTAGGCCTTACCTCGCTGCCGGCGGCACCCTATGTTAGGTTTTTATAATGTTTTTATATTTTGTATTAATATTGTTTTATTACTTTTTAAATGAATATTGTAAAAACCTAACTTGAGATAAAAATAAATATACAGTAATAATAATATATAATAAAATATAAATATATAGTATAATATATAATAGTTTCGCAGGAAATTGCATTATAACATCTTAAACTAAACCAATTTACAATATTAACTGTACTTTACTATAAATACTACTAAGCCTAATCGACCAAAGTTAGAAGACCAAATATTGAGTGCGGTCAAAATACATAATGGTTTAAAATATATTACAGAATGCTTCAATGGAACGCACCCTAAGAATAGGCTAAGTAGGCGCACTTGCATCAAGCTTTTATTAAATTAATGTAATAGCAGATAACATCAAAATAATTTTGAAAACTCATTCTGACAAGAATCTTGAAATTCTTAATCATTAATATTTTTTGTTAGAAGAAAAAGGTAATTTAAGGCAGATTAAACCCTAGAGCCATAAAATTTTTTGAATTGCTTTTTTTAATGTTGTTTACCAGATTTTCTCTTTTTCTATTTCTTCTACTTGATATATCTGAACCTGAGATCTGAACATAAATTTAATTACTTCCTTATTTTATCCATACCTTCATTTTGACACACCTATTCGAATGAATACCTACTACTTGGCTAGATCTTTGCCAGTGATAATGTCAAATGCAAGTAGACTACATTGTACGGTCAAGTGCAAAAATAAGTAGGTATCGATACGAACTTCTCAAAAATATGTCCCACAATGTTATTATGCCGGTGTTCTTAAGAGCGTATGGTAGGTACTCATTTTTGAAACTTTGACTACATACATATTATTACACTTGACTGTACCTACTCAGATTTAAAGATTAAAGTGGTTGGCAAGTCACACTATTGAACAACAAATCATAAAAGATAATTAAGCAATTAAAAACATTATAGAGCTGTGATTTAAGCAGCTTTGAAAGAATTTGGTTTACAGTTAGATCGCACGTCTATTATTAGCGAAACCGTTTACGAACTGGGCATTCTTTCACATAAATTTATTGCTCTCATTTAATTTACGAAAAAATAATAAATTATTAAACATTGAAGCTTTTCATACTTGAGAAACTAATTTTAGCAGTTTGTGTTAGATACCTCTCCAATTTCTAGTTGTTGTTAATCAGTTCACTTACCAACCCTGTGTTATTTTAATTAAAAGTTTTATCACCATCGTCACACTTATTAAATGGAAAGGCGCCCCGACGATGGTTTCTGATTAGTTTTAGATTAGATTTGACGAAGGGATTTTCTACGATCGATACATCTATCGATACGATACGAACTCGATATGATTTATTTCCCTGTTCGTGGATGGCTCAAGCGTCTTGATAGAAAAGTGCTGTTTATTGAACAAAAAATATTTACCTTGTTATTCTGCTACTCACGTGCAAGATAACCAAGCATGTGCAAAATATACATGCTTATCATGCAACCCTCCCTCCACTACTGCCACATAAATCACATTATAAATCCCACAAACTTAAATTATCCATTACACCACACAAACACTGACGCGTTTCGATCCCTCTCGCGAGATCGCGTTTGGCTTTTTAGTGGTATTTTTGATTAGAGATAATAATTGTGAAATTTATAAGCTGGGGAACCCAGTGGTTTGACTTGTGGCCTGTCAAGCAGAGAGTCGCGAGTTCGAGTCAGGGCTACCACGAATGTGTCTTTCGCAATGAAGGTAGTTATGCCAGCATGGAAGTATATACGTCTTTAGGAAGTTATACAATAACTAGTAACAATAACTAGAAGTTATACAATAACAAGTAATACAATAAGTTAAAACCATATTGTTTCCATTAAGGATTCCTTTGAACTAGCCCTCAGAGGAGATCAAAAGAAAACTAAAACCGTTTCACTAGAAACTTTCTGTGAAATTTCATTCAATAGCTAACTTTGTAAAACATTTCACTCTTTTTATAGATTGTTCAAATATTTGTTTTCAACTTTGCTTTCGAATTGCCTTTGTTACGCATTATTTGATTGATAAATGTTTGTGTATAGGTAAACGATTTGCCTACTGAGATATTTTTGTTGATTTCCAATCGGACTTAGAATAACATCAACGAAGTCAGCTTGAGTGTATTTCATTTTATTAGAAAGACGTTGAAAAGACACGATTTAATAAGATTTCTTTTATAACTCACTGCGAGTTGAAAGTATAAAAATCTGCTTAACTGGAGCGAGATCCGTTTGAATAAAACTTAGCCTGCACTTTTAAGATATTAAAAGAACTCCTTTGCTTTTTTCAGAAAAAAACGTTATTCAAGACGAAAGTACTACTAAGTCTTTATGGTGATGTTTTCTATGAACTAAATACATTAACCTTACTACTCCGCTACCACGCAAAAACAGTGACGCGTTTCTGACCCTTTACGGATCCATCCTATTGACCTTCATTGCCGGATGCATTGGCATGTGGACATCGAAATCACAACAATCCGGCATACAAATAAACGATGTACTCCATGTACAAATAATTTTCAAAAGGAAAATGTAGGAAAAAAAATACACATTGTTTCTTTAGAGCATTTTATCGCTAGGGGAGAGTGTACATGCCCATAGAATTCGGTTCGTTAAGCATGGCGGGGCCATTTCCGATGGGGACCGAAGATTCCGCAGTTTATAAACGCAATGAATTAGAAAATTGCTGTGTCTATTGTACAGCAACAGATTTTTTTATCTTTACTCGTACCTATATGATTTTTTGGGTTATGCTCTGAAATAAAGGATCTTTTGAAGGATTTTTATTATTTACCAACTGTAGCCCGCGACTTCGTCAGCACAGAATTCGTTTGTTAGAGTGATTGGGCATTTTTGAGCTGCTCGACCGCTTTCTTTTTGAAAATTATTCGTTTGAACTGTTTGTCGTTATCCCACCGGAATTATATTCAGATCAGTAATGCGGTTCTATCGTGAAGAGGTAGCAAACATATGGACAGAAAATCAGAAACACAGATTTACATTCACATTTATAAAAGTAAGGAATAAGGAATAACAATTTACTCATAAAATCGGAGTCAGCATAACAGTTTCACCAAAAGACTAATGCCTTGAACACACGTACCGAGTAGTGGCGAGACGGCAAATTGGTACTCAGCCGAGAGAGTAGGTGGGTGAGTGAGCACTCGGCCTAGTAAACAAGACAAGGTCCGAGTGATTAACTCGGTCATGTTGCTAGGCCGAGGGCACTGACTCGCCACTGTAATCTTTTTTCTTATATTTAAAGATTTTAAAGGCATGAGTACTTGTAAATGTAAGCGTGGATTTGGATAGAGAAAGCCTTTCCAAGCTACTATACTCGTCTGACCTTTGTTTTGTTTGTTGACAGCCCACCGCCGCATGCGCACCGTGACCAACTACTTCCTGGTGAACCTGTCCTTTGCTGACCTGATGATGGCCTCGCTTAATTGTCTCTTCAACTTCATCTACATGCTGCACAGGTAAGAACTTACCTATATACGTTTGGTTTGGTTGTATATATTAGGTTTTGAGAACATACCTAATAGTTAATAAACTTAGTTTCTTAGCTTCACTTTTATTTCGCATGCGGTGTTTACCTATAAGTGATTGTGATACTCTCTTCAACGTGTATAATGCAAGCAGCAAGTTCGATGTATTAGTGTTAACAATTGTTGGTGAACCTTAAATAATTAAAATACATTAAATATTAAGCCTGATGAGATAATTGCGAAACTGTATCGTTATTACTAAGGCTTTACTTCTGCTTTCTATAGAAAAAAAATCTTGAACAATACACTAATAATCCCTAGTCTCGCATAAATAAATATACTTATCGGAAAATAATCAGTTTTTGAATAAGAACAAAAATGTATACATACATTTTCCATAACGTATTTTTGTAACATTCTCAAAAAGTGTATGTGTTTTTAAGTAAAAAACCTAGAGTCGTGTTCCACATCAGTGTGGTCCTAAATAATTACACTCCATGGAATGTATAAAGTACTAAAATACCTCCCTGTACAAAGTTACAAAAACAAAAAGAGATAAGAATGCGTTTTTCGTCCCACACAAGCTGAATTTCCGAACTCGTGAGCCTTTGAACTTTAACGTTTCTGCCGTGCAGATATTTTGTACTGGTTAGGGCTTAAGCTTTGTCAGGAACTTTGTACATACCTAGTAAAAAAGTTCCCACGTGAATAATAAGGCATCTACCAAAGCCATACAAGGTAACTAAGCTATATGCGAGGAAAAATCCTCCTAAAGGCTACCTTCATTTTCGAGGCCACGAAAAGCGCTGTTTTTTCTATGAAATAGGGTAAAATTTTTCGTACAAAAACAGATGGACACCTTTAAATTTCTTCTCACGGTACGATTATCAGTTAACTTTTAAGTAGTTCATTTGATCAACTAAAATGTCTCTTGAAAACCCGACTAGGAACAACACGACAAAAAAACCAGCGATGTGACTTGCAATATGGCCTTTTCGAAGCATTCGGCACTCTGTCATGTGTTTACTCTGTACATAACTACATAATTATATTATTATAAAACAAAGTCCTCCACTGTGTCTCTCTGCCTGTCAGAGTGCTCGCGATAAATTACTTCATTTACCACGCTAATGAGAGCAGTAAGCTCCAATCTGTCAAAGGTTGTTACTACGGGTATGAAAACAAATATTACATGTATAAATCATATTTATTGCAAAAAATGTGTAACAGTAAACAAACTAAGCTCTTCATTAACTGTTCTATTAGCCAGACCTCTTTTTCTTAGCTCTGCTTTTGAAGCACTGACATTCTTTCATCCGAAAATTGCTATGATTAACTTCAGATAATTACCAATTATTTTGAGTGATGTGACTGAAAATATCGTCACATATAGAGTCGCGTTTATTTACGCTTCAATAACAGTGTTATTATCAATGCATATGGAGACCCTAGCTGTTTAAACACAAAAGAGATGGAAAAACATTTGAATATGAAACGAAATCGAGCAAACAAATAATAGATTGCAATACACCCACAGCTTGGGATTCGACCCTTTTTGTATGTGAAAGGTTGTGGCGTATCTTAGTAGGAATATGAAGGGTGGAAAGGGAACAAAGAAAATGGTTTGTTTTTGTACACACGACCGCACTTACGTAAGAAGAAACACAAGTGGTTAATGCGTGGTTCAGTCAACATGTCGACATAATTTATGGATATCAATTTAATTTGTCATTGCCATCTTTGAAGGCTTATGATTCTCGTCTGTCATAAAAGACTAATTGTGTCGAGAGTACTAATGATCAATAAAAACCGGCCAAGTGCGAGGCCAGGCCGCATCGAGCGTTCCGAATAAATCCGGTAAGTGAAATCCAGTGTAAGCAGACTTCTAAGAAAAATGTAGGCAGCGTGAGATCATTTTATATTGGTTATACAGACAAAAATTAGACCTAACTATTTCATAAGTTGTGCTACAAGAGCTATCTTCACACAATTTCTAGGACAACTTTAAATAGGTACCTATTTTTTGAGAGCAGGGCAATTTGTATGGGAACATCTTTTCTAATGACTGTGTTTGATTGAGTTGACTAAAAAGGTTGATTTTTTCACAGCTCTAACGGGCAACAGACCTAAGTAGGTACTTTGTATTAATTTCAACTTTATACCTCTACGCGTTCCTGAGCAAAAAGGTCTTAACAGTAGGACGGATGGGCGGACAAAAAAGTGAACCTACCTATAAGGGTTAATTTTTTCTTATGAGGTACGGAACTCTAAAAATGACATAAATCACGGTTTTCCCCGGTCTGCATACTAATAAAAACTGGAGACGGCTCGGGTAACCAATAAAAGTGTAACCAAGCACGCTTCAAACCCTCGGAGACCGACGGCCATGATCGCTGCTTACCCTTTTTTTTTAACCTGTGGAAAATGCACCTTATGCATTCCCGCGCTCGGGGCAGCAACGGGAGTATGACGGGCTCTCCAGCTCGCCGCTGCCTTCCCTATGGAAGGAGGGGAGAGGCCTACCGTCTAAAAACACACACGTTCCCTCCTGGCCATGCACTGTGAGCGTTACGGGAGCACTAGGCGTCACCGCGACGCCCACTGGCCGTCCCGGCATGGGGCAGATGGCAACGGCACCGTTGAGTGCGGGTTCCGGATTCCTCGCTTCTTACCCTCTGTCAACCACGTATTCTTACTTTGCTATACATATATAGTGTAAGTATGTATGTATGTATGTATAACTCTTTATTGTACATAAAACACAAGAAAAAGATGAATACAGGACAAGACACATGCACAAAGGCGAACTTATCCCTAAAAGGGATCTCTTCCAGTTAACCTTTGAACGATTGACAGGACATAAGTATTAAGCAAGAGTAGACACACAGAAAAAGTAAAAGAACCGATAGAAACCTAAAATAATCCAAAATGTCTAAATAAGTATATTTATAAGTATACACAAAACCTCAAATTATACCTAAACTTTCCTCGTGAATCACTATATATTGGTAAAAACCGCATGAAAATCTGTTGAGTAGTTTTTGAGTTTATCGAGAACAGACAGACAGATAATTGTACACTATGGTGTATACTCCCAGGCACGAAAGTCTAGCGCTGACGTTGAATGTGGAAGGGATTTTGCGCATGTCTACAGTCGCACACGCATCATTATGTTTTTACGAAATTTACGATATTCTAATTTTTAAGTCAGCTGTAAAAAATAAACACAAAAATGACTGTTACTATTTTCAGTTAATTTTGTTGTTTATTGGAGTAACTTTCACTCATAGTTATTAGGGTAAACTAATTGTTTTCGAATACCATTTGAATTTTGAGTATCGTGAATTCAAGACCCCTTTGAAACCTTTGTCGGTAAATATCAACAAGGCGTTTCAATATCTACTTGGTAAGTGAACAATTCCAATTCAAACAATAGGTCACTTTTTAAAAGGTAAAGGCATGACAATCCAGGCGTACTTTTTGAGAAATGAGAAAATTCAATCTTTTGCAGTCTAAGTGTGCTTTGTTCTGCATTGCAATTTAATTGAATCATTTAAATGGACTAGTTTCATAATTGACAGAGAGAGACGAAGTGCAAGCGAAGCGTCTTCGTTTCAGCTTGGACAAACATGTTTTCGTACGGGCTGTCCAGCTACACAGACCCGTGGTCCACCTAATTTGTACAACCGAAAAAAATGCTGTCATTACTTTGAATTACTCAATAATACTTTAATACAAGAATAGGTAGGTTAAGTTATTTAGGTTTTTGTAATATAACATACATACATACTTGTTTGTTCCAGTGATTGGGTGTTCGGAGTGCGCTACTGTCAGCTCAGCAATTTCATCGCAAACGTGTCTGTTTCTGCTAGCGTGTTCACTCTCACTGGCATTTCTTTCGACAGGTAATCCCTATATTATTTCTTTAACTCCACAAGGTGTCTTAGAATTGTTGTAGAGTATTTCAGTGGGTGCTTCAGTTTGTTTAATAGAACACTCCTGTAAACATTTTTCATCGTAATTTTGGATTCAAAATTAAGTCATCCGCTTGACGCTGCACACTTTGAACATCGACCACATAATGTACAGCAGATAATATTTTAGTCAACCGCAACAAAAAAATCTTGTAAAACATTTACAGTGGTGTTCAGTCATACTTAATTTTAAACACATACTACACAGTCATACTAACACAACCTGGTGATGTCGTCTCCAGCCTACATACGTCAACGGTTTTATAAAAGTGAATGATGTTTATAAAAAAAAAAAAAAAAAGTCAATATTGGTGTAGTGTCCAGTATCCGTTGTTCATGAAATAATTTCCATGGTAGAACCATAAAATCAATTGATTTAACTAAAACTTCACGTACTTTTACTCGTTATTAATCTAATTATCTATAAGAAGACATAAGTTTAGTAAAGATTAGGTACATATGAATCGATACTCTAAACTAGACATTAATAGTTGTCCAGGTAAAATAGTCAATTTTGGTGGCAAATAAAATGTTTTTATGGTCGAACGAAATGCAACAAGATTTACAAACATGTAGTAACCAGTTAATTCAGCTCCGCTCATGCACTCAGCGACGACGCACGTGTCGCGCATTGCAAGATCTGAGCACCAAGCGCGTAGGTATCTAATTTTGGTGTGTTAATACTTGTTTAAACCAATTGTGGTGAATTTTGATGAATGACTGGAATAGTCACTAAATCTAATTTTGGTGGGTAGAAACAATTTTGGTGGGAACCAAATGACTAAAAACTACTATGTATAAAGAAAGGCCAAGACACAATACTGATTGTAACTAGTTACGTATTGTTGACACATAACTTAGACATAACCAACAAAAATAAAAAAACCCACCAAAATTAGGTAAATTTTGTACCTGTTGAAACTCACCCTATTACTCTATTATTGCCTTAAACGGACTTAGTTAGAGCCCTATTTTAATGGAGTAAGCAGACATTTTAAGCTCCTGACCTTGAAATTCAGACACAATGTCTATTAAAAGGAATGGCAGGCTCCAAGTTCAATTAAACTTGGGACGAACAGTCTCTAAGAATTTAAATTGTACAGTTTAAATGTCACAAGTTATTTTATGACGATTATTTCGTTACAATGACTATGCGGATAGCGCTAAACTTTAAATAGTTTAGCTTTAATAATAATAATAATATTTATTTATGTCGAGCAACTATGACTCATACAATTATCGTGTTAGTACCTGGCTTATTCTTTAAATGTTAGTCTTAATATAAAAAAGTCAAGTTAAGAAAGAGCGGAACATTCCGATACAAGCATTTCTCATGCTTAAAGGAAGGTTCCAACCTATATTACTGTAAACTAAATGTAAAAAAAAACAAATAAACATTATTGTTTTTTTTTGATAAACACATTAATAAAAGTTCCATGCTGGTATGGGAGCAAAGAAAAACATAGAATTTACCAGTTGCTTCTCTTCCCGCGCAAAAGCTCGTTGACAGTAACTGGTCAGCTTTATAATTATCTAATTTGCTGCATTGCTGCTCAGTTTTTTTTTAAATTAATTGCAGGCTTTCGATTATAATATGTTGTAACTAAAAAAGTACCGTTAACTAGTCTTTATGCCACTAAACCCTATGCCTGGTTCAATTCTTTGCTTCTTAGGTTCGTATCAATGAAAGCCTACCCTTAGCCTCCAGAGCTAATTTCAACAGAACGATCACACCCAGTTTAGTATTCCAGTCACGATTCATAATGCAGACCTTAAATCCCGTTTGATAATATAAGAGAATGTGTAGAAAAAGTTCCGTGGAAAATATTATCTTCTACGAAAAGGTAGAATGCGTGAAATAATGAGACAGGAATTTAGCTTTATTTGAAAAAAAAACCGAGGAAAAAAAGATCATACGCAGTCGCTATTTGATTAAAAAACGTGTTTCTATACCGGGTAAATACGAAGACGTGAGTAGGAATACTGCACAATCAATGAATGATAACAGATCATCCGCCGTCGCTGTTAAGTGAAACTTAACTTGTCTGGGGCTCAAATTTCTAGCGCTTCTAGTTTTCGGTCTAAGCACGTCTCACTAAATAGTTTTGCACATTTGATGAAGAAGCTATGTAACATCCCCCCTCGTATTTTATTTATTAAACTTATATCTAGTCTTATACTAATCTTATATCTAAGGCCTTATATTTAATTTAAAACTAGGGCTTAAATTACACTTATAAATAGACTAGGCTATACTACAAGCAGCACCAAGACACCAAGCTAGACTACTATCTACAGCTAATTACCTACTCAAACTATGCAATTCCTAGTCTTAATTAATTAATACTATAAGAAGCTATTTGGATTGAATAGGACAGTATGAAGTATGGCCAACGTGATCATCTATTCCCTACATTGTGGTAGTAACTCAAACTCGTTTAGTGGAGGCAAGAGATGCTAATCCTATGAAGTAAACTATGCCCTAAACATTAACACTAAAATGCCCTATATCTATCTGAACCTTTCCGCTCACACAGAACTCAGTTCTGCAAATTGCTGTTACCGAACACTAACAGAAAATGACAAATTATAGTTAAATACTAATAACTAGGGGTTTATTTATATCTTGGAGTAGTTAAGTAATGGAGAACTAATATCCTGTTAATTTCAAATGCTTAGTCTGGAATTATAACAAGTATTTATGTAGGTAAAATGAGTAATTGTCTTTTGTGTTAAAGTTAGAGCCCCACCTTCGCTCTTGAGATTGTTCTCAACTGATCGTTGCCAGTAACCGTGTTCCTCGTCCAGAGACCCTAAGGAACTCCGACACAAGACTTGTGAGTTTACTAGTCTTTAGTCAGTATGTCATGTTATTGTACCACAATGGGTAAGAGGATAAATTTAACTCTAATTATTCCTATACTATGCTGTCCAATCATTCTGGTACAGAAGGAAAACTACTTTATAAATTGGGTGTTTTCTGTTATTTTGATATATGTTTTTCAATCAAAAAGGTAGGTCAGATTCATTGATCTTAGTCATATCTAAAAGTATTTCAATCAATTACTTATTAGTTCAAAGCAAAAGGGGATCTAGGGAATTTTCCATCAAATAACACCCAGAAAGCTATGGAAATTAACATATCAACTAAATACTACCAATCTTAAATATGTAGATCATAAAAACAAAGCTTCATCGCTTCATCCTACTGTTAACTTAAAGGCGGAGGATTCTTAAGGAAGATTGAACTGTCACATTCTATCTTTCTAATAGTAAATGTTTATTTAATATAATTAATTAAAACACATAATTTTCCCTTGTTGTTACAAGGTAAAACAGATGTTGAGGTAAAAGCCTAACATAAAATAAGCAAAACCTCCCTATTCATGCCTAAATTAATATTCCTATTCTAGTCAGCTGTGTATTGAAACCTGGAGGAAAAACCTCACATTTACAATTAAACGTGTGATGTGTTATGCAGTTTCCGGGAGTGCAATGGAAACTTCTACACTATTCTAAAGAAGGGATTGGAGTGGCATCTCCGAGTGTATAAAGTCCTACGCCATGTGTATTGACATCGTCTACGGCCGAAGCCTAGGGTGCAGACGACGTCCTAACTAGAGATATAGTAGTGTGAATATATAAATATTTAGATAAGAGACCAGCGAGACCAGTTCCCATGTTCCGACACAGCAGAACACGAAAGCCTGGGTACACGCTAGGAGGTAAGTTACCCTACCCAGATATTTCGCTGGGAGTCAGGTGCTGAGTCGAACCTCAACGCTTCAGCTCACACTGTAAACAATGTGTTGAAATTTCAAGCCCTTGTTATCACCGTTAGGTAGCCAGACTTGAAACCCGAAAACCGTGTTTCGTATAATCCCTACTTCAAGCACACAAAGTAATTAATCAAGCTAATTAGTATTCTATAATCGCAAATCCAGTATAGGCTCTAAGGAATGAGAAAAATGAGGGATGACGCCGGAGAGTAGCCCCGAGCCGCCAAGGTTAAGGATAGGAATATTTACTGGTATTCACGACCACAGAACACTATGTCACAAATCAATAATATCAGAACAATTAAATAATCAATTCAATCAATTAATGTAAAAACGTAAAACAGCCGCGACCCGATCCCGCGTATTTACTAAAGTCTAGTTTGTGCTTGAAAGAACCGCGCTTACGAACCGACAGAAGAGAAAAGACCCCTTTCCTAAAATCTACGCCCGTATTTATACTCTATTTCGGTGATTTCGGCGATCTTGGTGATTTCGGCGATCTTGGCGATCTTGGTGATTTCGGCGATCTTGGCGATATCGGTGATCTGGATGATTTCGGTGATTTCGGTGATTTCGGCGATTTCGGCGACTGTTCAGATGTTTACGCTATTTGCTATCCAGACATTATGAGGATAAGGTCCATTTTCCTGTGCTATGCTTTTTGACAATTCCAAGAACGTAGACAGACCACCACAGATAACAAATACGGAACAGCAGGTTATTACTAATAAGCAAATATTTCTTTGATGGTTATGTGTAAACACTTTAATCCTTTCTTATTTATTGGTAGTGATTAAAGTTTGGCCATAATAGACTATTTTCAGCATTGGATGTAATGAAATACTATATTTTTAGTAGTCTGTACATGTGTGAGATCCGCACGTAATGTGACGTATTGCTTGTAGACAATCTGTTTTAAGGTGTGACATTTTGCTTAACGATAATGTATACTTTTGTCAATGAATTAATGTTGCTTGAAGCCCTTTTGTCCTTAAAAAGTATGAGTTAAGATGAATTATATTTTATTTAGACATAAGGTGCTCCTAAATCTCTATGAGAAATACACAACAAATCATTTGCATCGTATTATCTAAAACCGTAAGCATTCCCCATAGCTTGACCAAGGTGGTTCATAATTAATATTCCTTCATGAAATTCAGTGTTCTTATTTCAATCTTATGTACTAAAATATTGGAATCCTTGAGACTATTTTGTCTATGGTGTCGGACAGTCTAAGGCACACTTTACAAGAGTCCAAATGTGTGTAAGCCGCTTCACTGATTTTGAGGGTGGCAACACAAGAGATATTCCTCTGACTTTACCTTGTTTGTCGGACATTCTTTGGCAAATAAGTTGACAAATATTGACAAATATTTCACAGAATTTATAGTGCTTGTACTTGATGTGATAATTAAATATGTCCCCTGTTTCATGGAACATTGTTTGAAATTAATACTATTTAATTTCGTATTAATTGATATATAAATGTGGAATATTATTCCATACGAGTATGAGAGAGTATTAATATTTTATTTGTGAATTTTGACCGGAACGAGACCCCGTTTCGTCACAGCTAGAGTCGCCAAACTGAGGAGTGCGGAGTAGTCGAGGATGTGCATCGCTTTTTAATGACATGTGTTAAGACTAAAAAGACGTGGTAGCCTGGTGGTTTGACCTGTGGCCTCTCAAGCAGAGGGCCGTGGGTTCGAATCCCGGGGTCACACCTCTGAGTTTTTCGGAATTTATAGGTGAATTTGAAATTTAGCATGAGCTTTTCGGTGAAGGAAAACATCGTGAAGCAATTCAATGGTGTGTGTGAAGTTCCCATTCCGCAATGGGCCCGTGTGGGAACTATAGGCCAAACTCTCTCATTCTGAGAGATGGCCTGTACTTAGCTGTGAGACGTGTGTATATTATTATACTAGCTGTTTCCCGCAACTTTGTCTGCATAGGATTCGTTTATCGCTATCCCGCAGAAATTACGCAATTTTCCGGGATAAAAAGTAGCCTATGTGCTATTCCTGGCCATAATCTATCTATGTTCCAAATTTCATCCAGATCTATCTAGCCGTTTTGGCGTGAAAGAGTAACAAACATCCAAACATACTCACAAACTTTCACATTTATAATATTAGTAGGATATATATATATATTTATATAGTAGGATAGGCTGAAGATGATGATTGTGATGTATTTCGAGCCAGTAGGCGAGCTGTGTAGAGTTTGGGGCATTAACTCTTTTGGATGTGTTTTCCAATCAATACTGGCGAAACCATTGTCTGAGCCGACTAAATTCTGTTTTTTAAGAATAGGCCTTCTGGAGCTGCCAATGCTGACATGTTCATTTTCAAATGATCCAATCCAAGCTAAAAAAGTGAAACTTTTACACCTTTTATTTAGTTAACTAAGTATTTACATACAACTAGCGAGCGTCGTCACAACAACGCTTAGATAACAAACAATAACAGTGTACCTATCTAAATAGTCTTTCGAACATTGAGGAAATCTTTTATGTAGGTTAATCTTGTTGACCCTCTCGACATAAATTTGGCCCGCAATCTGGACAATGCTTGGGTCATATAATTGTCACAGACGGTTTTTACGGCCTTCCATAGGCATAAGAGCCGTTAAACAGTCGTGAAAACGTAAGGGAAGTGTTTACGTCAATTACATCAGATTCAAGTGTGTGATTCTCTAAAAAGCCACCAGCGGCCGTGGTCAACGAGTGTAGTGTAGGCCGTAGGGTGTCACAATCGTTTAGCCAAGCAAGTTAAACTAACAACCCGCACTTGGGCATTATTTGGTTCTGACACCGTATTGCTAGATTAAGTCTCAGGTGGTGATTAAGTTATGTTACGAGTGAAAATCGCGGAAGTTTAAATACAATAATATTCCCCCTTCCACTGAAAAGTATTAAGATAAATAAGTGACGTGCCTTTTCTGCGGCACAAGCTCGCTTTAAAGGGTTCAATGGGGGAGGGGGAGGTTACGCTTCCGTCTGACAAATTTCAGCGCAATCCGTTCAGTGGTTTGAGCTGTACGTTGACGATCGGTCAATCACATTTGCCTTTAATATAAACAGAAATGATAAGATCCATAGAAGAACTAGAATTAGTAACGTAAGGGTGCTATTAAAAAGCACTTTTACATCGAGTTGCATATCTGAAGTTTTAAATAATAATTGTTTTGTCGTGATTTGCCAGGTACCAGGCGATAGTGCGTCCCATGAGACCGCGCATGTCCAAAACGTGTTCACTGATCACCATCGCCTTGATCTGGGTGAGCGGGATGCTGCTCGCTATACCTTGCCTGCTCTACTCCACCACTAAGGAGTATAGGTGAGCTGCTTTAAGAAGCCAACACTTTAAAAGCCCATCAGAAAGTCACTCCTCGATAAAGACAATTTTTATTGATGAAAGAAAAACAACGGCAGCTAAGATGTCTAGGTTATATATCATAACTTTGGAATTAGTCCCAGGTATTCACATTTATTTTCATGGATGGGTGAACGAAGGACGCGGTGACGTGTCTGACATAAGCTTAACTCATGAAAAACCAGACCGCAAAAAACATTGAATGGAAAAGAAGAAAAATAAGCCCTGATAAATAGAATTTGGTTTGAATTAAAATCTAATGAAACGGGAAAAATCCAACTAAAAATAAAACACAAAATAAGAATGCCTCCAGTTACTAGAACTTTATTTACAATTCATTATATTTCAATTCAAAGTAAATTCTATTGCGGGAAATGGAGTGCTTGTTTTCTTTGTTTTCAGTCAAATGTTTATGGAGTAGATTCTGTTTATACATAATTAAATTTGGCCTAATTTCTAACTGCGCCAATATAATAGTACATTACTGTCTAGGCCAGGAAGTAGGCAATTGCTGGCTGAGTATTGGTTTGAACGGACGAGCTTGCGAGTCCCTTTAATAATACGAAGCTAGCAATGCTATTCTGGCCGAGGCAAGTATAGTGTTTTTCTCAAAAATCGAAAATATAACAACAACCAAAATAAATGAAAATAAAAATAGTGAAAATTGTTTTGCTTTGCCGCCTTTTTCTGTCAATGGCATTTGAAGAGTGTATTTTTCTAGCCAGAACACCTAAAGCTATTTCAGACACAGATAAACACGTTGTCGTACTAGCTTTTCTTTTAATTTGATGTTTTAAGTCTTGTGCCTTTCTTTTATAATGGTGATTTGCATTTTTAAAAAGTTAATAACTAGACAGTAATGGAATTTGTATGCAACATTACTGTCGAGTTTAGCGCGGCAGTAATGTTTTTTTTTTTTTAATTTTGGACTGACCGGCAAAAATTAACTTCCTGTTCTGATATGTAGTTAACAATGACGACTTTACCGGACATTTTTGAGAAAAATATATTGTATGTTGGTACGTACAACGCTAATCGTGACCTACCTAGAGTTAATATTATGATTTACTTGAAGGGAAAATATCACGTTCGTTTATTTGTGTAGCTAATTATTTAACTTTCAATTATTAAACAATAAATCAGACTCTACCTATTTATTTTAATTTCTTAAAAAAAACTATTTCTTTATTATTTTTTTATAAAGTTATTGCTATCATTGAACTTTGTTCTCCGTTTATTCAGTATAATGAGTAAAATAATAAACCCGAGTAAAGAAAAGGTTTTCCTTTAACTTTAACTTAGGCTTCTTAGTGTGTGTGTCTATTGTGTGTCGTATTGTATTGGTTTGTTCATGTCTACAGTGTTTCGATAGTTATCAACTGTCATCATTTTCAACTTAAGTACAGTATATTTGAATCTGTCTTATCAAACGAGTTACAGCTGAACGGCTCGGTGTCTGACGATTGATTCGAATTGAATCCCTTTGTTTTGAGCATATGTGGCATTACCGATCATTTCAGGCTACTGAATAATTATTTCAAATTCAGTTATTGTTCGTTTACAATAATTATCATTCAGTGAGTGCGACTTAAGTTATTTTGTTACAAGCTTTATATTAACTTGCAACGTATGTATGTTTGTCCGGGTGGTATCTTCATCCCATTGAGCGGAAATTTTGCATACTTATGTAAGTCAGATGACAATACAATAATCTGCTAGTAGAATCCTGGTGGTGCAACCAGGACCGACTCCGCTGGAGAGAACTCTTCTACGGTTGGTCCGATTGACTTGAAATTTATATGTAGGACGGATGACAATGCGAGTAGAGATAATAAAAAGTACAGTCAGCAAAAAAGCTTGTATCTAAAATGAACTTTTTAGGTTAGGTTATTGCAAAAATAACAGCATATTCACTGCCGGCAACTCTAATTTACTCCTTTGCAAAAAAAACTGTCACTTCTGTTTTATTTTTATTTTTAGGAAAATACTTATTTTGACAAAAAAATAAAGTAACTTCAGTTGACTTTTCCTTTATTTAGTAAACGAAACACATGAATATTTTTGTTAAAAATGTTTTTAAATGTCACCTTCGCTCGAGAATGTTACCTTTATCAAAAAGTGTAAAATTAATGTGGATTACTACTGGAAACAGAATTTAAAAAATTGGTTCAGTAGATGTAGAGATTACCCTACAACCTGACAATCACAAACTACCTCTTAATAACATGAGTATACATAGAATACTAATGAACAGAGCTCGGATTTTTCATGGCAAAATAAAACACTATCGTAATCTGGCTAGTGATAGAAACATCATTTTATCGAAATCGATAATTGTGCAATAGAATAAAAAACATGACCAAATAAAATAACATACTTATACAACATAAAAAAAACATACATAATTTGTATGAAGTTATATAGAAACGATCAATTTCTTCGTCGTAATCCACGTTAGTACACACAGCAGCACATGGCGTTTTATTCGTGTAATGATGATAGGAGTAGATAATCATTAGTTTTGCAACATTCTCTGGGAGCAAACAGTTTCGTTTATCACTATAAAGCCATTTATGTATACTAAATGTACGTTCAACTTCACTTGACGACAAGGGAGCAAATTTATAAAATTCATTGGTCATTCATTCTTTGTTGCCTGAGTATGGCAAAGAAATAATACTCGATATCGATAAAATGATGTTTCTATCACTAGCCAGATTACGACAGTGTTTTGTTTTGCCATGAAAAATCCGGGCTCTGCTAATGAATGATCAATGTCAAAGGCTTGGGGCTGGAACATGAACGGAACAAAATAATATGGATGAGAGGCGCTTTGCTGTCTCTTCAACTCTAAACAAAATTTTAGATTTTGCAGAAAACTTTACTTAACAAAATAATTGTCAATTGTAAATATGCATCGATTCTCTTTCGGAGTAACACAAATTTATATAGCATATCCTCAAACTTCGCCAACTGTAATTCAAATAGCCCCAATATCTTAAACTTCACGATCTACTCTTACCCAGTTCAAGGGTTCGATTGATTCACCGTGAACTTTGAGATCCCTTTTTACAAATAAGTGCGCCGTTGTATTTCTTTCTGTTTGGTGTTGAGTTTTTTATGTGCAATAAAGAGTTTACAAACAAACTTCGTTTGCAGATCCAAGGGAACACTGAAGACAGCGTGCCTGCTGAACTGGCCTGATGGTTTGCCAGACGTCTCCTACATGGACTTTGTGTTAGTATGTTATCTATAAGATACAACTAAGTACAACCCTCCTTCTCACACTCCGTTAAGCGATATGACACGTAACGTACTTCGTAAATCGAATTTTGGAGTATAAGGCTGGTTAAATATCAAACTGTAAGTACTTAGCGGCAAAAAATATGGCCCTCGTATATTACACTAGCTTCTGCCCGCGACTTCGTCCGCGTAGAATTAGCAATTGACATGTTTATCGCTATCCCGCGGGAATTATGCAATTTTATTGTAGGCCGGTGATTTTCTCAACATATAACAGATAAACAGACAAAAATTCTAAAAACTGTTGGAACGTGTTGTGTTATCGATTCTAAGTATCCCCAGCCATTTTTTTTTAATATATTCCTTTTACAGACTTTCGACCCTCTTCAGCTTCATTATATGTATAGATTATGAATGCATTATATGTAATTTTGTATGGAGAAAATTAAGCCAATTTTTTTACCGCTTGAATCAGTCTATCAAGAAGTAGTCACAAAATCATTCCAGGATATTTTAGCAGGTTAGTTTATCTGAAGACTGGTAAGTGAATATTTTTCAGGTTTTTGATTATAGTAGACAAATGTTTTCATAGTTTTCATTACATTGGTCGAAGTTCTAAGTGTACGGTGTCAAAGGTGAATCCAAAATTACGAAAAAGATCACTTAACCAAACCAGTAGTATATTCTTAAAGAATTCTAAGACACATTTTTTTGATAAAACCCGAATAAAAATCCGTGGACCACTTTAAAAGATCTAAAACGTACTGTGTACCTAAAGATACCTTGGAAATGAGAAACCCTCATCATTGGCGGCGATTAACAGACTTGTCGTTTATGACTACTTTGATTATGCTTAAGAAGAAAATGCTACGCTTCGGCTCTCGAACTAACTCGTCCATCATTGCTTACTTTCTATCCTCTACAACAATGTACTATAGATATATAGATAGCTACGAATAATAATAAGTCAAGTAAGTAAGCGTAATTCCCTAACAGTTGCCGCTTCAATTGTCATTCTACTTACGCACACAAACTAACAGCAATGCAAACGTGACACCTGTCACTCCGATAGACAATACTTGCACGCGATTAGCCCGCGCGTCGTGATTGTGTCCGCCTATTTGCGGTAAAGGAAGGGTGCGTGGATCGCATGCATCCAGAGTCGTCAAGCATGGTGTCCTAAAATATTTATTTACATACGTATGAAAGGTGAGTCCTCTATTTTTCATATCTGAATGACTTCTACACCACTTCTCACAACACGATGGCATATTTTTCTAATGTATTAGCGCAAAAATACAATGATAACGTCACGATAACGGCTCGATCGTCCCAGGCGAACTAATTTGCCGCGCGGTACATATTTTAAGCCCCGCCCCCTACGGTTCACTTCGCGTGGAATGATTTTTCGGGCTTAGTTACGCTTCTTGGCTTATTATTATTCGTAGATAGATAGGTAGTTACGAAACTGAAATACAGTAATTTAATTCACAAAAATATCCATTTCATCCCCGCCGGTCCAAGTTATCATTGACTAAGCATCCAAAAACAATTACAGTAATGCCGTCTGACATATCCTTTGTGAATTCGTATCCCATCGCTGTCTACACAATTCGTTTGAACTTGTAAAAGTCGTGTCGGATACAAATGTTTGTTCTTTATCCTTGATCAAGAGGATTTATAATTTTATTTTCATCAAAAGCCTGGTTTTTCATGATCAATATTACCCAGCGCTTTTATAATGTGAGGAAGATTCGAGAACACTGTGATATTTTCCAGCAAAGACATGAAAATATCAAAAAGTATGTGGCTTTTAATTTTTTGAAGGGATAAGTTAGCCCTACATACACAATTAAACGGGGTGCGGGTCAAAAAACATTAAGTTTAAAATGCATAATGGGTCAAAATACACAATGTATACATACATAGGTACATACATATATCACGTTTTTGTCCCTTACGGGGTAGACAGAGCCTAAGGTAACAAAACCTTAAGGCCACGATTACAATGTTTCAAAATACATTAAAGCTATTTTTGGTGAATCTTTTAGCTAGACAAAATGTTTTAATCGCGTAATCTACAGATTGGTTTACGCCATGTTTATTTTAAAACTATCCTGTTAAGTTGCCGTTTACGGAGAAGGTTTGAACCATTATAAAATAAGTATTTTGAGCCACTGTGCATTTAAAACTTTATATATTTTTATTCGAACCCATTAAACATCTAAGACTAGTGAAATTACAAAATAAAGCATGTAAATAAGTATCAATATCACAAAAGCTTTCATGACGTGGATCTTCCTCATACATTATATATTATGCTCGACTTCCTAATAAAGTTACGAGAAACAAACCACTCTTTTGTCAAGGAAGTTTAACCGAAAATATTATAATTTACTAGCTTTCACAGAAATTTTAACTTGATATCTCTTCATCATTTATATTTTATAGATTAAAATGGATTAATAAGTTAGCTTTAGCCACTTTAAATTTAACAGAATTATTGTTTCATAATCTCTTTTGTGTTCGATTTGACTGAAGTACAATATTATAAACCTTTCCTATTTTAAAATACAGCTAATAATGATCAAAATAAATAGCTTAATATACAAAGTGTCTGAAAATTATTCGGGATTATTTCAACAGACGCTTGCATTAGGTAAAAAAAATCAAAAATTCAAAACTTTATTTCATTAATAGGCAGCCAAAGGCTCTTTTAGATCTCTTTTTTTGAAACTACCAAATTAATAAGTATAATTAAATTGGACACTCCAGTTCCTATAGGACTTTCATTGTAATTATGTATTCAAAATGAAATTACTTCTTTTTTGTGGCGTACACTTGGAACATCGGCTAGATAGTTACATAATTCTAAAAGCGTTTCGTCAATCGCGATTAAAAATAACTTTTGAGACGTTCACAAGCGGGTGCTCAGAAAAACTAACAAAATCACCTGCTGAAGTACCTAGTTAAGTTACTCAGCATTAAATTTAAGTCACTTGAAGTAAGTACTCATTGAAGATTGAGCACTGGCTTGAAAGAATAAATTCGCTTAGAAAACTCACGATAAACATCTCCTCAAAAAGAAAAAGTAGTTAATTAAAAGCTTAAATATAGAGGCTTCAGTTGTTAATTTGATAACTGAAATTGAATTTTCAACCGTTGGCTTTAAGAATATTAAAATGCGGAAAAGGTTTCAGTTACGTGGTCTGAATACAGAGTCGAACAATCAAGAAGTGGCGAGCCTAGAATGGGTGCGCTTTGAATGGCCTTTTCATTTCCTTTTTCGCTTTTCAACATTACTATGCACTCTTTTAGATTAGTCACACCTGCCAGTTTTCACGGTTTGCTGAATTTATCGGTGAGGAAAAAGTTAGAGATATTCTAAATCACAAAGCGTAACCCGCAGTTGTTCATTATTGAAGTATTAAATATTGTAATGCGCGATGATCAAATGTGCCAAGTAGTACCAAAGTCCAAAGTAACAATAAAAAAAATAGTGCGGGTGTTCAGAACGGTTAGTGTTAGTTGCACCAAGTCATTTTAGCAATAACATTAACAATAACCGACGATTTTGTGTCCAAGTTATTAAATTTCTAAACGAAACTGAAAATTAGAACACAGAAAAATCTGCAAACAACCTGTATACCGCTACTCCACCCACAGCAGTTGAGTAAGCCTTCGATTTTTCCTCTCTGTACCAACTGTCACGTGATCTTCGTTACTATGCGATTTTTTCGTCATCTGTTCGAATGATGTGCCTTTACGACACAATTACAAACTCCCGTGGAACATCTACTACTCACCAGAGACGAGAGAAGACGCTACAGTTCAAGTTATTGTTAAAGTAACTTGATGCAAATCGCTGTAAGTGTGAACTTGTGACACATAGCACGGGGTTATAATAATAATATGGAGGCCTTTAAAAGACAAGTGCACCACTATTTGCAAGGCCGGCAACGCACCAACAGTCCTAATGGTACTGTAGGTAGACACCTACAGCCTACCTGGTCATAGACATGACCAGCGGCGATCACTTAACATCAGGTGCATCACATGCCCGTTTGTCGGCTTCAATATATCGTCCGGGATAGTGCAATACCGCGTAACTAGCACTGGTAAGTACTGCGTATCTGCACAACACCCATAGAGAAAATCCGCGTAATTGGAATTAGTTAATACCGCGTATCTAACAAAATAAAGCCAAATTAAGATAGAATGCGAAATTTCGGCTCAATGGGTTGAAGATATCTGCTTCAAAATTGAGTTGCAATATTCCACCCTCATACAAGTTATTGAGACTTTTACGCAAAGGAGTTCGAGGCGTGTGTTGCGACAAAAACTTGCAATAAGCGAGTGTACAGAAATGGATATTTATATCTATCTCCTAGTGAAATGCAATTGTAAAAAATTCTGATAAATTCTTGGATAATCGATTGAAGCAGGCGGTACTTTGCGGAGGTCCACACAATGAATAAAAACAGTCACTTTCCTACTCTGCAGCCACGGGTGGTGCTTGTTAATTTAAGGTGTACTTAACTGCTCTTTGTGTCCATTAATACGCCATTTAACCTCGGTATACCTTGTATCTGGGTCCGTTTTTCAATTATGCAAAAGCCAGGCCCCCACCACTCGTTACATGAGGAACATTGGAGCACTGCCAGCCCTGAGTGCTCGCTCAATTATGGATTTCATAATAATGTAGGCTATGTTCATTTCAATAAACACTTACAGTACGTCTATTTTCTCGATGTCTCGGCATAATCGAACTACCAAATGTTTCCAACTGTATTTAAATCCAAATAGTACAAGGGCATAAATATTATGTTCGTTCCCAAGACGTCAAAAACATCTATTAGTAGTTTATGTGACTGTATTATAATGAAGGGCATTAAAACATGAGTTTGGGATTATGAAACGAACCTGTGCTACTGACCGCAACCCAACAACAGTCATGACACGGAGTTGGACGAGGTACTATAAAAAATAGACGCACTGTATTTTTATTATTTAATTCTCGTTTGAAAACTAAACTTTCGAAGTATTTTTTTAGAGGGGAAAGTATCTCTTTGAGATCGCCATAACTCAGCTTGGCTTGTTACGAGTTTTAACTGCATTATGCTGGACGCTTCCTATTTGCAAATAATTTTTCATACGCTACTGAGATTAAACAGTTTATTCAGTTGCTTGTTCTGTTTTCACTCGTAAACAAAATTAACCATCCTCTAGTCGCGTTATGAATTTATTTTTAACAAGGTTTTCACCGCGGCTTTGCTTACATGAATCGTCAGATTTGGCGGTCGAAATTGCGGGATTTTACTCAATCTCCTCAAGTTTTTACAAGGATTCCATGGGAATTCCCAAAAATTTCATCGTAGTCCTCATTTATGTTGCGAAATTTCATGTCTTTAGACTTAACTGTGAGATTTCGGGATACTGCTTAATAAATCCCGATCTCAAGGGAATTTCGGGATAAAAAGTAACACAATATGTTATTCTATAGATCTAGCTGTCTGCGTACAGTCAAGTTATTTATTTCCTGATGCATCGAGGAACCTTTTCACACAAAACCGCACAGTGACATCGCATTACTTAACAAGGAAAATCATTACGACACTTACTATCAAATGGTTCCATTTTGGGTTAGGAATGAAATTCCTTGACTGTACCAAATTTAAATCAGACAGACAGACCTACTCACAAACTTTTGCATAGCGTTAGAAAAACGTCTAATATTAATACGATAGGATAGTTATCGTTTTGGCTTGAGTTTTCACTATCTTATTGATTACCTTCTCAATAAATTTTTAGGTGGTAAGACCTTACGTAAGGTCTGTTTAATACAACCATCTTACTCGCTAATCCAGCCGCAAAGCAGCAGTGCTTTCCCTGCTGTATTCCGACTTGGAGAGTAAGACAACCGGTAAAATTACTGGCGCTGAGGCATTTCTTCTTAGCTCTCTAGGTCGGCAACAAATCTGCAATACTCTGTTAGGTACGAGTACTGCGAGTATCCATGATGGTGTTCATTTGATATCAGTCTACCCACTTGCTCGTTTACTTTACATGTCATAAAAAAACTGTTGGATATGACAGTGAAAACTATGTTTGTCCCATAGGTACCAGGTGCTGTTTTTCGTAGTGACGTACGCGGTCCCAATGTTGGGCATGACTTTTTTCTACTCTGCGATGGGCCGGGTGTTGTGGGGCTCTCGTTCCATCGGTGAGCTCACGCAGCGGCAGGTCGACTCTATCCGTTCCAAACGGAAGGTAAGCGGCATCATTGTCATCACTGCCATTTTCCTCGTTCTTATCACCATCGTCATTGCTCATAGATGTTTTTTTTATTAGCACTATATGGCATCCCACTACTGCGCAAAAGGCATCTCTCGGTCCGGTGCTGCGGGATCCGCAGAGGCTCCGTGCAGTAAAACGGCGACTTGCGAAATCGGGCAAGGTGACCCACGTGATGGGCCCGGCAGTTTATAACCAGCTGCCTGATACCATCATTTCGGCCTCGTCGTTAAGATGTTTTAAAATTAAACTCAGGAATTGGCTTCTCGAGCACACATTCTATACATTCGACGAACTCTTTTCCTGGCAGTCAAAGCCTACAGCTTTATGATTTTTAAAAAAAATGTTTTATTATTTTATTGGTGCTCTAGTTTTATTAAAATTGTAAATTAAAAATGACATGTAATAACTATAAGTATTACGAATAAAAGAGTATGAGTATGAGTATGAGTATGAATGTCAGGCCTGATGGAAATTCTCATCGTCAAAATTGTAGACTAGTGATTTATTATTTATGTATGTATGTATAAATGTTAAATTATAGTCAAATAACGGTTCTGATAAGCACACACACGCTTGCATTAAGTACGACGTGATGAAGAGTAGGGTGTATTTTTTTTATTAATCTTAGCCATTATTAAAATAAATTGGAAAATATGTAAAATATCTTCACTGTTTGATTTTACAGCGAACACGTAGCATAATAGGATAGCACGAATGGATCACACAATACAATATAATAATTTATGAGACATGAAATGTGGGACTGACTTCCCAATACGTACAGTGCAATATAGACCTGTCTATAGATAATCTACATAATATTATCAATATTCTGCCGACTTGCTACTTTGACGAAACGAGAAAGTTATGTAGGTATTAAATTACGCAAAACGTTACTCCGTCAAAGCGAACATCTGCAGAACGAAATTTGGTGCAATAAAAGCGGACAAATTTATTGGCCCCATGCAATATTGCAATGCATTCATCCGACGTAGAAAGCCAAAGGATCCATAATAAACATTGCATCAGGTTTTCAGATAAATATTAATCTAGTTATGAAGTAAATTTTGCATAATATCTGCGCTACGAACGCAAACAACGTTGAATATTAATTTATTAGGTATCTCATGATATTATAGCTCCAACGCGGAATAACTTATACCCTTTGTATGAGGTCAATACAATTTTTTTTTTTTTTTTTTTTTTTATGTGAATAGGAAGGCAAACGAGCAAGTGGGTCACCTGATGGTAAGTGATCACCACTGCCCATAGACACCCGCAACCCCGGAGGGATTGCAGATGCGTTGCCAACCTAGAGGATTAAGATGAAATGCCTCTTGTGCCCTTAATTTCCCCGGCTGTCTTACTCTCCGCACCGGAACACAGTAGTGCAAGCACTGCTACTTAGCGGCAGGATTAGCGAGTAAGATGGTGGTAGCGATCCGGACGGACCTTGCACAAGGCCCTACCACCCGCAAATACAATACAAAATATTGTTTATTGAACAACACAAATCAGTACAATTACAATACAGAAATAAAAAGACAAAGTAGACAATAGGCGGTCTTATAGTTTAAAAAGAACCGTAAATCATAAATCATCCACATTTTGTCATATATGTATGTAAAACTATTTTGTCCCCATTGTTATAAAAAAAATCAAATTAAACTCTACCATAAAGATCGACAGAACCCGCCTTCGCGGGGTTCCTATTTCTGTGCAGTTTGCCCTTCGGGCATTTGAAGATACCTAACACACCTAACCTAATTTTACTGTCTAGTGAGGATTTTTATAACAGTGGGGATTATTGCACAAAAAAAAATAAAATAAAAACAAAACAGCACACAGAAAAAAGTTCAATGGCGAACTTATCCCTAAAAAGGGATCTCTTAGAGCTAACCCACAGGTATATTTCAAGGATATACAATTATCACAAAATCTTGTTTCAAATGAGCCAAATGGTCTAATTCGGCAGTTGGCGGTCTAATTTACGTGTGAGTTCCTAATATCAACTTTTTGTTTCAGGTTGTGAAAATGTTCATACTAGTGATAGTAATATTCGGTATCTGCTGGTTGCCGTACCAGTCTTACTTCATCTACACGCACTTCGACCCATCGGTGCTGTACAAGAAGTACGTGCAGCACGTATACCTCGGCTTCTACTGGCTCGCCATGGCCAACGCTATGGTCAACCCTATCATCTACTACTGGATGAATGCCAAGTAAGTACGAGTTGGAACCAACAAACAAGTTAAATAGGTTACATCGAGCTTGAGTTTTGTTTTCTAGTGTAATAAAAAGAAAAGAAAAAGTCAAGTAATTGTGATATATGTCTAACTTTGATATAGGAAGATTTCAGTAAATTGAGAATGTCTCGTAAGTTTTCATATTTTGTCGTAGATTCTATACATACATACATATATCACGTCTTTATCCCTTACGGGGTAGACAGAGCCTAAGGTAACAAAACCTTAATGCCATGTTTAGCATGATTAACGGCGCATCGCCTGTAACATGATTCCTAAGACTTTCGCGCCCATTCCCTCGATGGGCTTTTACCATCTGCGTGGGAAGAGAAGCAACTGGTAAATTCTATGTTTTTTCTTCACTCCCAGACCAGCATGGAAGAATATATTCTATAAGGACGATAATAATATTAAGTATCTTTTACTAAAGAAAAGCATGGACTGATATCGGTATTAAAAAAATCGGCATCTGTATCGAAAAAGTAAGTATTTACATAATAATTGGTGTTATACAGTTTTTGATATTCGTATTAATTCGTAGCGCAGGTTCCAATAAAGCAGCGATTTCTATTGATAAATATTATTCTGAACATCAACGGAATGAATAACCGAATTCTATGAGCAGTTTTCGCGTAACCACAGATTAATTTCACTGACGGTATAATTTGGATATTATTTACGAGGGAAATACTTGAATAGGGGAGGAACTAAGCTATTCTTCGAATAATTACTCGTATGTTATGTATGGTACGAAAACAGCTAATGGAATATACATTGAATGTGTTACGTGATGTCGAGGTGGCCTAATACACGGAAGAGTAAGAATAAGAACAATAATGGTTCATTAGCAGATAGAATACACACAGATAAAAACAAATTGAATATACACTTATGATTATGGTTAAGCAATTTACGGGCAAGTGGGTCACTTGATGGTAAGTAATCACCGCCACCCACGAGTGTCCAACATTAAAAATTGCAGATGCATCGCTAGCCCATGGCTAAAAATATCTCATGTGTTTAATTTCGCCGGCTGTCTTAATCCCCTCGCTGGAACACAGCAGTGGAAACACTGCTGCTTCGCAGCAGTATTAGTGTATAAGACGGTGGTAGCGAATCAGATCCAGTTTATCAGATGACATATAGAGCCAAGCTTTTAACTCAACATGCCCTAGCTCCACTAACTGTGATGAGGATCCTTCGACTTCTAGTTCTCTCTACTCTACCTTAGTCAAAACATTATGTGGCTTAGCCGTTTCGTTAGTACAAGAACATAGTTAAACTCAGCTCTATATGAGATCTGATAACTTTTTGACGGTGGTCTTGTCTTCATAACATTTAACAAGGAAATTTCATTGATTTCACTTCCTTCTGGGCTTCAGGAACTACCTTAATAATTTTGATGATCATCAGCGAGTGAGTCAGTAACGAAATCGGTTTTTTTACTCAATATAAACTCTTCCCGCGCAGATGGTAAAAGCCCGTCGAGGGAATGGGCGAAAATCTTAGGAATCACATTATAGACGATGCGGTTAGCAACCCATCCCTATTTTGATTCCCCTTTCCACCTATACGCCCACAATCATAGTAAACGTTGCCTTTAGGTCTTGTTACCTAAGGTTCATGCTCAAGAGGTCCACTATTGACATATCCCGTAAGACTTCAAATAAAAAAGGTTGGTAGAATTCTTGCGCTTTGCTTGGCTCGTCTCGGTCTCGTCAGATAAATTTAAAAAAATGCCCTTGCGATCTTCAGTTACCCAGATTTCAAAAATGAATCGTCATAATGACAATCTGCAAAGTTATTTCCATTTCGCTCAAATAAACAATGTGTTGTGTAAGTCAAGATGCGGCGGTAGCCTTGGACAGTTTATAAGTATATATAAGTTAGCGTTGCCGGGGAAAAGTTTTATATTACATACGCCCAAACAAAGCTGGGATTATGTCGGCATCAGATATATTCTGATTTAGTGAAAAGGTTTATTTATTCCGAAAAGAACCTTCATCGAATGTTCGTGTAATTGTTGGACTTCAATAAATCGTGGATTAAATCTGCGCATATACGTAAAGGAGGGACTTCTATTGCTATAAAATTTATTGAGCTGTTACAATATTTTGAGCGTATTTTTCTTTGTTTATTTTTAATTTTTCTGGATTTTGATTTCACACCAATTTGTACGGAAACGCCTTTTATCACGGTATCTGTCCAAACGTTAGAGTTAAGTTCATAAGATTAGTTCTCTTATTATCCGCTAGATGTCGCTGTACCGGCGACATTTGTGAGAATTTGTGTGGAGAAATAGACATAGTCAGATTATAATAATAATAAATAGATTAGTAAATCTAGATAACACCATAGATTAATAAATCTATGTGTTTTATTTCTGTTCCCCTCGAAACCTTGGTGCATTATTTGTACAGTATCCTAAAACGGTATCAGATCTAAACAGAATGCATTGACTTAACATCAACTTGGTATCTCCACGAGTTGCTGATAATTAGGGTCATGGCAAACAACCCGACAACAAAGTGATCCTAAATGGGTTCTGTTTTATCCTTTCGAGGAACCGGACCCTAAAATTATAAGTCTAACCAAATATAGACAAAATTGCGTCGGTACCTAACACAATCGCTACGCGAAACACGTAGCGCCTCTACAGATCTTTATCGCTCATTATAAATGTAGACCGTGCTACGGCTCGCTGTGTAGCGATAAGCGGGCGTATTCCTTATCAACCATGCAAAGTTGATCTACTTAGTTGAACATTTACTACCTTCTAGTGGATCTGTGAACAATAGACTTCCCGAAGCTTATCGGATTTGTATGATATGCAACGTGTTACACCACCCACTGAAAACATGAAAACATTATGTTCAAAATCAAGAGTAGAATCGAGTACACTATTATATTATTAATGTAGGTAGTTCTGTTTTTCTTATCGTGCCTTGTCAAAATTTTACAAAAATGCATCACTTAACATGCATATAAATGTCTATGGGATACACACGGATTTAAAAATGAACACTAGATTTATGAATTTGGTAGGTAATATAAATCATTTGAGGTGTCTGAGATTTTCAGTTGGAGGTGCAACACATTGTAAATACTTAATTATGTTGAATAACAAATTATTTTTACTTGTTTGTAGGAATAGTCGTTCGACTGGGATCGAATCCGGAGAAGTTTCGTGTCAACCTTTTTTTTTACAAAGATAATTATCAAGTCGAAAGTCAGTACTTAAGCATAATATTTTTTATTAAAGTCTACTTCCAGATGAGAAATATGTCTCAATAGACATTTCCCTGTTAAAAAGACCGCGTTTATTTCCACTCTGATAACTTTTTATAATGAAAGCGCTCTAAGTTCCGTTGTAAATTTCTTTGAACAAACGAAAAGTATTTTCATACAAGTACAATATTACTTATTGGATAACTTTGTTGTGCGCCTGTCTGTCAAGATCCTTGTGCCCTGGAACTCGTGGCGGATTAAATAGGGTTATGGTGTCTTTCATCCGTAAAAAATAAGATTTTATGTTAACGTGATTTAAAGATGCAACCTTTTCAAAGTGTATTTTCATACGAAAAATGAGTAAAATTATGGGTTATTCTCGAATTATAAAGTTTGATAAGAAGTATAGGACCTCACAAGACAAGCTAGGTTAAGGAAATATGCTGCCCAAAAACATAATGTAAGTATACATCGTTGTGTATACGGTATTTTGTGACGAACGTGTTGTGATGTTTAGTGCGAGTTGGACCACGTTACTTTAACAATATAATTAACTATAACCGACGATTTTGAAATGAGATGTTAAAATTACACAAAGGTTTTTGATTACTGTAACGTGCAATGTTACGGTTACAGGAGCCTTACAATGACGTCTTAATGCGTATTAATTCCGACTCAGTTCAGGTTTTAGCTGTCATTTCGCATTAAAACGTCATGGTAAGGCCTCAGAACGCTGATAAGTACCCGGCTTTGTAAATGGATCTTCCCAATCCTTCACATTGTGGCCTGTTCCTCTCAAGAATTAGGTCAAAGTCTAACAAAAATACGACCTCATGAACAATATGTAGTAAAAGAAGCATAACGACCCCGAAGAAGGCCGTAATGCACAGTGACAAACAACATCAACATCTTATTATATTAGCGAAATATGCTTGCCAAATATTTGCGTGCTGTTTTTACGTTTACGCTGTCTCTTGGGCGTAAACAGGGTTTTGTAGCTATAGCTCCCTTCGCCAAGCACGCACAAGCCTTTATGGTTACTTTTATTATGTACTGAAGATCTTTTTTGATGTTGGTACTTGTGAAGTACCCTTGTGTATCTGTTGGGACATTATAAACCGAGCGTAAACTCGGTCATGTTTTTTGATGCGTTATTGGCATCCATTTGGTGCCAGTCCTGCTGTGTGTGGTCTAGAGTAGTGTGGTAGCACGCATGCATTGTCTCCATCTTATCATACCATAAATATCCACACCATATGTCCCTAATAGGTACCTCTTAATACCCCTTCCTTACATGCTGGTCTGGGAGCAAAGAAAAACATGTTATGTTAATTGCTTCTCTTACCGTGCAGACGGTAAAAGGGCGAAAATCTTAGGAATTATCATGTTCATCCAATTTCTTATTTGAATTGACAGCCACGTCTTATGAATGTACAGTCAAATTTTGATAGTAAGTGTCGTAATGATTTTCCTTGTTAAGTAATGCGATATCACTGTGACGTTTTATGTGAAGATGTTCCTCGATGGGTTGGGAATCAAGTTCCTGACTGTACACATTTTATGACGTGCAAAGAATTTTAATTATTGAGTGAGAGTCACCATATTTGGCTGATGGTACCTAACTCTCCACTCACGTTATTTCTATGGACCAAATATTTCGGCCGTAAAGTATACTCTCAAATTCGTGTACTCGTATTTTCCAGTACATTAATTATTATTCGCATTTCATACGAGATCAAAGGAACAAGTGAGTGTCTCTAAAGGTACCTCTGTTTCTGATTTTTCGCTACAATAAACCGAATTCCAGAATAACAAACTCTTTGATAAAAAATAAAAGCAACGAGCACGATTTTAAAACTAACTTACTTTGAAACATAAATGTGAAATGATAGCCAAGTTCAATATTAAAAATCTGCATTGTTATTGACTTCGTCGACAAAAGTATTGACGTGCAAATATATGGGTACCTAGATCTGAGTACAAAATCCTGCATTTATTTCACTTGGGATGTAATTAAATTTCAAGACTTGACTTGGCTAGTTTTTACCAACAAATACCAAATTTTAGAAAAGTAACATGGATAAAAAAATTGTATAGCCTGTAAGTAGAAACTAGCCAAGTCAAATCTTGAAATCGAAAGTGTCAGTATAAATTCAATATAGAGCATACGATCATTGAAGTAAACGTTACATTAGAACAAACAATTCTTTGACTATCCGATAAATACCCCGCGAAGCGATTAAACTTTCGTTGTGAGTTTTTACTAAGAGGATTTTTATGTTCTTTGATGCTGAAACCGCGGCTGGGATTTGGAAGTTGATCAATTATCTCTGGCAGAGACGTAATGGATATTATATGGATATTCGGCAACTTCCTGGTATCCAGCCGATCCAGGTATACAGTATCAGGGGCCTAAAAACTTTCTTTTTTTAAAAGAAATGTGAGGCAAATAATACAAAATTTACTAAAATTTGTGAAATTCAACCACTACGAGTACCACAAAAAAACCGGCCAAGTGAGAGTCAGAATCGCACAAGATGGATTCCATATCATTATCTAACATCACATTATTGCAAACCTAAAAAGATAGGCAAACTGGAAAAAATCACGTTTGTCGTATGGGAGCCCCCCTAATGTTGTTATAGCGGCAACAGAATCATCTGTGAAAATTTTAACTGTCTAGCTATCACGGTTCGTGAGTTACAGCCTTGTGACAGACCGACAAACGGACACTGGAGTCTTAGTAGTAGGGTCCCGTTTTTACCCTTTGGGTACGGAATCCTAAAAAGGTATGACAGCTAAATATTTCCGATTTCTTCAAATCACATACGTGTAACACCTTTTTGCAATGTCTAAGACAACAGGCCGAACATCCTGGCCCGAATATTCTCCTAGGAGCATAAGCCCTTACAGCTCGCTGGATATCTGGTATCTAGCAAAAGAACTATCCGTTACAGATGTTATGTAGACGAAAACAAAACCAATGAAGACACCGCCTCGTAGTAGCAAACAGTAATCTGTCCAACGCGATTTTAACATTCTTGTGCTAAAAATAATGTATTTTGAACATCCTGGCAACTGAAACTGGTATTGAAAACTATTGGGTCTGCAGAGACAGTTCAAGTCTCATAAACTAGTTATTTAATTTAAATAATATTTGCAAAACAAGTGGAGTTTTCGATTTTTGTCAAAGTTGCGTTCGGTAATCAAGGTCGCAAACTTGAATTATTCATTGGGGCAACATCATATTAGGCAGGGGCAACAGACTGCAAAAAATCAGAAGTAGGTACCGTATTTGATGCACGCGCTCATGCATTAAGTTAGGTACTGGAATGTTACACTTTTTCAATATTATAATAGGTAACGGCAGCAGAAGCGGCGAATAGTAATGAGCGAGTCAGTCGTTCAACTATATTCTAAGTCTCTGGCTGTCCAAACTCTCCCCGTGTTACGATAAAAAATTGCTATTGAACATTCTGCAGTGCCGGCCAACTCAATAGGGAATGATTCGGAATATTTCAAATTTTAGATCCAGTTTTGAACTAGCCGATTCCAACTTTAAAATTTCAATTTTAAATAACTTTCTGTATTCGGACTCTTCAATACGGTCAGTTTTTACGGCATAAACTTATTTATTGGCTAGAATTCTGAATTGGGCATAGCTTTGCATCTCGCTATTGCTCGCTTGACGACTGATTGCTATTTTGATCCAAAGCGGACGTAGATTGCTTTGTTTCGGGAATGGCTTTGTCTGTCAGTTTAGTTTACGGACCTTTATTGGTTTGATGACGTTTGTTTCGTGAAATGTATGAGAACAAAACGCGTCTATTTCCCAATACCAGCGCTGGCAACTTCTGCGTAAGCGCAGTATTAGCTGAGCCTGCTCGTTGAGTGAGGTTTACCATGTTGGAAGACATCCATTTTTAAATGCTGAGCTTGGCAAATTGAACCTCTTTGAACAATTTTGTCACTTATTACATGTTGTTAGTAGTGTTTTTATTGATCGTTGGCTTTATCGCAATGTGTGTAACTAAATATTCGAAAATACCTGGTTCAAACTCGCGCACATCAAAGCGTTTTATCGCGATGGACTTAGCTTGCGCGGCCACACTTCAGTCGGCTCGCTGATGTTGAGCATAGCAATAAAATAAACTATGCATCTGTAACGTGACCATTTATAATATTTGCCGCAAGCCGAAGACGAAGTTTTATCGCAATAATTTTATCGCGATCTGTCGATGCGTGTGACCGTACCATTGATTTTTGCGCCTGTGTCAAATCTGAGTCACTAAAATTGATTTCTTTCGCATCTCTTTGGTATTCAGAATTTACCCCTAGCGTTGAGTGGTTAAGGTATCTGCCGCGCCCGAGATTGGGTAGTCAATTTATGGCCGAGCGTGCCCAATCCCAAACGTGATAGGAGTTTCAAACAGACCTATCCACTTTAGTGCCATCTAACGGTATTATGATTGCAGACTTACCCTCATTATGCGAAACTGTTTCCGGCAGATGAGCATACTTGAACTACCCAAAAGGCAGAACACAGTTACTTATTTACTTACATGTGTTTATTTAACTTTATTATAAGAGTACCGGTTACAGTACTGACTGAGAGATCAGCGCTCAGTCTAGACCAATAAGAGGGCTTAAAATTTGACAAACATAGATCTTGAATATGATACAGATATTATTATGTTATTAAAGGAACTTTTGAATGAACTTGATCATTGAATTAAAAATCAATAAATTACGTCTTGTTGTAAGCTACCAGCGATTTCGGAAAGAATGTGCTAAAAGGATGTGCCAACTACTAATACACTAACTACAACAAAAAAGCATGTTATTATTTTTTGTATACCTTCTTTTCTAGTGAATCCAAAGTCAAAATTGGAATGAAAAAATTAAACGCAACAAAAGTATGCATATTGTAGAGTGAAACGGAATAAGAGTTGGTAGAGTTATAACAGTGGGAAGTACCCTGCAGAGTAATTTATGTTTCCGACAAACATAATAGTTACTCTCACGTGTCGCTAACTGAATAAATTTGAGGCTAGACTGTTGTTACTTGTTTTGTTAATAATTATTACCTACTATATCTTTTCTGTTTTCAGTCTACATAGTCTGTCAAAATTGTATTTGCTCCATATTTATGTAGGCACATAGTGGAAAATGCGTTTTGAGTGTGGTTAGTAAAAAAGCCGTAGTGACACAGTGGCCAGTGGTTTTAACCTATGGCCTGTCAAGCAAGATCGTGGGTTAGAGCCCGGGCTCGCACTGTTCGACTTGAACTGGGCGGACAAAGCTCAAGGTCGGGGCGAATGGAGAAAATCGGTAGAGGCCTTTGCCCCAGCAGTGGGACACCTATCCAGGCTAATAATAATAATGACAAGGAAAGAAAACGAGCAAGTGGATACCACTACTCATGGACACTACAGGATAGCAGATGCATTGCCAGCTCTTAGAGCCAAGATGGACTACATCATGTGCCAGTAATTTCACTGGCCTTCTTACTCTCCACGCCGGAATACAGCAGCGTAAGCACTGCTGCTTAGCAACTGGATTAGCAAGTAAGGTGGTACCGATCCAGACGGACTTTGCACGGGGGCCTGCCACCTGCAAAAGTACACTACGGTACAAAGCACTAGTGCCATGTCTTATCCACACTGCCTTCCGGCAATTTTTTTTTGATCGAAGGTCTGGAAAATTGGCATTGTTAATTTTTTTTAGTATGCTCCAATTCGAAAACCATTTTGAGAAAAACCATCAATTATCCGATTTATTTTGTCCGATTTCAAAAATACTTTATGATTGCAGATATTTTTGTAAAAGTACTTTGAACCTTTGTTTGACCGAACGACCGGGTTTTTAGACAGAATGCAGCATTGAATGTTGGCCACAAAAATGAAAAAAAAAGTTTGGCCATGGCAACACTGTCACGTGTCACTGTCAAATCTAACAAAACCATAGACAAAGCCGTTTTTTTATAGCCAGCCGAACGAAGGCGATTGGGATTCTGTCTAAATTCACAAATTATCAAACAGCGAAAGAATATTTATTATTAATTTACAAAGCTACGTACAAATAAATACAAATACAAATACAAATACAAATACGTTTATTTCGTCATCACAGGTAATAATAATAATAGATTGTAAAAATGGGGTTTTCAGTACGAAGACCATGATGAGCCCATTAGGCATACGAAAATAAAATAAAATTAGGTACAATGTAATACTAAACTGAATACAGGAATAATTATGTCAAACAAATAATAAGATAATAAATTATGTCAAACATTGAAATACAATAATTATGGATAATCATGATAATACATTATGCCAAACATTACAATACAATAAATTAGAAAAAGAAAAAAATGATGTCGTACAGTGGCAGTAATTACTTATTTATTTAGGCATGCTATTGTCATTAAAATAATCTAAAACACTATAATAACACCTTTCGGATAAAAAGTTAAAAAGCCTTCGTTTGAAATTATTTAATGTTGCATTTTGCCAATCCTCAGGCAGTCTGTTAAATATTTTAGGAGCCATTACTAAAATATTCTTTTTCATCAAAGCTGTTCTAGAATTATCAACGCGTATTTCAGGCTTCCTGTATCGGAGGTTTAATTTCGTTGCTGTTTTTTTCATCTCAAACAAATTGAGATTTTCTTTAACATAAACGCAGCATTCAAAGATGTATAGGCATGGGAAAGTCAAAACATTCATTGATTTAAAATGTGGTTGGCAGCTTTGTGACGAAATCAGTCCAGCGATGGACCTGATACATCTTTTCTGAGCCCTAAATACCATATCTCTGCATGTAGAGTTCCCCCAAAATATTATTCCATAACGCAGAGTTGAGACTACAAAACCATGATACGCTGTTAGGACTGTTCTACGATCACTAATTTTCGCTAATTTATAGAGAGCATATGAGAACTACGTAAAAGCATAATATTCAAATCAGTTGCTTGAAATAGTCCATTTTATCAAATAAAGGTGTTAAAAGCACAGCTTAAAAAAAATGAACAATGCCAATTCTGTATTTGGCATCACAGTCATGCTCATAGTGACACAGCTTTGTTCACTTGTCAATTTTATTTCGAGAAGCTCTAGGTGTTTTGGCGTGTAAATATGTGAAATTTTCTCTGTCAACGTAACCAAATGCCCTGCTGCGAACCTCTTATAAAGGTAGTTACACCGTTTATGGGGTGTGAAACCCCTTGACTTCCATTTCACCTATTCACGCGTCTTGGCTTCGCATAAAAATGTGAGGTATTAATCACATGGAATATCACCCGAGGGAAATTTATAAGTTTTCCATTTGGATACTTACACTAGGTCATTTAGTAGCGTAGATAAATTTACCAATAGAGTGTAATAGCCATACAATTCTTTTGAAAACAAAACCGGTCAAATGGTGGACAGCATAAAAAGAGTTTTGTTGTTTGAATGAAGCGAAAATGTAACTACCACAACGATCGCCTAGCCGCTAACACAAAAGATCTTGTCTTATAAGGAAGTCAGTTTGTAAAAGTACATACCTAAGTAAATACCGTATTGTACAAAAATAGAGAAAAGAATAAGTACAATTGATAAAAAAAAGAGGGGGCAAACGAGCAGACGGGTCACCTGATGGAAAGTGATCTACATCGCCCAAGGGACACCTGCAAGACGCGGGGAACCACAGATGCGTTGCCGGCCCTAAACACATAAAACACAAAGGTGCACAAAGGTGAACTTATCCCATAATAGTAAATAAAAATTTGCATGAAAGTATTCCGCTGTGACACGAAAATTAACTATAATATGCAATTTTCATTTCACAACGGAACTTTTTCCACTCAGTCGTTTTGTTTTTCAACTACCATTTTTAACGTGGCCCAACTTTTTGGTCTTCACACCACCGTGCTAATGGCAGTATGGCTGGTATGAGTGAAAAATCTAAAGACTTTCTGAATGGACCGTGTTACCTCTGTATTGCTTAATTTCTCTATGTTTGGAGGTGACCGAGTTTTATTTCAGTGACTTTTTTTCAGCGTTAAGGCTGACCGTGTTTGATTACTTAGTGGGAACTCATTTGTAACGTCTGGAATTTCACGCCCATCTTTTGCTGGGCTAATTACTGAGACTGCCCATTATGAGACTGACTACGTCAAGGCCAGTGAGCAGCGCCATTCGTCACACATACTGCTGTGTGGGTGTGGCTGTGAGCGAAAGAGATGAAACCATGCGGACGGACTCATAGAAAAACCACTAATTCTTAAAAAGAACTTTTTTTTAATGTTAGAGAGGCCAGACAAACGAACTAGTGGGTCACCTGATGTTAAATGATCACCACTGTCCATAGCGCTTAGCGCTAGCGTATATCGCATAGCTAGCCATAGCGCATAGCGCTTTACGCGATGCCAGTAACTACAAGCAAATTCAAAAGGCAAACTGAGCTAACTTATTGATTACTTTTTGTTTGTAAATAAGAATTAACAAAAAACTTTAGTGGTTTACTTATTATGAAGATATAAGAAATAAGAAACGTTTGTTTCAATTGTGAATACATTTATGATTTTATGAAATAAACTAAAGCTACTTTAAAAGAAACAATAATAAAACTTACGCTAAAAATTTTAATAAATACCTAACTTTGGACCCATAGGTTTAGTTCTCATCACGCAGGCAGCATTCCCGCGCTGTATTGCAATTGCAAGTCTTTGCGGTAGAAAGCTGCCTGCACGAGGGTCGTCCGTTGCCTCCCTCAGGCGCTTGCTTATGGCGCAAGTGCACCCTTGTCCCACAACCCCAGTGTCTGGAGTGTTCAGCGCCAAGACACTGGTCTTTCGTGATCGTCGATCAAAATCCTCTTTTTCATTGATTTTGGATTACTATTTATCAACAGGGACGTTCACAATGGTATTCATGTAATCATGTGAATTGTGGCTGTAAGTAACTACAGTATTGTCAGATTCCATTAAAATTTGATTTGTCTTTCCACCTATACGCCCACAATCGTGCTAAACATGGCCTTTAGGTCTTGTTACCTTAGGCCTCCGTAACCTGTAAGGATACGATCAATTTTTTTTTCAATACATACATATATACATAAATTACGTATTTATCCCTTTCGGGCCAGACAGAGCCCATGGTTATAAGACCAAAGCCACGTTTAACATGATTGCGGGCGTATAGGTGGAATGGGGAAGCAAAATAGTGGTGGGTTGCTAGCCACATCGCCGATAACCATGATACCTAACATTTTCTCCCATTCCCTCGAAATAAGGCTAAAATTGTAATGTACATCGTACCCGTACCGCGACGGGGCAGGTCATTAGATATTGACATATTATATTATTATTATGTAATAGCACAATACTTACGTAACGAGTCTAGTTGGTCGTCATATATGTTTCGCCCACGTTGAGCCTGTTTTCTTTAGCTAACGATATTACCGATATTTTTGTCTTCATATTTTGAGCCGCTTAAGCTCTTCGTATATAATTGAATTAACTTTACGTTTTATTAACTTTAATTCCCGAATGGCGTTCAACGAGTATATATTATTATTAAATTATTATATTTACCGATATCTTAGGAGTTTAATAACTTTATTAAATTTTTGGCTGGTTAGGCTTAAGTGTTTAATAATTAATTAATTGGATAATGATAAATAAAAATCTGACTGAACGAGCGATAAGGAAAGTTTATCGAGCCTGCCGCAAGCGGAACGCCGTGATGTCATAGTACCATAGGCGCTGGCAGAAGAAGCTGCCAGCTCTGCGGTCACCTGTATAGCGTCTATTAGCCTCTTCGAAACATCTTTGAAGAGGCTAATAGCGCTAGAATCCCACGGACCAAGGGTCTCAACACCGAAAGGGACAAAGTTATGTTCGGTGCTGAGACCCCTAGATTTATTTATTTATTTATTTATTCATTGTCAAGTCATGTACATACAATATGAAAATGGTAACATTGTTCTAAGCCAGTCCATGACGCCCTGCAAGGGCACACAATAGTAGTTAATATCTAAATCTAGGGTTGTAATATTTATTTATATAGCCTTTTTTATTCCGAATTCGCTACAATTTCATTTTTGTTGTTGTTGTTGTTGTTCTTTCTTTTTATTATTAAATTGTCGCGTAATTCGGCGTGCCTCATGGCATAGGCCTCCTCCGTGTATTGGAGGGTTTGGGCTATAGTTCCCACGCGCGCCCAGTGCGGATTGGGAACTTAACACACACCATTGAATTTCTTCGCAGATGTGTGCAAGGTTTCCTCGCGATGTTTTCCTTCACCGAAAAGCTCATGGCAAATTTCAAATGTAATTTTCGCACATAAATTCAGAAAAACTCAGAGGTGCGCGCCTGGGATTTGAACCCACGACACTGCTTGAGAGGCCACAGGTCAAACCACTAGGCTACCACAGCTTTTTTTTTTTTTTTTTAATATATAGGTAATGTCAAAAACATACATACATACATACATAAATCACGTCTTTATCCCTTACAGGGTAGAAAACATGCCATGAAATTAATTAAGCTCATTAAACTATACATTGACATTGTTAAATTCATTAATGTTATTCTATTCTAGTTAATTATTTGTTAATAAAATGAGATGATTTCAGAAAAATAGTATGTCAATTAAATCTAAGAATTATTACAATAGTTCACAATGTCATATAAATTCAAGAAATATCAATAGGTAGCTTAAATGTCAATGTTTCTATAATTTTCGTTTAAATTACTTCACAGTTTCATCAATTAAAAACTCGTTATTTTATGTGTAAAGCGTGTAAAGTATTTACTAAGTAGTGCCTCCATAGCAACGGTCGATGTGCTTTGAGCAGGCTAACTAAGTTGAAATGTAATTTGCCACGCAATCGAATTAAGTAGAAAATGGAAACCTGCGGTACTGACAGCTCCGAGCTAAGTGCAAAGGAATAAGTAACAAGGAATAAGTAACAAGGATTGAAAGGAAATTAGATGATTATTGAAATGAGTTCGGCCGCGCAGCATGCTTTTAAATAAATGCGAAAGTTTGTGAGTGTGAGTGAGTGTGTATGTGTCATTTGTATGTTTGGTCTTTCTTCACGCTGGAACGATTGGACTGATTTAGATTAAACTTGGAACTGGAAAAAGCTGGTGCCCTAGATTATAATATAGGCTACTTTTTATCCCGGAAAATTGCATAGTTCCCGCGGGATAGCAATAAACATGTCAAATGTCGTAGCTGCCTAGAATCGCAATGTAAACAACTATTGCTTGAGTATCATAGAAGTGCACTAAGGAGGGATTTTTCGAAATTCCCACGGAATATAACAAATGGGGTTTACAAGTCCACTGAATTTTAATTACTAGAGTAACTTTAATTACTTTGCTAAAAATTAATTTCTAGACTTCTAAATTCCAACGACATTTATATTATTATTTCGAAATGTTCTTAACTATTTTTAATAGAATCTTGAAATTTAGTATACCAGAAGCTAATTATGATATCTGAAAACTGATTTCAGGATGCGAAATTTCCCTAGGATAGAAGGGGAATTATTCTATGTAACTGACATGCTGATATAGTTTGTTGGTATTTAGCAGACATATTCCGTGAGGGTCCAAATAGGTGCACTACGAAGGGATTTCTCAATTTCCATCGGGATTCCTCAAACATGCAATGAAATATTGATGTTATTCTTTATATTAAGCTTTTACGTGGCACGTTTCAGGTGCGACTAGACGAGAGGTCTGTGAGATTTCATACAACATTGCAGGCCAAGGCCGGCAATGTGCTCTTTTTTAATTTCCGTTCCACACATGTTTTTGACACAGCATATTGGCATTCAGCCATAAAAAAAAACTAAAAGCAATATTTGCTTTCTGGCGTTATGACAATATTATGACAACGATGTTTGTTACTTTTTGCAGTTTTATTTTGGCTAGTTTGCTTTTAGTTTCTCTAGAAATAGAACTTTAATTTCTTGGAGCTTTTTAATTCAACTATTAATTTAATATTAATTTTTCCATGCTGGTCTGGGAGCAAAGAAAAAAACATTGAATTTACCAGTTGCTTCTCTTCCCGCACAGATGATAAAAGCCCATCGAGGGAATGGGCGAAAGTCTTAGGAATCGTGTTAAAGGCGATGCGGCTAGCAACACATCACTATTTTGATTTCCCTTTCCACCCCTGATACGCCCTTAATCATACTAAACGTGGCCTTACGGTTTTGTTACCTTAGGCTCTGTCTACCCTGTAAGGGATAAAGACGTGATATATGTATGTATGTTTTAATTTATGTCATTCCATGTTTGAGAAATGCACTATTCATACCTCGGCGGGAAAAGGGGTTGCCAGCCTCCAATATCCAACCTCGCTTACGCTCGGCCGTCTAAACATCTCATTTCTCGGTCTCTGTAGTAATGTGTCATTGTTGCAGGTTCAGGACGTACTTCCGCACAGCGATGTGCGGGTGGCGGGACGCGCTGCGCCGGCGCAAGCGGCCGCTGCCGGACTCGCCGCCCGACTACCTGTCCCAGTCGGGCTCCCGATCCAGATCAGGTTTTTACTCGTTAACGTAATTATTGTTTGAAATGTATAAGGTTCCTCGTTCATCGTGTCATTTGTATCACTACTATTATTAAATAAAATGCACGAGTCCCTCACGTATTAGAAGTCGAGGTATGCTTGGCATGTTTCGAACCGATCCGTGTCAAGGTGAGCTCTAAAGGACAGACAACCGTCAACTCGGCTACGGCCCAGCCGTCAGCGGAGAAAACTTACCCTCACTTTCATCACAATTATTGTCATAAGTACGGTTGCACACATTGTTAAGGAGCAACTGATTGATACGCCACGTACTTCGACTACAAACACGTGAATGACTCGCGAATTGTATTTATTTCATAAAAAGCTTTTTTTCGTGTTTTTTTTTATTTATATTAGTATTTCTATTATTCGGGGTGGAGACATCCAACAAAGCAATGATTATAATTAAACCGATGGACTCGTTTTTGAGTTATAAATGGTATAAACCGACTTTTTTTATATTTATACTTTTTATAATACTTATTACGTCTGTTTCTCACGGTAGTGTTACATTTTACTTTTTATTAAAATACTAGCTGTCGTCCGCGCAGAATAAAATATAGTCTACGTTCATCACGGATTAATGTAGGATACTAATGGTGAAATTATTTTTCAAATCGGTCCAGTAGCTTTGGAGCCTAATTAATGCAAACAAACAATTAAATCGTTATAATATTAGTGTAGATAAGTAAATCTAAGAAATTCTCAAATTCTCATCTTATCCAAACTGATTATTTACTTTTTACAAATAGAAATAATGGGCCAAAGAGACTTTGTAGTACCTAATTGAATTTTGTTTTAAAATGTTGCCGACCTCCCTGGCGTTCTTATTAATTAATCGATCGCTTGTTTGTGCACAGTACTGAGCGGTTGTTAGCGATGTGAGTGATGCGTGACTTTCCACTTTTGAATTTCGTGAGCAATTTAATTGAGTATTTCCTGGGGTTCCTACTCGTAATGATAAGAAAAAAGACGGGGAGATAGATAAAGAAACTCACACTGTACACTGTTTCTAAACCTTTCACCGCCAATTAGCTCTAGTGTCACTTGCAACTGACATGTTTCATGTAAAAATGAAGGTACATTTTACACTGCATGTACTGACTCCAAATCAAGTCAATGTCGGCGAAAAGATAAAAATTTATCCGGAATATTCAGCAGGTAAACGTTTATCGGGATAGTTCTTATTGTAGTTGACACAAATGTTTCCATACATTCATTGATGTTCAAAATGTGCGCCTTTAAAGGGGTGACTTTATTTTAAATCAAAAATTACGATAAAAAACCTTTTACAAGACTGTACATACATTTAAACTGATGCAATCACCAGAATGACATATTTCAGAAGATTAAAAAAATAGACACCTTGGATTTTATTTAAACTCTCACTGTTTACTCGTACAAACCACAAATAAAATGTTTTCGGTGGAAACCCGAGCTATTTTACTAGACTAGCTTTTAAAACCTCGTACTAAAAATTGTTAGAAATACTTCGTGAATATTAATGGCTGAAAACAATGCCAATTAAATTAATGGCAAAAATGTAAAGCGGCTGTCATTATGTTATAAAAACCGTTGTAATGCCAAGCGAGAAAAATAAAGGGAATGGACGCATTAGTCTTCTAGGTACGTTTATTTGAAAAATAATGTAGCAATTTGCTCAAGGACTTTACCGAAACCCGCAATATATTAAACGTAGACAGCGTTATTTGAGTAAAAACGTAGATAAAGTAATAAAAGAAAATTCCCTAGTAATTAAATAAAAAGTTCGTTCATAATTGCACATAATAATTATATACCCCAATTGGCATTGTTCATTTTTTTTAAGCTGTGCTTTTAACACCTTTATTTGATAAAATGGACTATTTCAAGCAACTAATTTGAATATTATGCTTTTACGTAGCTTTGTTAATTAATAATAAATATTTTTTCGCTGTTTGATAATTCGTGAATTTAGACAGAATCCCAATCGCCTTCGTTCGGCTGGCTATAAAAAAAAAACGGCTTTGTCTATGGTTTTGTAGATTTAAAAGTGACATATGACAGTTGCCGTAGCCAAACTTTTTTTTTTCAATTTTGTGGCAAACATTCGATGCTGGATTCTGTCTAAAAACCCGGTCGTTCGGTCAAACAAAGGTTCAAAGTACTTTTACAAAAATATCTGCAATCATAAAGTATTTTTGAAATCGGACAAGGTAAATCGGATAATTGATGGTTTTCCTCGAAATGGTTTTCGAATTGGAGCATACTAAAAAAAATGAACAATGCCAATTCGCAAAAAAAAACGAACACGTATGGTTTTCAGGTTTTTAGGCATTAACGCTTAGAAAGTAAGCTTTTATGCATAATTATGAAGTAAAAAAAAAACATGGGTGCCTGTTATTATGTAACACGCTAAACGGATAAGGTATAAAATAAGAGTCCAGTTTAGTTTGAAGATCTTCATAAACTCGTACCTAAGCTGACAGAATGTAATGTCCTCTTACTTCGGAGCTGATGAGGCTGACAACGTTACTTTTTCGTATGGCAGTACCAATACGTTGCTCAGAAACGAGCCAACCGACCCTTTGTTACTTAAAACTCCTTACTTCAAAAGGTAAAGAGGAACCTCTTGATTGAAGTGAGGAGAAGGAATTAATCCTGTATTTAAAGGTACAGCCTTACATTCATTCTGATTCCTTAATGTAGGTATATTTATGACTATTCCTAACATATAACGAAATGAAAATAAATGCAATATTAACAAACAAAATTGGTAAAGTACTTGATTTTTCCGTCTACAGTTTCCTATACTCGCTAGGTGTATCTTGAAGATCTGAAATCAAACACCTCTATCCCCCAATTGAATGTTCCGAGGCTTTTGTTATTGGAGCAAGAAGCGGCAGATCCTTCGAGACGTAGGTATTATGCAATCTAGAATATCACTATACAATACAGTCAAGTGCTCTTAAATTACACCGTGAATGGAGAATAATTAGGAAACCATCCCATCCCTAATGAACCGTCAGTCGTACATTATAGGCATTCAATTATTTTGACTCTCGTGAGAATCATTTGTGAAGTGGTAAAGACCGAAGATTATAGACAAAGGGTAGACCGGTAAGCAACTGCTGTTAAAGAGAAAATGGTTTTATATATATTAAATGCTAGAGGTTATAATATATAGAAAATCGCACAAAAAGAAAAATATTTTTTTCGTTAAGGGCCGGGTGGCTATACCCTTTACTTCACTTAGGAGTATACGGGGCCACTGGTGTACTGTACTGATGTGTCGATGGAAAATAACTGAAACTGACAAATATTACGTGACAAATGAAATACACTTATGTTATATTACAAAATTAAAATACTCTATGCCAGCTATGTCGACAACTATATACAAACTAGCTGTTGCCCGCAACTTTATCTGCATAGAATTCGTGTACCGCTTTCCCGCAGGAATTACACAATTTTCCGGAATAATAAGTAGCCTGTGTGTTATTCCAAACTATAATCTATCTATCTATGTTCCAAATTTCATCCAGATCTGTCCAACCGTTCTTACGTGAAAGAGTAGGTAACAAACATCCATCCATCCATCCATACTTACAAACTTTCGCGTTTATAATTATTAGTAGGATAGTAGGATTATGATATGAAAGTCGCTAAAATAATTGTACCTATGTGAAAATATTTTAATATTCGATATTTTATTTTGGACTAGGTATGAAGACTCAAATTCAGAAATGTTACTTATTGAATGACTGAATGAACCATTTTTCTTTCTGTCTAATCCTATTCTGAATGGAGTATAGTAGCAGGATAACAAAGCATGCTACTAACGAAATAATCCCGTTGAAGTATGCGTGTCCACAGGTATCGTGGCACCACAAGAATCAAGAAGAAATGCAGCGAGCGAGTGGCCGCTATTGTCGTGTCGGGCTCGTCTCGTCCCCCCGTCGTCGCAGAAACCACGTTTGCTTGCTAGCTGCCCGCGCTGCCTGCACCAGCCGCATTACGATGGTAAACTATTTTTTTTTATGAACAGGAACGTAATTTTTCGTCGTTGAAACTGCTATTGTGTGTTGATGATTCTACAGGGTGATTCAGGAGACTTAAGCAGGATCAACCCTATTTTCAGTAAAATATTTAGGCTCCTATTACGTCTGGCACGTAATTAGGAGATTAAGTTATTTTTTATGTTGAATAAAATAAAATATTAAATTATTTACAAAACGAGGGCGTAGTCACTCCACAATTAGAATACTTACTGAGGTAAAGCAAGGTTAAGTGGTTGTAGGGTGACCATTTATTGCAGGGAATTAAATTATAATTTAATTTAAAAGCGGAAACAAAGGTTCAGGTTAAGGATAATGAAATTTAATACAAATATTCTTTATTTAACTCCACAAATCATTTAAATTATATTACAAAAATATAAAAAAACAAGGTAGACAATGGGCGATCTTATTGCTTAATGTTTGGTATTCCTGCTCGCGTCACCAGAATCACTCGGTACAATTTAACACTTCAGTAGGAACGAGAACCATTCTTCATAATATCTATCAACTTAGTCGCTTCATATGGTTTAATTCCAATTAAAAATATTTTAACACTGACATCGAGTTTAACACTAAATCGCAACTACAACAAGATGACGGCGTTAATATCATGATCACCTCCATGTTTAGATTGCACACGGTGACTTTGTATTATACAGGAACCAATTTATCTTACTGTCCGGGCAAAATTAAATCTAACTATGCGTGTTTCAAAGTAATTACTTCCTGGTTTAATTAATTAACAATAAAGTGATAAAATATTATGTAGAGTCGTTTTGTAGTCACCCTATATGTCTTGAAGTGCTTTCGTCAGTTAAGAGAAAGAACGTAGGGTGACAATGATTTCAGTTTAAAATTAAATCCTAAATGTAAAAAAGGATTCTTAACATAGTGTTTGTTCTCGGAACTTCTAATTAAAATGTAATTGCCATCGATTAGGTACTGAGTAAAAAAATAATGGTTCCTGTATAGTATACTAATTCAAAGTCACCGTGTATACGTCCCAACGTGGGGTAGGTGCAGGCTCCTCTCGTAATGACAGGATCTGGCCTTTCCCACGCGGGGCCGGTGAGGATTGGGAATTTCACAGACATCGTTGAATTTCCTGGCAGGTGTATGCACATTTTCTCGCGATGTTATCCTTCAACGAAAAGCTGATAATAAATTTTAAGTGAAATCTTGCTCATAAATTCTCGAAACTCCCTGCAAGTCCGGGTTCGAACCCACACCCTCTGCTTGATAGGAAAGAGTCATAGGTTATCACAGCTTCACGCCCTTAGCGTATTTTTTTTGTTACAGCATACATCCATGGACGAAAAGTGTAAATTAGTTAGTTAATATATTTTGTACTGACATTAAGTTATTAAGATGTAAATTGTAAATAGACATTAGTTAGTAACTAAATTATACATATTGCTCACTGAATAATTTAAACTGTGTGAAGTGTTTAAGAAACGTTAAAAAATTTAAGTGGTGCTCAAAAATCTATCTAGTCTATTAAATGAGTACTGAAACTGTTGGATACTTATTATCGTGTAAAGATATTGTGAAACAACAAGGGCATGATAGATCAGTCAAAAACTGATATCCCAGTGATATCGCTCGGGCTATTCGGGACACCCTGTATTGTATGGTGCCTCCAAAGCTCACCGTCACCCAGCGTGAAACATTGATTGATAGTTTACGTTTGCAATGTATCGCGGCCCAACTTCGTAAGTGGATCAAACTAGAACGCGTTCAAAGGGGTGATTATTTAGTTTGATAGAGAGCCGTGATAAATAGCGGATACCGACATGGGGTCCAGTTGACAAGCGCGTTTGTTATTGAGAAGGTCACTGGCCCCTATTCATAGGCTGAACTGGTGTGTTTGGTTACTTAGTCCCGTATTAATAGTATGTACCTGTGCTCCGACTTCAGGTCGGAATGTGTAGAGTTCTGTCGCTTTAGGGAAGCAAAACTTTGGATTATCCCTAAATAGTAATAGTGATGTGTTTTTCTTTTTTACATTCATACTTATTTTTGTGCTTATATTATGTAGGTATTTTTTAAACTTGTTTTGTTTTGCCTTACTCAGTGCTTTGGTGTAAACTAGTAAGCTGAGTAAGTTTTTATGAAGAATAATAGATTAATGCCGAGGCCTGGGAAGTAGCCAATTGTTGGGAACTTGTTTAAAAACACGAACCGCAGGTGAGTGTTTTTTAAAGTTACGAATCCAGCAATTGCTCTTCCAGCTGAGGCAGATATAATGTTTTTTCAAACATTGAGAGGAAATGAAAATATTTTTTGCACTAAACTTCCTCGCAACTTAGGTGGTTGTCACGTTCCCGCCTTTTTTCTTAAGTTTTTTTTTATGTCAGCTGTCACCGTAAGCTATTTGAGACATTGATAATCGACTTGGCTGTATGACATTGTTGTTCATTATTCTATAGTTTCTTTGACATTAAAAAAAGTTAAAAGCAAATGAAAAACAGTTCAGCAATCCGATTTATGGTCAAAAAATCGCGCCTGCAATGTAATTCGGCCGTCAACAAAGCCCTTCGTCTTCTGTTATTTAAAATATAATGACGACATTTACGACAATGTTTGAGAAAAACAAATAAATGTATGTTATCAAGCGTAGCACTATAAGGCTGGAAACAGTGCTTCATCGACGATCAGCGTGTACCACAGAGGTTTGGTAGCGGATTAGCAAGGTAATTTTTTATTTATTTATTAATATGGACCACCGACCGCAAAGTAATGCCTAATTAAGTTTGACTGCAACTTGGACTAGGCATGTACCCTATTGTTTTGATTTCCTCGATTTATCTTGAGGTCTTGATGGCACGAAATTCAATTTTGCGGCCAAATTGATACATTCAAAATTTCTACGCGTTCCTGATAAAAAGGATCTTGACAGACAGATGAACTGTCGAACAATCAGACAGACAGACGATCAACAAAGTGATCCCATAAAAGGGTTATTTTGAACAGAACCCTAATGAAAACCACACCCACCATTTCACATAGTGATTCGATTATCAGGCATTCAGATTGTACATAAATATAAATGGGTAAGTACATGACTTAATATTTTGACAACTTATTTTTACAATAATTCCCAATTAACAAAGATGACTTAGTAGGATCTTAAAAAACGTGCAAATATAACATAGATACTATATGAGTAAAATGTGTTCAGTGTTCAGGTAGAAAATATATAGCTTTCTAATGAAAGGCCAAATATATAATCACCACCGTATATTGTGTCAATGTTTGTGTGAAAATATGTTTTACTTTCTTAATAAATAATTTTGCTCAGCTGTATAAAGACAAAATAAATGTATTTAATCGTGATTTTTATTGTCTTAAGGTATTTACCTTTGTTATATTTATTGATTCATCGAGCGATTCAACCGCGAGCGAAGTGTCTCCGATTCTCTATTTTACCTATGACCTATGTCGCATTCAATTTCTCATCTGATTCTGTTAAAACTTGTGAACAACAGGTTTGGTAATCAATAGTAAGATTTTATGTGATCAGTTTTGGATTGTTTTCAAAATGGCGGAAGCGGAGATTGAAAAGCAAAAAATATAATTTTTCAGACATTTCGGAAAATTACATTGAACTTTTTTTTTGTCCTATATATTTCGCTTTCGCTCACACAGCCACTAATAAAATAATTATTACCTTTACCTATCTTACTGTTACCGATTACCTACCATGAAAACATTATAAAGACCACTGTGTAAATTTAGAGGGAAACATTTTAAATTTATCTAACGAACGTCAACGAGAATAAATATTTGTAGTACGTAAGGTATCGTTAATGTTGTAAAGTATGTTAACTAAATGTACAGGTGTAGTGAACAAAGTTTTCCCATGACATTTTGTTGAATTCTAACATGTTTTCAACTTTAATTACATGTCATTAAAGTTGTGTATACAATGCAGTTGTCAGATTAAATTGTTTTATAAATGAGAATCTTATTCAAATGTTGTTAAAGTTGAAAACCGCATGGGATTCAACGAAATGTCATGGGACAACTTTATTCACTACTCCTGTAAGGTGATTTGATGTAACTAAATGTGATAATAATTATTGTTTTAATTTGAAATCTAGATGTTAAACATATTTTTTGACCAATTAAAATCCGAATTCCAGGTGTTATGTTTTATTTCACTACTAAATTTATGCTTACGACCGTCTTCTCAGTGGCAGAATGTAAGTTTAGATAATCATCCCGAGGGAATTACTAAAAATTACTTGCTGGTGTATCTCTATTTGTACTTGCCTAGTAGTGCAGAAGGGAAAAAAATCCTCACGACACTACCAGTAGTACAGCTAGTAGTGCCGTATGAAATGAGGTCAGAGTTCTCTTGCGTTTCATGATGGTGAATGAGCTTTAGCTGTGGTAAACACGTAGCTGCATACATGCCAAAGTGTGCGTGTCTTACGGAGTGACTTTGGAGCGTCATTTCTCTTTATTTGTTTATGCTTACCATACCAGCTTTCGCTTTCACGCACACTTTGCACGTATGAAGATACGTGTTTACCACAGCTAAAGCTCATTCGCCATCGCGAATTGCAAGTTATACTTTCATAGTTATAAATCATAGGTAATGTAATACAACGATTGCCACAGCAAATGTTTTCAAGAATTGCCTTTCTACGATTGAAACGTCAGGTTTCTTATCTCGCCGATTTTTCATCGCGGAAAACCAGTAAGTCTAGGCACAAAAAAGGCCTGAAGCCTACACTATGTTGTGTATTGTTTATGGCTAGAGTATTAGACAACTGGAGCTACATTTTCAGTCTGCGTATTTCGATTACAAAAGCCAGAGGATTTTAAGTAAGTAAATGCTTTATTGTACAAGTATATAAGAAAAAGACATAAATCACAAAGAAAAACATGCACAAAGCGAACTTATCCCTATGAGGGATCTCTACCAGTAGATTTATTTATTTATTTATTATTTAGTCAATAAAAAATTACAGCATTACAGTCGAAACCAATGCGCTATAAAATTCAAAAAACATAATAAATGTTATTTAGGCGACGAAACGTTGTGGCTCCGCTGCGTCGTCATCTCCGGTAGTTTGCCCCGGAACCGACGAAATACGACACCCTTCGGCCAGAAGTCAGCGCACGCGATGGTCTCTGGAAGGAACTGAAGTGCACGTAGTGCGTAGTGGTGTAGATGAGAGGGGCATTAAGCGAGGGGCCGACCAAGAGTGAGTTTAAAATATCCATATAGTGAAAGCCACGAGGATTTTGACCATTTGCAAAATGGTAACTAGAACGGAACTTCGAGGATTAGCCTCTGCAAAGAGACACAGATCCTCAACATTATAAGAATGAGCAGGGCTCATTTATTTCTCAAAGTTACTAAGTAGAGCGAACCCTTCAAAGGAATACAGCGGATAAGTGCGAGAAGTCCTCGCGTACTGAAGGCTGTTTACAATTTCAAAAATTATACGTTGAGTGAAACGCAGTTTAAACTACAACAGTTTAAACCTAAATTGGAAACAACATGTCAAAAAAATAAGAACCAAAATGTCTAGTTTCGCGTATGCACTTCGCGAGATTAAGAAATCTACGAATTTACACGCTGCACTTGTCACCTATTATGCCTATGCCCACGCCTGGCTTAGCTACGGAATCATTTTGTGGGGAAACAGTACAGACGCACTAACACTTTTCACCGCACAAAAGAAGCTTATCCGAATCTTGGTCAATATTAATAACACCGAAAGCTGCAAGCCCCATTTCCAAACACATAAAATAATGACAGTGCCATGCATGTACATCTTAGAAATAAGTAAGTTTGTCCGCAAATATCCTGATTACTTTACACAGCGAGATGAACACCAAACTACCTACTCACTACGCCAAAGAAATAAATTATCACTGCCATCATCCTATCTCAAAATACATTCCCATGGAACATACGCCATGTCAGTAAAAATACATAACAAATTACCTATTCACATTAAAACAGAAACAAATGATAAAAAATTTATAACTTCACTAAAAGACTTTCTAGTCCAAAAGTGCTACTACACCATAAATGAGTACCTAGAAGAATAAAATAACTGATCTCCTTATAGCTTTATACCTAAGTTATTGTTATTATAAAAGAATATGATCTCATCGTATTTTGTAAGTCATTTTTATTTTATTTTAAAGCATAAAGTATGCACCTAACCCAGTTAGTCTTTAAATATATAATTTATTTTAAAGTTTCGCCAAAGCATGTTTTATACAATAATTGTATAATTTTTTGCTGCATTGCCATGTGTTAGCTATAATTATTAATTAATTATAAGTTGCTACGTCCTAACAGGGCATCATTATGTACAAAACTTTGTTAAAAATGTTGCAATTGAATAAATACTGAATACTGAATACTGAATAAGATAAATAAAAATATATTAGGCTGCAATGTAACCGGGTCACTTTCCATACAACTTTCTGCGGAAAGTAACCCAGTTTCTTTGCTCCCGAGTATAATTTCTTTCAGACAACGCTTTTAATAAGCTAGTCCATAAATATTAGTCAGCAGCCCACAAATCTAACAACTATGTACATAACATAAGCACTTAAACCACGACTAGAGCAGGTGCGGCTGCAGAAGTGGCTGAATCAGGCAAGATAAATAAATATAGGGGTCTCAGCACCGAATATAACTTCGTCCCTTTCGGTGTTGAGACCCTTGGTCCGTGGGGTTCTAGCGCTATTAGCCTCTTCAAAGATATTTCGAAGAGGCTAATAGACGCTATACAGGTGACCGCAGAGCTGGCAGCTTAGCGTATTAGTATCGCTGTCCAAAGGGGGAAAGCTCCTTTTTTAATTATTTTATTTTAAGATTAGTTTTAGATTAGTTTTTAATTTAATAGTTTAATCTGTTTAATAGTGGAAGTGGTTTTTAATTTAATAGTGGAATTATCCATTTTGTATCCTATTAATATTAAACTTAAGTGTAATTATGAAGATCCTATCTCAGCAAATGCTTTTTACATTAGACGCGATCGTAAAATTTGGGAATCATTAACCCTGAAAGATTTTCCATTAAGAGGCGTTAATTTCCTACGGGAAATTGCTTGAGGACCGTTGGGGTTGATGCGGACCGGGTCTGCTGGAAGTAATCGGCATTCCTAAAGTCCTAAGCATATTAATTTAAAGAACAAAAAATATTAGGAAGTACTTACTTAGCTGCAGAGCTGCTAGCGTTTGGTAAGGTGTGAATCAGAGCAACGGATGTAGTTAGCATTAAAAAAATCCTACATGAACTTGTCATACATAATGACATTAGTAGAAATTATATTACACTAGCTTCTGCCCGCGACTTCGTCTGCGTATATAAACCTTCCTCTTGAATCACTCTATCTATTAAAAAAACCGTGTCAAAATCCGTTGCGTAGTTTTAAAGATCTAAGAATGCATAGGGACAGACAGACAGCGGAAAACGACTTTGTTTTGTACTATGTAGTGATACCACTTCTACATTTAATACACGCAGATACATGTTAAACCTATTGACCGCCACACGCTCCAAATGATGTGACGGGCCCTGTACCTACTCCCCGGGAAAAACAAACGACAAACTAACTCGATTTTAAATTAGGCTATGGGTCGTGGTTATTTCGAATCACTCATTATTATTTTATTATAATTTTAATAGCAAAATAGGCCAGAAAAAGGGGCCCTTGGGCCAAACTGTAGGTGGACCACGACCCAGTTAACATAATTAAAAGCGTAATATTGGCATCTCCTAACATGCCCTTTGTGATTGAACTTAGCTCTTAACAAAGGACATCGAGTGTCGACCACCGGGATAATCCAATTTTGCAAACTTTTCTTTCTATTCGACAAGATCGAAGCTATTCCATTTCCGCTCTTTATTCGTGTTTTTGCCACTTCAAATCAATGTCTTCGTCAGTCTTCTTTTCTCTATGTTAGAAATTCCGGTCGTGTGAACACCATAGATTAAGAAACAGTTTTAAATCTACAGGAGCAAAGAAACTGGGTACATACAACTTTCTACGAGAAGTGACCCGGTTTCTTTGTTCCCGACTGGAGTATATCTTTAACAGGCCCCGTTTTACTAATCCAATCTTGTTTTACGATATCATGTAATTGACAATTATTGTGGAGCGCAAAAACGGGTGTTAGGAAGTTTTGAGAATAGCTGCCAATATGCTCAAGGTCTCCAAAGCTGCCAACTTTAAATGGAATGTGTACGGCGTAACTTGAGCTAACTGGAGCTGGAACAGACACGAGTCAACTGATCACGACCCAAACTAATCTTAGACTCACACCAGCAGCTCTTACCAGCAAAACATAACATTGAATTGTTACGACAGCAAACAAAATGGTTAATTTTATACGAATACACTAGGATAAGTACATTAAGTAATTGGTTTATCATTAATTTACAAAGAAAAAGTTTCATAAACACATAATTTGGCACACTTTTACTACCTGCAAAGTATCTGCTAATACACAAACTTTATGAAAAAGTTACGAAACTAATGTAACCTAGCCAAAAATAAGGCACGCGTTTAGGTTTCTTAGATTCGTTTTAAAGTTTACGAATTAGCAGACGATAAATAGGCCAGGGTCGATACCTTTGAAAATGATAAAAAGTAAAATAAAATTATAGTAGGATGAAACCCATTAGAAAAGGTAGAGAATATTACAAAAATTAAAGGAAAAATAAATTACGGTCGATCTGAGGTCGGGAAGGGGGGGGGTGAGTTTTTAAGGGTGAAAAACGGTTTATCTCGATTTCCGGCGAAACTACAAGTCTTATGAAAAAAAGTTAAATGGCAAAGTTGTAGGTAATAAAAAGATCTACAACTTTTGCTTTTACACTTTTTTCACATAACCTCAAAATTTATGTGAAAAATTCAAATAACCAAGTTTTTGGTTTTTTATTTTTATCTTTTGCAAAAATAATAATTTTTTCACGAAACTTGGTGAAAACTTACCTTTTTATGTCCCGAACTTACAGTAATTTTTTTGATTTAAAAGATTCATTTTTTCACCTTATTTTGACTTAATATCGAAAAAGCACCCTAATTTTCAATCGAAAATTCTCACGTCAAAATATCTGTTGTTTTTAAAAAGTCGGTGGCCTTTTTGTTCGTTGAAATCTCTACTTTCCGATGGTATAAAAAAATATATACAGTGTAAGAGCAAAAGTTGTAGATCTTTTTATTACCTACAACTTTGCCATTTAACTTTTTTTCATAAGACTTGTAGTTTCGCCGGAAATCGAGATAAACCGTTTTTCACCCTTAAAAACTCACCCCCCCCCTTCCCGACCTCAGATCGACCGTAATTTATTTTTCCTTTAATTTTTGTAATATTCTCTACCTTTTCTAATGGGTTTCATCCTACTATAATTTTATTTTGTCTCAAAAATTATCGACCCTGGCCTAAAAGGTTTGCCAAATGATAAGATTGTGATATGGTGTTATTTATAAAATGTTGTTTGGTACCATGTAATATAAATATGAGATGGGCGCAACTATAGAGATTTACCTCAACACACACCATGAAACAGCCCTCCACAGTCGCCAAACTATTGCCAGGTAGGAAGCGACATGGATTGGGTTATGGGGTTGCGTAAAGTCTAGCCACACATTCTTCATGAAATTCCCTGTAGCTGTTAACGGATATCCTTCCTTCACTTTACGCTTTCCTCTTCATTCTGTCGAAGGTTAGTTTATTTATTGACACCATAGGTGATCGAGCGGCGGTCCGTCCCAGGCTGCTCTGCTACGCCTCATAAATATGCAATCAGTGAGCCAACGATGTCTGTGAATTTACGGATGTGACATCTCATCTTGAAGATTTACTAGTACAAGCCAAAATGTATTTTGGTATATATGCCATTCTTAGTATTCGAACCGACATCTCTTGCGACATCTCCGCGTGGTCAAGAGCTGCGGTTCGTTTTTGAATCCGTCCCGAGGGGAAGAGCAGTGCTTGGTCCGGTGCACCCGGGGCATCGGTTAATGATTTCTTGGCAGATTCTGAGAGATATCTAAGAGCCCGACATGAAGGGGGGGGGGGGGTCTTTTGACCGTGTTGTACGTTGCCGACATTTTTGTCACAAGATTTTTATACTGTATTTATTACTTTGACATTGGCGAAATCATCGCATCAATCGAAGGGGCCATATTAAAAAAAAGAAGAAGAACATCTCTTGGCTCACCGTGGCGGGATGATTTGCCAATTATACCAAACCAACGTGCTCTGGGCGAGCCCCGATATACTTGAAACCGAAACACGAACACCTGTAGGCTTATTACCTAACTCGCTCGCCATCGCCATCGTGTTTATTTTGACAGTTCATGTATGGGCTGACAATTGGCATCGGAAACAGCTAGCTGTCACATTCATACCAGAACTGTCAAAATGAACACGATAATGATTGCGAGCGAGTTAGGTAATAAGCCTACTGCATTGTTGGCTTGTGTCCGTAGGAGTCGAATAGGTCCATGCATAACATCTACCTGGAGAGACATCTCTCTATTGTTGGCTCTCCATGTTGAACGAAACATCGATTGTCCGATCAATGTTTTCGGCCATCCGTGATCTATTTACCTGCTCGCGGGGATAAATGACCAATCGGCAGCATTCAATTAACGCAGAATAATTTACGGGTTTATTATGGGCTGAAATATATTCAAACAGGGAAAACAGCTGCTTCTAAATAAGTAAAAAAATGTTTTAATCAGACATAAGCATTTGATGTCAAAATCAGTCTGTTTCCACGCGTTCCTGAAACAAGGATCTTAACAGACGAACAGACGGACGAGGTACGGAAACTTTCAAACACGCAAAGTCTTTATTATCCTTAAGCATTGTAAAACTAATTATTTTTTTAATTACAATGCCACATTGTTAACTACATAGTCCAGAGACTTACCTACGAGTATACATTTCAAGTTTAAATATAGCAGTTTGTTAACAAAGTTCACAAACTCTGCCCGCGGTGGCTTTCCCTACGTAGAGCGTAACAATACGAAGCAGTAACTTGATATTTGCTATTCAGAATGATATAAATAACCGTAATTAATGGTCTCCATACATCTCTCAGACGTTCTTACAAAGGAATTACTAGGTTTCATAAGGCTGCTTCATTCTTAGTGCTTAGTACTTATGGCTCGAAATAGAAAATTAAATAAAGACTTAAGGCAAGTCATTCCAATTTGAGGTCGACCCTTTGAAGAGACTTTTATAACAATCATCATTATAATTTCCAATCTATATACCTCCCACTGCTGGGCTCTAGGCTTCCTGTCTTTGTGAGAGGGCTCGTTCTGTAGTTCCTACGCGGGGCCAAAGCGGATTGGGAACTTCACACGCACTATTGAATTATTTCGCTGGTGTATGCAGGTTTCCTTCACGTGAGATTTCGTTAATAAATTCCGAAAAACAGAGTTGCGAGCGCGGATTCAAACTCACTGAGAGGCAATACTTAGGTCACACCTCTAGAACTAGACTACCTTCCACCCACGGCTTATAATATTTAGGTATTTTTATTGAGTGAAATGTTCGTGCAATTTGTATTGAGATAAATTCGCCTAAGGATGAAACAGTGAGCACTTTTATTTAATTGATTATTGATAACTAGGTAACCGAACCTAACCTACTTCTGACGACATTTCCGAAATTCCTGAAAAAAAAGACTAGGTATTGAATAATTGACCAATGAAAATAAAGAGAAACAAAGCCGTCTGTTTCTTTCTTGAAGTTGAAAATAAACACAATACACTTCGAAATTATATTTCCACGAACGCTACGACCGTCATCAACCGGTAGCAGAAAATTCCAAAGGGAACAATTGTATCGTGCCGCTCGACTTACCTCAGACGTGCGATCTCACGGCTGGGGGATCCATTACTGTTCCACGTCCATGTAAACAAGTATCGAATTGACAAGGATCGCGTCAGGGACGTTCACGGACTTTGGCCAACATCGGGAATGTTTAACAGGTTAGGCAACAGACTCACAACAAATGAGAGGCGATATAATGCAAAAATAAAGTATCAGGACGTAACAAACATCCCGTGCGATAATTCATTAGGGTGTAAAAATTCGAGGGATTGGGCGAAAATCTTATGGGTCATGTTATAGGCGATGTGGCTAGCCACCCATCACTGTTTTGATTCCCCTTTCCATCCATACGCCCACGTGCATGCTAAACGTGGTCTTTAGGTATTGTTATCTTCAAAAACCGACGAGCATGTATGAAGAGATAGATGACTGTGGATGAAGCGAAAGAAATATGTCAGGATCTTAGCAAGTGGAATAAAGTAGTCTCTGCCTACCCCTGTGGGAAAGAGGCGTGACGGTATGTATGTATGTATGTATGTATCTTAGGCTCCGTCTACCCCGCAAGACCCCCGTTTATGTATGTTTATGTGTGTAAAAATAATACCATTAAAGACATTACCTACATGTCAAAAAACTAAGCCTCGCAACGCAGTTCTTCCATTACGAAAAAGTTTTGAGATAATTACATTAGTTAAACTAAGTCGGTTATTTTATTAGCTACCGGGGGTGTCCATTGAACTCAATTTCCACCGACTTGCCCATTTAAAAACCGGATGGAAATAAGTTTTATCAAACTCAAACTTAGTGGAAAATTATTCTGCCTAATCTTAAGATTATCGTGAAATAAGGAAAACAACATGAGATGAATGATCATTTTACATCATAATAAACTATACCTACCTTGTTACGCATAGCACATGGTAAATCAATTTTGAGGCGTTGAATGTTAATACAAACATACCCTCACGCTTCTTTCCTATAAGAGTTAGATGCTACTTTGTTCCACTTGCTACGATCCTGGCATACCTCTATTGCTTCATGAATTCTCATTCATCAATTCTCTTCATACATGCTCGTTGGTTTAGGGTACTCTTGACCGGACCTTTTGTCAAGATGTCCCTAATTGGCATTGTTAATTTTTTTTAGTATGCTTCAATTCGAAAACCATTTGGAGGAAAACCTTCAATTATCCATTTATCTTGTCCGTTTTCAAAAATACTTAACGATTGCAAATAATTTTGCAAAAGTACTTTTGACCTTTATCTATATTTATTTATATTTATTTTACATACATACATATACATATCACGTCTATATCCCTTACGGAGTAGACAGAGCCTGAGGTAACAAGACCTAAAGGCCACGTTTAGCATGATTGGAGGCGACTAGGTGGAAAGGGGAATCAAAATAGTGATAGGTTGCTAGCCGCATCGCCTATAACGTGATTCCTAAGAATTTCGCCTATTCCCTCGATGGGCTTTTACTATCTGCGCGGGATGAGAAGCAACTGGCACATTCTATGTTTTTCCTTTGCTCCCAGACCAGCATGGAAGAGGACAATCATGTTATAGGCGATGCGGCTAGCAACCCATCACTATATTTTACTCCCCTTTCCACCTATACGCCCACAACCATGCTAAACGTGGCCTTTAGGTATTGTTACCTTAGGCTCCGTCTACCCCGTAAAGGATAAAAACGTGATTCTTTTGTGTGTATGTGTGTGTGTGTGTGTGTGTGTGTGTGTGTGTGTGTGTGTGTGTTTGTGATCATTGTTTGACATCCATGGTTGTGACATGAAATGCACTGTGAATTAACTATCGATGCTTAGACTAGCTTTGCTCTCGCATGTGAGACACAATCTTAAACAGCATTCACCATTGAGTGAGAGGTCTGTTCCGATCCGGACGTCCTATTTGTATCGCAAAGGATCCTTAAGAAAACACAGAGTTCAATTTATGATGGTTTATATATAAATAACCCAAATACATGCCCCAAATGGTTGCGTTTTGTTGGTTGTGTTTAATACATGCAGGATTAATGAGTAAGATGATGGTAGCGATCTTGATGAACCTTAACATCTGCTGTAACGGTTTATAGTCTACCATATAGGTACGGATATAAATTTTGAACTAAACGAACCACCTTGTGATTGATTAATACAAACTGCCATTAATATAGCAGTGTGGTTAGCGGCGATAAGGTTTTTTTTATTGACCACAAATATAGAGTTCAAAAACATAAGAATATTCCACTATCATACAAACAAAGGCTCTTTAAATGAATTCAGGCTCGACTTCTAATGACCATTCCGACAAATTGTGATATAACTTCCAGTTTTCAGTCGTCTGTGTTGACGTTTATAAAGTGGCAAATTAATGCAAACGAATTAATTAAATTACAAAGGTTGGTACAGGAACACGATTCGTAAATTCTACTAATTGTTAGTAGGTAGGTACTACATAGCCTTACTTAATTAGTGACGGAGTTATACGGGCGAATAAGGTGATTTGGGTCACCCCTTCACCACCTCAGAACAGAACGCATCTTCGATTGCCATTAGACGAGATCGTGGTCATACGCAAGTCTGATTTGAATTAAAAAAAACTTGAGGTAGTTGTTGATGATGAATTCAAAACTAGATAGAAAGAAAGATATTACAATTACAAAATGTTTACGTTTCCAACCTAACAGAGCTAGCTCTTGCGAACGACTTAAAAATTCGAAATTCGTTTTTTACAGTACAATTTACATAATTTTACAGTATAATTTGGAATACATTAATTGCGATTCATTTTAAATTAACAATTGATAAAAATCATTGAGCATTTATTTTCTCTTTACCTACGCAATAGCACCTGTTTACAAATTTTCACCAATAATTCTTCAGTCACCCGTTAAAGTATGACTGGAGATTTTCCATCTTCCATCGGAATTTTCCACTTTTTTTCAAGAGTTGAATCATCGTTTTTTTTTCAGTGGAAAGTAAATATCATCAGTTCTTGTTGTAAGAAACGTTCTTTCAAACATTTTCAGGGTTCCACAAAGAAATTATTGTTATTCTAATCCTAAAACCTATAAGCGTGTGTCAAACCCCGGAAAAGGGTCGAGGAAAGGAATCAGTGCAAATATCTGGAATATGCGGTGGACACGGCGGCGCGGTTTACTACTGCCGTCCTATTTCCGTTAGTTTTGAACCTTTTGCAAATTGAAAATTCCAGAAATATCTTTTTCTGTTATTTGTGACATCACGGAAAATATTTAGAGAGCTTGTGACGCGGAATCTTTGGGAATTTCCCAAACGTCCCTGCATCCTGCGAAATTTATCAACTAAATACCGATTGATTTGAACTCTCTGTTTTCACTTCGTGCTTTTGTGTCCGGACAGAAGAGGAGTGGAATTTGCTAGCCATTTACAATCTAGACGTCTTCAGATTGTTTTCAAGGCGTGTTCCATCCTAGACCAAACTATTGAAAGTATCATGATTATCATTCACTTCCATATTCTTCCATACTGGTCAGGGAGTAAAGAAAAACAGGATGTAGCAGTTGCTTCTCTTCCCGCGCATATGGTAAAAGCCAATCGAGGGAATGGGCATAATCAACATGAAACTACCGTGAGACTTAATTATAATTACACATAAACGGATAACTCACGTATAAAAAGTCGATTGATGCTCGACATGTTTCGGACTATTTCACACTTTAAACACTTTGTTCGTTTGAGTGTTCGTTTCACTGCCGCCGGGGCGAACGCGTGAGGAAGAAGCTACGAAATAGTCCGAAACATGTCAAGCATCACACTTTTTATACGTGAGTTATCCGTTTATGTGTAAAATGGACATAATCTTAGGAATCATGTTATAGACGATGCGGCTAGCAACCCATCACTTTTTTTTATTCCCCTTCCACCTATACGCTCAAAATCATACAAAATGTGGCCTTTAGGTCTTGTTTTTCGTCTGTATGTATGTTCACTTCCAGGTTCAAGCTGTGTGTAGGCAAACCCACGACGGATGAAACGAAACGGAGCGTTTAGGGTTAAAAGTGATGTGTTTCTTCGTTTGTTTGTTTGTGTGCGTGGGTGTACGCACGATTGCGATGCAGTTTTTTGCATTATATTTGTATTGTATCAGTGCATGTTCTCAGATGAAGTTTACGCTTTGGGGGCGCTACTGTAAGTACCTGGTTCATAGCCATATCCAGTAATTTACTGTTGAGTCACCAACGCTAACTCATCGATACCATTACAAGAGCTACGCATGAAAAAAATAGGAAATACCCCAACCGGCCAAAAGTCGGTGAATTCGGATCAGTATAAAGAGGGATATCGGAATTAATTTGACTTTGATACGGGTCAGAAAAGTTCATATTTAACATAGGGTGTCAGGGGGCGCTTCTATCAGAGGCAGCAGAGAATAGTGAAAATATGAAGATATTATGTTTAAAATTTAAATACTTTAACATTTATAATGCTAGCGCGGATTCATATGTGGGTGACAAACGGGCGAGTAAGTTTGCGTACTTAACAGCTCGACGACTTTACTCGCCTGTGTTTCAGAACAAGTACGCATACTTTTAGAGTCAAGTCACAGGCGAGTAAAGTTGTCGCCCGTCTGTTACCCACTTTAGACAAGTAGTATCGTAGATTCGAACCTCGGCTTGTACCTCTGAGTTATTCAGAATTTATGTTTGAAATAACATTTGAAACTTATCTTAATCGCCTTTCGACGGAAAATATCGTGAGTAAACCTGCACTGTACACCAGCGAAGCAATTCAATGGTGTGTGTGAAGTTGCCAGTCCGCACTGGACCCGCGTGGGAACTATAACCCAACTCACTCATTCTGAGAGGTCGGTGTCCGAAAATGAGACATTAATATAGTCTGACGATGATTCTCTGACATTCTTAATCCTATATAGATTGTCGGTACGCTAGGGCCTCCAATAGCGATGAGCTGTAGGTGATCGAGTGGCCGATCAGCTTTTAGCCCCTGACCAGGTCAGTTCGCGGCCGAGTCAGATGATTGATACTAATAATGACTGTGCGAAAAAGAGGCTTTTATTTAAAAAAAATAGTTCACTTGGAAGCTTCATGTTAATACATAATTAGTAACTAAACTTATATAATAAATTTTTAGACATTCTTAATCCCGTCTAGATTGTCGGTCCATTCAGGCCAGGTCCGTATCACCTGGTAGAGCTTGCGGCCAGGGCCCTCGATGGCGATGAGCTGCCGGTGGCCGACCAACTTGTAGTCCTTGATCAAATGGCCGTTGGTTACGCCGCACTTGATCAGCGCCTGGGCCGCGGCCAGCGCTTGCGGAGTCGGCTCGTCATCTGCAAGATAAAATACAAAAATAAAAATATTTGTGTTGTAATTCAGTGTAGGATTTTCAAAAATAATAATTATTATGCGCGGGCGTTCGTAATCGTATTCGTCTCTTTTTACCCCCATCCTGCACCACTTTACAGAAAGAAAAAGTAGATGGGATTGTGATTCCAAGCGCGTATGATCTCTGCTCGCTTCTTATAAGAACATCAAAAAAGTACTTAACTACCCTAACAAAGCTATCATTTTCAAAGCAAAATTTAAGAGTGAAGCTTTAACATTCAAACCTCCTTGTATGTAAATCTCGGGAATATAATACAAAAATGTAATTTGCATATTTTGTTTTATAGCCTATTTGAGGAAGCGCTCAGTGCCTGTTGTTCTTCCAACGAGCTGTTGCCCGCGTCTTCGTCCGCGCATAATTAAAATTTGTAGCGAGGTTCATAAAACTGCGTACACACATGCACGACACATACGCGTTTGCATGTTTTGTTTTTTTCCCCCTTTTATGAATATGTTCGTTGTTTCAAATTATATTTTCCCACCCAGGCATATGATTGTACCACTTAGGGTTTTCTGTTATTGGCCTTAAGACTCGCATTGTAAACTAGAATAAGTATGATTGTAAAGCTGTAGAACACCTCAATTAAATAAATAAATAAAACTATTTCAATCCGGCCCTGTGCATAAAACTTTTTTTAACAGACGTGTCTTATTTAATAAAGTAACACATTTCCAAATTTCACGTCTCCAGTCCAAAAAACCAAGTACAGTTTGACAACAAATATAATGCGCATCGGCAGTATTCGTTTGCGCAGAGAAGCGCAGACCAGTTTCCGATGGTATCCGAACGTGTAAATAATCTATATTGAACTTTATTTGCAAGCGCAACTGGCAGAGTATTGCTTGCTTTGCATTCTTAGCTCTGTCCCGCTTACACGATTTTGCCATTGTTGGTACGAAATCGATCGACCAATAACAGCGCCAGAGTTTCCCGCGCTACTAAAATTGGTCTACTGCGCAGGTACATCGTGGAGCATAATTTTTGTTGTCAAACTGTACCGTCATAAAAAGTGGTGGAAGCCCTTAAACCGTCTTAATCCAGCTCTGTGGAAAAATATCTTCATAAATTACGTGTCCCACCTTTAAACTAACCTTCTGCTCTAATTTAAATTTATCGTCTTCATCTCCAACCTATTAAGCGTCCCACTGCTGGGCACCAGACCTCCTCTCAGAATGTGAGGGCTTGGGCTATAGTTCCCACGCGGGTCCAGTACAGATTGAGAATTTCACACACACCATTGAATTGCTTCGCGGGTGCTCAATCAGCGAAAAGCTCATGGTAAATTTCAAATGTTTATGCTGTGCATTGATCGATCAGTCCACTGAATCAGTCAGTCAGTTTCTTTCTGCTTTTATTGTATACCTCGTATATAACCATACCTCATTAAATATACATAATACAAGGCCTGTACGATAGTGCCGTTATGCTCACACTAATAAGATTAAAAGGAGTGTGTGAGGGACGGTATGATACGGACCAAGAATTTCAAAATTGGTAGTATTTTCCAAGACGAAGCCAATAGAGAGTTGTCAAAGGCCGAGTAATTATCGAACACCCCCAAATATTAATAAAGGGTCACAACACGCAATTGAAAGCGGCTTACCAGTTCAATGATTGTTCTCTTTTTGTTCGATTTAATTAACTCTGCAAAACTAATTAACCACACTGTATAATGCTGAAACGAGACGTTGACGGACTTCGTGTTCCAGCTTTAACATTTATTTATTTTTATTACAAGTTTTTGTTTACTTTCATAAATTTCCAGTTGTCGAAATGACTTACATATTTTTAAGTGCGGTAAGAATACAATAAAATAACGTTGAAGCGAAGTCTTTTCTCAAATGGAAACGGAACCCGAGAAATGTGAAATTGTATTTTTTTTTTATATTTTAAGTACCTACCGAAACATTAGCTGCCTGATTATTATATTTATTGATGACAATGGTCTCTCTGTCGGCTGTAGATGAACTAATTTGGTGTATATGGTATGAATATTCAATGTACATGTCACATGTCATCCCATAGCTTGATGAGCATAAGCCGACTACATTAGTCACTACGGCGTAGTTGTATTGAATTACTGCCAGGCGTAGTGCTAAGTCATTTTAACAGAACCGAAACGATTTTAACGAAATTTGGTACAGAGACAGTTTCAGGGCTCAGTCCCGGGGAAGGACATAGGATAGTTTTTATCCTGGAAAATTGCGTAGTTCCCGCGGGACTACGATAAGCGAATTCTGCGCAGACAGAATCGCGGGTGACCGCTAGTTATGAACAAACATTGCCAAATAATACCTGGAAACCCGAGTGAAACCAATTATAACCTAGCATATTTTATTTCCTTTTATTGGCTTTGTCTTACGTAGGGGAGACCGAGGCGAGTTGAGACAGAGGTGAGTTGATACAAAGCCGATTTCTCTGAACTGTGACAGTTTATCGGGCTGGTAACTTCGCTAATTTGTTGCTCTTTCTACACTCCACAGTTTGTGAAGTTGTGACTAACTGTCATAGGTGCAGAGAAAAAGGCTTTGTATCAACTCACCTCTGTCTCAACTTGCCTCGGTCTCCCCTAAATATTTTGTTTAGCCTGCTGCTTGTTATCCAAGCGTACGAGACATTTTATATATTAGTATGACAGCCGTTTCAAGTGAGAAGCGAGGAGATGGAGGGACGAAACATCTCCAGGTAGAAACAACCCCTTTCATGATCCTTTTCATTTGGGTAAAACCGCTTGAACCTAATTCTAATTACACTTTACGAAACTGCTGGAGCATATATCTAGGATAATGTTTTGGGTGATTCACCCGTTTTTTATTACCGTGATAGATTTCATTATTTAACCCGTATAACTTTTGTAGAGCCATATGTTAGCATTCCAAAAAGATGGTGGACGGATGATGCGTTATTCTTTATATAGCGTTTCAAAATCACGCCTGCTGATGAAAGATGTGGTCGCTTGCTTAGTTCCGATCACAAGAGGATGCGCTCAATATAGAAAAAAGGATAGAACATCTGGCAGGAGCAGAGGGGAAAAGGCTTTTAAACAATGAATATAAAACTTATCGCTGTATGTATCTTACTATTAAAGTTTCCGATGAAGGAAATCCCGATGGACTTTCCATTGTATCCAACGGTGTGCGCACCCTTGTGTATCCACCCAGCTCCTTCGTATACCTTTCCGTTGCCTCCGATCAGAAATCTGAAACAACACGATGTCACGTGATCACTTTTCTGCGATATAGGCGAGCGTTAACTATTATTATCTACATCCATCATAACTTCGTACAATATGTCCAGGAACGATTCGCAAATGGTCTAAATTAAGAAACCTATCAGATGAATTAAGGATTTTTATTTCTTGATTTTTTGTTTTCTTTTACGGTTTTACAAATTAAATTTATAAACGACACTGAAAAATACAACACAGAAAAATCTGAAAAGTAAAGCTATGGCCGGGAATCGAACCCGGATCCTCGTCACTCCGTGACGCATGCTACACCCTTATTACATTACCTTACCCTTACACCTTATTACATTACCCTTACACCCTACACCACCACCCATGCGGTAGAATGACGAGGATCCGGGTTCGATTCCCGGCCATATCTTTACTTTTCGGATTTTTCTGGGTTCTAATTTTCAGTGTCCTTTAGAAATTAAGAAACCTGTATCTGTAGTTGTATTATAATGTTTACTTTATGATTTGGATAAAATTTAGAACGGAGATAGCTGGCACCCTAGTTAAACGTATAGGCTACTTTTCATACCGAAAAATTGCATGGTTTCCGCGGGATAGCGATAGACATGTCAAAGGTTGTAGCTATAATGTAGGTAAGTCTAATTCTACGCGGACGAAGTCGCGGGCAGAAGCTAGCTGTACATTAACACATTAATTTTACAGGTAATGAGATAAATAAAATATCGTCAAAGATTAAAAAATACAAAAAATACGGAAGTGTTCAGCTGAACTGACACAATCACCGGCTGAAGCATTTCACATTCACTTTTAACCCCCGCCTCAAAGAGGGGTGGCATAAGCTTGAAGCCGAAGGCTGTGAGCGTGTACGTGTGTGTTTCGACCTCGTCTGCACTTTCCATCAGGTGAGACAGTTCAATCACTGGTCAGTCATACGTAAAAATAACTCGTAGCTCTCAAACAGCAGCGAATTTGTTGCGGTTTTTTTATTTGAAATCCAGTTTCCTTGCGGTGATTCTTAGCCATACATACATATATCACGTCTTTATCCCTTACGGGGTAGATAGAGCCAAAGGTAACAAAACCTTAAGGCCACGTTTAGCATGATTAAGGGCGTATAGGTAGAAAGAGAAATCAAAATAGTGATGGGTGCTGCATCGCCTAGCTTAGCCATGTTTGGTAAAAATCGATCCAGTAGTTTGAAAGGTAACAGTTCTTTTCCAAAATAATGTAAAGCGTTTTTGGGCATTAAATTATTATTATTCAATTAAAGCTTTGGGGATTTTTTTAATTTAATAAAATTAACATCCCAGTTCTGATTAAAATCACTTACGACGGCCCGATATCCCACCATCCCAAGTTGTCCAAGAAGTAATTCTGGATGTTGCGCACCAGCTCTGCGCAGCCGGCGTCACTGCTGCAGGTTGGCGAAGCCGTATGCTGGATGATGACCAGCCCCACAGGTCGAGGGAGGTACTCCACCCGGCTGGGGGTCAGCCCACCCCAATCCTTCTTGGTCAACACGCCACAGTCTATAGAATAAACGGTTTTGGGAAATGAGGTGGCAAACGAGCAAGTGGTCACCTGGTGGTAAGCTAGCATTACCACCCATGGACACCCGCAATACCAAAATACCAGCCTAAACTAAGATGCAATGCCTCAGTAATTTCACTGGTTGTTTTGTTCTCCATGCCGGAGTACAGCAATGTACTGTGAGCACTAAGATAGGTATATGTGAAGACCAAGTAAGGCGGCCTGTAGGTACCTGTTACCTTAGGCTCCGTCTACCCCGTAAGGGATAAAAACGTGATTTGTGTACGTATGTAATCTTATAACAATAGAACCTGCTCACAAAATTTCAAGAAGATTATTACCTTATCGTAATAAGTGGTCGCTTTGTTATTTGTGTCAGTGTTAAAGTATTCCAAAGTAAAGGACTTCAAAGATTCAAAGACTTATTTGTCCAACATAGGTAAATTACAGGGTGTTACTTATATTACTATGTACATAAGTAAGATGGTGGTAGGGATTTGGACGGACCTCGCACATGGTCCTACCACTCGCAAAATGGACGTTGTGTGACGGTTTTTTTATACGCGTTTATAGAACGTGACAAATTTTGTATTAGCGTCATATGTAGAGACGTGTGCTGTACTTATTTTATACACATAACATTACCTTCCTAAAGAAATTGAATAACTTAGTGTGAGTTACATCAATTTAGTCAGTCATGGTTAAAGTTATCGTTAAAGTGGCATCGTGCAACTCACGCTTAAAAAGTATAGTCTAACGATAAGATAAAGGGAACTCCCGTCAATGTTTTAAGAACTCAGAGTTCGCGAAGTAACTTTTAAAACAAAACACTTAATAAACATTACGGTGACCACCAGCAATCTATTGTTTTGATTTGACACGCAAAGAACAATTTTAAACTTTATAACTCGCACTAAATGGATTCTGTCAACCCCTGACGATGCCGAGGAGAGCGGTGAAATACGTGTCGGAAATATTGTTTATTGTAATAGTTTTTCCAATGTGTTTGATTGCATTTGCATTGGCTATTCTAGATGAAGAGTACGAGTTAACTGCATGAGTTAAAATATTCAATACAAACGCGGCTATTTTGTATGACTTGACCTCACTATTTCCTTGAGTAGCTAAGTAAAGTTATCAATTTAATAAAACAATTGAATTCTTGAAATAACGCCCGCAAAGTTGAAAAATTTGTTTCGTGAGCTCCCATAGAACCTTATACCAATACTTAAATCAGATTTTTGTCTATGACAATGTTTATCGAATAACATAAATGTAACTGTAACAAGGTTGTGTGGCCTAGGAATCCAATTGGCTGTACAGTGCACAGTCCATGAGTTCCTAGAACAACATTTGGGTTTCGGATGCCACTGGCCGATTCCAGTATCAACCCCATAAGAGTGGATAAGACAGCAAGACGGACCCGAAGGTCTTTTCAAATACTATTGCACTTTAAGATGCAACAAAATTATGAGAACAGCTTACCTGCATGAACATTATTCCACTGAGAAACAACAAACAAAACAAAAAGCAATTTGTACATTTTGTTCGACTTAGCTTACGCCCGCACTGGCCAAGACGCGAATAGCCTCTAACGTGCTCTGTTGATAAACTTTACTTATAAAAACTTGGCACGTTCCTCAGTCGCTCCTTATCTCCCTGCTAATATATGAGAGAGACGGTGATTCATGTCATATTGTAATGTTTGTGAGCTATTTTTGCAAGCAGACGTCAGTCATTTTGGACTTTAATTTATTGGAGTTTACAAGATATTTTATTTTTTAGGAATAAGGGTCAATATTTTGAGTCTATCAATAAAAAACAAAACAATCGACTTTTAATACAGATTTTATTTGCAACTAGCAGCCCGCCCCGGCGCCGGCGTCGCGTCGTTAAGTTCATTAAACTTTCCTCTTGAATCATTCGCGTATAGCCATTTAGATTTTTTTGAAACAGTATGGTTTTTTTAATTAATATTAAATAACCTAACCTACCGATTTTACCCAAATTTCTGGAAAAAGGTATTAAAAAAGTTATTACCTACTTAATTAATATGTACCAATGAAAATAATGAGACAAAAAGGAACCCAGTGAAGTAAAGCAAACTCTCAACTGGACGCGATTAAAACATTCAAAATGTTCTTTTACTTATACAATAGCTTGACCTGGCTGGTCACGCACACACCCACAACCTACCAAAGTACCAAGCTGGAATTTGTACTGTACTTTCGTTTTGTAGTGTTAACGCGTGCTTCTAAAAATGAGTTTTGCTAAATACTCATGGGTTAGGAAGTTCTGCCACAATATCTAATTATATTGTATTTCGATAAAGAGTATTTTTATAATATTTGGGTTCCGTAGTTGAAATTGCCATGTTTGTTCGTCTAAATTTTCTGTTCACAACTTTGCTTTGGGTCGTTTAGTTCTAGGAAGCTGGGATTTAGCTTCGGTGTTCGTAGAGATAAAATAAAATTCGAATAAAATAACTACCTATTTACTTTTAGGGCGACGTCCCACTGCTGATGCGCTCGAAGTGCATGGACACGCTATACATGTCACCCACGTGGGTCCATTGGTCATTTCGTGCGTAGCGTGTGCGTGCACTGCTGTAGAAATGACCGCAAACATTATGATATGCAGCGAATAATGTACTCACGTGCGTAGCGTGACCGCGCACTGCAGTGGGGTGTCGCCTTTACTCTCTATACTATACGCAAAGTTAGGAGGAATGGGTCTGGGGCGCCGTAGGGTCATTTAAGAATACGGCGGTTTGCGAAACATTAAACTTTTAAGTGCAAATGTTTGTTACTTTCAAAATCAAATCAAAATCATTTATTTGCATTGAATGGGTTAACAATAGGTCTTATAAATACTACATATTATATAAAGCCACCCAGCCATTTCTGGCCTACAAATCTGGATAAGTCCTTAAGAGTAAGACTATGTCAGCCCTTTTTAATGTCTTATCTATTACTATCAAAAAATTCACTTATTGAGTAAAAGCATTCTTCATTCAAGTCTTAAGTTTAGTATAGAATATATTTCCTATCAAATTCATTATAGATCTCTGTAAATTATTATAAATTTGGCTTAACAGTTTTATTTAACAATTTAAATTTCCCTTTTGGTAAATTTAAAGGCTTTTGCGTAATAGTCCGCTTATTATCATTATTTTTTATTATAAATAACTCCTTGTGTTTCCGTACAAATGTACATGCTTCTAAAATGTATAAACATGGAAAGGTAAGAATCTTCTTGTGTCTAAAAACTGGTTTACATATAGCTGTTATACATCGTTTTTGTGCAAGGAAAACTTTCTGAACATCGGGCGACTGGCCCCATCAAACCACTCCATATCTGAGGCCAGAGCATACATAACCGTGATAGACAACTTTCTCAGACAACTGGATAAACGTTTGGTTTCGGATATTTATGTGAGAAAAAATCACGGCAATGAGCTTAGTAGGTATAGTTAACGAACGTAAGGGAACAGTGTTGTGACAGCCATGTAGTTCCCGCAAAATTTTATCACGTGGCCCGGCACGCACTTGGCCGGCTCTTATTAACCGACTTTGGAATCTCAAACAGTTTGCGCTTGACGCAAGGTAGATATGAACCAAATTGCAAACGGCCAAAAATTAATTGAAAAAAAAGAACAACAGTCGACTCGAGTTGTTAAAACGAGTTTTTATGTCCAGTTTTTTCATCACCCTTCGCTGGCGGGGCACTCCCTTTTATCGTTTTATCTTAACCGTTTTTTCCGGACTACCGTTTATCATTGTTATCATTTAAGCTCTACACTAAAAAACCGACCAAGTGCGCGTTGCATCGCAGTTAGCAGCGCCCTGCCCCTAAACAAAATGTAGACTGTGAATTTATATTGACAGACCGACATAAAAAAATAAGAATTTTATATTTATTTCATTAGTTGTGCCATAAAAGCACAGTAAATAAATAGACCAGTATGGAAGCTAGGCATACTTTTTGAAATAAATACCTACGCTCCGTTAGAGCGTTAGGGTTGTCGATTTAATTTATATAAAATTATAAAGATTTTTGTTTAGTTAGCGCTATAATAACAACTTGTAACGCCTGTTTTAAAGTAACTAGCTACACTTAATTAAGAGTATTAGGGTTGGCACCCTTAATTTGTCAAAAAAAAAGACAAACGTTTATTTGGTTTCTATGATGGACACGGCACTATAAAACTGTTTTTTTCTAATTCTTTGTAAATTAAAAAAGCTACTTTGCAATTTATATGTTGTCTGACAACAACATCGAAAAGATCCAATAGTTAATTAAAAAGTTAAAAATGGCGGCTACTTTTTTTCATTTCGTTAACGGATTCGATGTCGGAGATCAACCATATCCCCAGATATCGATTTTGAAAGCAATCGGTCGAATAATTAAAAAGTTCAAAATGGCGGCTAATTTTTCTCATTCCGTCCACGGATTCGATGTCGGAGACCAACCGGATACCCAGATATCGATTTTGAAAACAATCGGTCGAATAATTAAAAAGTTCAAAATGGCGGCTACTTTTTCTCATTCCGTCCACGGATTCGATGTCGGAGACCAACCGGATACCCAGATATCGATTTTGAAAACAATCGGTCGAATAACCAAAAAGTTCAAGATGGCGGCTACTTTTTCTCATTCCGTCCACGGATTCGATGTCGGAGACCAACCGGATACCCAGATATCGATTTTGAAAACAATCGGTCGGATAACTAAAAAGTTCAAGATGGTGGCTACTTTTTCCCATTCCGTTAACGGATTCGATGTCTGAGACTAACCATATCCCCAGATATCGATTTTGAAAGCAATCTGTCAAATAATGAAAAAGTTATGGTATAGGTAAAGTACGTATCGGTATTTGGCAAGACATCCTTCAAATGTAATCCTGTAATATAAAATAGTACTAGGTATATTATAGATGCAAGATGATACCGACGAAAGTCCGTAGTAGAATTTTCACCAAAAACGCGCTCCATAATATACGGCAACTACTTTATCATTTAAACAGCCTAACGTTTTATTTAACAGAAAAAGCATTTTATTTAATAATAATATATTCTTATCTTTCAACATCAGCAGGGAGTTTAAAAAACGAAAGCTCCGGTTGTGAAAAAGTCGAGTTCAAGCAGCCGTACACTGACTGCGCAATACGCTCTTGGCATGTTTAACACGAAAAAGATCGCGGACTGTCTGAGCGCACGTAACAGACAACCGCTCTACTCAACGCGGCACTCGCGACTGACGGCACTACGAGGTCCGCCCAGGGGCCGTGTAAAGCGCGCGCCTGTGTGCGTGTTTCGTTTCAACCGATTTGTTCGTAGATTCCTTACTGCTTTAGCTTATATATATACTGTGATAAAAGCCAGCTTCATACCAAATTTTCAATTTCTCGGTCAACTGGTAGTACCCCAAAGTTTTCATATGACGGCAATTTGTATGGGAATCTTTTGTAATGACAGACGGGACAACAAAGTGATTCTACGTGGCTTCTGATTTTCCTGATTCAGGTGGAACCCTAAAGTTTAGTAGTAGAACCATTCCGTTCCATAGTGCCAAAGAAACATGACGTGTATTTAAGGAAATCCCCTTTGTTTTATCACTTTCATTTTGCGGCAATACACTGCTATCACTATCATTATCATCATCCTCAATTGCTTTTTTCGGTAAGCCGTCGTGCCGTAACATTATCGAAAATTTAAACTTAATCGAGTTAGTACGGAACCCTATAACTATACACTTAATTATCACCAAGTTCTCAGCAGTAGAGGGATTTCCCCTCTCTGAGGATAATATTAGCACTTATCTTATTGAAAGTCACGTAAAAGGTCAGCACGATGTTTTAAATAAGTAGAGGAATTTGCCAACAGAGCGAATATTGCAACACGATAGTGATTTGTCACTTCATCTTAACTCCTACAAGAAGCTATTTAAGTTATGTTTTATTAGTTATTAGCTGTTGCCCTCAACTTCGTGCGTAGAATTAAGTATAATAGTCTATGTTACTGAGTGATAATGTAGCAGTTGTGATAGTGTTTTTTTTTAATCGGTCCATTTGTGTTAGGGTTTTTGTTTTGGTCAACAAACAAAATTACAAATACCTACTCTAGTGTCACGCTTAACCACGGTGGGCCGGCTTGCAGCAATTACAGTAGTCTGGCGCTTTTTTTAAATACAAATTGTGTGAATTTTTCACTATATATATGGGTTAATTCCTCTATTGAAAATATGATAACAAAATGCATAATGTTTAAATAAGGAAGGTATGGCTGACAGATCCATAATATAACGAAACGTGTGTTCACGAAAGTTTTGACAACAGAATAAGTACTAAACAAGCTCACATTCGGTACATAATTGTCACGTACAATTTTTTTGTCAATATTATTATTTACGAGACTTAACTAAGGTTATTACGATCTATGGTCATTGAAACTAGAGATGTGACTATGTATAATTAGATAATCGTTTAAAATCTCGTATACCTAATCGAAAATCCAAAGACTAAAATATGAAGTATTAGTAGATTAATGTCGAGGCCTGGGAATGAATGAGTAACTATTTTAAAAACGAGAACCGCAGGTGAGTGTTTTTTAAAGTTAAGAATCCTACAATTGCTCCTCCAGCTAAGACACATATAATGTTTTTCTCAAACATTGAGAGGAAATGAAAATAAATTTTGAACTAAACTTCCTAGCAACTTAGGTGGTTTTCACGTTCCCGCCTTTTTACTTAAATTTATTTTAATGTCATTTGTCACCGTAAGCTATTTGAGACATTGATAAAAACGTTATTAGACTCGAACAAAACGCGCCCTCTTCGGCCATAGACTTGGCTGTATGACATTGTGGTTCATTATTCCATCGTCTCTTTGACTTTTAAAAAGTTAAAAACAAATGAAAAACAGTCCAGCAATCAGATTTATGGTCAGAGAATCGCGCCTGCAATGTGATTCGGCAGTCAACAAGGCCCTTCCTGTTCTGTTACTTAGAATACAATGACAACATTTACGACAATGCTTGAGGAAAAGTATTTTATATTATTTCGCACTCGCTACACTGAGTCTACTCATTACCAATAAACTTTTTTTTTATTGTTACTTAAAACAATATTATCAATTATAATTAAATTAAATAACATTTTATAAGAGCTACTTGTTGGTAAGGTACGACTTGGCTAAAAACGTAAAATAGGAATGATAATTAAGGATTGTTATTATTATTGTATTGGTCTTGTTTATTTTGTACAATAAAGAGTTTACATACATACATACATAATTATTTTTTGTTAGTACTAAAATATAATCCATAATCGTTGAATGCACAGGGCGTCACAATGAATCTATACCTCCAGGTTTGTCGAAGTGAATGTGTCAGCCATACCTTCCCTATTGAAACAGACCGTAATAGCTTTACTGATACCACGTAGGCGTCTTTTCTATAGGCGAACAAAATAACTTTAATCCTTCATTAAATCTGAGGGCAGAAACGAAGACAGTTTAGTGACGCTACCTGTGAATTAATCATGTAGTATTTATGACCGAAGCAGGACCCGATTTTTAAAAGAATTATGTTTTATAGGTGCTGATGCTAATTGAGCACCATCACCCATGGACACGAGACAACACCAGGGACTACAGATTTTTTAACAGATATAAGAAAGAAAGAAAAGAAAGAAAAAAGTTTATTTATGACAATCACAAAACATTAAATTAAAAAAAATAAACAAAATAAATTATCACAAAAAAATAAATTGTCACAAAATATAGAGCTTAAGACCTAGACGAGATTCAATAGTTTTAATTTTGGTACATACTTTTCAGTAGTTTAAAGGTCGTTATTGATTGAACAATAAAATTTTGTTCTTTTTATAGTACATTCTGCATTTATTCTATTGATTTGTTCTTTGTAAATTAGGCGGTGACTCAAATGGGTAACTCCTGTCATAAATACTTCCTGGAACAGGGAAAGTTTTGAAACTTTCAGCTGAAACTTCATAAAAGTGATTAGACGGCGAGTCGAGAAGTTCGTTACATTCATTAGTTAGTGGTCAGCAACTTCGTAAATTACAGGTGTCAAACTGGCTTTGGTAAAGTTAGGTTGCTGGTGATGATGAAATTTGACTAATTTGACCTTACTATATTATTTAAATAATTATTTTAAACAAATTATTAAATTATTTTGCCAATATGGCGCAAAGGGCTCTTTTACCTGTCTTTTTTGATAGTACCAAGCTTTCGGAAATAAATTAGCAAGAAGATGCACCGCAAGAAACTTGGCAGAAATCAACATTTTCAAGACGAGAATATATATACCATTTGTTAGTCCTTTACCTTAAAAGCATAAATTCCGTGTAGCGATTTACCGAGTCGCATTTCACCTCGAATTAACAAAATTTTAATAGAATCTTTTACTTGAAGCAATTTTTCGCGTGGCTTTTTACATTAGTATTATCAATTTGTAGCATTTAATTTTTCATGTAGTATTTTACCCTAGACGCATTTCGTCGCGATCGATATTTTTTTGGGACTCTATTTATTTTGACGCGTTAATTAATGTTCGCACAAAAACTTTGTATAATATTTTTTTAAACGTGTTTTGTACCTGTAGTTTCATATCTTAAATGCTTGCAAACTCATTGAAATATTATGTTTGTGAGTAATAAATAATAGATAATACTCTGTCTATGCTATAAAAAAATAAGCGAAAAAGGTACATTGCGATTAAAGATATTGTCTAATACTGAAATAAACGATTAGGATACAAAGCGAAAATTTCACACACGATCGAGGTGAAATGCGACTAAAACTAATATCGACTAAAAAAAAATACGATTAAGACACAACGCGAGAGTTAAATGCACTGTCAAGGTGAAATGCGACGAAAACTTATAGCCAGTAAAAAAGTAGACGATCGAGATACAACGCGATAATTAAATTTAATAAACGTTCGAGGTGAAATGCGACTCGGTGAATCGCTACACGGAATTTATGCTTTTAAGGTAAAGGACTAACAAATGATATATACGTATATACAAATAAATTTGCCCCTCTGCAAATATGATAGCAATGTGACGTGATGAAAAATCCATGATTATATTTTGTAGGCTCTTAAATAACTGCTCAAAAGTGTCGTAAGACGCAGAGAGGGCTAAGGCGGAACCTCATGTGCCAGTAAATAAATAAATAAATAAATATCTTGGGACAAATTACACCAATTGACCCAGCCCCAAACTAAGCAAAGCTTGTGCTATGGGTACCAGGCAACGGATAAACATACTTATATAATGTAGATAAATACATACTTAAATACATACAACATCCATGACTCGGGCACAAACATTCGTATACATCATACAACTATCTGCCCCTACCGGGATTCGAACCCAGGACCTCTAGCTTCATAGTCAGGGTCACTAACCACTAGGCTATCCGGTCGTCAAAATTAAATAATTTATATTAATTAATTATTAGTAATCAGTGGCGTAACTATAGGGTGGCAGGAGTGGCAAAATGCCACGGGCCCCTAGCTCTAGGGGGTCCCAAACTGGCTTGGTTTAGAGCACAGAAGGGACGCTTCTTTATGTTGAGGAAGGAGCCCCATCTGACGAATTCGCCACGGGCCCCAGACGTATAACGTCTGGGAGCAAAGGAAAAACATAGAATGTACCAGTTGCTTCTCGTCCCGCGCAGATGGTAAAAGCGCATCGAGGGAATGGGCGAAATTCTTAGCAATCATGTTATAGGCGATGCGGCTAGCAACCCATCACTATTTTTATTCCCCTTTCCACCTATACGCCTACAATCATGCTAAACGTGGCCTTTAGGTCTTGTTACCTCAGGCTCTGTCTACCCCGTAAGGGATATAGACGTGATATCGACGGCCCCTACGTAAATGATCGAAAGAGGTTTTAGGCACTTTTCACTACAGTGATTTAAAGTTTGATATTTGCATAGTTCTCAAAATAAAACAATTAGATTAAGTCTGTCATATCAGTTAAATATAATAAGGTAGGCACTTTATTAGCATTACATTAGTACAACAGAATATATCTTAGTTTTCTGGGAATTTGAGTTTCGATAGTATACGACGTCATTTGAACTTAATTTGATATCGAAACTTTTAGTTTCGATTATTTACAATGGAAGTTTTTATTAATAATTTGACGAAACTGCCAGTTGCCATTTTTTACGTCGAATCAATCTATTCATTTAGAAATGAAACTACCAGGTTCGATTATTTACTACGTTTAAATATCATTAGAATTAGAACTTTCGATGTAGAAGTATTGTGAATATAAAAAAATATATTCGTATAACATAATATTTATTAAAAATTCTTATTATAATTACCTTTAACTCAGTGTGAAACTACCGTGAGACTTAATCATAGTTAACATAAACGGATAACTCACGTATAAGAAGTCGAGTGATGCTCGACGTGACTGTTTCGGACTATTTCGTAGTCCTTCTTCCTGGAGCGCTCGCCCCGGCGGCAGGGAAACGAACACTGCGCGCCGGCGCTCTGCTCGCGCGGCTGTTCGACGCAATTGACAGCGGCGCACAACTACCCTCGTTTTCATCGTCATTTTTATTACTGTCAAATGTAGAGCAGCACACAACACTGATCACGTCACTCCGTAAAGGTATTCGCTCACACTCACCGTTTGGTCAATATTTAAAACAGTTTTCCAACTCGGGGGCACCGTGACCATCCGCTATCCCGGTTGAAATTGGGATACCGACTTATTTCAATGGCTTCACGTACTTTCCGCGGAATGAAAAACTTTTCTCTCGCCAGTACGGACAACTTATCAAACCTGATATAATGCGTCGAATCAGATTTCATCGAATGTTCAGCGACAGCAGACCCCTTGTCGTCCTGTTTCTTCATACTGCGTATGTGCTCCGTCAATCTCGTGGATATATTACGCCCGGTCTCTCTGATATAGTTTTTCCCACAGGAACAAGGAATCATGTACACCCCAGGAACATTAAGGGGCTCTTTATCCTTTGGTGAACGCACCAGCTGCCTGAGCTGCATATAGGGACGGGAAATCGACTTAATGCTATATCTACGGCGTAACAAGTTACCGATCTTATCTGTAACCCCTTTTATGAACGGCAAGTATACCGGTACCCTCTCTACTACGGCCGGCCACTAACGGGCTGATGCATTCACCACACGATTGCCTCCAGTTATAGCCATTGCTTACCAGGACACACTTTACGTGACTTAGCTCACGATTCACATATTGCGGATCACAAATGGTCAAGGCTCGATCTATCAATGTCCTAGGCACAGAGAATAAATGACACGGATGGTGGTGTGAATCAGCCCTAAGGTATCGATCAGTATGAGTCTGCTTGCGGTACACCATAGTCATGAGTCTCCCACAAGGTCGCCGCATGACCAACACATCCAAAAAAGGCAACTTTCCTTCATTTTCCCTCTCCACCGTGAACTTAACCTTATCAAGCAACGTGTTAAGGTAGTCTGAGAACTCCGACAAACCATCTCTAGACACAACAGCGAAAACGTCATCCGCGTAACGCCACCAATACCTCGGTGCCACGGGAGCGTTCTTTAAGGCATTACCCTCAAACCACTCCATAAAAATGCACCAAGGTATAGATAGCATCAAGTCGATTTTCCGTCCCCACATGCAACACAGGCAGCTGGTGCGTTCACCAAAAGATAAAGAGCCACTTAATGTTCCCGGGGTGTACATGATTCCTTGTTCCTGTGGGAAAAACTATATCAGAGAGACCGGGCGTAATATATCCACGATATTGGCGGAGCACATACGCAGTATGAAGAAACAGGATGACAAGGGGTCTGCTGTCGCTGAACATTCGATGGAATCTGATTCGACGCATTATATTAGGTTTGATAAGGTGTCCGTACTGGCGAGAGAAAAGTTTTTCATTCCGCGGAAAGTACGTGAATCCACTGAAATAAGTCGGTATCCCAATTTCAACCGGCATAGCGGATGGTCGGTGCCCCCGAGTTGGAAAACTTTTTTAAATATTGACCAAACGGTGTGAGCGAACCTTTACGGAGTGACGTGGTCAGTGTTGTGTGCTGCCCGACATTTGACAGTAATAAAAATGACGATGAAAACGAGGGTAGTTGTGCGCCACTGTCAGTTGCGTCGAGCAGCCACGCGAACAGAGCGCTGGCGCGCAGTGTTCGTTTCGCTGCCGCCGGGGCGAGCGCTGCAGGAAGAAGGACTACGAAAAAGTCCGAAACATGTCGAGCATCACTCGACTTATCCGTTTATGTGTAACTTAACTCAGTGGTTCGAATCAGCCTTAGTATCAATTCACTGCACAATTATCACAATAATTTATATGGCACAACTTGTTAATATTGTTATATTATGTTTAAAGCAAAATAAACAAAGACAGTCAAATGTGTGTTTTCTAGGCTATCTAAAATACACAAAACTTGATCACTAGGTGACCTGAGAAACGTATTTTCAAGTAAATTCGTCACCGGTGGATAAGCAGAGTCGGATGATAGTTCTTCGTATATTATTCCCTCTAAAGCTGCCCATTCCGAGTCTCCAAAGGTGCACGTAATTGGTAATGGTGATTCTGAAGTAATAGTGTAAATTATTGTCATAAAAACGAATTAATTATAACATTAAAGCATCGAAACTCATGCAATATTCTAACGTGAAACATCGAGACAGCCAGTTCCGATTTGTGATTAAACTAAGTCTGCATCGAAAAAAAATGAAAGTGTTAGTGTCGATATTTTCCGTTTAATAAATATCAACGTTAATAATCGAATCTACCACTTTCAATATAAATTAAAAGAAGCAGTTCGTAGTATAACATCGAATCTTGTACTTTCGATTATTTACGTTGTTACTATAGTAAAATCGCTCCCCACCAATCACTGCGTATACAATCGAATCTATTGTTTCGATATAATACATCGGAAATATTACGTTATTTTCGATGATTTACGTTTTGAATTTCCGTTAAAATTCATTTGTTTTAACTTTTAAAAAGCGTGTATACATTAAAAACCCAATATTAAACCAATTGCGCTAATAAAAAAAAACGAAAATTTTGACTTTCGATGACTTACGTAGGGGCCGTCGATATATGTATGCATATAAGTACTTAAAAGTATGCCCCGTACATTTACTATATCCACAAAATCTTAAGACAAAATTTTAATAAAAAAAACTGATTAATTTTGGCGTGTCCACTTCTTTAATTGAAAGAGTTATAATCAAAAAATAATATTAATAGTCCTAAGTCGTAAAAAATAAGTTCGAAGACATCCGTTACAACAGCTCGTGATAAACAACGTGACCGAAGCCGTTCGTTAAAATTTACGTGCGTCTTTATTTATTACATTTTACAATTTATTTTAATAGGTATATTAACGCTTTGACCTTACGAGCTGAACCAAGAAACACTAGGTAACTACTAATATATACGTAAAACTTTTTTTAGCGATTTAATGTGGCTATTGACTGCTTTGAAAATGAACGTACTGTCCGCTTCAAACAGAACCAGAACTAGGGTCGATTTTGAAACAACTCATTTTAAAATGCTATATAAATGGTCAAAATGTCTTCTTTTATCAGGGTGTCTATGGGCAGTGGTGATCACTTACCATCAGGTGACCCACTTGCTCGTTTGCCTTCCTATTCATATATACAAAAAAAAAATGTATTAAAAAATTGCCGCTATAGTTACTTTCCCAAACAGTTGAAAAATTATTTAGGGGGCGCCTATTTTGTAGCAACATGCAAAATTTCTCGTCACAATTTGACTCATTTCTTTGTCAATTTGTTGAAAGGAAAATCGATGCCATTGAACGTTTTCAATGAACCTCTCTGCGTGTGGCAATAAGTAAATAAGCAGACGTTTTTAAGATTCAAACGAATGTCTGAACGTTAATTATACCTACGTATGTTGTTGGAAGCGTGGCACCAACTATACCCATTAAAATAGGTACACAGAATAAACTTTGTAACCTTGTGAAAGTTTTACAAAGTCAAAGCTAAACTAAACGCGTATACCTACACAGGGAAACCATTGTTTCACTAATTCTCAATTACTGTGGGAGTTATGGGTTCTTTCACAATGTTCTATCGACAACAAACATCTGAGCTGTACCCGTAACCGTTGCACGTTACACTAACCAAGTGTGGATGTGGCTCGCGAGCCTGCCGCGAGCGGAACCCCTCGTCCACACTAGGGTTTTTGGTTACTGTAGCGTGCAACAATTGTGTGTCTATACCCAGTGGGCCCCCCGAGCTATAAGGATAAAATTAATGCCAGTAGATAAAGATTTCAATGTACCTCGCAAAATGCTTCTTTTTTTTTTCAATGTACTTTCCCCGGCCCCGCTGTTTTGAGGCCTTGAGACTTAAAAGTGGTATCAAATGAAAGCCCTTTCAATGTATCTTTCGATTCACACGTTATAAATATAACGTAGGGTATAGACACAAGCAATCACGCAATAGTTTCGGTTACAGCAAGCCGATAAGTACCAGGCTGTAACGCAGTAAAATCTCTCGAACGCATCCGCGTGAACGTAACGAAATAAACGTAAAAAAAAAGAAAATTGGCAGCGCCCACTAGCAGTAGCTCGATCTCATAGTATATGACACTGCAATACGAACGCGTTCGGGACGTTTGTTGCGTCAAAAAACTTACAAGCCCTGCTTTACCGGGACACCATGGTGACATGGCTACCAAACAATTCATACAGATATCACCCACCTGGCAATGCTTTGACGACGTTCGCCATGGCGTCCCAGTGAGGCAAGGCTCTTACTTACTTAAGGCCCCAGTACACAATGGCGTATGCTGGGCCATTTCAGGCGATCGCTATTGCCATTGCGTATAGTTTTGTCCACCACTATAATACCATTACCCCCATGGCGATCGCCCGAAATGGGCCAGCATACGCGTTGTGTACTGGGGCAATTAGGTATAGGCGCTCTGCGTGGATAGACCAGTGACAGACGCTCAGTAGCGCATGGATGTCGGCATACACTTGCCATTCGTTATTCGTTACGCTAGATCACGTGGTTTTCGTGCACCTTATGTCAATCAGGTTCAATTTCATTATATTCACTTAGCGTTATCGTTAGTAGAAAAAACTTTGTCTAGGCACGAATAATTGTGGGAATTTGGAGATCACGCCACAAATTTTACGTTGACGCAAATGACCCAGGTTAAGAATTTATCTATGCAGACAAAATAAATGTCACTTTCAAAACAAAGGCTTCGAATACATAATTAAGTGATTGAGTTAACGCCTTTTGTTTTGAAGGGCGTGGGGATATCCCAGCAGTGAAATAAGCATACAGCCTAAATAAGATGTTTTTTGTTTATAATTTTAAAGACATATGTTTTTTAGACACGAATATTTAAACTACCAGCATATATTGTAATCCCTTGAGGATGAACAAAAAAGAAGCTTAATCCCTACGAATAGGTAATTAAAAAAAACCATCACGATTTCATATTCCCTGAAATTATAACGAATATTAGAGACAAAAGAGAATAAACTAACCCTGAAACCTGATTCAATAGAAATTCGTTACCTACTTCATTTCACTGAAATATATCTTTCGGTAGGTACGGTTTTCGTCACGAAAAAATTCAGTATGCATGGTCTCTCAGATTTTTCTGGAATATTTCAGCAGATTTGTTTTGGATGTTCAAAGGGTATCGCGTCAAGGGGGTGACTAAGTTTTGAATCCAAAACTAAACAAAAATCTGTAGGTACAGGAGTGTTCAATCAAACTGATCTAAACACCCTGCTTGTAAATTTGGTCATTTTCGTACATTTTATTAACGCGTCACAATACTTGCCACGTTGATTATTAGACTTGGGTAACAGCCAGTAAGAAATATAAATTAAAAAAGTAGATTTCATTTGGCGGAGCCAGAGTTGGGCAAAAATAATCTATTTACGAAAAATCGGGAAGATAACTAAATTATTTTTTATTTGAAGTAACTAAATAATCTGTCATTTGTTATTTTGAATTTATCTAGATCAGTTTCATTTTTATCTAGATAAATTAGTTGGGATTTTAAATAAAAGATGAATGTCAGTAGTACAGTCATGTAGAACTAGAACACTTCTTTTCTGATTATATGAGCAATGTCAGTGTGACGGTTTGACCCGACGTGACATTCTGTATACATTTATTATTATAAGCTTACTTCAATAAAAAACGAGGTCGATTATCCTCATCTAGATAATTTATCTAAATAAAAAAGTTGACAACGCACTGTTTGTGATTGAATTTATCTTAGAATAAATTTATTTGAAATAATTATCTAGATAAGAAATTATCTAAATAAAACCCAACAATTCTTCGGTTTTGCGAACTCCATGTGATGAATGCGTCAAATAAGCGGGAAAAAAGTGAAGGATGCACAAATTTTAAACTTTTTAGTTCAGTTTGAGCATTATAAACCGCTGTAAGAACAGGATTGAAAGATCTGTTAAAATGGAGATTGGCTGCCAACTAAATTAATTTGAAATCATTATAGAACCTATCGATGCAGAAGCATACCAATGAGGAGATGGCGGGATGGCTTAGATGCATATCGGATAGGGTGGACACGACATGATCGAGGGCAGGACATGCTCTTGCCAATGAGGAGTGGCGGAAAGAAGGTGAGGCCTTTGCCCAGCAGTGGAACACTATAGCTAAAAAAATAAAACCTAAATCATTCAAAACGCAGTAACCAAAAACATTCTAAGTCACGATCCTACAAACAGACATGTTGATAACAGAATAACTCTCTTTGTTTAGCATCGAGTTTCAAAAGGTCACTAATTAAGACTAAAGTTTTTAACAATAATGGATTAAATTAAATAAAGTTTCCCATTAAATTAACCTCCCTCCATTCGAAGAATGTCTTTTTAGCGCTTTTGTTTTGGCGTTCCACATAATTGAAACATTTTTGCCAGCACTTGAAGCCTGATTACAGAGTTACGCTCCGAACTCTGTGTAATGGTGATTAATTCCTAGCCGCGAAAATTAGGTAAATTAACTGTATTTAGTAAAAGGAATCCTTTTGAATGTGTAAATGGAATACAAGAGAACACGTCAATTTCATGCGGGCATATAGGTAAATTTTAAGAACACTAATTAACGTAAAAACATGTGTAACAGCAACATTAGTAAAATTTTATTTTTTCTTACTAATTAATTGGCTAAGTAAAGTTTTTGGAAGAGGTGCAAATTTTTTTTTTTCGACAGTCGACGTCTTAATAATCGAGGAACTGCAGCTCTTTTATTTTTATTCCCTATTATTAATTAGAAATATTATAAATGTTTTATATTACATAAAAGTCAAGCTACTTCCATGCTGGTCTGGTAGCAAAGAAAAAACATAGAATGTACCAGTTGCTTCTTTTCCCGCGCAGATGGTAAAAACTAAAAACCCGAGGGAATGGGTGAAAATTATAGCAATTCTGTTATAGGCAATGCGGCTAGCAACCCATCACTATTTTGATTCCACTTTCCACCTATACGCCCACAGTGTCTTGCTAAACGTGGCCCGTAGGTCCTGTTACCTTAGGTTCTGTCTACCCCGTAAGGGATAAAGACGTGATTTGTGTATGTCTATGTATCTATGTATAAAAGTCATAAAACTTACGTCAAATGAAATCGTACGTAAGGTACATTGATCCCAAGACAAACTTCATAAAATTTATTACGCTTCAATAATAAAAGGTACTAACAAAATAATAAGTCTCACATAATTTGTATGGTCGTTAATTATAATTATCTGGATATTATATGCCCGTATGAATTCTACACACACTGTTTACCTGGAGATACAGGTTGTAGCGGTGTGCATTCATTAATTAATTTGTGTAGTTATTGTAGCATAAAATTAATTCCTTATGTTGACTCAATCCGTGGTTTGAAAATGATAATATTAGTAAAGTATTTAATTGTAGTGTAGTAGGAAGAGTTTCCTTTACAAAATTAAGACAATTAGCTGGCGACCTCGTGTCATTATTATCGTGTAAGAAAATAACACGTAATTATAACGTCGATACTTAAAAGTAATTATTTCTAATTTGTTCTTTGTGACACTTCAATCGTACATCGCCGTTTTGCGATGACATCGTGATATTTCAAAAATAGCGATTTTACAGGTGTAGTATATGGCAACACTCGTAGCCTTGCCCCTGTCATGGCGTCGGAACGTTGTTCAGTTGTATTAAATAAACAATAACTAAACACGAAATTAAGTGTATTTATTTAAACACAACAACAGGAAGCCACTTTATAGCTTACAATTTATCATAATATCGAAAATATTGATATTTTTAATGTCGCTTCAAAACTAATTTGTTAAAAAAATTAACTAATGAACTAATGGAATCAGGCATCAAACATCACTGCTTAACAGTTTACTGGCATGAATTTGTATTTTAGATAAAATGTTTTTTGTACGTTGTTAACTGTGAGGTATTTCTTTCTTTGATGTAATCAGGTGTAATTATGTCACAGCAGAGAAAGATACTAAAATTGAAAAACGAAGTAAAACAAAAACCTAGGTATAAATCGCGTGGTGAAAAATATTCGTTCTGTGGATGATGTTAAAAATCCTTGTAACGGATTCGATAGCTATTTAGCGGAAAAGGAGCAGAAGTAAGAACCAAAGCAGCTGATGTGACAAATGTATTAAGACAGACCAACAGACAGTGACTTAAGAAAAAACATTAAAAAAAAGCAACTTCAAATAAAATAGAACAATAGACACAAACAGAAATATAAAAGAACTATTTACAACGCCAACAATCCTTTTATTACACAGTTAGGTATAAAGGTACATTTTCAAAAAATTCTAACATTCATATAAACGCAAATATAATAAAAGTAAACCGATAAAAATGCGAATTTTTAATTAAAAAACTTACCCAAGTTAACTTTTACCTTACTTAGCTAACGCATTTGATTTTGAAAACACATAGTTAACCCGTCAAGCGTCCAAGCGACTAAAGTAGTCCCTAACCTTGTTCGGGACTTTTTTAGGGACTGCATAATGCAGTCCCTAGGACATTTCCCGCCCGCTAAGCTCGATCGCTCTGGTAGGTACTATTTTTATACAACGCAGGGGACCTACGTATCTAATTTATGTATGTATTCGCCTTTTGAAAGTAGATAAACAGAGCCAAAGATCACTACTATTAGCTGACTGACATTAGACCTAGAACATAGTGTTTAGAACCAGACATGCAAATAAAATAACAGTTGCAAGGTTAGGTTAGTTTACTAAAAGAATGTCATGTCTTAAGCGGTACAAAGGTTAAAAAAACCGGCCAAATGCGACTCGGGCTCGCGCACAGAAGGTTCCGTACAAATTCGAAGTAATTTTATACATACATACATAAATCACGTCTTTATCCCTTACGGGGTAGACAGAGCCGAAGTTAACAAGACCTAAAGGCCACGTTTAGCAAGACTGTGGGCGTATAGGTGGAAAGGGGAATCAAAATAGTCATTTTATATTGGTTACTTAAATAGGCAGACACACAACAATAAATATTTTTCGACTTATTTCGTTAGTAAAGTTATGCTTTCGTTTCGTGAGCTACCTTCATACCATATTTCGAAGACAACTCCAAACACCCCCTACTTTTTGGGAGCACGTCAATTTGTACCAAAATACCTTTTACAACTTCGAGGGAATGGGCGAAACTTATAGGAATCATGTTATAGGCGATGAGCCTAGCAACCCATCACTATTTTGATTCCATTTTCCACCTATACACCCTCATTCTTGCTAATTGTGGCCTGTAGGTACCTGTTACTTTAGACTCTGTCTACCCCGTAAGGGATAAAGACGTGATTTGTGTATGTACCTTTTACAACGACTATATCTATGAACAAAACAATATTTACTTTGCTACTCCGCTACTCACGTGTAAAATCAAGACTGTGTGAAATATATGTTTTTCATGGAATCCCTCCCTCCACTACTGCTGTGGCACACACATAAATCCCACTTAATTATCCCTTACACCACACAAACACCGACGATCGTGGCTAAATCAGCGCCTCTTTAGCGTCTCCACCCAATGCGGCCACGTTTTGATTTCCCTCTGCAGTGCGGCGCCAGGACTCTCTGTCTGCGACACCTGCTGGTGACCAACCAAACGGTAGTCTTCTGTCAACAACTTGTTCTCTAACGCACAAACGAGGAAGTCCTTCGCAGCTTCCACGGCTCCAATTGTTGGTAGGGTTTCTGTAATTCAAATGTTTTATTTAAGGCAAATTACAGATTCCTTGTGTTAGTTACTTCCATGCTAGTCTGGGAGCAAAGACAAAACATAGAATGTACATACCAGTTGCTTCTCTTCCCTCGCAAATGGTAAAAACCCATTGAGGGAATGGGCGAAAATCATAGGAATCATGTTATAGGCGATGCGGCTAGCAACCCATCACTATTTTGATTCCACTTTCCACCTCTACGCCCTCAGTGTCTAGCTAAACGTGGCCTGTAGGTCTTGTTACCTTAGGCTCTGTCTACCCCGGGATAAAGACGTGATTTGAGTATGTTTGTCTGTATTCGTTTATAGAGACACTAGCTTCTGCCCGCGGCTTCTTCTGTGTAGAATTATACCTATAAACCTTCCTCTTGAATCATTATCTATTAAAAAAATCGCATCAAAATCCGTTGCGTAGTTTTAAAGAGAAAGAAAGAAAGCGGAAAGCGTCTTTGTTTTTATACTATGTATTGATTACGAGTAGGTATCTTATTGTGTACGAAAAAAATGTGTAAAAGAACTTTCCTACAGAGCATAAGAAAAAGTAGGTAACAATGCAAAGTGAATATTTTGCGTGAGAATTCGAAACGGAATTACAATTTTCCAGACCAACGTCTGGGGATTGCGGCTAAATATTTTATGACTAAGCTGTTTCGATTCGACTAGAATGCCTCGTCAGCGGCAGGACCAGTAGGCTTATTACCTAACTCGCTCGCAATCGCCATCGTGTTAATTTTCTGTTCTATTCTCATATCTCAATGTCAGTTTAAATGACAGGTGTGCGGTTGATTCTGTCCACGTCAACGAGTGAGCAGCAGCAAGGAAATCGTGTTAATTTTGTCAGTTCTTGTATGAATGTGACAGCTAGGTGATTCCGATGCCAACTGTCAGCTCACACGTGAACTGTCAAAATGAACACGATGGCGATTGCGAGCGAGTTAGGTAATAAGCCTACAGGACTCAAACCGGTCTCAAGACAAACAGATTAACTGTCAAACTTTTCCATTTTCTATGAAACCAGTTGAAGGATACTAAATAAATTAAATATAAAAAGAAAAACGATATTTCAGCGTTCTCAGACGTGTTGTTCAAAATTTGCCTGAAATGAAATTATCTTGAGTTCTAGTACGTTTATCGGTTGTTCCCTAATTTTTTGTAGTCACACAGGTTTTACGTGTAAAGAAATCTTCACCGACATTAAATTTGAATTACCAATTTGCATATCTTAAATCGCGATCTACTTTTAATTGAACTGTAAGTTGGAACGTTACGTGGCATTGTATTTTATTGTTGTTTTATCTTGAATTGAAATGTTAATTTCGTTCGCTCGCGAAATTACTTCGTAAAAGAGTGCTTTGTGCCATTATAAATAAATTGGATCCACAGTTGTCTATATAAATACTTCACAAGCCCTATTCTCGAAAAAGTTACCTACAAAATAAATTCATGTTATCTCAGAGTAAATTACTATGGTATAAATAGATACAATTTGTGGTCATTTCATCTGTTTGTTTAAACATAAAATAAATACACGTAGAAGTTACTCTTGCTAGTACTCCGTCTGCGACAATTAGCTCATCGCTATCCCGCGGGAAATTTCCGGGATAAAAGTATAAGTAGTGTCCTTCCCCGGGATTTAAACTATCTGTATAGCAAATTTCAACCAAGTAAGTAAATAGGTTTAGCGGTTTAAGCGTGAAAGCGTAGCAGACGGACAAACAGACAGGCAGACAGGAAGACAGAGTTGTTTTCGTATTAATAATATTAGAATGGATAGTCGACCAAGAGAATGCTTTATAATTTTTTAACTGACTTCAAAAAATGGATTGTAGGTGCCTATTTTTTTAAGGATTTGGAAATTTATTTATTTATTGAAAAGGGCACATAGGTACTTCCAATTTGGTCTCATTAACTGGTGTTAATATTTTTCTAGTTTTTGGCAAAAGGAACTTTGAAGAATACTGCCAAATAACTCTGTCAACTATCCTTATATGTGTTATTGACAAAGCTCAAAGCGGCAAAGCGGGTGGTAGGGCCTTGTGCAAGGTCCGTCCGGATCGCTACCACCATCTTACTTGCTAATCCTGCCACTAAGTAGCAGTGCTTGCACTGCTGTGTTCCGGTGTGGAGAGTAAGACAGCCGGGGAAATTACGGGCACAAGAGGCATTTCATCTTAGTCCTCTAGGTTGGCAACGCATCTGCAATCCCAGGGTTGCAGGTGTCTATGGGCAGTGGTGATCGCTTACCATCAGGTGACCCATTTGCTCGTTTGCCTTCCTATTCATATAAAAAAAAAAGCTGCTCGTCCGCTGTTTCAACGCTGCGCTAGAAGGCAAACAACCGGTTTACTCCATTCCTTGCTTAGTTCCGGTCAAGCTTTGCTTAGTTTTCTACCAGGATACTTTCGCGGCCTGTTCTTTTTTCTGTATGTTTGTTACCTCTAAAGTCTCCCATGAAAGAGACGGCGATAGAGCGGTCGTTGTAGCCTCGCGTGTGCGCACCCACCCGCTCCCACCCCGCGCCCTCGTACACCTTGCCGTTGCCGCCCACCAGGAACCTGCAAAACGAACACAAATAAATAATACATACACAACAGATCACATATAATATTCCTTGCGGGGTAGGCAGATCCTAAGGTAAGACGGCCACGTTTGGCGTGATTGTTGGGCGTATAGGTGGAAAGGGGAATCCGAATAGTGATAGATTGCTAGCCGCATCGCCATTATCATGATTCCGAAGTTTCGCTTTCGACTTCATCCCTTTGGGGTATAATTTGAAGACCTTTACTGTCAGTGTCACTGTACTGTGTTTATCCTTTGCTACCAGACCGGCATAGAAGCATCTATAACAAAGAAATAATTCCGCTATTTTTTTCCCATAGTCTACAGAGAGTACGGAATTTAAAGAACAACGTGAGCCACTATTCGAGGAGCCTGTTAACTCTGTTCTCCTATCTCACGATTCGATTAAAATTTGGTTAAACGAGTAAAAAGTTATTTAAAAATTTAAACCCCCCCACGCAAATTTTATCTACCAAACATGGCTAAGAACCAACGCAAGGAAACTGGCTTTCGAATGAAAAAAGCCGCACCGAAATTGGTCCATCCACTTAAGAGCTACGATGCCACAGATATACAGACACACACACACACACACACACGTGTGTTAAAAAAAAGCCTCACGATGGTCCAATGTCATCGAACCCCTGCTTCATCTGATAGCTCCGGATGGCCTTCGCGACGGTCTCACACTCGTCGTCTGACGCACACCCTGCGTACACAGAATGCTGGATCACCACCGAACCCACGGGGAGGGTGAGGGGGGTCTCACGAAGCGACGCCTGCCCCGCCCATTGGCTCATCGGGACTTCACCGCATTTTGTATCTGTAGAAGAGAGAGAGAGAGAGAGAAACATTTATTTACACACATTCGATACACGTAGATATATAATAGTAAGAAGAAATACAATTAGCAATAGTACCGATATGATGTAAAATGGGCCCCACTCAGCATAATATTGCGGCAAGCCGCAACGCTGTTTTTCAGTAGGACCCAGATAAAATTAAAACTAAACATATAAAAGACACATACACTGTGGCGACACGAACGCCAGCGGACAAACACAAAAGCACTAAACAAAAAGCACTATACAAACAAGCTGACAAATGTAAGGATGTATGTATGGCAACACTCGATCAGTTCAAATCGCATTAAACCAATTAAACCGAAACAAGTCAAGCCAAGCGTTGATTTGGCTATTGCAGTGAATTAATTATCAATTTCAATAATTTTGATATTGTAATGTATCACATAACCCTCGATAAACCATAAAACATAAAAAAAAAAAAAAAGTTTGAGGAACGCACTTGTCTTTAGGTTAACAATTGCATTGTTTAGATACTTACACCTAATGTTTGTATTGCACGTTTTTCTTTTGTAGTAAGATATACACTTAAAATGTATAATGCTTTGTGTATTGGCTACGTTTTCTTTGACTTATACTTTAAGGAAACTATAGGTCTATTTGTATTTATTGAATTACCATCACTTGATTATGTATGACTATTTGTTTCTTAATAAATTAAAAAAAAAAAAAAAAAAAAAAAAAAAAAAAAAAAAAAAAAACAAGCTAAAAAGTAACGAAACATTCGTATGACTAGTAGTCGTAGAAACCATACATGTTTGAATAATGAAGCAGTTATTTAAAAACGGTAGCCTGGTGGTTTGACCTATGGCCTACCAAGTAGACGAGCAGAGGTTGTCGGTGAAGAAAAAACAGACGGGTTGCACTCAAGGAGTGCCGGCAGAAGTGAAAACTAAAAGTGCACAACGCACTTCAAAAATAAAAAGAAAAATGAAAACTTTTTCTACACAAGACTTTTTCCACACCTTATACTACTAGGCTAAACGTAGCTTACGAGTGAGTGACGAAATCAACGTACGTATTATCCTCCGTCTTACCTGACGCGAGTTTAACATGTTTTACCCATCCCAAAAAGTGCTCAACGTCGCTAAAGAAGTTTTCACTTCAAAAAAGGAGGAAATCTGCACTCCATTCAAATTGGCTTGGGAAATAGGTACAGCCTAAGTCGTATATAGGCCGGAGACTATTAATGATACAGACTGAACCACTTAGACTTACCCGATCATCTGCTAAACTATTGACGATGTATAACACAATCTAAAGATGTAAGAGCAAAGGACAAATCTATCAGTAATCTAGGATCATACAAAATTCTTCATACTTCCTGAGTTGACTGGTTTTAGGACAACAGTCTCGATGAAGTTTATTTAATGGAATGGAATAGAACCGACAAATTTTTAAGTTATTGTGAAGATTTTTTATATAACCAGGAACACGAGTGGGTGGATTTGATAATAAGTAAAGTAATCTTGGACATCCGCTGCACCAGTAGGCTTATTACCTAACTCGCTCGTAATCGCAGTCGTGTTCATTTTGACAGTTCTTGTATGAATGTGACAGCTAGCTGATTCCGATGACAATTGTCAGCCCATACATGAACTCTCAAAATGAGCACGATGGCCATTGCGAGTGAGTTAGGTAATACGCCTATAGGTCATTACGGGTGCGGATCAGAATATATAAAGTTTAAAATGTATAACGGGTTAAAATACATAATGGATCGAAATATACAATGGTATTTTCTGTAAAACTTTTAGCTAGATGAAGTTATTTGATAGTGTATGTTATAGACTGGTTTAGGTTAGGTTAGGTTTATTTTATAACAATCCTATTAATATGCCATTTCCTGAGAAAATCGCATTATACAGGGTGTCCCAGAAACCGACGATAACCCGTTAAGAGCTGATAGACCTACTAATTACTTACCAAAATATCACATTTTAGGTTTAGTAAAAATCTTTTAGTTTTCGAGATATTGTCATTTTTGCAAAAATCTAGGTTTTTCTCCCTCAGTTGAGTTTTTCGTCTGCCACAGCCTCAAATGACCGAATTTAGTAAATCTGATTACTGATAAATATTGCTGAAAACATAGGCTTTTAAACGTGATATTGTTTTATTTTAATATTTAGTCAAACTTGGATGAAAAACGACTTAAGAGACAGTTTTCAGATATTTTACTGTTTCATCTCGTAACTTCCGTCCTCCATGGTATAAAAAAAATAACTTCGCTAAAGTGGCACTGGATACTAAAAATATGCCTAGCTAATGTAGATTACAAAATGGTGTAACACTTACTTATTTGTTCAATAATTTCAAATTTATTGCTATTTCATTACTGAAGAAGCTAATCAAGTGAGCAGCCATTTAGTCTGAGGACGGCAAAATTATTGTTTTTATAAGGCTGGTAAAGTTGAATTCAAATTTCGAATAAAGTTTGAAAATTTTAAATTCGAATTTGAAAATCGAATTTGCTTTGTTTTTGTCAAATGGCTGTGTAAAATTGGGTGGCTAAAAATATTTCATTTTATTTTAATTTGTAGTTGGTAGTGACTTCAATTTATTTTAGCTTCTTCTGTAATGAAATAGCAGTAAATTTGAAATTATTAAACAAATAAGTAAGTGTTATACCATTTTGTAAACTACATTAGCTAGACATGTTTTTAATATCCAGTGCCACTTTAGCGTAGTTATTTTTTTTATACCATGGAGGACCAAAGTTACGGGATGAAACAGTAAAATATCTGAAAACTGTTTCTTAAGTCGTTTTTCATCCAAGTTTGAATAAATAATAAAAGAAAATAATATCACGTTTAAAAGCCCATGTTTTCTGCAATATTTATCAGTAATCAGATTAACTAAATTCGGTCATTTGAGGGCGTGGCAGACGAAAAACTCAACTGAGGGAGAAAAATCGTGATTTTTGCAAAAATGACAATATCTCGAAAACTAAAAGATTTTTACTAAACCTAAAATATGATATTCTGGTAGGTAATTAGTAGGTCTATCAGCCTTTAACGGGTTATCGTCGGTTTCTGGGACACCCTGTATATTTTGAACCGTAATGTATTTTAACGCATTATGCATTTCAAACTTTATGTATTTTAATACGTACCCGGTCATTACACTTGTGTTAGCTAAGAATACAATTTCTAAGTAAAATGTATGCCCCAGTAATTTCACCAGCTCTTAGTTTCCGCACAGGAGCGCAACAGAGGCGACCAATACATACATACATACATACACAAATCACGTCTTTATCCCTTACGGGGTAGACAGAGCCTAAGGTAACAAGACCTACAGGCCACATTTAGCAAAATTGTGGGCGTATAGGTGGAAAATGGAATCAAAATAGTGATGGGTTGCTAGCCTCATCGCCTATAACAAGATTCCTATGATTTTCGCCCATTCCCTCGATGGGCTTTTACCATCTGCGCGGGTAGAGAAGCAACTGGTACATTCTATGTTTTTTCTTTACTCCCAGACCAGCATGGAAGAAAACCAATAGCAATAACATTTAAAAATAAATCACACGTACCGTTGGCCTCCACTGCCAGCGTCTTGATCATGAACAATAGAATAACGACTACCCACATATTTTTAGTTCAAACAATAAAATGTTAAGTGCACTTAGACTTAATGCAACAAGAGATGAATGATACGTTTACAGGAACAACGGCCTATTTGTAGTAAATGAAAACAATAGACGTCAATTAATACCATATACGAGGTGATTCCCTCCGTACGTGATTGAGTGATCAGGAAAACTATTATCTTTAGGTATATTGTTACGGGTACGTATTAAAATACATAATGCTTAACATTATATTACACTAATCGAAAAAGGGTAGACAGACTTTAAGTTTACAAAAGATTGTGGGCGTATAGGTGGAAAGGAAACACAAAATAGTGATGGGTTGCTAGCCGCATCGCCTCTAACATGATCCTAAGACTTTCACCCATTCCCACGATGGGCTTTTACCATCTGCGCGGGAAGAGCAGCAACTGGCAAATAAGTTTTTATTTCATTCAAGCAAGGCAAGAACGTAAACATTTTCTCATAAAATAGTAAGTAAATTTCAAATGTAATTTCACACTTAAATTTCCTAATAACTCAGAGTTGCCAGCACGGACTCGAACCCACGACCGTCTGCTTGAGAAGCCACGGGTCAAACCACTAGACTACCATGGTTTTTCCAGTTTAGTGCGTAAGTATATCAATATTCATCGCCGGTCATTATTTTTCACACTGATATAGTATGTGATAATCGATAATAAATCGAAAAGAGAAATTCATTTTAGAAAGCAAAAACATCAAAAAATGTTTTTAAGCTTAGACATGTTTTCAATAAAAATATGAGCTTTAGAAATGGTATTCATAATAAAACTGGTTTACGTTTAAGGCGCTGTAGATAGTGAAAACTACAATTTTAGAAAATATTAATAAAATACTTCCACAGAACTTACAACTTCAATTTTTTTATATGTATATTTTCAGTCTATTCCCTAGATTTTTACTTCATCAGAAACACGATTGCTGAAAAAAACCTCGATAGTTTTTTTTTTTGAAAATAACCCTTTTTTTACACCTTAAACCAAATATTTCGATTACTATTATGAATATCTGCACAAAATTTGTTTTATTTAATAGTTTTTTAGTAGATCTTGATTTTTGCTTCATAGATTTTTAATAAGTTGAATACATCAATCATACCAATCTCTTTCGTTTTTGGCAAAATAAAATGGTTCAACGCGCGGCGGCGGCCGACTATTGCCCAGTCGCCAGTACGTTCGTGGCCGCAGCTGACGCCGGACCTGTGCACATTTTTTCTAACTCGGTAATAGTACTTTAGACAGCAAGCAATATGGGTAATCGCAGTGTAAATAAAGTTAAGTGAAAGAGGAAACGCTTAAGTGAACTAAGAGAACGTAATGAGAAACATTAAAGTGTCTAAATGGTAAGTACCATACCAGATCAATCGACCGGCCGCGTCGTAGCGATTTCACATTCGTTTTGACGTAGTTGGTTTGCAGTTTTACTAATTGTGTGTTATACAGTTCTATTCTATTCTAGTTATTTTCAAGTGAGTTACAGCCGTTATTTCCTTAATGAGTATTAATATGTCTTACGATAATTTAAAATCCGGTTTGTATTCCTTAGTATATTGTATTAAATTTCTCCTTGTTTTATGTCTACGTGTATCGAATGTGTGTAAATAAATGTTTCTCTTTCTTTCTAATGCATTACCTTGTAACTAAACTACACGTGAATTAAGTATCATTATTTTAGAGGTGTTGAATTAATACCATCCTACTAATATTATAAATGTGAAAGTTTGTGAGTATGGATGTTTGGATGTTTGTTACTCTTTCACGCCAGAACGGCTGGACAGATCTGGATGAAATTTGGAACATAGATAGATTATAGTCTGGAATAACACATAGGCTACTTTTATCCCGGAAAATTGCGTAATTCCTGCGGGATAGTGATAAACGAATTCTATACAGGAGTTGCGGGCAACAGTTTAGTATAATTGTAATTTTAGAGCAACACAGGACTCTCAGCTTGAAAACCCCGGAACGTCACTTACAACCCTGACACCGATAGATGCGTCACTGCCAAACTCAACGGACACTGAAACTCCTAATCCTTCTCGTAAGGAGTAAGTTTCATTACCATAACTTAGATAATTCTTAACTCACATTATTACTGTATTTTCCCTGGATAGTTTAATTCGAGAAATACTTTATTATTCCATATCTCACTCGTGTCGTCCTTGTCTCAGAAAATAATAAAAAAAAAGAAGCGTGAGACACCCATGAACATTATAAGTAGTCGATATACGCTCGACATGTGTCGGGTTCGTCCGAAACCCTTAATCATGAGCGGCCGCAGCACGTTTACTGCGCGTCGTCGCCCACTCAGCTCAGCAGAATTATTATGAAATATTAGAGCTTATTACGAAAACGCTTGATTATTATTATCCTATCTCTAAGTCCTAATATATATAATTATATGGCTTCTAAGTTACTTTAAAAAAAAATGGCGATGCTCGCCAGTTTCTTAGGTGAACTTGGTTGGAATGGCTGGTCATGCTGCCGCTTGTCTAGATGTTTCAATTTCTGCCGTCTGAAAATAATGTTTTTATTTCAGGGCAGAAATAACTTTTCGGCTTAATTACCCTAGCTAGGCCATCTCTATCAACTCTAGAAGACCTACAATCACCAACTGAGTACGGGTCAATTTCAACAGTACTCATTTTTTGTATCATTTCGGTGTGATCCCTTGTATGTGTTTTTTTTTAGATTTTTAAATGTCGAACGATACCTTAGACTATATTAATGTTTTTTTATTTTTTGTTGTGAATTGTATCTGTTTCTTTATATTTGTACAATAAAGCATTTACTTACTTACTTACTTACTTACTTACTATTTTGCAAGACATAATGTAAAAGGGAACCTGAAACCTTAAATAGTTTTCGAGTTATTAGAGGTCGAATTTCTAAACACACAACGGAACGGAATTATATATGTACACCGGAATGAATGATACCTTACAACGGAATGATAAATATACACTGGGATGACTTAATCAGCCCACTGGAATGAAATATGGACCACCGGAATTAAAGTAATAAACAGGGTTCCATAATCACGTCTTTTATTTAGAAAAAATACAGACAGACCTTAAGTATATTTTAATAGTCCTGAGAGCGAAAATTTGGTGCCAGTTAATAAATATTTTTTAAGTAGGTATTTCATCACCTGGTAAACAACATTTCATGAATTCATTTTACAAACTACGTTAGGCAAATCAACGATTCACAAATTAGAAATTGCATAAAACATTGGATACTTGAAAAAACATTATATTATGTTGTAGAATAGATAGGTATATGAGATTATTACCGAGTAATTATTTGTAAATAGAATATTTTTAGGAATGACAGGTTTCTGAAATGAATAGTTTGTAAATCGTTGTTTGTTAAGAAGTGATTGTTTGAAAATGTTGTTTATCAAATGATGATAAACCTTCCAGTTATCACATAATAATTGGATGCAGCATTATAAATTTATACGCGCAAAAATATGTGTCATGTTTTCAATACTTGATAGCAATACACCACGCTTTTAGGTATCGTACAGGATTTATTATGTAATTAATAAACCTGAGGTAATATTTTCTACATAATTTTGCTGATATTTTATCTCCAGTTCCTTTATTTACGATGAAATTGTTAAAAAATTACAAAAATGAGACGTTTTGAGGTTAGATTTTGTTTACCAAATAGGATAGGTAAGAATGACAATACCTTACATAGACAGACAAACATAAAAATAATTCTGTCTTTAGTATTTATTGTGTAGCTGCAAAAGAATCCTACATCGTATGTGAAAATCAACTGTCTAGCTATCACGGTATTCACGGTTCATGAGATTCACCCTGGTGACAGACAGACAGACGAACAGTGGTCTTAGTAATAGGGTCCTGTTCTTGCCCTTTGGGTACGGAAACCAAATTTTTAAGCCTTTTTTGTAGCGCCCCCTGATGGCCTAAAAGCGTAAATTTTATCTAAGAACATGAGCTGTGGTACAATAAAATAAGTTCAGTATTTGATTTTAGAAATTATGCTATAGAACCATTTCACAATAATAAAGTGAAGCTACATTTGATGTCATTCCGGTGTTATTTTCATTTTGGTGAGTATTTAAGTCATTTTACTACACCGGAAACACCGGAATAAATATGGTGGAATGAGAAACTTGACATAAAAATAAATATTTAAAAAAAGTAAGCCTCGTGTTCTTAAACTAATTAAACTCTTGAAATCAGGACTACATTAGACGTGCCATATATATATTTAAAACAAAAGCGATATAAAAGCTATAACTAACTCCGGAATGAAACTTGTTTTTGTCCCCACACCATGGCGATGATAAATACCCACGTTTTGCTCGGAAACGTTCGCCGTTACACACGTCTACTCTCGCCGAGCGCCGCAGTTCGACTATCGCTCGGGGTGCGCGGGAGACGGAGGGGCTTAAGGGTCAAACTCGGCAAATAAATCGTTCCCAAAATTTGCCCGCGGAATGAGAGCGTGTCTCCGGACAAATATATATGTACATATTCAGAGGTTTACAAATGAGTTAAAATTCAGGCGATGTGCTTTTTTTGTTACATGTTTATATGGTAATAAAACAAAGGTATTTTTTTTTTGTTGTCACGCATAGAGTTCGACTTATCCGGCATTTTGTAACTTAAACCGGCTCGGGGACAACCCACCTCAATAAGAAATATGGTCTAAATATATATTTTTAAATGATTAAATAACATAATATTTTAATTTTAGCTGTTGCCCGAGGTAGACAATAGGGGGCTGTTTCCTAAAAAAAATAGTTCTACATTATCAAAGCCTTCTGCACCTGCGTTTTCAGTCTTGCCATCAAAATTTACTGCTTGGGAAATCCTATAGTGTATCATTAAAGAGTGCATTAAGTATAAATAATATTACTTGCAGCATTTTTTCCTAACTTTTATTTTGATTCTGTTTTCTGCATTGAAGCTAATATAATGATAAATCTTGAAAGAGTATTTAATTTATGTAGTATTTTTTTTGTATTTGGCATAAGCACTGTTAAATAATAGGTCTTTATTAAGCACTGAAACAGCACTAAACTTAGTTACATTTTCAGAGAAATTACTGAAGATCTGCAAGTCGAGACCAGATCGAATAAAGAGAATTGGTCACGAATTCAAGGACGAAGACTTATTGACATAACTTATTTTATTCAGCAGCTGCAGACTATATCCAGCCACGATTCCTTGTTTAATTGCAATTTTACTCATGTGTCACTTATAGGAGAATTACAGGAATTACTTCGGTTGGAATCGGCTATTCCCAGTTTAAAGAAATCACAGCGTGCATGGATATACCAATATTTACGGCAGCAACTTATTCAAAAAGTCAAGATATTATCTATGATAACTCTGAATTAACCGCTGTTGAATCCATGGCAGCAGCAGCTAAGCGTGAGCGTGAAGCGGCGATAGAAGTAGGCAAACTCAGAAAAACGTCAGATTTACAATAAAAGTCCGACATGTCCACATTTTACAAGTGACGAAAATAAGGAAAACATCGCTTCTTGCTCCAGAAAATTAACCTTTGAAGAGCTGTAACTACGGTGGGCGCTGTCAATGCCGTCATTGATAAAAACAAGGTCTATTGTTACCACTATGTGTTACTATTTACATTAAATGAATATCAAATAAAGCATTTCTTTTAATTAATCAAAAATATAGTATTTTATAATTTGCGGAAAGTTCCGGAATTTACTTCAACCAGAATACGGTTACGAACAGAATAAGGCCATGCGCGGGGCGCCCCGCATGCGCCTCCGCCGCATCTCTGCTTCACCCCCTCAAATACCTAAAATTCGTCTATAAGCGCGCCTTAACGAACGGTAACTTGAGACGGTCATAAAAGCTTGAGTATTTAAACCAATAAGTGTTTGCTAATCTAATTATTCTTGCAAAGAGTTTTATCTACACATTTACACCAAATTCTATCTATATATAGGTTTAGGTATAAAAGATGAAACTGACTGATTTACTGACTGATCGATCAACGCACAGCTCAAACAACTACAAGGATTGCGCTGAAATTTCACACTCAGATATTTAGTAATAGTGTTGTAGGCACCCGCTAAGAAATGTTTTTTTAACAGGGCAGCATTAAGGTGGTTTAAGGGCTCTCGCAAGTTTGTTTGAAAGTCCTTGGTTTTTTTGAACTACGGACTATGAATACTGGACATTTAGGAACCTCAGCCCACATTAAAAGTCAAAACGGAGTTCAGCCAAAGGCAAGTGAGGCCGGTTTAAGCTACGCCTTGCCGCGTACGCGTGTGCGTGTCTCAATCAGTTGGCGAAGTTTGTTTGCGCTTGTGTGCGTGCAACTGTACGCATACACGCTAAAGCGTTGTTTAAACCGGGATCACTTTGCCATTCGCAGGTGTACCTACCTACTTCTTGACGTTTTATTTGGTCCGAGTGGATTCAATATAAAAATATATTTACGTGTGAATAAGGATTTTGCGTCATACAATCCAATCGTGCGCACTCCGCCCACTGACTACGTTACAGTGTTAGGATTTTGTTCTTCCCCGTAGCCATAATATAAACAAGTAACCGTTTAAACAAACAATTTATAAATATCAACGTCATCTCATCATTGACGTCTCGTGTGGTGGTATATGTGATAGACTTCCATGTAACTAATTTGGCCAGGCAGAGCCATCATCTTTTCCCTAATCTTGCCGCCAAACAGCAGTGCCTGCCCTTATCCCGGCGCGGAGAGTAAGATAACCAGCGAAAATACTGGCACAATACAATTTGAGGTATTCCATCTTGACCCTCTAGGTTGGCAACGTATCTTATATGTACCATCAGGTCATCCACTTTCTCGTTTTCCACCCCACATCATACAAAAAGCTAGCACAACAAACTGTTTGGTATTTTATGATTGTGACACATAATTCAGTTATCACATCACGTAATAACAAAGTAATACGGTTAACTTATTTACAGAATGGTTCAGATAATGATATTATGTGAAGCCACGATCTGTTTGCGTATTACACTAACCTACTTATAGTTATGACACAAAACGGCTTAAAAGCTGACCCGTGTCAACGAGTGCTTATCATTACCAGACATAATGTATACATAGGTACAATAGAACTTTGTAAAATCTTTATTTATTACTAGCGACCCGCCCCGGCTTCGCACGGTATATTATGCATGTATTATACATAAAAACTTTCCTCTTGAATCACTCTACCTATTAAAAAAACCGCATCAAAATCCGTTGTGTAGTTTTGAAGATATAAGCATACATAGGGATATAGGGACACAAGGACAGAGAAAGCGACTTTGTTTTATACTATGTAGTGATTATACAAGGGTATAATAGGGTACTGCTGGGCCTGCCTCGATGCTGTAGTGCATCGGGGATGTTCACCAAAGCAGACATTGATTGCTTTTATGCAACAATGCGCAAAAGGTGCGCCTCTCTGGTAGAAGGGCGAGGGGTACCAACAGTATCCTAAAATGATCTCGGATAGGCTAGACTGTCCATGACCCACTGTCGTGCACTTTCGAACGGTCACGTGCAATCGTGATTTGTGTATGTCTTTTATACTTACTAGCAATACGCAATTATGTAACTAACAAATTGTGGGCCCCAGTTACCCGAATAAGGAAGTTTATTACTATTATTATTTATCAGAAACTTACTCCGGCAAACTTCAGCAGGTGGTCGGGTTGGTTTAACTGAACACCCCCGTTAATTAAATGTTTATCGAGACTTTGATTTATTGTTAACAAGATGTCAGCATAAATTGTGCGATGTTCAAAGTGTAGGCGTCGAATGGGGGATTTTGAACTGAAACCAAAAACTACGACCCAACCACATGCCGAAATACTCCTTTTAGATTTTTAATAAATAGTTTTTTAAACCTGTTTGAACAAAATTTGTAATATTTTGCACATCAAAATTTAGTTTCTTGGACAAACATATTTACAAGTTGATATAAAAAAATCTCAAATTACCTTAATCTTATCCTAAATGCCTATATTAAACCAGTTTTGAATATTAATTTTCGTACTTCCTTATTACGACATAGATAAAAATTTCAATCGTTATCGGCCAATCAACTCGGCAGTTATGTAAAATAAACCCAATTAAAATGTTATCAAATTGTTCTAAATAAAAAATAACGACGCATAAAAACAACCCGATAATACTGGATACTTTATGCGTTACTTTGCGAAGGTCCATTTCAAACTAAATTACATAAACTTTCTTCGCTAACGAACTACTTAGTGAGGTCAAACCATGCAAAATAGCCGCGTTCCCGCTTTAGAAAATGAAATAATAACCAACACAGCAACCAAAATTACCACCACAATAAACAATACTACGGGCACGTGTTTCACCTCTCTCCGAGGCATCCTCAGAAGTTGTTTTAAGTTCCGGCGGATGGCCGTGGCCATTTTGAGTGTGAGTTTGGTTGAGTTAGGTGATTGGATGCGATCATCAGAACGGTTTACTCTTTTTTTTAACCGAACTTTTTTTTTTAATTATCTTTCTAAAAGACACAGGAAAGCAGAAAACATTCTCAATCTTGTACCTAAATTTGGTCTGTCGTAACAAAGTACTAGACATTTCGTGAACACAACCCCAAAAACAATACAATTTTAAGAAGCAATTACGAAACTGTACGAAGCTGGCGTTCATTTTCCGATTTCCGCACGTCCCTGTAATACTGCTATAGGTACTCTAAGAGACAGGGTTTTATAAATAAAAGAAAAAATAAGTAAGTCTAATGAAGTTATTCTAAATAGTTGTCACAACGTTCGAAGAGCTGTTAACACAAAAGATTGTATCTATGTAACAAAAATCCTAACGGTTATATGCTTTTTATTCCATGTAAGAACCAGTTTTTTTATTAGCAATACAAAATATTGATAAAATAAAATAAAAACAATAAATGGTTCAGTATCCTGTTACACTTATCAGTAACGTTTTCATAAATAAAAATAAAGATAAAATATTAAACCAAAAACCAAAATGTACACTAGATACAAAACAAGGGACAGAAACACCGCTAGCCTTCTCGACCTCCCCCCACTGTCGGTGATTTAGGAAAGATTTTTTAACTTTAGTTTTTTTCTCAGTTTTTACAATGGTTATTTTTAAGTTTTGATTGTCTATACTAATATTATAAAGAGGAAAGATTTGATTATTTGTTTATTTGTTTGCATTGAAAAAAACCTTAACCGTTAGAATCCTACATTATCCCTGATGAACATCTATCTATTTTATATAATAAAGTTGTAACAGGTCAATGTCTGTACATGGTAGATATTAAAAAGTAAATAAAGGGCCTCTATTAGCGCAATAGAAGCCAAAAATATCATTTTTAGAATTTATAAAAATCAGTTTACCTCTTTGCCTACACAAAGCGTAGGAGCACATTCTGTGATCATAAATTTCCCGGCTGAAGTGCGGCAGGTGCCGGCCCGTGACGTTTTACGAACCCTAAATATCGTCTCACTTCAACCTCGTGCCCTAGCATACGTAAGCACTAAGTAATTGTTTTTTTCTTACCTAGTAACAAAAATATCGGGTCGTAAATACATATCCCATCAAAAACAAAACTTGTAAAAAAACCAAGTCTCGCAACTCAGTTCTTCTACCGTAAAAAGTTGTGAGATCCATGTAATACCAAGTCGGATAATTTATTCAGTCCCTACTAAAGAGACCTCCTGTCTTAAGTTATTACGTAATTAGCTAACCTAACAACATATAACACCCATATCAAAATTAAAAATCGTTTATGTTATAAATAAATAAATTGACTTGGCATTCGCATTAACCCATCATACGCAGTATAATCTGTATTACTTGTGAGAAAAATTGTGTTTTATACATATTATATTAAATTGATGGTTTAATGCGAATGCCAAGTCAATTTATTTATTTATTTACATAAACGATTTTTAATTTTGATATGGGCGTTATATTATGTTGTTAGGTTAGCTAATTACGTAATAGCTTAAGACAGGAGGTCTCTTTAGTAGGGACTGAATAAATTAACCGACTTGGTATTACATGGATCTCACAACTTTTTACGGTAGAAGAACTGAGTTGCGAGACTTGGTTTTTTTACAAGTTTTGTTTTTGATGGGATCTCATTTCTTTTTGTAGATAGTCCTATTTTTTTCCTTTCCGGTACCTACTTACTCCTATTATTCCATTATATAAGTTTCTATCAAAAATTTCATTTTTATTACAAAAATATCGGGTCGTAAATACATATAAAGAAAATTAAACCTAAACAAAAAAAATATCCGTTTCAGTTTGGTTGACGAGTTAACACTTTTGAACAATGAGCTCTCAGATCCGGTCGTTATTGTCAGGACACGGTTCTTATGTAACAATATTTAGAAAAAAAAACTAGTACGGTGGCGAAGCCGCGGCTAAAAGCTAGTACACTACTAAAATTAGTTCTGCTCGTGTCTCTGAGCACAACTTCCCTTCGAAATTATATGATTCGAGAAAAGGGTGAGTGAGCGAGGTCTCTAAAAGAAAGACGTAAAAGGTTAAATCGGGAATATTCATGTTTTTTGTTTATTACTTATAATAATCATTTGCATCTTTATAACACAGAAAAAAATATAAACAGGCTAGAAAATATTCAAATTATTTTTTAAAGTGAAATTTAAAACATTGAATAAATTTGAGCAGATAACGTCACGATTTAGCGCGCGCTTTTGATGACGTCAATTGTCATATCCCTTGTTTGTCCACGCTAATTAATATATTATAAAGGAAAAATGGGTATTTTTTTGTATATTTGTATGTTTGTTATTGGTTCACTCAAAAGTAATAGGTAGACCTATTTTAATAATTCTTTCACCATTATAATGCTACATTATCCCCAAGTAACATAGGCTATAGAATATTTTCAAAAAGTTAAGAATCCGTATGAAAACTTTGATTATGTAACGCAAGTTGTGAAAAAAATAACAGAAAATTCCTAACATCGCGTACGCTGCGGAAACTGTTATCAATATAGCAAAGTGATATACTACAGTTTTATAGAGGACATCAATATCTACAAAAAAGTCTGCAATACTTTATGTCTAACTATTACAGTTATGTTACAATAACTACTTTTCCAAAATTTAAATTTATGTCTCTATGTAAATAACCAGTATAAAATGACCTCACGTTGCGTACATTTAGCTTAGAACCAGGACTGCTAAAAATGGACCTATATTCACATGCCGAATTTGTACGGAACCCTTGGTGCGCGACTCAGACTCGCACTTGGCCAGTTTTTTTATTAAGCCCCGACACAAAAATATGTTTTTTTTTTACCTATATCTACCCGTACGAAGCCAGGGCGGGCGGCTAGTTACTCTAAGCATTTCAGTTACTTCATACACATTTTCAGTTTTTTAATTGCTATACAGATCAAGACATAAGCTAAAAAAGTCTTCCTACATTAAGTATCCTATGGTACCGAAGTGCGAAAACAACATTAGAAATACACCCGATAAAGTGTTTTTCGTATTCTAAGCGTCGCGAAAGTGCGAAAAAAAATGGTGTAAGATCAGAAGGAAAAATGTTTGTATCTTCATCACCGGGTTTATATTGTTGTGAATTATTAGTAGTGTCCGACCGAAACACGATTTTTAGCCGAAACCGAAACCGAAACCGAATATTCGGTTTTTTTCTGATTTCGGCCGAAACCGAAACCGAAATTTTTGAAGACGTATCAAAATATTCAAAATTACTGTACAAATCGTAAAGAAAAGGTTATTGCAAGGATTTCTTATTTGAGAACGTTTCTTTTTTTGTTAAACAAAATAAAAAACGTTTATTTTTAATGAAAATAGATATAGACACAAACGGATAACTCACGTATAAAAAGTCGAGTGATGCTCGACATGTTTCGGACTATTTTGTAGTTCTTCTTCCTGGAGCTTAGAGTACATATTTCAATTTGTACTTTTACTTTACGCGCCCGAATTAAGCCGAATGCTCCCGATGCGAGAGCCGCGAGAGGCCGCGAAGTAATTTCGGCCCGGCCGAAGGTTTCGGCCGGATTCTGGCCGAAACCGAAACTTCGGCCGAAATCACTTTTTTGGCCGAAATTGGCCGAAACCGAAACCGAAACCGAAACTTCGGTCGGACACTAATTATTAGTTATTTCATTAGTAAGTTTTGCATTAGGTTTAAACCAGTAGAAAATTCAGTTTAAAACTAACTTAGATAACCTAGTTTATAAAAATTCAGTAAGACTTTCTTTAAAACCTTTACTATTCTATTGCGGTTTTACGAAATTTGGATGATTGATGATTAATCATCTGAAATAAATTTCAGGTTAAGGAAGATACATCAAAATAAAGATTCACTAGAAATCACCACAGGAATACAGTTTTATACTAATTTTCTCACAAACACTGCTGACACAGTACGAATATCAATGCCGATAAATTCAATTTTGTGCCATCTGACACCACATTTCGTTTTGACCAATGTGACGCGTTTTGTAAGTTTGAATTTCTCTCCCCTATTTTTCACTTTTTATAATATACTAGCTTCTGCCCGCGACTTCGTCTGCGTAGAATTATACATAAAACTTTCCTCTTGAATCACTCTATCTATTAAAAAAAACCTCATCAAAATCCGTTGTGTAGTTTTGAAGATATAAGCATACATAGGGGCATATGGACAGAGAAAGCGACTTTATTTTATACTATGTAGTGATATGAGTTTAAATAATGACTAAATAAAAAATCATTTTAATTATAATGTGCCGATAACAAAGATTCGAGAAAAAAAATATTTAACACAGATTAAAATTTTATGAATATTCCCTATTCCCAGTCTATTATAAAGTTGTTTCGGCTTGAAAAGTATGAAACGTCAAACAGTAACGACATTCGGGGTTCGAGTCGGGTACGATCGGCCGGTTGAAGTATTTGGTGGGTGTTCCATTGTTTTAAGAATGCCCTAGAAATACACAAAACATTACTTACACATCGCTATGTAGCCACTTACGCCAACGCCACTGCGAGCTGTTTTTAATCTGAATACATTACATAACTCCTCACAGGAAGAGGATACATCTTCGGAAATATTTATCTCTTGCCTGCTCTTTTGTAGTTACTTTAGTTTGCACATTTGCAAGGTGTCTTAATATTACACATTATGTTAACAGGTGATTGGGTTATTTTGATTAAATATTCTTACAACATTTTTTTTATCGTAATGTTTGTTTCAAAATTCGGTATTATGCCACTCTTTAGACGCCGTACAATTTGACCACTACAAAAAAAACATTAATTGAATCAGGCGTTACTTTGCGGACCGACGGCATCAGACGTCCCAGTATTTGTTGTGCGTTGACGTTTAAACTGACCAAAGTCGAGATACGACACCTGACTCCGTATAATGCATTCGAGGGAAAGGTTATGATAATATGATTGTCTGTCAAGCGCAGCGATAATTTCACGATGAAATTATTGGCATTATGAGGCCATCTTGGGTTTAGGATGGCGACGCATGAATCTGCAATCCCTTGTTATTGCGAGTGTCGATGAGTGGTGCTCACTTGCCATTAGGAAACACTTGCTCGTTTTCCACAATACATATTTCATTAAAAAGGGATCATTGAACCAAACAATTTAAAGCTTTGAGCAAATAATTGCTCTCAAGCTACCAAATGATTCTCGAAATAAAACCCTCTCATCACGTCTGTTAAATATCAACTCAAATTTATTCGAAAGGATTTGGTCCGCTTTAAACGAAATTTTACAATATTTCTTCCTGTAAAAATGTTTAGTGGTTTACATTTGAGAATGCCGAATTTTTCCTCACGAATTCTTTAATCCTTTAAAACGGGAAGAAACTCAACCAGCTGAGGCTTGATTCTCGGATTTAATGAAATGAAAATTTTATTCGAAGACATCCGTCTTCAATAAATGAGAAGGCTTTTTTATTTTATTAAACAAATAAAAAGCATTTTGTAGTTCGTATAGAGGACGTACAAGACGTCAGCAAATATAATGCGGATACTTTTAAAGGTCATGATCACATTTTGAACTAAATCAATGTCAATTTTTTTCACCAAATAAATAGAAGGCAAACAACGTTCTTTCCTTAACACGTGATGATTACTTCTACAACGCAATAAAAGGATCTAGAAGTCTGTTTAGTATTTTAGTTGTCCAATCAGCTCCATCTGAATAAAACAGCACGCTTATTCGTCATCATTATCATCAGGGCTGTACCTCCATCTAACTTGTTCTTCTGCCAATCTGCATAGTTTAAATTTGAACTGATGTGCAAGCAATATACAGCCGTTCTCTATGCGCAGGAGTGATTACTTGCCAATACCCAGTTATCCAGTTGCTTGTTTTTGCTTCCTGTTGTATAAAAAAAAGCAAGATAGCGCTCCCATAATTCCTAAAATAAGTAAGTAAGTAATTAAATGATTTATTACACAAATATAGAGAAACATACAATTCACAAAAATGAAAAATGCAATGTACTACTTGAGTTAGTATTTACTCCTTACTTTATTTTAAAATGTATGTACCGGGGACCCGAAGCAAAAACTTTTTTTTAAACTTTAAAAAAAAAATTCTCTAAATCCACAGGTGACCATAGAGCTGGCTCTTTCCTCGGGCAACGCATAGGCATTGCTATCCAACGAGGAAACGTAGCCAGCATTATGGGCACTTTGCCCCATGGCAACGATCTGGGCGATATTTGTAAATATAGGTATTTAGGATTAGATTAAGATAGTTTAAGGTTTTTTCGTATCAACTTTTAACTTGTAAATATGTTTGTTTCGGTATTTTTATCATTATGTTTATTTTGCACAATAAATGTACCGTTTGCCAAAATGAAAAATTTTTAGGTTTTCTGAATCAAAATTATCGAGCACTTCTCATTTTTGTAAAGAAAAAAAGTGTTCACAATTTTGTGTCAGTTTTGGGTCATTTTTTCCTACAGTTTAAAGGGGTGTCACAAAACTGACACTGACTGTTTGGAAAATTGAAAACATTTTTTTCTATATAAAAATGAATAGTGCTCGTGACTTTCATTCAGAAAAATCTATTCTTTTTTATTTCAGAAATAAAAATGGGTAAATTTTAATGAGCCTGCCCGTCGACCCCATTGAAACTTGAACTTGTATGCAAATTGGTAATTCTATGACGTTGTTATTTATTTACCGACTGGTTCTGCACCGATCAACATATAATTTACCGGGAACTTGGAACGAGTTTGAACACAACTTTGCAAACTTACTCTTGCAGGTGGAAATTGCATGGTTTCATGTTAAATTCGTAGTTATTTCCCACCAGACCGGTCAGTAACTACAGCAATTATAATTTGGTATTAAAGCTCATGACAGTGACCTAGAGTTCTCGAGGTGTGTAAGAGAAACGTGAACTGGTGACCATTAATTTTAATCTCGCTTAAAAAAATTGCTGTAATGTTCGCGTTGGTTATTACGTCACAGTTTGGTATCCAAAGCTAAATCGTCTATGGTTCGGATAGAAGTCAAACAAGTTTGGAATTAGTTTACCTACAACGATCCAGCTATAGGGATGAATGCTTTAAACTTTAATTGTTGTAGAGATCGCATGTGTGAATAAGTAAAGTTTACCGATCGATTCATGGCATAGAGCATTCCTTCTATGCTGGTCTGAGAGCGAAGAAAAAACATAGAATTTAACAGTTGCTTCTCTTCCCGCGCAGATGGTAAAAGCCCATCGAGGGATTGGGCGATAATCTTAAGTATCATCACAATTTTGAATTCACTTTCCACCTATACGCCCACCATCATGCTAAATATGGTATTTAGGGAATAATGGCGTGATTTATGTATGTATGTACTAGCTTCTGCCCGCGACTTCGTCTGCGTAGAATTATACACATAAACTTTCCTCTTGAATCATTATATCTATTAAAAAAAACCGCATCAAAATCCGTTGCGTAGTTTTAAAGATTTAAGCATACATAGGGACAGACTGACAGACAGCGGAAAGCGACTTTGTTTTTTACTATGTAGTGTTCTTTCTAACTCATTCGAAATTGATTAAAAGATTTAACATTTTTGTTTAAAGTTCTTCTTCGTAAATTTTATTACTAAATAAAACGCAGGCGCCACTCACGTATTTGTATTTCATGTCGAGCATTATCATCGTAGACATCATAGTAGTTAACAGTCAGCAGTCCGTTCGAGTTCACCTTGATAACGAACCACGAATTGGCCCGAAACATGCCGGACATAGCTCGACTATAAAAACATGGGTGGCCCGTGTATTTCATTTAATTACTATGTGTCTCTGCAATCGCTTTTCATGACTACGTGACTTTTCTGTTTGTTCATTGCTACTACAATATTGACCTATTAATTATCTTAATCTTTGTTTCTCATAAAACTCCACGTCCGATTGTATCGAGGGGTATTTCTAACTAAATTGAACCATTGATACAACGATACAATAAATCAAGGTCTGAGGGGCTACTCCGTTATTCGAATTTATGCCGTCTCTCTCACTGTCCTATAAAATGACTTAGTGTGAGCAGAACGGCATGAACAACTCCGAATTTTCAACTTCCGAATAGCCCTGCTGGCAACCGGCGCACGGTGCGAATGCGTAACGTCACTAAATAAATGCCTACGTCATTTTCAAGAATGACCACTAAGCTTAGCAAACAAAACAAAATAACTAAGGAAATTTCGGGTGCGATCGATGTCCGGTCTGGAATGGATCACCACAATATTAATGTACGATTGGCGATTTAGTGGTGATTGTCTTAACTTTTAAGATGTCTTCTCGAATACTTTGAAATGACGAATAATGTGATTAGCTTTTTATTCGTGGTACGTGCCGCTACACGCCAGTAGCTCTGCGAATGTTTGGCCACACTAACATATTCGAGATTAGACGTTTTTTCGATAACTTAGGTAGGTACATACACAAACCATGTCTATATCCCTTACGGGGTAGACAGAGCCTTTTTTTTTTTTTTTTTTTTTTTTATGGTGTGGAAAATGCGCCTTATGCATCCGGCCCGGTACGGGGTTACCGAGGGTATCTGGGGCTCTCCCGAGGCGTCAGGCATACCCAGTAAAAAACACACGGATTCCCACATTTGGCACTGTTGCAGGGGGCCGCGGGAGAACTTTCGTGAACCGCGACGTCCCTGCGGGCCCACCCCGGGATGGGGCTACCTCCCTGCGACACCTGTGCAATGCAGGATTGGGAATTCCCGCCCTCCCCCGCAGGTGCCGCGGATTTTTTATAGAGGTTTTCTCCTCACAGTCACTGCAGTAACCCGCGGCCTCGGCATTAGGAACACCAAGGTTACGCGTAGCCACGACAGGCACCCTAAGGCGCCTCCGTCACAAAGGGGTGGTTTTCCAGGACAGAAAATGTCCCTTCAAGCCGCCCCTGTCCTCTCAAAGTCCCGAAGGATTCCTCACAAGAGGGTTGCTCTCCAGGGCTGAAAATGCACTTTCGAGCCACCCCCTCCCACTTTCGTCCTGAAAAGGACGTTTGCGTCCTTAAAAGGACGGTTTTGGTTTCGTCCTGAGAAGGACGTTTTGCCGACATCCCGAAGGATTCGTAATATCCCGAAGGATCCCTCTCTCGCCCTGAAAAGGACGTTTGCGCCCTTAAAAGGACGATTTCGTCATGTCCCGGAGGACCCCGCCGCTCTGAAAAGAACGATTAAGTCTTGAAAAAGACTGTTACCCGCTCGCTCTGAAAAGGACGAATGCGGTTGCGGATGCGCCCTTAAAAGGACGGCTTCGGGGGTAGACAGAGCCTGAGGTAACAAGACCTAAAGGTCACGTTTAGCATGTTTGGAGGCGTATAGGTGGAAAGGGGAATCGCATCGTCTATAACATGTGGGCGTATCATAATCTTGCTAAATGTGGCCTTAGGTGTATACCTTAGGCTCTGTCTACCTCGTAAGGGATAAAGACGTGATTTGTGTAGTATGTATCCACAAATTGGTCGAAGTGTATACGCAGGGATCCAAAAACGAACCGCAGCTCTTGATCACACGTGGAGGTAACCAGGCTCGCACCCCTCTGAAAAATACTTACAGGGCTATATTTAGTCAGACTAACCCTGCTAAAAAACTCTGAAACAATTTTGAGAAATCCTGTATATTTTTGTAGATATGCTCTATTGACAAAGGGTATGGTAACGATTGGAGTAATGATAATGTTATCAATACTTCGGTCGTGTTTTGCCACGTGCTACATAATATAATGGGGACTATCGTTTCTTTGCTCACCAGTTGGCGCCACTGTTGACTAAGGTCCAGAGGTATAGCTGTCAGAGGCGACTTTATAAGATCGGCGCCGAAACAAAGTTTTAAATCTTGAATCTCATTAGTTTATTAATTATAAATAACTATCATCATATCGAGTAGCTATGCCGCAATGTGGTGCAGTTCCGTTTTGTTCGGAATAAATCCGCTTTCAAAACGTTCACATTCATCGCCAAATAATCCATATTTGCGATAATTCCACGAAGGAGATCACTTTTCAACAGGTAATGAAAGAAATTATAATTTATGACACGTATGAATGTTATTGGACCTTACGCGACACTAGCGCCTCTGGTGGCAAATTCACACGCGATAGCCCATTGACACAAACCACCTTCATTGAGAAAGAAATCATTCTGCCATTAGCAAGTAAGAGTATCTGAGGATAAAAAACAATTCAAATGGCTGTATCAATCCATGATTAGATTAATACGAGTTTGTGTCATTCATTGTATGTATGTGTGTATGTAAACTGTCGATTACACACAAAATTAAAAACAATACAACGACAGACAGAAAGTACCTAGTACAAAGGCGAACTTATTGCATAGTCGAATTCCTTTACGACCATAAGGTTCTGTCACTTATTTACAGCTTAAAACATGTAGTACCATTTTCACTAGCATATATTACAATCGGCGCTATTGTTTAATTTCTAATGTACCTATGTAGGAACTATCACAAAAAACGACAAGCCACTTAGTAGACTATACTAGCATACAATTTTCCGATTTAAAAGCCAGCCTGAGACCAAATAAAAAGTTAAGACTGAGTTCTGAGAACGGGCACGGCCATGGTCTACTACATAAAACTGCACAATATATGTAGTTGCAAATTTCTAAACGATACTGAATATTAGAACAGAAAAATCCGAAAAGTAAAGCTATAGCCGGGAGTCGAACCCGGATCCTCGTCATTCCGTGACGCGTGCTATACCCCTACACCACCCATAGCAGGTAGGTAAGCCTTCAATTTTTTTTATCTGTTACTAGCTGTCACGTGACCTTGTTACTATGCAATTTTTTACACGGCCTTTGTAATTGGCAAAGTTTCGTCTTTACTTTTCATTTGGTCTGGATAAACTTTTTTAAAAATTTCAAAAAGAACACTAAATTAAAAATCAGCCAAACATCTTTTAAGCGCTCAATAAAATTGAGATTTTGGGGTTTGACGTCAGAGGCCACGTTCTGTGGGTCATCGTGACACTTAGGGTGAAAGAAATGCTCTGTGATTTAGTGTTTAGTGTTTAAAGTCAATAGAAAGCAAAATACCGTCAACAACAAAATGTTATGAGTTTCGATGAAATTTGACATCCAGCATACAATTTTACACACTTATCCGTCGTGACTGACTGACTGACTGACTGACGTAGTGATCTATCAACGCACAGCCCAAACCACTGGACGGATCGGGCTGAAATTTGGCATGCAGGTAGATGTTATGACGTAGGCATCCGCTAAGAAAGGATTTTGATCAATTCTACCCCCAAGGGGATAAAATAGGGGATGAAATTTGCATGAAACTTTGTCAAATTTTAAACCGATCGGGCTGAGACTGCATGCATAAAGCTACTATGACGTAGGCATCCTCTAAGAACGGATTGCGTAATTTCTGCGGGATAGCAATAAACGAATTCTATGCAGACGAAGTTGCGGGCAACAGCTAGTATCTTTATAAATTGAATTGAGCGGCAACACGAGCCTCACCAACAGCGACGCCATCACCGGTTTAAATAAATCTGCAGCACTATGACGTATCATTCGCACGCCACCACCAAATACGCAAGAAAAATATTTTATACAAATTATGGCGGTTGCGTTTACAACCCGCACTGTGTAAAGGTCCGACCACACTGCAGCGTATACGCAGTGACGTGTCGCATGCGTCACGTTCTCTCGCCGTTTCTTCACACATTTTGTTGCGTAAACGCACCGTCGACGTCTTTTACGCACTGGTGTGGGCGAACCTTTATAAAATTAGTAAATAACAGACTAAGCGAATGCGTAATACTAACGTCTGCTCGCGTTGGTATGTTTTATTGCCACCTACTGTAAACAGGTTTAACTACAGGCAAAAAGTAAAGAATAATGGCTTACATTTTACGAAAAATAAATGCTTGGCTGTATCAAGATTGCGTAAAAACACAATTTGTTAAAATCAAAAAAAGAATTGGAAAGAAATCGACACGTACATTTTTGCACGAGGCTACGTGGGAGTACAAGTCAAACGATTGGTTTTAAAGTTAATTTTGCCTGTGTCGCTATGTAATAGGGTAGTAATCAAAGCGTCAAATTACAGTAGGCGGCATTTTATTTAATTCGATTTATTCCAATTAAAACATAATTATAATGCAAGAGTTTCGGTGCTTTTCATCTTTTCCGTTTTTAAACCCCCGACGCAAAAAGAAGGTAAGTTTGACATCGATGTGTCTGCAATACCGTGTTCACCATAAGGGCACACGGGGCTCGTGCCCAGGGCCCCCATTCTCAAGGGGCCCTGAACGACCGACAATTTCTATAACAAAATGGTCATACTTAGTAAAAAAATGTTATTATAATTCGCTTTTTTTACTTTCCAAAAGGGCCCCAAATTCTTGTGTGCCCAAGGGCCCCAGCCTAGTTTAAGATGGTTCTGTGTCTCTGTGTGTGGTGTATTGTAGCCCTCCAGCGGATGGAGCGATTTTGATTCGGTTTTTTCATTCTAAAGCCAGGTTCCTTGCAGTGATTCTTAGCTATGTTTGGTAAAAATCGGCCCGGTAGTACGAAGATGAAGAGTATAGTATTAGCGAGATATCAAGACGTCCGAAAATGTATAGTTGCAAACAATAATAGAGATAAAACTCCCGAAGTTTGCACTTTTTAATTTGAAGTACGTAAAATCCTAGAAAGTCATTTTTCTAGGCGTCATTCCGCACCAAATGGACTTATAATACCAAATACGACGTTGTGTGTATAATATCAGTACGACGTTGGTTTGCGTGCGTAAAAGTTCTGCCCAATAAACTTTGATAATGAACCCGTAGAGGGATCGAAACACGTCAGTGTTTTGTGGTGTAAGGGATAATTAACTTTGTAGGTTTTATGTGTTTTATGCGGCAGTAGTGGAGGGAGGGATGGCATGAAAAACTTATATATTTCGCACAGGTTTGGTTATCCTGCACGTGAGTAGCGGAGTAGCACGGTAAATATTGTTTGTTCATTGAAATGGACCTCCGCAAAGTAACGCCTGATTCAATAAAATCATACCCAATTGTGAAAACAGACTGAGTACTGTGTATGTAGGTATGTGTGGTAACCCATTAAACATGCAGTGTGCCGCCTACTTCGTATTTACTACGACGGTGTTGGTTTTTTGGCCTAAGTACATTGATGGGGGGAACCACGAGTATCGCAATTGGTACTTATGTAAAAATAAATGTTACTACTCGGTGGATGAATTCCTGAATGAAGTCTGAATCTTAATCTTTTATTGAATTAGATTAAATTAAATGAAACAGACATCTCAATAATGTAATTATCGCTTAAGAATTTAAAATAATAATATTATAGCTAATATTTCTGACGTATTTCATGGTCACTTTCTCTTTATTGTATTGTAATGTAATCATTTGACAACTTAACATTATTATTAATTAAAAATAGACATAGAATGCATGAAATGAAATCTAATTTAGTCTTTAAGAGTTTATTAATCTAAATTGTAATAAATATTGTGTGCCCTTACAGGGCATCATGGACTAACCTAAATCCATATCTTATAACAACTGTAAATTATGTACATGACTATACAATGAATATTATTATTATTATTATTCTTATTTTTAACTAAATCTCTCCCTAGGAGGAAATACTTCGCACGGACCTAAGCCAAGTGCTTTAATTTTATGTTAATTTATGACATGGACAAGAATTTTCTCACTATACGGCATGTGTTGAGGATGACAGCTTTTTGTAGGAGCGTGTATGCGGATGGAGGTATATCGAGAGCCCGGAGGCTTGCGTGGAGTGTTTTGGGGATAACGCCAGTTGTAGAGAGAATTATTGGTACAGTCTTTACATTATTCACCTGCCATTGTGTTTTTATTTCAATTGAGAGATCTGTGTATTTGGTCGTTTTGTCAGTGTGCGTAGCGAGTAAATTATGTGTGTTACAGATGGCGATGTCTATTAGGGTTACTGATTTGTTATTTTTATCTAGTATTGTAATGTCGGGTCTATTGAAGTGGATTGTTTTGTCTGTTATTATGGTTCTGTCCCAGTATATTCTGTAGCTATCGTTTTCTAAGACTGATTGTGGTTTTTATTTGTAGTATGGTAGTTTCTCAGTCACAAATTTATGTTTGAAGGCTATGTATTGATGAATTATGGCAGCTACCTGGTCATGTCGATGTTTATAATCGGATTGGGCTATGGACTTGCATGCGCCGGTTATATGCTGTATTGTTTCAGAGCTACTGTGGCAGTGTCTGCAGTAATCTGTCGTGAGGTTTGGTCTGCGAATGATATGTTTTTGATAGTTTTTAGTATCTATAACTTGGTCCTGGATTGCAATCATGAAGGCTTCAGTCTCAGGGAACAGCTCACCACGCCGCAGCCACGCGTTCGACGCCTCCTTGTCGACATGAGGTAGCTGCAGGTCGTGGCGATGCCTTCCATGCAGAGACTTTTGCTGCCATGCTGCTATTTTATCTTTATTGTCTGTAACGTGTTCGTTGCGCTGTAGATTTTTATCTTGTAGGTTTAGTGGAGTGAGGCGAGTGTCAGATTGTGTGATTATTGAGTGTAATGAGGAATGCTGTGCACGATCGTAAAAGAAGTTTCTGAGACTAGTTATCTGCTTACTGTGTAGGTTGGAAATGTCTATGATACCTTTACCACCTTCTTCTCTTTGTAGCGTGACTCTTTGGGTGCATGACCGTTATTATTATTATTATTATTATTATATTAACGAAATTATAATTATTATTTGTAGAAATATAATGTACCTACACTTTTGAAATTAGCATCTGGGGCTGGCTTAACAACATTATTTATAGGAAAAAATAACGTTGTTAATAATTAATTTTTGTCTTTTTTTGTCTTGTCACAAAGTCAATTGCCGCGTCAGAAATATTTGTTACTTACCTAATTGTGAAGCTGTCAAAGTCTTTTAAGTCATAGGTACGCACTTCATGGTATTTTCTGACAGCATTATGTGACGTTCAATATCAAAAGGTAACTTAACATCTCAACATCGGTACCTATGTATTATTGATACCAGCATTTTCTTCCATGCTGGATTGGGAGCAAAGAAAAACATAGAATGTACCAGTTGCTTCTCTTCCCGCGCAGATGGCAAAAGCCCATCGAGGGATTGCGCGAAAATCTTAGGGATAATGTTATATAGGTGATGTGGCTAGCAACCCATCACTATTTTGATTTCCCCTTCCATCCAAACGCCTATAATCATGCTAAATGTGGTCTTTAGGTCTTGTTACCTCAGGCTCTATCAACCCCGTAAGGGATAAAGACGTGATTTTGTATGCATGTATGTACCAGCATCATCATCATCATTATCTCCAGTTATATACTTCCCACTGCTGGGCACAGGCCTCTCAGAATGAGAGGGGCTTGGGCTATAGTTCCCACGCGGGCCCAGTGCGGATTGGGAACTCCACACCCGCCATTGAATAACTTCGCAGACGTGTGCGGGACCGAAAAGCTCATGGCAAATTTCAAATGTAATTTCGCACATAAATTCCGAATTCTCAGAGGTGCGAGCCCGGGATTTGAACCCACGACTAGGCTACCACGGCTTTTTTATTGATACCAGCATGTCGTACAAAATACACAATAGAAATACTTATTTTAAGACATAATTGCAATATCAATTCTAGTCTTCCTTACTGGTCTGGGAGCAAAGAAAAAACATAGAATGTACAGTTTGACAACAAATATAATGCGCATCGGCAGTATTCGTTTGCGCAGAGAAGCGCAGACCAGTTTCCGATGGTAGCCGAACGTGTAAATAATCTATATTGAACTTTATTTGCAAGCGCAACTGGCAGAGTATTGCTTGCTTTGCATTCTTAGCTCTGTCCCGCTTACACGATTTTGCCATTGTTGGTACGAAATCGATCGACCAATAACAGCGCCAGAGTTTCCCGCGCTACTAAAATTGGTCTACTGCACAGGTACATAGTGGAGCATTATTTTTGTTGTCAAACTGTACCAGTTGCTTCTCTACCCGCTCAGATGGTAAAAGCCCATCGACGGAATGGGCGGAAATAATAAGAATCATGTTATAGGCGATGAGGCTAGCAACCAATCACTACTTTGATTCCATTTTCCACCTATACGCCCACAATCTTGCTAAATGTGGCCTGTAGGTACCTATTACCTTAGGCTATGTCTACCCCTCCAGCGGCACCTGCGGGGGAGGGCGGGAGTTCCCAATCCTGCATTGCACAGCAGGTGTCGCAGGGAGGTAGCCCCATCCCGGGGTGGGCCCGTAGGGCATCGCGGTTCACGAAAGTTCTCCCGTGGTGTCCTACAATAGTGCCAAATTAAGGAATCCGTGTGTTTTTTACTGGGTATGCCTGACGCCTCGGGAGAGCCCCAGATAGGTACCCCTGGTATTCCCGTACCGGGCCGGATGCATAAGGCGCATTTTCCACACCATAAAAAAAAAGGCTATGTCTACCCCGTACGGGATATAGACGTGATTTGTGTATGTGTGTATGTATCAAAGAAAGAAAGAAAGAAAGAAAGAAGACATTTATTCCTTTTTGCAAGACACACAAATATAAAAGAATATACACAATTTTATAGCAAAAAAAAGCAAGAAAAAAAACACAGACATTAAAAATAGATGCTCAGCGTTGTGTGTGTCTTCGCAAAAGTGAAACGGTCGCTGGCTCAGCATTACGCTGAGGTGTTAGCGACACCTGCAGCACTGATTTTCAGCCAGAACCGTCTGTGACTCACGAAACGACACACAGATAAAATATAATACATAATCCATAAACTCCATAAATGAAACAGACATTTCTTTTTTATTTGGTACGTTCCAAATTAGTCAAATTACAATGTTCCATTTGGTGAAACTTTACTAATCATTAAGTGACACCATTGTCAAGGTAAATGGTTAAAATAGCACATTTATTTTAGCAAATTGTCCTTAAAATTGGAGGTTTCAACTGATTTTTAAGATCCGCAATATCTCGGAAACTACAACCGCGCAACTAAATACGAGTGCGTGGATGTGTGTACGACCTGTTGCTACAAAACAACGCAAATAATATTTAAAATAAAACAATAAAACAATTTTTAGACAACGAGGATTCGGCCTTGTTGAGTTCACGAACCTTTTTTAATGCGCAGGAGAGAGTTTCTCTTTACTCTGTCTGTTTACACAATTAATTAGGTACCTGTTCACATGCAAACTGTTTTAATTATTTGTCGAAAACTTCTGGAATCGTCGTGCAGAGCGCCAATTTATCCAGACCGTCGGGCACAAGTTAGGTATCTTCAAAAAAGAGCTTTTCTTAAGGACTAAACATTTATAATACACTAGCTTCTGCCCGCGACTTCGTCTGCGTAGAATTATGCATAAAAACCTTCCTGTTGAATCACTCTATCTATTAAAAAAACCGCATCAAAATCCATTGTGTAGTTTTGAAGATATAAGCATACATAGGGACATAGGGACAGAGAAAGCGACTTTGTTTTATACTATGTAGTGATAGTGATATTTCTTCTCAGTGCAATGATATCTATACATTCTTTCACATCTATACATTGAGGTGGCTCCATCTCTGTAACTTTTATTAACGTATTTAATTCGTGACTTTCGCTAGATGCCGTTGTCATAATTGTAGAGGCAATTGAACGCACATGTGGGTCTGAAGAAGTCTCGGGCTTAGCAGGTGGCAGCGAATGCGTTAAAAAAGACCTTCTTACTATGTCTAGAAATGAAGTCTACGCGAAAGTAGTCACGGGAAAAAGGCAGTTCAGTAATATTAGCCTCAAAAATAGCGCTCTCATCACAAACTGGTACGGCGATAGGCGGTTGGTCGATAACAAGGGCTATTGAAATTATTTTACGTCACTCCGGCCCGGGCTGTAAGTAGCAATTTATCTGTGACATTCTTTATTTCACCACCCTCGGAACGTAATGTACTATTTCACTTCACACGCTCGTAAAGTTGTTCTTTATGTCGAGAGAACATGCTGCTCAAAATTGTTATGCTCCGTGCATTAAGGTTTTTCTTCTTTTAAGGCTCAGGCAACCAGGCTTTTTACAGCCATATACCTACACAATATACTTTATTTAATAAACATGTTTCATGAGATAAGATAAAAAAGTACGTAAAAAAAACGAATATTTTATAACTTGGCATTAAGGATCTGACTATAGTCAAATGTCACAACCTGAAAAAAAAACAAAGAATAATTTTGTGGCGGGAAACTAATGATATGTCAAAGTAGCCTAATTTATCGCGGTGTGGTTGAAAATGTTTTAAATTAATACAATGTCTACGAGTTTGTTTTATTTCGTTGCAATCAAAGCGAAAAGCAGAGAGTGAAACTCGAGCACCAAACCCGTTTCTGTGAAATGGCTTGTTTTATGCTCTAATTGTACAATCTACAATTTATTTTACTTGTTGTGTAAAAGTAATCTCGCCGCCCCAGATGTGCTGTGGGGGTCATTTCAGGTCAGCAAAAGGCGGACGATAGCGATAAGCTATTGTCACGATAAACGATTTATTTGGCGTGCGGTATCAGGAGATACATTCACACACATCTATTGGTAAGCTTGTCCAGATAACCGCTGCAATTTACAGCTTTCGTGTCTAAATAATTCTTAAGCAGTGCTTAAGTCATTCTGAAAACGTCACGATCACTACATTACGATCATTTATGTAACTCTTTAGTTTCAAGGCCCCAAAATGGTAATGGTATTAAAACGATTGTTCTTAGGACGCGGTTTACCGAGACTTTTAATAATAATAATAAAGATATTTATTGCCACAACACAAAAAAGACATGATACATACTTATCGAAAAGATGCACATAATAATAATTTTGAAAAAAAAAGAAAAACAATATATGTACATAACAAAATTACACAAAAACAATACACAACAGCTGGTGGCAACAGGCTCAGGCTCAGCATGAGCTGCCGGTTTAGTTTAGTTTTGAAAAGCGGGTATTTGAATAAAGTATCGCCGTTCCCTCCATCGAATGCCTGCGGAAAGAGTATGAAAGGAAGAACTGCACCCCGGACTGATGATACCTACAGAAAACTGATGACGCCTTTCGTGGTCCCTTTCAAAATTGAAAGGATTTAGATTTTTAAATCTATGTATGACGTCTCTTCGCTCGGGATACCTAGTGTATAAATTTACTCGCGTCGCGGTATAACGAAATTCTAGGTACGATCCACAAGACCTGTAGGTATATAATACTTACCTATGTTTTTCACTCCTCATCCTCTAAATGTCAATACCTACGTCAATATAGCCTTACGTGGCAAGGCTAAAAAGTGCTTGTTTAGTGTCTACGGTCTGTTTCAATCAGGAAGGTAGGGCTGACAGAGCCATAAATAATAACTGTTGGCATCCACGAAAGTTTTTACAGCAAAATAAATACAAAATTAATTACTTCGAAATAAATCAATACTACTGCACATTAATAACGTTCTAAAAATAATCACGGCGATGATTTTTGCGTTTACATAATTTTCACGTAGGTACAATTTTTTTTTTTTTTTGGACAATTGACACCTATTGACCTAGCCCCAAACTAAGCAAAGCTTCTAAGATGGGCACTAGACAACGGATAAACATACTTATATATATATAAATACATACTTAAGTACATATTAAACATCCAAGACTCGAGAACAAACATTCGTATTTTTTATACAAATATCTGCCCCGACCGGGGATCGAACCCGGGACCTCAAGCTTCATAGTCAGGTTCTCTAACCACTAGGCTATCCGGTCGTCAAAATAACAAATTAATTAACAAATTCACAAATTAATGTCATTATTAACGAGACGTTGCTAGGTTAAGTTCAATGGTCATTAAAACTAGGTATGTATAAGGTGAATCTAATAAAATTGTGCATAGTCGAACATCCAAAGACAACCTATTACAATATGAAGTGACTATTTTACAGTATTTTATAGTCACTACACAATACGGAATAACTATAATATACGGAATAACTACACAATACGGAATAAATATATGGAATAACTGTTAGCTCTAATCTTATTCTAATTACGGTTTAGTAATAGTACCTGGATGACCGAGCTTTGCTCGGTATTTTTTTTTGGTACGTTTTCTAAAAATGAGTCTATCTAGATCGATTTATCGTCCCCGAAACCACCAGCATACCTACTAAGTTTCATAAAAACCGTTGGACCGTTCCGAGATTTAGATTTTATATATACCTACATATATCCCAACCAACCACCCAACCCGTCACTATTTTGATTCCCCTTTCCACCTGTACGCCCACAATCATGCTAAACGTGGCCTCGCTACGTTAGGTTCTGTCTACGGGGATAATGACGTCATTTATGTATGTATGTATGTATGTATATAAACAAGAATTGCTCGTTTAAAGGTATTAGATAGATAGACAGATGAATTAGATGTACAGATGTAGTAGTAAATAATCCTTTCCCATCGTGAACACACGATTACTTCCGAATGATGCCGAAGTGTTGAGTATGACTGAAGTAGAATGACAAATACAATACAAATACGAACATTTCCAAGATAATACTATAGGAAAGGATTTTACACGACGTGTCTACATTAGCGCGGTCTCTCCAACTTCATCAGCACAAGTTACACTGAAACAGGATTCAACTCACGCGCACATCCAGTATGTGACGCAAATCATGCATCATTAATAAACAGGGTCTCGATAAACATGTCATTTTTTACGATCACAAGCTCGTCTTTTCCTTAAAAAAGTTAAGAAGCTTGCATTTTTTCCACTATAAAGCTAATACCCAAAAACTGTTGTATTTGATTAAGTATCAACATTATAATTTACTAATTTATAACAGACTTCAAAAACAACGAGATGGTTCTATGTTCGACTGTAATGTATCATTTTTTTTTAAATCGGTTTTTTGCTTTTATGTTTATTATGTAGTCGTATTGATTTGCAAGCTCGAGCACTTGTTTGGATTTCAAAAATGTAATGAAACGTTAAAGGGTCTCCTCATTGAGCTCTGGTAACCTATTACCACCATCTAACAAACAAAAAACAACAAACGACAGCTAAATGATAAACATAATTAACCTGGGGATAATAACTGTATTCGAAACCCTGACGTCACAAACTATTTTATTAGTTATTCTATCTAATAGACATTAATACCGGTCAAAATATTATACCCGGTGATGACGCCGCAGGTGATGACCCGATGCATCTACGCACATGGCCAGCCATTATAAAAGGAGCGACAATCTTGCTAACGCCAAACACACTTTGACACTCGCAGCGGGCTCACGTCGCACCAGCAACGGAAACTGTGAAGTGATTAAAACTTGTTTGTGACAGTGCTGTGATCATGTTTACCAATCCGTTTGAGAGGAAACACTCGGCTTTGAGGCAGGTTCTGGACCGTTTTATCGGGAAGGAAGACAAGCTAGGCTTTAGAAAGAAGAAGGATATCCACACGAAGATTGGAAGAACAGTCTCCGGGAGTACATCCTCAGTGGCATCATCGTCAATATCTGACTTTGGGACCCGATTCGCCAAGCTGAGGTGAAGAGAGATGGCCCCAAAGTGACTTCAGTGAAAATTTTCGAGGATTCTGTTTGATTAGCAGGTTTGTTGTTTATATTTTCATCTGTATTTTACCTTATTCCTATTTATTTTATCTCTTACACTCTTAACAATTTCAGTTTTTATTAAATCTTTACTCAAATGTGTCAAATAATTTAACGACAGCATATTTTGTACTTGTATTTTTTTTTGTTATCTTAATGTGTTTGTTATGGTTTCCTTTGATTGCGTAGTCAAGAATTTCGATAAATCAATTAATTGCCTGGTAGAACACTAAATAAAACCCGTTAATGTCCTCTTAAGGCAGCGTAATAAAAAAGAAATCACCTTTAACGTTTTTTTACCTTGTTCACAGGATACGCAGACCAGTCTGATGACGTCAGTAGAATCAGGCGACAGCGTCGGCATCTAACGGTTGAACGACACACGGAGGCTTCTTGTTATTTGCTACAATAAAAACACGATACAACCAACCGTACTATCTTGTTTTCTCATTTGTAATCCCACACTACTTAATTAACAGAGAGAAAGAAAGAGGGAGGAATTTATTTACAAACAAATTCGACAAACAGAAAAAACAGTACATTATTTGGAAATCAGACAATTTATTATACCGTAATTTAGTTACAATTTGAGTGGAGGCTTGTGCCCACTAGTGAGACGTGGGCTGAAGATTCAGCTCAGATTTAATACAGACAACTGTCCCGAATACTTCCATGGTGATCTGGGAGCAAGGAAAAAACATAGAATGTACCAGTTGCTTCTCTTCCCGCCATTCCAATTTTTGCCATCTATACGCCCTCAATCTTGCTAAACGTGGCCTAGGTCTGGCCACCTTAGGGTCTGTCTACCCCGTAAGGGATAAAGACGTCATTTGTGTATGTTTGTATGTATGTAACGAATAGTTTAAAATGTCCCCATGCAGCAAAATGTCGGGTGTGACGGCTGCAACGCTGTTTTTCAGTGGGATCCATTTTAGCATTAAAAATTAAAACGTAAACACAAGTGTGACAACACAAATAAATAAATAAATAAATATCTTGGGACAAATTACACCAATTGACCCAGCCCCAAACTAAGCAAAGCTTGTACTATGGGTACCAGGCAACGGATAAACATACTTATATAATGTAGATAAATACATACTTAATTACATCCATGATTCGGGCACAAACATTCGTATTCATCATACAAATGTCTGCCCCTGCCGGGAATCGAACCCAGGACCTCTAGCTTCATAGTCAGGGTCACTAACCACTAGCCTATCCGGTCGTCAAAACCCAGCAAACTTGCTAACCGAAAGTATGTCGGGCAACACTCGATCAGTTAACCGTATTTAAACAATTGAAATGTAACAAGTCAGAAAGTTGATTTGGCTATGCTGCGAATTATTAACAACTTCGATAATTTTGATAGATACTGATGCAGAGCACGAAGAATTTCGTACAACGACCAGTCACACCGAAGAAGTATGGCATTACGCTACCTCCTTCTTTTATCGACTATCGGAAAATAATAGATTGTTTGTGGAACCAATCGTTCGGCCGCCGGTGCTAGCGCTATGACCATCGTTTTCCTTTTTGCTATGACGTAGTTAGACCCCTGAAGAACCGCCATACTGGTACAAATGTCCAGAAAACTTTCCATTTGTATTGATTCCTGTAATGTTAGCAACAACAGTAATGTAGAAACAATAGGATAGCGCGCATTTGACCGCAATTCCGCCCGAAAGTAAGCAAAGATAAGATGTGTTCTAAGATGGACCACGCTTGCCTTGTAAAGACTGCCAAACTTTAGCAGTAACTGGCAATATTAAAATGTAAAATGTCTTTCACGTTACCCGGTTACCTGAAGGCAGTTTAATTTCAAAAAATCCGTTCTGCAGCTAAACTTAACAAAACGCAATTAACACTCCGGGCATTGTCCTTATTCGGGAACAATAGCTTGAAACTCAGTTCAAATACCTACCTTGTTTTCTGACAGTGTGACCACGATCTGGGGGAACGGTAATGCCCCCGCCAAGACAAAAAAAAGAAGGCGGGGCACCACCTACCTTTTCTCGAACCGTTTCGACGTATTTTCAAACCCTCATAACATCGTCCCAGTTGACACCAGACCCTGGAAAATCCAAGAATTTACGTAATAAAGACACTGGTATATTTTAACACGACAAGAGTCCCTGTGGTGGCCTCGAATCGATTCGACGTTGTAATGTAACGACCGATGCAATAGATACGGAGACGACGCCGCATCCGCATATTATGCTCTGTATTGCTGCAAAAATAGAGCTCAAATTAAAATTTCGACTAATTGACAAGCTAAATTTGGCCGGCTGTAGACGGTCCGCCTAGAGGAGTCAGTTAACAGCTCTAAGCGGTCACTGTTGGGGTGATTTGTAATACAAAATTCAGAGCAGTCGGCTTGACTTGAAGTCGATTCCGTACATAACACGACTACTCTCGTGCAACGGCTAGTATAACGAGTCTAGACTGCTCTGAGCAGTCCGTCTCTGGCCTTAGGGCTGTAATATTTAACATGCTTCACGAATTCCAATTGACATCCTTTCAAAAATCCGAGTTCAACGATCCGAATATCGAGAAACGCAAACTCAAAATATTCTTTTTTTTATCATCAGGCCTGAGTAAAACAACAAAATCCAGTTTTATTAACGACAAAGTCCGACTTCCTGATTTATAAAGATCACAGCGCTACCCGCACCCGTGACCATGCACGTGACTTAGGAAGTTGCTGAACGGGTACCACTTCAGGGCGACGGAAGCGTCCAGTCACAGCCAGTATCGACCACTTTTACCCGGTTGTGTCAAGACACAATATCACAAGTTGCATATTGCGTGACCATGGCACTAACGAGCTAGGGAGTATTAACAAGGACTTTAGAATATCCACACTAATAAAATAAAAGCGGAAGTATGTCTGACTGTTATCTCTTTACGCTAACCACTGAACTGGTTTACTTGAAATTTGGTATTGAGATAGTTTCATTCCGGGAAAATTGTATTTGCATTTACCCGATTCAAAATATTATGCCATATTACCTGTGAACCAGTCCAGAAGTGGGACACAATCTACATCTTCGATGTCACAACTGTCAACGACCGATCAATGGCGATGACGAATAGTCCAAAGTGGAGATCACGCGAGTGTTTGGCTCTTAGATTCTAGGCGCACTTTTCACTGTTAATTTACTCTAGAACAGTATTCTTATTGTTGAACTTGGCTCTCATTTCACATTTCACATGTTTTTGATGGGATTATTGCCACTTTGCACCTCCTACATTGTATAAGAGCTGTACATATTATAATAGTACGGGTCGCTATCGCTACCCGTGGTCCCACTGTTATAAAAAAAATCGAATTACATACACATAGACATACATACACAAATCACGTCTTTATCCCTTACGGGGCAGACAGAGCCTAAACAGGTACCTACAGGCCACATTTAGCAAGATTATGGGCGCATAGGTGGAAAATGGAATCAAAATAGTGATGGGTTGCTAGCCGCATCGCCTATAACATGATTCCTATGATTTTCGCCCATTCCCTCAATGGGTTTTTACCATTTGCGCGGGAAGAGAAGCAACTGGTACATTCTATGTTTTTTCTTTGCTCCCAGACCAGCAAGGAAGTTTGCCCCCTAACTTATTTAAATAGATGTTGGTGTAGGAAAGAGTGTCTTTTCTCTACAAAGGTAAAAGAAACATTTACTCGTTCTTATTCGATCTAACGGCGTAACAAGGTAGCGGTGACTCGTGCTGTAATAAGTATTTGCGCGAACGGAGTAAGCGCAGTAAATAAATACGTATCTAAAATTGTTTATCTTCACAATTACGTCTGATTTCTAAGTTTAGAACAACGCGTATGTTTAGCTTAGTGTACATAAAAGTAACACTGTTATCTCTAGACTAGGTAGATTCGAGTCTCCTTCCTGTTTGTAATGTTTGTTGAGTTACCGGTTTTGGATAACACCCGCATAATTAAAAAAACTTTAAAATGTCAAGGACTGAAGTGAGATGAGATGAGGCGAGATCTGAAATAAAATGAAAAGAAATAGGTGGTAAGAAGTGGAACGGCACGGAATTAAACAGAAGGTACGGAACCGAGCGAAATGGAACGAAACGAAACTAAGCTGAACTACTTAAATTATATTAAAGTAAATTAAATGAATTTGTTCCATACCTACATTATCTATTCTATAATATACATACAACTGAATCGCTGAATGTGTTGCTAAGCGCAAATCTCGAGAGCAGCTGAACCGATTTCGCTAATTCTCTTTTTAGAATATTCCTTGAAGTACGAGGATGGTTCTTACGGAGAGAAAAATTAAAAAAAAATTGACTCTAAAAACAACACTTTTCTATACCCTACACAAACGATTCGTAATAATACTTAAAAGTCAATTTGAACTTTAATACCATGCCATAAAGTTTAAGTGTTAGTGGAGAGGCTCCGGGAAGGCAAAACAATTGACATATGTATGTAATATTCATATTAATTTATTCATAAACAATACAGACATTGTGTTTGAAGTATCATTACAAATTAAATTAATTTTCATTACATACATATAAGTTAAAATAGTAGGGATTTATTAATGTACAAACTATTATGTAACTGTTGACTTATTAACTTTCTTTTTTTCTTTTTTTATCTTACTAACTCTTAGCTGACCGCCGTCCCGAATAGCAGAATAAGTATTAAAAAAAAATTCAAGAATCGACTGTTAGGCGGTACAAAGTTCGCCGGGTCAATAAAATACGATAGGTAATCACAAAACAAAAACAAAATCTAACTAAGCACACTAAGAAACATCGGTCTGGTTTAGGTTCCAACTTCATATTCATCATTCCAAAGCTTTCATTGCACGCTGTCGCTATGAGCGGCCCCATTCCGTCCCAATATGGGCAAGAGAGGACGTGTCCGGTTTTTATTTAGTGCAATGGGTACGACCACTTTGGGAGAGCACCACATAACCCTTGTTTCATTGAAAAAGAGATTTCGTATTAGGCGAATTTTCCGCACGTTAAGATAACTGTTTGGAACCAGGAACGTTAAGTTTTTTTTACCGACCGGTGTGGGAAGCCACGCAATAGATCTCTCTCCAGGCTGATGTTATGCCTGGGGACCGAAGTCCGAAGGAAGAGAGTTGCAAGTAGTATTCATGCATCCACGTTAAGAAACTTTCGTTGGCGTGATGTAGAACAATGTGACATTACTGGCGCTAGCTACTCGTGGCGTCGTAATAGTGACATAGTCCACAGCTAGGTAGGTATTTAGTTATTGTATATGTAACTAATATTCATAAATATTAACAAGGTATCAACGCTAACCATAGAGCCATATTTATTTACCTATCATGTTGAATGAAATGCATTATAAATAATAATATGTTTAACTAGATTATTTACGTAACCCTGAATCCAGTGATAATGGCAAGTATGTTTCAGACTAAAATTAGCCTTGTATGTTGATACCAACAAATAATAATAACAATGAATAGTTAAATGCATTTACCCTGATATACATATGTACATGCCTACATATATCAACAGACATTGCACGTGAAACTACATATGGAACTCTCTCATATTTACAACGCCAATCTCTAGAAGGGTATCTGTAGACAAGCTCTAGTATTATCTCACTGCGAGATAGTACCACATAGGCTCTAACTGTGCCGTTAGGTATAATATTGTAAAGGTCGCGCATTTTATCCCTGGCAATGACCTAAGTCGTACAATTATCTTTTAATGTCCTTTGGTAGAAGCTGAGCGCGATAACGGACATTACTGCTACAAATAATACAATTTTCATTTGTTTTTACCGCTTTTGTATGAAGGTGTTGAATAAAATGTGACAAGTTTTTTTTTTATTGCTGTTGTGTGCAAGCATAACGATTATTTAAACCTAATACAGGGGATAATAATATTTAATTAATCAAAGTTAAATAAAAAAAATACAACGAAAATTTTAAATTACCTATCAACTACCTTACATTACCTACCTAACTAAACAGCCCGCCCCGCATCATTTCAAGCGCAAAGGCGTTGCCGCGTTGCACGGCGATGGACAATCTCTGCACCAGGAATGATCCCGAACGGGAGTCCAGACCACGCTCTAGTAACCGGCGTCCCGCGTCTTAAGTAGTTAGTATTAAACATAGATATTGTTTAATTAATCAATTAAATTTAGTACTTCCATGTGAAGAACACTATTTTTTAATTGTATAAAAAATCAATTTAGAATAAAACATTTGGCTGGCAGTTTAAACTTCAATCATACGGGGGATGTAAATATGTTATACTCGTACATAAAGGAATAAATAGCCGCCTCGGAGATGAGAGAACCCGAAGAGTCCTGACATGATTTTATTTGTCTTTCCTGGCCTTAGAAGTCACCCTGTTAGCATTTGTTATTCCCGAATACCATCTATACTTCCCTTCCGGTGCTACCAATAAAAGAAATAATATAAAGTAAAAAATCCTACTAATATTATAAATGCGAAAGTTTGTGAGTATGGATGTTTGTTACTCATTTGCGCCAGAACGGCAGCCCAGATCTAGATAAATTTTGGAACATTGATAGATTATAGTCTGGAATAAATTTGGCATAGTTCCCGCGGGATACTGATAAACGAGTTTTTTTGCAGAAAAAGTCGCTGTAAACAGCTATTCCTTAAATATCATAAATTCATGTCGGAGCGTCGTTACAATGTCTAAACGTATGATAGTTAAAAAAGGTATACTTTGTGATTACGAACATTCGTTAGCTGTAGCTATGTACAAGTGAAACACGTGTGCTGTTATTTCTATCTTATTAATGTACCTTGAAGATGGCCAAGACGGTGGCCTAAGCTCGGCTACGCAAAAAGCTCGTTTGAATCCTGGCCAACCAACCTGACAGTTCATTCATCCCTAGTATTCTACGTACATATTTATTGTATAAGAAAAGCTAGTAATAACGATACGGCAAGGGATCAAAAGAACTCAATTATTTGGCAATTACCTCACTGGAGCAACACTAATTTGATTTTGTTTAACGGTTAATTTACACAATGAATGAACTATTACCTACGTGTATATCGGCTAAATATATATTATATACGGTAAAAAAATAACTCAAATTAAGAGACTTATGTTTTTCAACCAGAAAAGAAACCCAAGAAATGTTCACAAAAGTCTCGCGACAGTTTATTTTTTTACGTTATAGGTTTTAAATAGTCTTTCAAATGACACATGTCATTATATTTGAGTTAATGGTTATGGCAGAAGGTACATTTCACTGTTGTTACTAGGTAAGTATAATTCAATATTTTATTTGCTACCTGGCTTATTTGTTTTCGCATTTCACTCACTTCCACCTTACTGACTTGCTATGTGGTATAAAGGCGACACAATAGATTTGCTCAGTGACCTGCTCGCCGCGTGCTCGCTGCGACCTCGCGATCTCGCGTCGAGCAAATCGCTGAAAAATCGCCAGACAAATTGCTGAGGAATCGCCGGACAAATCGCTAGTGTGTATGGCCCCTAAGTGTGTATGTAGATTGAATTAAAATGCGAGTACGTTTTGAAAATAGCTTGAAAATCGAATATTTTAGTCAGTAGGTACTGGGGAGTGTCCATAGAACTCAATTTCCACGGACTTGCTTATTTTATAAAGCTTCTGCCCGCAATTTCGTCTGCGTAGAATTATACATAATTATAAACCTTCCTCTTGAATTAATCTATCTATTTAAAAATATCGCATCTAAATTGCGTAGTTCTAGAGATCTAAGCATACATAGGGAAAACCGACAGACAGACAGACAGCGGAAAGCGACTTTGCTTTTTACTATGTAGTGTGATAGCTGTCGACTACCAATAAACATATGTTCTTAGTTCTTTCCTTCTAACTCATTCGAAAAAAAAATAACCTCCCACGCAATAATTATAGAAATCTAAACATCACTACATAGTATAAAACAAAGTCGCTTTCTCTGTCCCCATGTCCCTATGTCCCTATGTCCCTTTGTATGCTTATATCTTCAAAACTACACAACGGATTTTGATGCGGTTTTTTTTAATAGATAGAGTGATTCAAGAGGAAGGTTTTTATGTATGATTCTACGCAGACGAAGTCACGGGCAGAAGCTAGTGTATAATAAATTAATTGAGTAATCATGTATATAAAAATTAAATATTTTTTGCCCAAAATGCCTTAGGTACACACAGCAAAGCTATTAGGTAAGCAGGATAGATACGGCGCGAGCGTGCGTAGGTGCTTACCTGATTATATTGCCGTGTGTACATCATTTTGGAAAAAAACTGATAGGTACGCTTCAAAGTGCTGGATCGATTTTTACCAAACATGGCTAAGAACAACGCAAGAAAACTGGCTTTCAGATGAGAAAAACACATCGAAATCAATCCATTCGTTTGAGACCTGCGTGCCACAGATAGGCACACACGTGTAAGTGCGTGTGTGTACACACACACATAGCGAGAGAGAGAGAGAGAGAGAGAGAGAGAGAGAGAGAGAAACGTGGACGTCAAACGTCAACATATCCCTTGCGCTGAAACGACTACACCGCGAGAGTGGCTGGAAACCGAGAAACAGATGGCATGCTGTCGTTATTGTGGCGTTATAGTTAGGCCTTTATTCGACAATGGAAGTCTTCTAGCAGATAATTAAAATGATTATGACAAAATTTCAAATGTAATTCTAAATATTCGCCGAGTAATTATGCCCGTATGCGACGTGGTTGGACGTCGGACCCCATTCAAGTGATAAGCAGCCTTTTGTGACCTCCGGCCGTTGCCCGCGTCAAACTCTCTCTGGGGGATGAATATTAAATGAAAACTACTGTTTTGTAGAACAAAATGGCCAAAAATCTTAGAAATCATCAGTGGCGTAACTATACCATCTGGGGCCCGTGGCAAATTCTTTTGGGCCCTCTATCAGTAAAAATCGTCACGTTGTACTCAGTTTAATTTCAATATTTTTGTGCTCACGGCCTCTTGGGCCGGGGCCCTCTTGGGTCGGGGGCCCGTGGCATTTTTCCAGCCCTGCCACCCTATTGTTACGCCACTGGAAATCATGTTATATAACCCTACTTAGGCAATGTGGCTAGCAACCCATCACTATTTTCATTCCTTTTTCCATCGATATGCCGACAGTCACGCTAAACGGCCTTTTGGTCTTGTGACCCTACGCTGTCTAACCCATACGGGATAAAAACGTGATGTAAGTAGGTATGTAAACGGTTTAAGACAACATTGATAAGTACCTATATGTATTATTATGTTTTAAGAGTGTTTCATGGAGAAACTAGCTGTAAGTCCGAGTGGATTCACATCGGTCATTTGTTTGATTGACTTAGACACACACGCACAAATCATGTCTTTATCCCTTACGGGGTAGACAGAGCCTGAGGTGACAAGACCTAAAGGCCACGTTTAGCATGACTAGAGGCGTATAGGTGGAAAGGGGAATCAAAATAGTGGTTGCTAGCAGCTTCGCCTATAAAAGTCATGATTCCTATGCCCATTCCCTCGATGGGATTTTACCATCTGCACGGGAAGAGACGCAACTGCTACATTCTATGATTTTTCTTTACTCCCAGACCAGCATGGAAGCAATTGACTTAAAAAAATTATAATATATACATACATACACAAATCACGTCTAGATATCCCTTAGGGGATAGACAGAGCATGAGGTAACAAGACCTAAAGGCCCCGTTTAGCATGATTGGAGGCGTATAGGTGGAAAGGGAGGAGGGAGGGAGGGGGGGATAATATATACCTATGTTGATACAAAGAAAATATAGTCCAGTAGCTGTTCGGGTGCTAAAAATATGTAAATGCTCTTGCGCGCTTTACAATATGTTTGTGTTGCGATATTTCGGAGCATATTAACAAATCCGTCGTATCTGATAGCAATTATGTAAAGTCCGTCTATATGTAAAGTCTTATTATCAAATGAATCAAGAATTTTTACTTTTTGATTTTTAATGTTTACTTTTACCGTTAGAAATTAATTTTGTAAACAACACTGAAAATTAGAACACATGGAAAAATCCGAAAAGTAAAGCTATGGCCGGGAATCAAACCCGGATCCTCGTCATTCCGTGACGCGTGCTATACCCCTACGCCACCCATAGCAGGTAAGCCTTCGAATTTTTATATCTATTACTAGCTGTCACGTGACCTTGTTACTATGCGAATTCTTGTCGCTAAGCGTCATGTTTGAATGACACAATTACAAACTTCCGTGGAACATCTACTGCTCACCAGGGACGAGAGAAAGCAGAATTGTGTCATACAGACACATCATTCAAACAGATGACGAGCGACAAAAATGTATTACAAAATTTTATTCCCCGAGGCGGTCAAAGCTCAAACAAACAAACTCAAATAGATCTGGGTCTTTGGGTCTGTAGATGACCTACCGAAGGTAATGCAGTCCGTAAGCTCCTAGAACAACATTCGGGTTTCGGGTACGATCGGTCGATTCAAGCATCAAATATAAGGGTGAGTGAGACAACTAGACCCGAGGGTCTTTTTGAATACTCTCACACATTACCTACCTAAGTTTGTGCTACTTACGACCTGTTAATTTGCAGTGCTGTAAAGTTGCAATAAGCAATAAAACAAAAGAATGAATGGAATATACAAAATCGAAACATTTTCAAGCGACTAGTTTTAATCAATTTTCCAGTAGGCTTAATTTTCCTAATGGCGTAGGTAGTTGTGATAGCGAAGCCGTGTCAACGACCGGCTATAAGGTAGAAGTATGTACTAGTGCTCGACACGGTACCGGTGCTCGTCATCCATACTTTCAATTGCGATAAATAAGATAAGATTGCCGTTACTTTCATCGCAACTAGATTGAATAGTTAAGAAATGTTTGTAGCTTTCGCATTTCATGCGCCAAATTATGCAAATACAGAACTTATTCTTAATTTATGAATAATACTAGCTTCTGCCCGCGCCTTCGTCTGCGTAGAATTAATTATACATAAAAACCTTCCTCTTGAATTACTCTTTCTATTAAAAAAAACCGCATCAAAATCCGTTGTATAGTTTTGAAGATATAAGCATACATAGGGACATAGGGACAGAGAAAGCGACTTTGTTTTATACTATGTAGTGATAGTGATGATTTGCGATGACGTTGTCATGAGCAATCAAACTCTTAATTTTCTTAGCCAGTTGCTTTGCTCGTGTTTGGTGAGATATTTAAAATACTTCAACGATAAATTACTAACATATTTTATAATTATGTTGAAGCTAGAATGTACGGGAAGATACTTAAGTTACTAAATGTATATTTCGTTCATTGTTATTGTGATAAACAAGCGTGTCTATTGGGACTGAAAACCGTCGCAAGTCTAAAACTCGACGCGGCTGACATTTATTGGGACTATGAGGTTATTATTCAAGTCCCAATGTTTGGCGAGCCGTTTTTTAGGATTTCGTAGTAAAAGTAGCTAAAACAAAATGTTTACAGTTTCGTCATATCTGCCTATTTGTTCGTAAGCCGCTGTTTTACTGAGAAAAAACAAAATACACTCGCATAGGTGTAATGAATGAGCCCGTCTTTATTATAGGCTTTTATTACCGAAAAACTGCATGACATATATAAATTGACAGTATAGCTATAGACAATGAATACCTCATTCTTCCCTACGTATCAAAGTCTTGTAGATATGCAGGAGGCCTTCGGGCCCGCTCTGAACGTCGCAGTGTCGGGCCATCAGGGAGAGGCACGGGGTCGTCGGAAGTTGGTGGTTCTTGCATTAACTCCTCCTGCCCATCAGGTTCCAAAGAATTTTGCTCTGCCTGATCCACTTCTGTTCTAGCATCATCCCCACTTGGTGCGAGATGGCGATTGGAAACAGTTAGTTCTCTACCACCAGGTAGACGAACTGAACTATAGAATGGATTTGCATCGAGAATTTCGACCTCTTCCACGAGTGGGTCGTACTTACTGGAGCGGACGAATTTTTTTAACAGTCCTTTTTTAGAGTGCTGTAACCACGATGGCATTGATTGCCCACATGATGACCGGCGAGGGTGGTTAAACATACGCTCATGAGGTGTGGTATTTGTCGCTGTGCAGAGTAGCGACCTAACACTGTGGAGCGCTTGTGTCATTACCTCTTCCCACATTGTCGAAGGTAAATTTTTGCTTTTTAGTGCCAGACGAATGGATTGCCAGAGAATGCCATTTTGTTTCTCAACCTGTCCGTTACCCTGAGGGTTATATGGCGATGATCGACTGGTAGTAATGCCCTTAGAGTGTAAAAAATCTTTGAATTCCTTTGACATGAAAGCAGCACCTTGATCCGTATGCACCATTGCTGGCATACCGAAAACCGAGAATAATTCAGTAAGATGCTTTATGACTGTGTCTGTACTGGTATCAGGGCAAGCATATGCGAATGGAAATCTGGAAAACTCGTCGATAATGGTAAGGATGTATTTATTGTTTGTGGATGTAGGTAGGGGTCCTTTGAAATCCATTGCCAATCTCTCCAATGGCATTGTCGCTTTGATTAATGTCCCTGTGTTACTAGAAAATCTCGGCTTGATCTCCGCACATACTGGACAAGAAGACACTACCCGCCTGACGTCATCGCTTGAGTACGGTAAGTTCTTTGACCTTATCCAGTGGGTCAGCCGCGTGATTCCGGGATGACAGAGTGACTTGTGCAAATCCTTGAGCTTGTCGTCAATACTTGCAGCGCACGTTACTTGCCTTGTCAGGGCATCGGCGACAGTATTTTCTCTTCCAGGACGATATTTGATGTCGAATTTGTAATTCGATAGTTCGATATGCCATCTCTGTATTTTATCATTTTTAATTTTGCTTGCATGACCTTGTAACATATAGGCCACAGATTTTTGATCAGTGATTAAGATGAACGAACGGCCAAGCAGATAGTGTCGCCACTTCTTTAGACTTTCGATTATTGCACATGCCTCTTTTTCAACGATCGGATACTTCTTCTCGCTGTCATTCAGTGACTTAGAGAAGAACGCCACAGGTCGGCCATTTTGAGTAAGAGAGGCGGCTATTGAGTAATCTGAGGCATCGGTTTCAACCGTAAACGTACCTTTGGGATCAATTGCAGTCAGTGACGCCTTTACTATGATGTCCTTTAGTTTTTGAAAAGAATTAATTTGATCGTCGTTCATTGGAAATACTTCAACTTGTGTGAGAGAATGAAGTTTACTTGAAAAGTCGGGCACCCACTTCGAGTAATGTGAAAATAAGCCAATTGCTCGTTTAAGAGAGGCAGAGTCTTGAGGTATTGGAAAATCGCTCAGCGGTCGTAGTCGCTCTGGGTCAGGTTTGATTATTCCATTGTTTATATTGTAACCGAGAATGTTCAGGTCTTTTAATGAGAATTCGCTTTTTTCCTTGTTAATTGTAAGATTATAATTTTCTGCAATTTCCATAAATTTGTTTAATTTTTCGTCGTGATCTTTTTGATCTTTTCCGCACACGGTTATATCATCTAGATATGGGAATACACCTTGAATATCAGATTTGCGAATAATTGAGTCAATTGCTCTTTGAAAACATGCTACTCCATTGGTCACTCCAAACGGAATTCGACAAAATTGATACAAGTTGCCAGCCGCCTCAAAAGCTGTGAGCGGTCTGTTTTCAGGAATAATTGGAATCTGGTGGTAAGCTGATTTTAAATCTATTTTGCTGAATACTCTATAGCTTGACACCTTTGAGATTACTTCTTCGATGTTAGGAAGCGGATAGGCATCTAGGTATGTATATCTATTGACAGTTTGAGAATAGTCAATACACATTCTTTTTTTGTGATGCGTAGCAGATGTAACAAGGACTTGAGCCCGCCAAGGTGAAAAGCTTTCTTCGATTATACCATCAGATAAAAGCTTCTGAATTTCACCCTCTATAAACTTCTGATTGTCTGGTGTGAATCTGCGTGATTTGATAGCAATCGGTTTGCACTCAGGAGCCATATTCGGAAACAAGTCTACGGGTTCAATGTTAGCTTGGTTTAATGCACATAGCTTCAGTGGTGGCATGTGTCCGCCAAATCCCACTTCGAGACTGGAGTATTTTTCAAGAACGTCGTGACCTATTATGACGTTGCAGCAAAGATTTTTCATGACTCTGAATAAGGTTTGTGGTATTTCTTGTCCATTCAAGAGGACTGAGGCAAGACATACTTGAGATATTTGAGACTTATGAGTAGATGACGCCATTGACACATCTTGACTCCACGGCTTGGTTTCGAATCCATATTGCATTGTGACTTCTTGATCGATAAAGCTTGCAGTGCTCCCGGTATCTATGAGAGCCGTCACAGTAATCCCGTTTATTTTAATGGGAACGGTACATTTCTTGAGCCCGGTCGTAGCTAACACGAGACATGCCGATGTATCCTCGGAAGACACGGCGGCAGCATTGAGAGGAACACCTCGACATAGCTTCGCGAAGTGGCCTTGTTTGCCGCATTTCAGGCACGTGAGGTTTGCTGCGGGGCACAGCCGTCGAGGATGGCGAGAATTACCACAAAAGTAGCATGTATCTTGACGAGAGTTGATGTATGATGGCGTTTTACGGCTGGGTTGGTTGGTAGCAGCAACTGATGATTGCGGGGAGTTAAAGCTTTCAGATTGAGTGTGTGCAGATTCCATGGCACGTGCTTTCGTATGAGCTTCGTCTAGGGTAAGTGTCATATTTTCCAACAGTCTTTGGCGAATGGTAGGATGATTTTTAATTTGTTTTAAGGTTTTTATTAATTATGTTTTTATGTTTAATCTACTCAAATCTCTATAATTTCTTTGGGTAGTGCTTGGACATGACATTTTTCACAAAACTTTGGGTATATTTGCTCAAAATGTGGAGCCGATTTATTTTATTTTATAACAGGAATGTAAAAACATGAAATTAAATATTATCAACGGAATACGTTTATTTTATTCCATTATTTAACTTCGTAGTCAGCTTTAACACAATCCAAATGATTTTCGCTGTTTTTCCTGAATCATACTCGGATGACATCTTTTAGAACTGCCAGCAAAAGCACTATTGACTTAAATTTTATTATATAAAACAAATAGCATTTAACAAAGGTAAAAGTCACATCTCCCATAAGAGATGAATATGTATTGTATAGACGTTTAAATTAACGTAATATCACGAAACATTAAAATAATATTTTCCTTTGCACTGTCGAGCACCGGACGTTTACCTTACATAATGTTGTCAGACTCGTCAAATTATTCTCAATATTTTCGTTTTGTCGTGAACAATTAAAATCAAATTTGAGTAAGTACTTAAAAGCCGCCAGTCCCATTTACTACATTATAAAAATTCCTATGCACTGCTACCTAGTTAGTCGTTTATTGACATAGTTAAGACTTCATTTAATAATATAAATAAGAACATTGTATAGTATAATGAATGATTGCTTGTGCCGTTTATTTCATGACTAGTAATTGCAAATCGGTCAGGTGGTCGGAACTTGAGGGTCCGTTCAGAATGGAAATCGCATCATCATATTCATGACGTCGTTTACTTGCCTTTTCTTTTGTAAGGAAATTCAATTTGACACGTGATTTTTCCAGCTGCTTGTTAAGAGTGTATTTATTGGGACCGAGCGCGACGACAGCGCCACGTGACAGGCGGCCATTATGGACAATATTGTCACCGCTGTCAAACAAGAAGTAAGTAAATATTGTGAAAAATATTAATGAAATCTTGTGTTATTTTACTATATTACACAATTTTGGACAATGGTAGTCAGTAACATTATTGCCAATAATATTAAAATTGTTGTTTTCAGTGAAATTTTAGAGGTTAGGTAACTTAATTTTTTTTTCTTACGGCAAATATCCACTTATTTCTTTGGTCTCGTTTCCACCATGCTCTTGGAAATTGGTAAAATTTACAGTCGCTATTCTTCTTGGTGTTATTACAATTTACAACAACACATCTTGCCAGGACCATATTTTTATCTCAAAAACGATTAGAAAATGTTTACTGCAATATGGATTTGACAGCTCAAGTCAGCGACAAAAATGACAATTTTAGCCGTAGCGAGCGCTGTGATCGTTTAGGCTACCCCCTCCACCCGCTTTGCACTCTGCCAAACTTTGATTGAATCAGGATACGTAGCTCTGCTCTGCACGGATGGGACGCGTGCGCACGAGGTAGACTACACATATCTTTCTTACTGTTCATTCTGGAAAGAGACGGGTAGCATATCTGATGATCCATTTTGATGCATATTCATCCATATTAAAAATATTCATTCAGGTGCTTAAATCAAGCAAATTTAATGAATCGTGTTAAATCATTCTGTCAAAAGTGCGCGAGGAAAAAGCATGATGTTCAACTCGGGTATTACATTTTTCAGTTTAAAACTTAATAAATATACAAAATTGAAGAGTCAAGTATCTGTAATCGAATTTATTCAACTTAGCAAGGAGAACCAATTGTTTAGAACCCTAGAAAAAAACACAAATTCCCACAAAAATTTCTCATACATAATATTCTGTGTAGAATCTAGTAGTAGGTAAAGTATTCGCCGAAGACCTAGAGTCACCAACAATACTGACATAGATAAAAGAATAGGTAAATTTGAAGTTTGAAGTTGCAATGAGCAGGCTAAATCACTCGAAGAAAAGAAGCCTCTGTTGTACATTTTTAATACAAAAACATCTCAAACGCTTTCGCGTGAACGAAACGACAACAACCAGTCTTCATAGTATTTGATATTTTAAAGTAACGCGATCGAGACGTATTTTGTGATCGGAAACTTAGTTGGAAGAAAATAAAATATTTTTTAAAAGCTTTTTATTAGGTTGGCCCGTTTGTTGAGGTTTATTTATTTGGGTCAAATCTTACTAATCAAAATAGATCCATTTGTAGTGGTTGGATTGGCTTGAAATTTGGTACGCAGTAGGCATGTAAGTAATGCAAACATTGCAACTACAATAAAAAAGTACAGTCAGCAAAAAGCTTTCATTAAAAATGACATCTTGTATCAAAACTTATCTATGTTATATTTTGTTGATTCTGTACCGTTATAGAAGCTTATAATTATGAAATTCTTGAATTTTAAACACCGCGATCACTCGTGCCTAGGGCTTGAAATATTAGTCCAAATTTACTTTATTTATACAACGAATAGTTTCTTAGCTATTATTCGAATTATTCGAATACCGAGCCCTACTCGTGCCAAATAGGAGCTATACACAATATTATTTAACATTTTACTAAATTCGTAGTATTTATTTGACTATGTTTAGCATCCTTTAATAATTATCAATACCATTGATTAAATTGATTGAGTCATCAAACCGTCTTGTTAACAAATCACCAAACGAACTAAACAATATTTATCAATTTTCCGTAAACACTTAACTTTCATCATAACCGTATTAAGATCAAGTTTGTCCAACATCCATTAATTAACAGCAAACGAGATAATAGACGGGACGGCATTCCGCTTAATGGTGTATCGTAATTAAGCAAAAACAAAGTTGAAGTCTGAAGTTGCAATGGGCGGCCATACATAAATCACGTCCCATCCCTTACGGGGTAGACAGAGCCTAAGGTAACAAGACCTAAAGACCACGTCTAGCATGATTGTGGGCGTATGGATGGAAAGGGGAATCAAAACTGTGATAGGCGGCAACATCGCTCGAAGAATATAGAGCCTTTGGGTTTGGAAATATATGTACTAGCTGTTGCCCGTGACTTCGTTTGCGAGGAACTTTGAAATGTACCGGGAACCCCCATGTTATTAATTAGGAACGCGAAACCGAATCTGTCTCATTTTCAACATGAAACTACCGTGAGACTTAATCATTATTACACATAAACTCATCATCTGTCTCATTTGGCTAAAAATCACAAGTTTCGGAAGCTTTTTTAAGACCTGGCAGATTTTTAGAATATTCGAAAGGTTTTTAAAAAGATGACGTCTAGAAACAAAGTGCAGTACCTACAGAGATTTTTTTTTAAATTTGTATTAGTGTTTTATAACACGACACGGTCTTATAACATCGTTTTTTCAAGAGATTACGCCGCTATCATTCAAGACTCATAAAATTGTTAAAATTAAATAAAAATTGTCCTTTTCTGAAGCAAACTTTAGTCCACAATTACAAACGCCAAACGGCAAAATTCTTGATGTTCAATGAAAAACCACAATATCAAAAATAGCTAAAATCATCAAATTCAATACGTTTTTAAACAATTAAATATTCCAGTACTTTTTTTATGAAATATGTTTATTACATAATTCAATTATATTTCCTAGCATAACATATTTATTATGCCACAATTTGATTAATGCTTTGATTATTTTATGCAAATTTACGAAATCGAGTATAATACGAGACACAAGAACGGCGAGGACCCTAATGCATTCGCTGCTATCGATGAAATAGAAAAAGATAATATAGATACTGACATAATATTATGGGAATTCCATTCTAACCGTAATACGACTAGCAACAGAACATGAGATTAGTATTTAAAAATGTTAATTCCAATTTATAAGTAGGTATGTCGTAAATCTTCATCTAAAGAGGCCATTCTGCTATTGCCTGCTTATGCGTTATGTTTATATTGGGAAATATTGGACTTTATGTTGTATGGCAATCTGGTCAAATTTGAATGTCGCGTTTTAGAACAGTGTATTTTTTAGTTAGGGACTTTAAGTAATGTAAATAAAACGAATTTCTGATTTTGTGCCAATTACTTAGAATTATACACGTGGAGGATACGAAGTCAATTTATTCGTATTTTTCTCAAGATTTAAGCGGAATTCTTATATAGGTACTTATTTCGCTCTACGAGTATCTCCCCAAAAACAGATTGGCAGACACAGTTAATTTCACATTTATAATATTATAGGTAGGGATGTATCGAACAAGTTGGGCCTGAAAATGAAAATGTAAAACAGCAATTGTTTCACTACTTACTCGCTACTGGCAATATCAACTTACTAAATGCGCACTGCTTACATTGTAATTCTAAATTGGTGTTACATTAGTTAGGTACTTAATGCAGTCCAAAGATTCAGTACTTACCTACAGTTACTCACTACGCAGTGTAAGGAAGCGCCTTCTGCTCCCCGTACTATTATATTTTATAGGCACTAAATTTAATGAACAGCAGAACATGAAAAGTAGGTCTGTAATTAGGTAAAATCCGTCCTTATTCCTCACCTACTCCAGGAGCCCATCAAGGGAAAGGGCGAAATTCTTAGGGATCATGCTTTAGGCGATGCGGCTAGCAACCCGTCACTATTTTGATTCCTTTTTTCACCTATACGCCTACAATCATGCTAAACGTGGCCTTTAGGTCTTGTTACCTTTAGGCTCCGTCTACCCTGTAAGGGACATAGACGTGATTTGTGTATGTGTACTCCAGGAGTTTGAGTTAAATCTTACGGAGCGAACAAAACACGAAGCTGGAATTACAGATTTCTACGTCCCTTCCATTCCCGTAGTCACTGCAATTTTTCAAACTCTATAGACTAAAGAATACCTTAGAAATTATTTGAAACGTCCGGCCACGAGATAGTCTAGTGTGGGACCATCAAGTAAGCTCTCATTTTGGAAACATTTCTTCTTTAGAATATTTTTTTTTAGGTTGTTTAGTTTCTTCGTCATAAAAAGAATCGTTTTATTGTTAATCTGTTAAATACTTAAATGAAAACGGTTCTTCCAAATCCTTGACCCCGAGCGGCGCACACGCACGCCTTAAATTAGCACGCGAACGAATAAATCAGCCTCATGAATCAAAGGTACGAAAAACCAAATTACTGAAATACTCTTTGGCACTAGTACCTTAAGCTGAAATAACATTTTTATTACTTTTCTTGTTGCCTGTACTTGCATTATTATCATTTCAAGTCAATACAATACAATACAAATACGGTTTATTGACACCACAAAACTATCGGACATACCGCTGAAGAGTTCCGTCCTGCGGACACGGTCCTGGCCGGGACTACAGAATTTTACCTACTTCCATATTATTGTATTGTTAGCTGACTTGGGCCATTTCATTAAAAGTTGTACATTCAACTTTTCTATTTGATTTTAGTTTCAGTTTTCTACTCAGAATCACGAGCACTATCGATCCTAATAGGAGAAAAATAGGTCCCAGAAATTCCATACATTTTTGGCCAAAATTTTCGTTCCATTTCGTTACCGCCATACAAATTTGTATGAATGACGTAACGGAATGGAAAAGGCAATTTTGGGTTACCCTATTAAAAACACCTACAGGATAAATTAATAATGTTATAATTAAATTGTAGTAGGTACCTACCTAGTTTCCTCACAATACGGCAAGTCGTTTAAAAATACACTTTAGAATCATTTTCCTGTAAATGAAAATGTAAAATTTCATGATCTAATTTTTTTAAGACGCTTATTGGTGATTACTTGGGAAAAATAATCCTTCCGATTGAGTCTTTTCATCGGTGTCACAAAATTACCAGTGTTTTTTTACTATTTGGCGGGTTCGATTCCCGGTACAGACAGACGATTGTTTAAAAATCTTTGAATGCAGTTAATTTTATTTTTAAAATTAAAACGAGGTCTCCTTTCAGTAAAATTGTCCATCTACAATTTTAATATACTTTTCCTCTGTCTTTGGGACGCGGACGCCCCGTATTATTAACTACGTTTATTTTATAAGCTCAGAAATAATGTTTTAATAAAAAATAAATATCAAAGCAAGAATGGAACCTAAGCAAATTTCTAAAGAATGTAAACTTTCTATTAAAAACACAATAAATGTCTGTTGCAGTCTAAGACTTCCAACGTTCTGCTTTTCAAAGTAGTTTGCCATTTGCAACCATTTAAATTAAATCTACTTAAGGATGCCGAGGTTATCCATTTCTAGAAAATGAATTTTCCAATCCTTACAAAGTTATTTAAAAGAAATCCCTAAAAGGAGCAACCCAACAAAAATACATGTTCTGACTAGAACAACACTTTGTTTAAGACTCCCTAAAAATCACAACCAAAGCGTCCCTTCGTGTTGAATTTCGTACCCTAAATTTAACCTACATTTTTATCCAGCTTGAAAAAGAAATTAGCATAAATTCTTAAAAAGTTCAGAAATTGAGAGAATTCCGGGTAACCCCTTTATTTTATCCACATTGCTCTTCATAATGATTGAGGATTTGTACTTTATATTTCGCGACTTTGACGGCCGCCTGGCGCGTTTGAAATCGAACACGCATCGAGCGTTTCCTCACCTCGCAACATTGCGATAGCACGCATCTTATTAACAAGCCAGCGGACTTACTAAACATTTCCAAACAAAAGCATCTTTCCATGCGAAGCCGTAGCTTCCACCGCGGTGAACTTGACCTTTACCACGCGTTTGGCAACCCCACCGCTCTGCTGCAACGGTAGGCTCACTCTCACAGCGGCAGCGGCGAGGCGCGCACGGACCACCATGTACCCCAACCCCTTCGACCGGAAGCACTCCACCATCAGGCAGATCCTTGATCGCCTCCTCAAGGACCCCACTAAGGCCGCCAGAAGCAAAAATGCTCTCTCCAGAAAATCAAGCAACAGCTCCTCTTGCTCCAATACCTCGACATCGAGCACGTCGTCAGCGAGCCGAATCTTCAGCAGTTTCAGTTTCCGCAGTTCTTGAGTTCAGTTCTTGTGTTTGACTGTTCGTGTGGACAATGTTGTTGTGTTATTTGTACCAGTCTGCTAGTCACCGATGCGTTTCACTACTTTACACTTTGGTAAGTTTCTTAGTTTTATATTTGTCGCCTTACAAGGTTAATATAATAGTTATTATTAATGTGTCGAGGAAAACGATTACAACGCGGTCGCGTCATTGCGCCACCGCTGGTCTTTGCTTGGGCAATGATTGTCAAATTTTTCAAATATAACTTAGCGCAGTACACATGTCTTTTGCAAGCCGATACCGCTGAAAACCTGTTTTCTATCTCCATCTCGCTGTTCTTTCAACACGGTAGGCTCGTGGAACATTTCCACTTAGCTAACTTAACCATCGGATTTGTAATGTAGGTCGGATTGTCACATTCATTACCGCGATTGAATTTTCATCATCTTGTCAGCCGCGTGATAACGAGTTCGAGAGGTCAGTGAACCTTGATTACCGTTGACTGGTCGTGGCGCAGTGTAATGTAATGGGGCTTATGGTGTCAGACGGTTGCTTCACATGATATTTGTAGAAAAAAAAACGAGAAAAACAATGTAGGCACTTACTACGCCGACACCCACACATTTATGTTGCACACAATCAAGTGCGTTCATTTTAATGATCGCTGTTTACTTGGCATAATTATCCATAATAAAGCATACTTATTTACGTCGAATGAGATATTCGCTCTTTTTCATACCCATTATCTATACATTAATTACGTTTGAACTGGAAGTTAACATTCAATGTTCTCTCCGCTTTATTTAAACATACGTAAATTTGATTGTTATAATACTACTCTTTAAAACTAAACTTAGGCAGTCCAGTATTGATTTCTTCGCGGCATAAGCATGCATACCTATTTCATAAATGTTGGTCTGGCAATTTGGTTGCGTTGCGTGCCAGCGCCCGCCGGCACCGCCAGTTACGAAAGGACTTTCCTGCAACATTTATTTAGCGGCCGGAAGATCATGCCCTTGAATGTCCGTAAAATGCAATGCATTGCTGTACAAAGCCATGCATTAAACTCCAAGAAAGTAGACAGGTAGATAATTACCGAACCAAAATTCGAAGAACCTAAACCGTCACTTTGCTTACAGTATCAGGTTATCACGGGTACAAGCGAAATCGCATTACGCGAGCAAAATACACTTAAGCGAAAAAGACTAGTGCTAGTACTAGTAATTTCGCTCACGTTGTAACGCTGTTACGTATTGATAAGGGGTACAAATGGCACAAATTGATAGAAGGAAAGAATGAAATAAAACATTTATTCATTACATTAACCGTGTTACTACAAAAACTTAGACAACCGTTGAAGATTTGTTTAACATGTGCCCGTTCATTCATTACGTTCAAAAAACGGTTATTTTAAGTCATGTCTAAGACTTATTGAATGTTTTGTGATAAAATTATAAAAGATATAAATTATAAACAAAAACAAAGGAACCCGACTGAGCACAATGTTGACCTCTTCTCCGAATGGGACCGTAAAATGTTCAACACAAAAATTTAATGCAGATTAGATTGAAATGAAGACAGAATATGCGCGAAATTGATAATAATAATAACATTGACACATTCAAAGAGATGAAGGAGAAACATGGCGTGAAAAGGGTGAATTAAGACGTGAACTGATACTAATTAGACAGTCGGGAATTAACAACACCGACGAAACCTAAACTCTTCAATCAAATCAAGCTGAATTAGACTAGATCTTGTGAATAGGCTCAAATTTTATCCAAATAATTTGTAATCAAAGGTTAATTTAAAACGATTAGTTATGGTATACACGCAGAAATAATTCAATCTTCACATGTGGAAATTAAACATGAGTTGTAACTAGAGCATTGTGTAAGACATCATCTGAATGTGCTGGAGTACAAATTGGCAATTATCCTTGGAAAATTAACACGAGGATCTCATTTTGTACGGTATCCAATTAAAACCTTTAGATTTTAGCATAGGCGTATGTATAAGCTGGGAATAAAAGGTAAATCTGTGTACGTGGTCTCGAACAGAGATAAACCTATTTTTAGCCACGTAAATGACACACGTAAACAACTAAGCCGACTGTAATGAAGCGAATAACATCAATAGAAATTGAATATTATCCACTCGCTTGATTTGTCCGAAATTGTATACAGTGGAAAATCGTCGATGTATCGAAATAATGTCTACATTAGTAGGTATAGACTATGGGCCGTGGGCCACCTAATTTGGTTTACCCGGAAAAATGCTGTCATTATTTCAAATCACTCATTATTAATACAAAAATAGGTAGGTTAGGTTAGTCAGTTGGGCAAAATAGCCAGAAAAAGGAGCTCCGTCGAAAACCAGGTAGACAAACTGTAGGTGGACCACGACCTATTGACGATTAGTATTTCTCTTACTTAGTCATAAAATCTCGTGTTCCACGTAGGGTGACCATGGAGCATGATAAACGAAGATCTACTAAATGGTTCTCAATTGAAATTAGCGCTAGTGCTGTGTTTATGACTCACGGTATAAAATTCACCCAGTATAATAAAATGACATTTTGACACTAACCTTTGCCAATACAATGTACATTAACAATATTTGCACATATCTTTCGACACACATACCTTAAAACCGGTTTTTATGAACATAGGGTTGGTTTTTAGTCATTTTTCTGTCGGTCGGTGTCCTGTATATTCCTGCTGTCGTAGATAATATTGTTTTCAGCGTTAGTCTCATCTGCATTCCGTTTGTGCAGGAAAATAGAGGATTTGTAATTTTGGTCGGACTGTAACTAGGTCATTATTGATCGACTATAAGCTTTGTGATAAAGCTTTGAGATCGCGACTATTTAATAGTAATAATAATATCTTGGGACAACTGACACCAATTGACCTAGCCCCAAACTGAGCAAAGCTTGTAATATGGGCACTAGACAACGGATAAACATACGTATATAGATAAATACATACTTAAATACATATTAAACATCCAAGACTCGAGAACAAACATTCGTATTTTTCATACAAATATCTGCCCTGACCGGGGATCGAATTTAGTCGCGTAATTCTTAGCGTGCTTCCTTAAATATAAAGTAATAGGTTTCCAGAATAACTGTCAAATATAGGTACAGTCGCAGACATAAATATTGATACAGCATCATGTCAAATATGTGTCACTGACCTTATTGTTTGTGGCAAAAAGGTGTAGAGATGTTTTTGACGTCTTGGTAACGTACATATATTTATACCCCTGGCATGATGAAGGAACAATTGTTAAATGAATAAAATATTAAGTCCAAAATCACAAAACTAGGGCTACACCTACAGTATTCTATGAGTATCAAATCTCTAATTTGTTGCAAAGTTGGATTGTTGTATTACCACTACTCCTATTATGATCTCGCCACAACGTTTAGCTGCTTGAAAGTAAAGTTTTGAATTCGTGTTTTAATATTTTCATTTCCGCTTGCTGCGTTTTGTACAATAAAATGTGCATACAAAACTAGAGCCAATAAAATCTGCAGAATGGCGCAGAAACGTTCGATAAAGGACAGGATATCGAGACGAACAAACAAAAAATAGAGCATTTCCGAACCGTACCACCGGACACAGAAATATATCACATCCCAATAGATTTCTCTGCTACACTGATCTATAAATTACAGGATAGGTTTTCAAGAATACTGTTCAGTAACTCTCTAGAATGTGTAGAAAATTTCCCACAGGAATTTGAGGATGATAAGGTAAAGGATTGCTGACCTTCTTGTGATTTGCTATCAGACCTTTTTTCTTGATCCAACTAGGTGAAAGATGCCATACTTGGTCTTGTTCATTGAACCAAAATAATAGACCTAATTTTACTTTTATGCTTTTCGAATTTTTCGTCGTGATTGGCAAATCAAAAGGATCCCTTTGCTTATGTGCCTTACCTACTTACAATATTTATACGGATTACATTTTTGTTATGATTGCTTCATAGACTACTCAATCAAATTAACCTTTAAGCCATTTGATATCAAAACATTTGATTTTGTACCGTAACCATTTCTAAATAGATGCGTTTTGCCGTTACCCACTAAAGCGTTGGTACACTTTTTACTAGTTTTAAGTTTCTTTTCTTTTCGTACAGATTTAAATGATATTGTCAAGTATTTCTTAGATATGGTCTTATTTTAGTTATTAATTCAATTTAAAATATCACCACAATTTTCATGAATGTCGGAAGGGAAGTGCGGCAAAAATCCTAGGAACTATGCCCCCTAATTCCCCTTTTTTATAGCCTAGCTAGAAGTGTGGTTTTTCTTAATGTGAATATATTTATTTCCCATGCATAAAACATAAAATAAATACAATTGACAAACACTGAGATTCATGCACAAAGGCGAACTTATCCCTTTAAGGGATCTCTTCCAGTTAACCTTTGAGTGGATGAGAGGAGTATTATATTAGGGACGGACGAGTCAGTTTAAAAATTACAAATACTGATAGCCACAATACATAACTTTCCTGGATATACCTAATACATAGACTCATAAAACCTACCGGACAATAAACTACTGTATACTACTTATAATATACTCGTATATCAGTAAAATATGATACATAAAATAAATGAAGAGCACAACTACAAAGGAATGAATGTTACGAATTAGTTTAAAAAAATTGTGTCAGAGCCATTTTTGTAACTGAATATTGGATTCAGTGGCAAGCCAAAAGAATTTAACAATAGTTTATTAAATAAGATATGAGTTTATTCTGCTACGTATGTATGTTATCGACATTCGATGGCTGAAAGTTGTTTAAATATACTTAGGGAAATACCCAGTACGGTGTTTGGCGTGATCTTTGAACTAGCTGAACGTCAGTGCTGAGGTGAAAAAATATACGCTCGTGTAAATATGCGCGAGTTGGAAACCTCTTTGTTGTCAAAAACACCACGAACAGAACGCCTGACAATGGAGCAAATATACATAATTTTATTAAACACTAAAGCTGACAAACAGGCTTGCGGTGTGCGTGGAGATCACCGCCGCCATGTACCATATGGTCTCCAGGTGCATTGCTGGCTTTGCAGAAAAGTGGTCCTTTCGTCTCATTGAAATCATATTTTTACGATTAGACGGACGTTCCGGGACCAAATAAGAGACGTTTTGAACAAAGGTCAGGTCAGGAGTACCCGAAACCGACGAGCATGTATGAAGAGATTTATGAATGTGGATGAAGCGAAAGTCAGAAGATGAAGTATGTCAGTATCGTAGCAAGTGGAACAAAGTAGTCTCCGCAATAAAGGTACTTATGGGAAAGAGGCGTGACGGTATGTATGTATATTGGTATGTGTGTTTGACGCATGTTTCTCTGCTTACCAATGTGTTGTAAAAAAACTTCCAAGTTCAATTCAAACACACCATCACACCATCTCCTTAGATATTGTGTGTGTACTCTTATTGTATTTTGTATGCATGCATGTGTGTAGGGGAGACCGAGGAGAGTTGAGACAGAGGTGAGTTGATACAAAGCCGATTTATCTAAACTGTGACAGTTTATCGGGCTGGTAACTTCGTTAATTCGTTGCTCTTTCTACACTCCACAGTTTGTGTGAAGTTGTGACCTTGCTAACTGTCATAGGTGCAGAGAAAAAGGCTTTATATCAACTCACCTCTGTCTCAACTTGCCTCGGTCTCCCCTAATGATATTTAGTAGTATTTTATGTTTTGTTTATTGTACTTAGATAAGTACGCTCTATTGTGGCTTTCACTATCTGGAATTTTAAACTCTCATTTTGTCGGTCCTTCGTTTAATGCTCCTCTCATCTACTCAAAGGTTAACTGGTAGAGATCCCTTATAGGGATAAGTTCGCCTTTGTGCATGTATTAATGTTATTTTTATTTTTTTGTAAATTGTATCTGTTTCTTTATATTTGTACAATAAAGCATTTACTTACTTCAATTTTTAATTCCTATTTCGAAATTTTACTAAATAACAGATTATATAAGTACTACTATGGTAATAGTTTCAATGTTGTATCAAATCAAAAGTAACCAACAAAAAACGTAGACAGGTAGGTATGCTTCATTTCGGTCTGGCAAAGGCAAGCGCAAGGCAACTTTTCTGTTAAGGACAGATCTGATTCTGGTTATGGCAGATTCTTCTTTTGGCAGATATATGTTAGGGCAGAAGTACAGTTTTCATAAAATTGATAAATTACACGTGTAAGTAACTAAAGTAACCAAAATTTTCGATGTCATTATGAATGGGGCCGGTTGAATACATATGTGTAGGTATCCCTAAAATAAAGTGCGATATAGTATTAATAACCCCTTGGCCACTATTAGATACGATGACAAGCGATTCTATGAGGAGTGTTAGGTTGAACTGCGACAACAGCAGCGGCTGGCTGGATTTGTATTAGATTATATTGTGAACATGGCTTTCTTTTTTCTGCCCTAACACGAACCTGCCATAAGAAGAATCTGCCATGACCAGAATCTGTCCTGTCGAACGAAGGCCAACAAACAGGCAGCAGGAAGGGTCAACAAGCGTTTATGAAGAAGAGGGATATTTTATCCCTCTTTGGATGTTATTAATTAATTACCTCGACGTTTCCGACCTTTAGCCTTTAGTGCGCGTTTTCACACAAAAAACGTCTCGAATGAGTTCACGCTAACATCTAAATTATTATGGAAAAATTGGCAGCGCTAGTTGTGGTGTGGACCGACACGGCAACATGGTGCTCTCACAGTGTGAGTAACACCAAGTTACTGTAACAATAACTTTAACCATGGCCTTTAATCTATGAAATATAGTGTCAGAATTGTCGGTTATAGTTAATGGTATATTTAAAGTAAATTGGTGCAACTCATAATTAGTATAATACGTATATGACATCTTAAAGCAAAGTAAACGCGGTCGAGACGTATTTTGTGACCGAAATCTTACACTAAGCACTTTCAACTCCTTTGGAAACCTAGGACGTCGCAGCATATCCAAAACGTCGAGGTAATTAAGAACCAAAAACCTGGTTAAGTCCCAGAATGTGTTAAAATAATGAGTGAAAATCGTTAAAATTTAAACGAGTTTTACATCTTTGAATGAGACATCAGGGGTGAAATTCTCTAAACGAACCTATCAAAGAAGTGATTGGGAGACAATCAACTTGCCCATTCCGCTAGCACTAGCACACACAATACGGAGTCGTGTTCTGACGTAGGCGCAGGTCATGCGTTGACGTTGACAAGAAAACACCCGACTCCAAAAAAGGCCTACGAGCAAAAGGGTCGACTCATGCTTGTCGCACGAGCGGAGCGATCACTTCGATGAGGTAAAACCTAGCAAAATACGTCTCGATTACATTTGCGTTAAACTGTCAAAAACTATGAGAACTGTTTGTTGCTGTTTCGTTCCGCTAGTGGCGTTGCTTATTATTATGTAACTAGTAGGTAATTGAAACGTTTACGTGAACGAGTTTGGGAAGTTTTTTGTGTGAAAACTTACACTAGAGGCTCAGAATAACACGGCCGAGAGGATTAGACGCAACTCGACCTCTATGTTAATCTAAAACTTAACCAAAACCAAAACCAGTCAAGCATTATCATTCAAATTAAAGTTACGCAACAGCTGATCGGAAATATATAATTAAAAATCGTAGCTTGCCTTGACTGTTTCATATTTCCTTCTTCCAGTCGGATTGAACTGAATGACCTTATGGTTATTGGTAAGATGGGCTTATTATGTCTGAGGTTTTGCGGGTTGTGGTCCTCCTTGCAAGTATTATTTAAGTAAAAGTCTGGTAGATACATTTTGGATAAATAATGAAAAAAAAATTTTTTTTTTATAATGCCATTATAAATTAAGAAAGGAAAGCTTTCCACATCGGCCATCATTGGGAATTTTTAGCTGTATGTGTGTTTCAAGGGTACGTGACAGGGGGGTTACTCCGAAATTCCAAAAAGAAGCTCCTGTGATACCTTTTCACTCTAATATTAATGACTATTATCATGAGCGCCAGGTGTTGTGCGACTGTTTTTTTTAATTCGATTAATACTTGAATGCTTATAAATTCAGGGCCGTGTTTATTTAGGCCGAGGCCCTGAGGCACAAGGGTCCAGTTGATAAATAAATAGATAAGTAAATAACAAGAAAATGGTAGTTTGTTCAACAAGTGCGTAAAACTCGCCATTTTATCTGAAACACAGCCGAGGGTGGTTAGTTAAGTCGATTGTAAAAAGGAGTTTTATGAAAAAGTTGTACTTTCACTCTGCTTCCCTTGTATTGCGAGAAAATTATAAAGCAATATTGCAAATAATTGTTCATTTACAGGTAATTAAGTTTGCAGAGCAAATAAGCACCAAAAAAAAAGAACTTCCTGCTTTCTTTTTTTCTACGTTCATAGAGTTCTTAAGAAGGTTTATTTCTGTGCTTTGTTTCGGTGTAAAACAAATATCAGAATCAAAATATTCAGTGAAACATAAAACAGAACATATCTTAAGAGAAGGTTAAATTAATTAACCAATGAATTAAATTAATTAATTAGCCTGGGCGACGGTGATTGTTTTCCATCAGGTGACCCGTCTGCTCGTTTGCCCCCTCTTATATATATTTAAAAAAAAAACAATATTCTTCCATTACTTCAATGCAAAAACAACCTTCGCTTAATTGGGTTCAGGTTCAACTTAAGTCATCCCAATAAAGAAGTCATTTGACGTGGTGGCGAAAAGATTAAGTCACCCCTTTGACGCCGTAGCCGTACACCTTGCACATCGACCAAGGTACGGAACGTGTTCCATGTGATACTTTGCCGCAGAACTCCGTCTTTACTTTTTATTTGGTCAGGCGTCACAGTCGCACGTGCGGTCGTGAATTCCGCATAAACGAGCCGTTTCCTGCGGCAATACGCAGAAACCAATCGCGCGGATGTGACGGCAATGCCAGTAAAGACGCACTAAAACCTTCCTAGGGTTTCTAGAACTAGGCATTGACCACATACACAAGTTAAATTTGTTATAAGTAGTACTTGGCAGGTTGCATAATGCAGTTTTTTTAGGATTTCGTGGTTAAAATGGCAAAAATGGAACCCCTATAGTTTCGTCCTGTCCGTTTGTCTGTCTGTCTCCGAGACACGGGCATTTCGCTGGGAATAATAAGGGATATTTTGATTTTCTTCCATGCTGGTCAGGGAGTAAAGAAAAAACATAGCATGTACCAGTTGCTTCTCTTCCCGAGCAGATGGTAAAAACCCATCGAGGGAATGGTCGAAAATCTTAGAAGTCATGATATAGGCGATGCGGCTAGCAAGCTATCACTATTTTGATTCCTCTTTCCACCTATATCTACGCCCACAATAATGCTAAACCTTAAGGTTTTGTTACCTTAGGCCCTGTCTACCCCGTAAGGGATAAAGACGTGATATATGTATGTATGTATTTTGAAAGAAAAATTTTACCTAGGTGTATTTTTGCAGATTTGTTCAGATTTTTTTATTTCTAATGAAAAAAGAACACAGAAAACCATAGAAAAATAAGTTTTTGTAAAATAAAACACGGTTTAATGAAACCAATGCAATGGCTATCCATCCATATGTATACTAATTCAAATCAATTCGACACAGAAGTGGGCTAAGTTTAATTTGCAAGATCAATTCACTCGGCAAATTAAATAAAAGCAACAGTTGATCAATTAATCACTCAGGACGGTGTACGTGTATCAGTTAGCATATGTCACACTTTTACGAAGATCTGGATTCGAACCTCGGCCTTATTTTCTGTTGTCTTTGGTGTGTTCCAGTTAACATAAAAAAAAATCGAAAGAGGAAACCTATAAAGTGCATTGGGGTAAATTCGAAATTGGGGGAATTTCGAAAATCGTGGATATCCACTAAACGGGGAACAATTCCATAATCTGGTAACACTTATCTAGAAGCCAAAGACATTGGAGCTTCTAGGTAAGTGTTGCTAGATTATGTAATTGTTCCCCGTTTAGTGCATATCCAAGAGTTACGAAACTCCCCCAATTTCGAATTTACCCCAATGCACTATAGTGAGATAATAATACCTGGCATTGATACAGATCAAAATTACACAAAATAAGTAAATTAGTATTCTTCTTACAAGAAACACTTTAAATATTAAGTGAAATCCTGAAAACCTTGCATTCAAGAAATGGGAGGGGTATGTAGTTTTTTAAACGCTATTTAAAGTAATGTACGCTATGAAAGTATCTCTTAATAATTATCACTTCTTCTCGGTGTTAGTAAATGACCTTACTTTCCTGTTCACTTCTAAATCGGAACGTTTATTTTTTATAGGTAGGTACTTCTAATAAGATAATGTTAGCATGAAAAATTACATCCCGGAACTTCGGCAAACCAATGTTTACATAAAATTACTCATATGGGTGAATTCCAACTCCGTGTCAATATCGAGATGACTACATTTAGTTCAATTTTTAGAAGGCTATATCCTAATGACTTAACATAACTCGGCAGTGTTGCCAACTTAGTGGATTTTCCACTAGATCTGGTGGTTTAGGCATGCCTTACAGCGAGATTTTTTTGGTTTTAGTGGCTAGTGTATTTTATAGTGGATTAGATTGTTCCAGTTAGTGGTTATTTACGTAATTTAACCGCTAGTGTGATTCATAAAATGCTCTGTATACGTTATAGTTAAAAATGAGCATTTAGGCCCGGAACTTCAAACATGGTTTAAGTTTAGGATGTAGGCAACATTGCTCAAATCAAATCTGTCGGGTCGGGACTCACAGCACGCGACATTTCACAAGTATCGCAGATGGTTGTCGCTCATGAATAAGTAATATTTTGTGTCGCACTGTAATTTCTAGTGGAATTTTGCGGGTGGTAGGGCCTTGTGCAAGGTCCGTCCGGATCGCTACCACCATCTTACTCGCTAATCCTGCCGCTAAGTAGCAGTGCTTGCACTGCTGTGTTCCGGTGTGGAGAGTAAGACAGCCGGGGAAATTACGGGCACAAGAGGCATTTCGTCTTAGTCCTCTAGGTTGGCAACGCATCTGCAATCCCTCCGGGGTTGCGGGTGTCTATGGGTAGTGGTGATCGCTTACCATCAGGTGACCCACTTGCTCGTTTGCCTTCCTATTAATATAAAAAAAAAAAAAAAAAAAAAAAAACTGGTGGTTTGAGAGCCCGACAAAGTTTAGTGGTTTTCTGGTGGTTAATACGGCCTTATTTGGTGGGTTGATAAAAATAAAGTTGGCAACACTGTAACTCGGTGACGGATAACTAGGCCTTCGAATGCCCACAACCTGGTACACCTCACAAGCCTCATACTTATCGACGTATTTCCCCGAGGCTGGGCGTTTCTTAGTATTTTAAAGTATTAACTTGTTTACACGGATCTCCATCTAACCGCAACAGTTAATGTAAACAACAATTAACAATTATCGTGAGTCAATCCAGGTGCAATAACAACGTAAATGAATTATACTTCATACTAAAAGATTCCGTATTATACATGCCCCTTGGTTGTTATTCGGTTGGAAGCTTTGGCGTTGTCGTTTTTACACGTTTGATATGCTAGTATGCAACTATGTCTAGGTTGTATTTAAACGGTTCGATCTAGATTAAATGTACGTTCTTTGTTGCAGGTATGTGATCCGCGATATGGATTGGTTTTTTTTTATAATATCATGGTGCCACTTCGTCGATGGAAGCAGCCGGCTCCTTAGACCTCACTTTACTATTTCAAGAAGGATAAGAATGTAGATAATCAGAAGCACACACTAATCAAATTGTTCATTTTGATTATGATTACTAACACACTGGAACCTATGGAACTGGAGACGAACTACAAAACATAAAATAGTAGTAGACAAATTAATTTGATATACGTTCTTTGACATAAGCGTCTCAGAGTATAAAAAAACTGAAAAATTTAACTAACTCTGAATGGGTATTCACTCTCAAGATAATTAGTGACGCATTGTGCTGCTCCCCATCAGATGGAGAAACAATATTTTGAATAGAAATTTAGACACTTCTCCAGTTTTCTGTAGTTTTAAAATTGTAATTAAAATCTCATGTTGTTAAATCGGTTTTTGATTACCCATTGAAGAAAGGGGAATCTGTTTGCTACTGTAAGTGTTGAATGTGTCTACTTCGGATTATTTTACCTAAATGTTTAATAGGTTTAAACCTATACTTAGTTACACCAGGCGTAGCTACCACACACTAGCCTAAGTGTAGTGTAAATACTAGCTCTCATTTATTATAACTTAAGCATTACTTCAATTGAGTATATTTATTTCGCTCTCTAAGTCGTTTAAGGTCTGTATTTTGGATAATATTCTAATTTCACTTTTGAAATGATGCGAAATAGACAGAATAATATAATATTTACCCAGAAAAACAATTTTTTCTTCCCTCTTAACTCTATTTATGGCAAACATAATTAAAAAGTAAATTTGATTAGTATATATGGAGTTCATGTTCATAAATATTATGACTGAAGAATTATTTTACATTATTTTACATTTTTTTCTACTTGTTATTGTTATATTTATTTTACTTAATCATTAGAATGTAAAACAAGTGCTTGATTAGAATAGTATTAATAAATGATCCATTTCAATCCATTTTGCATTTGGGATATGCGCATGATACAACATAAAGCTTATCATACGAACTCCGTACTCCAAGTTAAAGAAAGTTTTTTTTATTAAAAAACGCCAGAGCTATCGGTAAGACCATAGCCAAGAAGAATGCGCCGCAAGAAACTTGGCAGAAAGTTATTTAATTTTAAATTTTGACTATTTAGATTTTGGCTACTCCAGTGTTTTTAGAATTAAACTTTGACAATAAAATAAATGTTTCACATGTTTTACGGTGGATGCAAGCCGCTTCCAACCGAGACAACTGGAGGTTTTCGGGGGAGGCCTATGTCCAACAGTGGACGTCCTACGACTACTATGATGATGATTAATAAATGTTTATGGTGAACATTAGTCAGCAAAAGGTTACACCAAAAAATCATACTAATATCAAAAAATGTTTAAGAAAACTTGTTTAAGAATTTTATAATACGATTGTGTACTTAAAAGTACGTATTTTTATGTACAGTGCGACGAATGTGGAGACTACTTGATTTTGCACATAGATTGATGTTGGGTGTATTTGATTCCGTCCCACTCTATCTCTACCTAATATGTTTGTATAATTTTGTGCTTAGATATTAATAAGTATTAGCAATTAAACAATAGAATAATCTCGCTCAACGTATTAAATACGGCCATTTAAGCTTTAACTACCAGAATGATAATACCATCAAATGTTTATTTATAATTTACTTTAATAAATATGTTAATATCCAACTCGGTGTTTTATTGTAAATAATCGTATCACGTTATTATTACACAATGTAGATAAGTTACAAAAATAATCTGTTATGTAAATCAAAACTTAATACGCGTCTTCTGATTTGTGGGAGGGCTTGGGCTATAGTTTCGATTGGGAACTTCACATTCACACACTCTATTGAATTATGTATGTATATCAAACTTAAATGTACGAACAAATGAAAATAACAATTACAGGACAAAAAAGATGCACAAAGGCGAACTTATCCCTATTACAAAATATTTTCCTTCACCGAAAAGCTCATGCTAAATTCGCTCATAAATTCCAAAAGCTCACGAGCTTAGGTTCAAACCCACGGCCCTCTGATTGAGAGGCCACTGGGCTACCATTTCACACGCATCTTATTCCGTTTATTTTTCACATCGCTGCTGGAAATTCAGCTTATTCTAATAGACTACAAGTCCATGGAAAAAAAAACATGTGAAATGAATCAGCGTGAATGAAGCTTAGAAGGCTGTTACTATATCATAAAATAACTCTGAGCGCTATGTCGTCATTTCTAAGCGGTACATATATGGAATTTCTCAGGTACAAGTGAGGAACTACGACTAATTATTAATTTACGGCGTTTTTATAGCTTATAGATGATTAAAAATAAATGTCAAAAAACCTAGTTGTGGTGCCGGAAGTTAGTGCATTTTTTTTATGTATGAGATCAAATCTGTACCGCTCAGAAATGACGGCATAGCGCTCAGAGTTATTTTATGATATAGTAACAGCCTTCTAAGCTTCATTCACGCTGGTTCATTTCACATGTTTTTTTGTCCATGGGCTTGTAGTCTATAAGTTTATAGACACGGACACCATACTTAATAATATATTTATAGCAACGTCGCATACTTAGCTTGTAGCGTGTATTTTCAAGGCATTACAAAGGCAGATCTTGTCGCAATGATACTGCAAAAACGCACCGGTCACACCAAAGCAATTCAGCAGAAACGAGGGAGTAATGATGGTGCATCACGCAATGGCAAGTATACTGCGACGTAGCTTAGATAAAATAAGACAAATAAACTGTCAATATAATTTCTTATGTAACTAATAAACAAAAAATATTCAGAGAAAATTGGGTGGCCTGTGAGGAGGTCAACGGGTGGCTGGTTTACCAAACAATAATTATTTCGTCCGTTTCCTCCCTGAATAATCACTTCGTCTGACTTTGTCACAATACATGATTTTGACATCCCTACCTTTCGTTTTTTTTTTAATTGTTTATTTACAAAACTACAGACCTTTGAAAATCACAGAAAGTTTGAGTCGGACTCTCGAACCGAGGGTTCCGTGGAAATTCGGCAAGTGAATTTAAAATTCAGTGTTAGTAGAGCCCTGCTCCTAAGCAAAATGTAGGAAGTATGAGGTCATTTTATGTTGGTTGCATGCATAGACTGACAGACAGGAAAAATTTATTTTAGAATCCTCTCATAATATTATGTAAGGGTGTTCTAAGGTTTACTGGAAGAGATCCCTTTTAGGGATAAGTTTGCCTTTGTGCATGTGTGTTGTCCTGTATTCATCTTTTTCTTGTGTTTTATGTACAACTAGCTTCTACCCGCGACTTCGTCTGCGTAGAATTATACATAAAAACCTTCCTCTTGAATCACTCTATCTAATAAAAAAACCGCATCAAAATTCGTTGTGTAGTTTTGAAGATATAAGCATACATAGGGACATAGGGACATAGGGACATAAGGACAGAAGGACAGAGAAGGCGACTTTGTTTTGTACTATGTAGTGATAAAGAGTTATACATACATACATATGTGCTGTAAGAGCTAACCTTCATACCAAATTTCAAATTTCTAGAACATCAAGAACTACCCCCCTTTGCTGATGACTGTATCTTTTGATTGTGTTGACTTAGAGAGTTGAATTTTTTTACAGCTTCAAACTTTTCCGTATTTTTGAAGTGGTGCTTCTCGCATACCTAGGTACCTACTTCTAATAGATCCTGACCTTTAGCCACGTCCAAAAGCTGTGTCACAAAAGGCATAACGATATTAAAATTTCACACACGTATCAGAACTTCTATGCTGGTCTGGGAACAAAGAAATAACATAGAATGTACCAGCTGCTTCTCTCCCCGGGCAGATGGTAAAAGCCCGTGGAGGGAATGGGCGAAAATCTTAGGAATCATGTTATAGGCGATGCGGCTAGCAACCCATCACTATTTTGATTACCCTTATATATACGCCCACAATTATGCTAAACGTGGCCTTTAGGTTTTGTTACTTTAGGCTTTGTTTACCCCGTAAGTGATATAGACGTGATATGTATATGTATCAGAACTTTTAGTATTTTGGACACATCATCGGAACGCGTTTGCGCAATCGTCTTATTTATTATGGAAAATTTGGCAACGCCACTAGCGGCACGTAGGGGCAAAAACTGTTGTTTACAATATCTAAAATTTTATGAACGCGTTAAATAAAAACGATTGACGCGGATAAAAATACACCAAAGACTAATAAATATACAGTAAATATTTACTCATAGTAGGTAGCGACATAGTGTTTCAAAATGTACCTACCCAATAAAATAAAAGTACCTACTTACATACATACATACATAAATCACGTCTTTATCCCTTACGGGTTAGACACAACCTAAGGTAACAAGACTTAAAGGCCACGTTTAGCATGATTGTGGGCGTATAGGTGGAAAGGGGAATCATTAGTGATAGGTTGCTAGCCGCATCGCCTATAACATGATTCCTATGCCCATTTTCTGGATGGGCTTTTACCATCTGCGCGGGTAGAGAAGCAACTGGTATATTCTATGTTTTTCCTTTACTCCCAGCATGGAAGCAAAAGTAACTTGAGGTAAGAAAATAGTAGATTGTACAGCTAGGGCATAAAACAGGTCATTTTACCCGAGAGGTTTATAGCCACCCGAGCCGGTACGGCGTGGTTGGACAGACATGTCGAGGGGGAAATGGGTTTAACGCTCGAGTTTTACACTACTTTCCACTTCGATTGCAATGTATAATGTTAATTAATGAGACAAATTCTCAACTACACCACAACAAATTCGGCTAGGTTTGACAAATAATTAGTTTCCCGCCACAATTTTTTTTTCATGTTGTAATAGGTATTTGACTAGAGTCAGAAATCCTTCATGCCAAATACAAAATAAATACATTTTTTCCGTACTTTTTATGTAGGTACGTAAAAAAAATCATATATTACTAACCTTATCTCATTGAAAAAAGTGAAAACTTACTAAACTAAATTTACTGATACACTGCCAAATACTAAGTAGATACAATTTTACGCAATACATGCCAAATACAATTTTGCGATAAAATTAGACAGAAAAACGACTATAACACCCACTGACAAGCCCCCGTCCGTAACTTATGGATTACGTGATAAAAAAACGGCCAAGTGCGAATCGAACTCTCGTACCGAGGGCTCCGTACAAATTCGCCAATTATTATATTTTCCAAGTTATTTTTTCTTCTGGTCTGGGAGCAAATAAAAAACAGAATATACCGATCGCTTCTCTTCCAGCGCAGATGGCAAAATCCCATCGAAGGAAAATGGGCGAAAATCTTAGGAATCATGTTATACCTAGGTAATGCGGCTAGCAACCCATCACTATTTTGATTCCCCTTTCCACCTATACGCCCACAATCATACTAAACTTGTCTACCCCGTAAGGGATGAAGACGTGATTTATGTTTGTATGTATGTATGTTGAGCTATAAAAGCTACCTTTATACCAAATTTCAAATTTCTAGGACAAATGGAAGTACTCCATAGACTATTCGAGCTCGGCAATTTGTATGGAAACATCTTTTCTAATGGTTTCCAGTGGTTTGGCCTACGGCCTCTCAAGCCGAGGGTCGTCGGTTCGAATCGCGGGCTCGCATCTCTGGAGTTTTTCGAAATTTAGGTATGTGCGATATTTCATTTGAAATTTACCACGGGCTTTTCGGTGAAGGAAAACATCGTGAGGAGACCTGCAAACAACCGCGAGGCAATTCAATGGTGTGTGTAAAGTTTCCAATCCGCACCGGGCCCGCGTGGGAACTATAGCCCAAGCCCTCTCATTGTGAGAGAAGGCTTGTGCCCAGCAGTGGGGCGTATATAGTCTAGAGATAATCATGATGACATTAAGTTACCTTTTGATATTGAATGTCACATAATGCTGTCAGAAAATACCATTAAGTGCGTACCTATGACTTACAAGACTTTGACAGCTTCACAATTAGGTAAGTAACAAATATTTCTGACGCGGCAATTGACTTTGTGTGAATTAATAACAATCTTTGACGAGAATGGGCTTTGATGGGATGGGAACTTTGATGGGAATGGGCGCAATTCTTAGGAATCATGTTATAGGCGATGCGGCTAGCAGCCCATCACTATTTTGATTGCTTTTTCCACCTATATACGCCTACAATCATGCTAAACATGGCCTTTGGGTTTTGTTACCTCAGGTTCTGTCAACCCCGTAAAGGATATAGACGTGATTTGTGTATGTAGATATGTATGTATTTGACGAGATGACCTTTTCTAATGACTGGATCTTTGGATTAAGTTGACTCAGAGGGTTCATTTTTTCACAACTCCAAAAGACCGCAGACCTCTGTATTTGGTATCAATTGCAATTTTATGTCTCTACGCGATCCTGAGAAAAAGGGTCTTGACGGACAGAGACAGACGAACAACGGATTTTATAAGGGTTCCTTTTTCCATTAGATGTGCCGAACCCTAAAAATGGCATTCATACCAGACAGCTTCATTACCATGACGTCTATCATTCGATTCTAAAATAGCAGAGGACAAGTTAGCTACCTAACAAAAATAGCGCCATGTTTAACAATAGGTACTTACCTTAACATGAAGTTGCGAAAACATAAAACAATTGTGTCTTTGGACCTTGTCAAGTAGTTGATATTTACGTCATTCGGTACTGCTGTTTATTCTATATTTAATTCAATTATTGTACGTAAAGGAGTATTCCAAGTACCTATATTGTTTATGATGGACTCTACCAATTTTTAAAAACCAACTCAAATCTTACTAAGCTATGTATTATATTTAAGTTGGTATTGTTATTTTTATTATGTCTGCGTTTATCCTATTTGTTTCCGCCACCCTACTTAAACTGTCTCCAACTTATTTCTCTATTTTGTTGGTTGTCTGCTCGAGATCGGTATTAAGCGATAAGATCGCCTATTGTCTACTCTGTTCTTTGATTCTGTAATGTTTTGTACTGATTTGTGGTTTTCAATAAAGAGTATTTGTATTGTCAGTATTGTATGGAGGCTGAATGTAAATGATAGCTATTGAGTGGACTGTATGAATGAAAGGCTAAAATGTTAGTAGAAACACGGGTTTAAAAGTACCTAGATCACAAAAAAGCGATACGACACGATCAGCACAACTTGACAACTGACATTAAACGTAAAAACAACATAGAGGAAGAAACGTGACAAAAAGATTATAAAAAGGCCACACTGCAGCCAGTCGGCAACATCCCGAAAATTAACTCGCTATTTTATTACAGTTGGATAAAATACAGAATTAGCCGTGGTAGACCAATGATTTCATAATAAATAGGGAGGCTAGGATATATAAGGGGAACAATTAGCTCGGCATACCTGAATTATCTAAATACTCAAAGGTGACTAACTGACTGGCATGGTGATCTTTCAACGCACAGCCCAAACCACTGGACGGATCGGGCTGAAATTTGGCATGCAGGTAGATATTATGACGTAGACATCCGCTAAGAAAGGATTTTGATCAATTCTACCCCCAAGGGGATAAAATAGGGGATGAAAGTCTGTATGAAACTTTGTCAATTTAAACCGATCGGGCTGAGACTTTGCATGCATAAAGCTACTATGACGTAGGCATCATCTAAGAACGGATTGCCTAATTTATGTGGGATAGCGATAAACTAATTCTATGCAGACGAAGTTGCGGGCAACAGCTAGTTATTATATATTTGACCTATGATTTTTCAAACTGAAGGTCGCTCATTCGAGGCCTGTGCTTGCATTGGGACGTACCTACTCGCATAAAGGCTGGAAATGATGACAATGATGTGTTTATTTGAAATACTTAGCTGTTCCCGTGCAACTCAGACACAGCTGAAGTCAACAGCATGTGTGTTATATCATTGCTTCATCATTAATTACGTATCGACGGAGAATAATTTCGTATTAATGTAAGATAGGAGCTTTGGTCCATTCGTTTCTTCCATGCTGGTCTGGCAGTAAAGAAAAAACATAGGATTTACCGTAGCTTCTCTTCCCGCGCAGATGATAAAAGCCTACCGAGGGAATGGGTGAGTCTCAGGAATCATGTTATAGGCGATGTAGCTAGCAACCCATCACTATTTTGATATCCCTTTCTAGCTATACGCCCTTAATCATGCTAAACGTGGCCTTAAGCTTTTGTTACCTTAGGCTCTGTCTACCCCGTAAGGGATAAAGACGTGATATGTGTAAGTAGGAGCTATTGGTTCTCTCAATAGAATTCAAACTACAATAATTATAATTTGTAACAGGAGATTTTAGGTCTTCCCCGTCGATATGTAATTGCTTACTACGAACTTATTAATTTACTTTAACTTCTTATGCTCATAAAGTTCATAATAATAATAATAACCTTGTTGTGTATAAGCTGTTGCATGTTTTTTTTCCAGAACGTTTTAATGACGTATCATTTATCAAAATCGGTTGAGCTACAGAAAGTGTAATCGGACATAGAAACTTAGATACATACATAAGCGGAAAACTCCCTCATTTTAGACTAAAGTCGCAGGTCGGTAGGCGCAGTCGGGTAATTTATTTTAAAACACCTAAAAACTGCATTCTTAAACGTAATCATAAAAAAGATAAAGTCGAAAGACGTTATGTACTTAATGTCACCGTAAAATACAAATCACGACATCAAATCTAAAAAACAACAGTAGGTAATGGAATTTTTTATTCATAAATGTGAAATGATAGCCAAGTTCACTATCACTACATAGTATAAAACAAAGTCGCTTTCTCTGTCCCCATGTCCCTATGTCCCTTTGTATATATCTTCAAAACTAAACAACGGATTTTAATGCGGTTTTTTTTTATAGATAGTGATTCAAGAGGAAGGTTTTTATGTATAATTCTACGCAGACAAAGTCGGACTTCATTGACAAAACAATTAATTATGTATAACTAGCTTCCGCCCGCGACTTCGTCTGCGTAGAATTATACATAAAAACCTTCCTCTTGAATCACTATCTATTAAAAAAACCGCATCAAAATCCGTTGTGTAGTTTTGAAGATATAAGCATACATAGGGACATAGGGACGTAGGGACAGAGAAAGCGGCTTTGTTTTATACTATGTAGTGATGAGTATCAAGTTCTGAGTAGAAAATCTTGCATTTCCAATTCCTTTTCCGTTCACGCTGTTTGACTCTGGAATCGGTTGCCAAATGATATCAGGCAATGGCAGACTGTTGCTACCCTGCACAGTCGCTTGAAGGTGTATTGGCTCGATGGATCCTCTCAAATGAATGTGATGTGTTTTGTAACTTGTGTATCAAGGATTCGAAAAAGACTGGTATCGTACCCAAAAAACCTTCTCAGAATAGTTGCCGTCCAAAGTCAGGAAACTGGCAAAAAAAGCAATAAATAAAAATATAATGCCTCTCTCGTTATGTTGCTAGAGATTCAAGAAATGCACAATTTTAGTTTTTTTTTCTACATTACTACACCATTTCTGTTGTTTCCATAATTAACGATTCGGTCCTAGGTAATTTTAAAAAGCAAATAAGGGACGCAGTATGATAGGTAATGAACTGAATGTTTAAAATAGCATCTAAAATCCTCAATTGGAAGTCAGTTTTAGTTGTTTATTTCGTTATTGCTTGTATTTGTAGCGGATGTCATGCCGGCTATGACGACAGTAATTAGCGATCGGAATTCCCGAGAAACTTCGAATGCAAGGACAATGCCATCGAAGATTACAATTGCGGGCAATCTCCAAGTTTTCCATTCAATCAGAAACGCAAACAGCAATTTATCGTGATACGTCTCCGTTGTACCTACATGTTTAATGGCCTTGATTTTACTTCGTTGTTTTCTTATATCATCATCACTACATAGTATAAAATAAAGTCGCTATCCGCTGTCTGTCGTTTTCCACTGTCGATCCCTGTCTAGATCTTTAAAACTACGCATCGGATTTTGATGCGGTTTTTTTAATAGATAGAGTGATCAGGCAGATCAGTGGCAGGTTTATATGTTACATGCATGATATAGTAGAGAAACACTGAGTGCACCCGTGCGAGGCCGGGGCGGGTCGTTAGTAAGCAATAAAAACAATATTTATGTAGATACCTATCTTAAAACCTGATGCATAAAAAGGGGTTTTATAAGTTTCGCCACAATGTGTGTGTCAGATTTTTGTTTACCTTTATTCTAATGCCGAAAAAAAAGCAATTAAATTTGTGGCTTCCGCCCCTTCGGTCCGTAGGATTTTGTTATGAGTATTATGTAATGTATTAAAAAAAAGATTATAATAAGTAGGTATAGTATCTAATGTTGTATAGATTAGTACGGAGCACTTCGTGCGCGAATCCGGCGCACGTTTGGCCGGGTTTTTTTTTTATTATTTAATGGAGGTCATTAAAAAGGCATTCGTCTGGAGCTTTGGTTTACAAGAATTAGTTGGCCATTCAACCCTTTCAGAGATGACAGAAACTTTCATGTTCTGAATAGGAAAGTTATTAGTGTGCGGTGGCAACTTGCCATTGTTGGTGCAGACAGCGACTTTTAACTTTTGCACTTTGTGGAGTTAACTCCTTTGCCAATTCTCTATAGTACCTTACCGCTGATAAAGCAGCAAATATGGTATGTAGGTACCAAGGAAGTGGGTAAAATACTTATTTACTTGTGCAATTTTTTTATGTTAATTAGATGATTATTTTATCTACCTACGTATAAAATTTCCAGATAGTCTTAATTTCAGTCTGCGCAAGTTTTTCTTCAGTTTTCCTCCTTTCTCCTTCTTTGCATTTGAACAAATCTTATGCCGTCTCCACAAGTTGTCTCTTTTTACGTGTATTATCTATAGATATAGTTAGCTCTAGCTGCACGAGTTCCACTTGTCCAATCTGTATTTGGTTTGTTTTTAAACGATTAAAATTAAATTTAGCTTATAAATTTATATATTTCATTTTATTTATAGAGACGGGAGGGCTCAAAGTTCATTTGGTTTTGACCGTGAAAATAACATGTTAAAATAGGTAAATAAAAATACGGAAAGACGGATGTGGAACGAGGTCAAAAGATTCCTAAAAATCCGTTTCTTCTTGTCCACTGACCTCTAATAATAGTCTCGCGAAATACTTCCTGTTCTCGAATTATGGTTTAACCGATCAATGTCATGTTTATACTTTTTAATTCAAGGCTAATAACAGGTTTTGATTTACGAAGTGCATTCGTTTACCGTTCATTTAACTGGAACCGTTACGCTTCAATGTTAAATATTTTCAAACTAGCATTCCTTTTTTTCTCGCTCGAATTCTTCCCCGTCCCTATGTCATTTGGATTTCACAAAATCCGTCATTATTCCTTGTTGGCATTATAAAATACATCTCTTTACACAATTCCAGCTCTTTAGTTCAAAGGGTTTGGGCTGAATGTAGACGCATACTTTATGTGGTATGGCTTGCACTGTTGTAAGTATTCCGGGCGTTCGGCATGAGGAGTAAGGTATCTTCCTAGCCGTGGAAATTGCACAAAATAGAATTAACAGCTCTCTGCGCTCATCCAAGGCAAGTACAGTCAATGGACTCTTAGAATGCCATGCGGGTTTCGGGTATCATCGGCTGATTCAATCACAAACCCATAAGAGTGAGTGAGACAGCAGAACCAATGGCATTCTAAGAGCTAACGGACTGTAAGCATGCTTAATGCCAACTCCACACGTTTTCCAAGAGCCTACAAAACGCACTAGACGCGGTAGAACAAGACGCTTCGTATGTCGTAAGGACGTCGTGCTGTGTGCTAACACAAACTTAGAGACAGCATGAGATGATCCGCTTGATTATATTATAACTCATAAATCCAACTTCAATTAGGATGGGACCTATGAAGGACGAAACAAGAGAATAATTCAGATAGAAATCCAGAAATGCATAAGTACAAAAATGGTCAAGGTAGAGCCGTTGTAGCATCCAATGTATGCCTACCATGTCTGTTTAATAAAGATGTTCTTGGCACCCACATAATCGTAGGCTACCTTGACTATTTTTATAGGTACTTACCTATGAATTTCTGAATTTATATCTGAATTATTCTCTTGCTTCGTCCTTCCTAGGCTTACTACGATGAACTCGGCGAAGCCAAAACAGGAAGGTAGGTAATGTAATGATTTTGGCAGTCTATGTATGTATGTATGTCACCTTAGACCCTGTGTCTATCCCGTAAGGGATAAAGACGTGACATATGTACCTATGTATGTATGTATTTACGCGAATATTTACAACGTTTATTTACATTTTTATTGACAATATTAAATTATTTTGACCCACATTTACTTGTTTTTTGGAACAGATTTAGTTTTACTATTTACTGGTTTATTACAAGTAAGACACTTTCAGTGCTACGAAAGCCGTCCAACCCAAATTTAAAGTAAACAACCTTACGCGGCTCTTTGCACATGCGCAGCGAATGACCGTTGACTGTACAGCGCACACAAAATTAATACATAAATTAATTAATTAGTCGCTCACTGGACAGTGAAAGAATATGTTTATATCCGTTCACTGTCACTGAAATGTCCGTAGTCCAAAAAAAATGTGTGATTTAGTTTAGTAGACCAAATGCCTTTGTTATTTCCGTAGAGACGAACTAAAAATTAATCTGACACTGTCACGTAAATGTCAATTCAATAATGTCAGTGTCATTGTCATTTGTCATTATTCATAACAAGTTGAGCCACACGTGTGTAATAAGTGAAGAATGTGTTATTTAATTTATAAATAGTGTAGTTAAAACGTACACAATGTTAAAGCCCAAGGAAAACTTGGATGAACTCCCTGGTTTTGAGGTGCCGTCAGAAGTAGCTGCCCCTGAAAATGAGTCTCAGAGCACTAAGAAGAAAAAGAAGGGATCTGGTGGCTTCCAGTCCATGGGACTAAGTTTCCCGGTCGTTAAAGGCATCACCAAGCGAGGATACAAACAACCAACTCCCATTCAGCGTAAGGTAATATACAGCGACAAAAGAAATAAACATAACCTCAAAAGAGCTGCGTGTTTTTGTTTGAGATTATGATAACTTGATTTTTAAGCCGAATTTTGCAAATCTTGTTTCACCCACGTGTCGTTGTCGAGATAATTAGAAATTTAGTAGTATAATGTATAATAGCAATACTGGTCAATTTTAGTTAAAAATTACATTTCAACTCAGCTTCTCTCGCTGTAAATTCTTTTTTATTTATTTATTTATTTATAGGAACACAAACAGTCATACATGGCTCATAAACAAATCACAGAGAGTTACTGACTGTACTTGCATTGCCATCCAATCTACATTCATGTATGAGTCAAGATCATAATTGTTATCAGTTTTAAAAAAAATGCTATCTCATTTCCTGAAAATCCCATACATATAATACAAAATTTAAATAGACAAACTTTTTAATTTTCCAGACCATCCCGCTAGCACTGGAAAACAAAGATGTTGTGGCCATGGCGCGCACGGGCTCCGGCAAGACGGCGTGCTTCGTGCTGCCCATCCTGGACAAGCTGCTGGCCCCCACCAGCAAGCCCACGCCCGGCAAGAACTTCCGTGCACTCATCCTGTCCCCCACAAGGGAGTTGGCGTTACAGGTGGGTGTAGTTTTGCGGTGGTCTTCGTAAAGGAGAATATGGTTGCATTGGTGATTGTTACGTTAACATAAGTGTATTCTTATTTTTGTGTGAATGTAATTGTATAACTATTTAGGAACTAATAAACTAGTTCGAGTAATCTGTAGTCACAATTTTGAGTTAAACCATTTATTTTGTAGTTTTTGTAACTATAGCCCAAGCCCTCTCCTTCTGAGGGGAGGCCTGTGCTCTGTAATAATAATAATAATAATAAAGCTTTATTTCCACTTTCAAAATTTATAAGTTGTTTCATTGTTATTCATTTCATTTTTTACATTTATATACATTTATTATAGTTTAAACTCCTTTGTCGAGTGGCCCCCCTAGGGTAAAAGCCTCCTCCATCCTTTTGTGCCTTTTGTGCCTGTGCTCTGTAGTGGGACTTATATAGGTTGGAGATGATGATATGACAAATAATTCTGTTATTTATAGTGCCGACAAATCCAACAAGTCATAGATCATATATACTTGTAATTAAAACAGAATTGGTATATTTATGGGCAAACGGGTAACAAAATTGAGTTTAAGTTAAGTATATTTTTTCCTAAAGAATATTAGTAGACTGAGTTCATTCAAAGATTAATGTCAGGTAGCATATTTATTATGTTTATCTAAAAGAATATAGGGATTGACTCAAAAGCATTTACACTGTCAGATTATTTAAAATCAATAAAAAAATTGTTACAGACATTGAAATTCGTCAGAGAACTGGGCAAGTTCACGGGTCTGTCGTCGGCCGCTATCCTCGGTGGAGAGTCCATCGAGCAGCAGTTCGGTGTGATGTCGGGCAAGGCTCCGGATATCGTAGTGGCTACGCCGGGGCGGTTCTTGCACATCTGTATCGAGATGGAGCTTAAGCTGGACAACATCAGTGAGTACACATAAATGGATAACTCACGTATAAAAAGTCGAGTGATGCTCGACATGTTTCACGATTTTGTTTCATGTTGAAAACATCAGTGAGTTATATATTATGACAAAAATTTATTTTATAGTGGCATAATTTAAGAATATCTCAACTTCCTGTTATTGACACCTTTATGGCTTAATATAATAACATACATAAATCTCATTTTTATTCTTTACGGGGTAGACAGAGCCTAAGGTAGCAAGACCTAAAGGCCACATTTAACATGATTGTGGGTGTATTGGTGGAAAGGGGAATCAAAATAGTGATGGGTTGCTAGCCGCATCGCCTATAACAAGATTTACTCACAGAACTCTCTCTCTCTCTTACTCTCTTAGGCTTAATCACAGGGTATATATATATAGTAATTGTATTTAAAAAAATTATGTCCAAATCTTGAGTTACACATTAACAGTTTACATTTTTAGATAAGTAGGTGATATCTTGCTAAGTTGCCTACTATGAATGAAAGTACATACCTATATAATTATCATCACTTCACTACATAGTATAAAACAAAGTCGCTTTTTGCTGTCCCTATAAAATGTATGCTTAAATCTTTAAAACTACGCAACGGATTTTGATGCGGTTTTTTTTAATAGATAGAGTGATTCAAGAGGAAGGTTTATATGTATAATACATGCATAAACTACCGAATCCAACACCGGAGTTGACGACGCAGCGGAGCCACAACGTTTCGTCGCCTCAATAACATTTATTCTATTTTTTTGAATTTTATAGCGCATTGGTTTCGACTGTAATGCTGTAATTTTTTATTGACTAAATAAATAAATAATATACCGTGCGAAGCCGGGGCGGGTCGCTAGTAAGTAAATAAATCAGTTAGAATCATGGGACAATTGACACTATTGACATATTACAAAACTAAGGAAAACTTGGACTAGCCAATGGATAAACATATTTACGTATGTACACAGATAAAACTCAGGACCTCAAGCTTCGTAAACAGGAGGCTGAAGATTGGTATTTTATTTATTTGTTAAAATTTTATTTCTCAGCTCAGCACACAAAGCAATTACCAGTCCACCTTCTTCCTGTCTTATTACAGAGATCATAGTATTTGACGAGGCAGACCGGCTTTTCGAGTTAGGTTTCGGTGAACAGCTTCGCGAATTAGTTGCCCGTCTACCCTCCAGTCGTCAGACCCTGCTGTTCTCTGCAACCCTGCCCAAGATGTTGGTGGAGTTCGCCAAGGCCGGCCTATCGGACCCCGTCCTCATCAGGTAGGATACACACATAAATACTATTTCTTGGCATACATGGCTTCATTCAAATTTGTTTGTTCGTTTAGGGTACTCTTAAAATTCATAAATATGTAAATGTCACAGGTCAACACCAATTCACCTAGTCCCAAACTAAGTGAAGCTGGTACTAGGGGTACAAGGCAACATATACATATACTAGCTGTTGCCCGCAACTTCGTCTGCATAGAATTCGTTTATCGCTATCCCGCAGGAAGTACGCAATTTGCCGGGATGAAAAGTAGCATATGTGTTATTCCAGACCATAATCTATCTATGTTATAAATTTCATCCAGATCTGTAGCCGTTCTGGCGTGAAAGAGTAACAACCATCCATCCATCCATCCATCCATACTTACAAACTTTATTTTATTTATTTTAATATTAGGTCACATATATTGAATGGATAAATTCAAACTTAAGAACTTATTAAACATCCAAGACCCGAGAACAAATATTAATTATTTTTCAAACATAATATTCTGCCCCTGTTGGGTATCAAACACGGGACCTCAAGCTTCATAGTCAGGTTCTCTAACCTGTAGACCAGTGTTGTTATGGATATCCATATCCGTAACCGAAACTATCGGATATCCGAAATAAAAAAATATCCGTAACAATAACCGAATCCGATATAAAAGTTTCGGATAGTTTCGGATAGGGCGGAGTCTAAGTAAATACTACTTAGTAAATATGACACGTCGCGACAAGTTTTTGTTTTTGCCCGTCGCGCGTTTAGTCGTACTGTATTTCATTTTACAGTTCCTTAAAAATATATCCGTAACCGAAACTATCGGATAATCCGGAATAATTTGATATCCATAACCGTAACCGAAACCGATATTATAGTTTACCAATATCCATATCCATATCCGGATCCGAAATTATATATCCGTAACATCCCTGCCCTAGACAATCCGGTCGTCTTGACGTGACTTTTCGTCAAACTGTCCCCAGTTTGGTCACTAGGCCTTCTTCCAACTCACCCATTCACACTCACAGGTTAGATGTGGACTGGAAACTGCCCTCAACCTTGTGGTTGGGGTGGATATATGTGAGAGCGGAGCTGAAGACGGCTGCGTTGCTGCTTCTGCTGGATCGAGTGCTTACGGAGACAACTCCGCAGGCTGTGGTCTTTGCTGCCACCAAGCATCATGTCGAATATTTGAATTTAGTAAGTATTTTATTATTTTATTTATTAAGTAACTAGTTCTTTGTCTGCGAACAATTAGTGGAACCATTATCCCCTCAATGAACGGTTTAGAATACATACATACATAAATCACGCCTATCCCTTACGGGGTAGACAGGGCCCATGGTAACAAGACCTAAAGGCCACGTTTAACATAGGTAGGGCGTATAGGTGAAAAGGGGAATCAAAATAGTGATGAGTTGCTAGCCGCATCGCCTCTGACATGATTCTTAAGATTCCCTCTATGCGCTTTTACCATCTGCGCGGGAAGAGAAGCAACAAAAAAAGGTACATTTTTTGTTCTGTCTGCTCCCAGACCAGTGTTGTTATGGATATCCATATCCGTAACCGAAACTATCGGACATCCGAAATAAAAAAATATCCGTAACCGTAACCGAATCCGATATAAAAGTTTTGGATAGTTTCGGATAGGGCGGAGTCTAACTAAATACTACTTAGTAAATATAACACGTCGTGACAAGTTTTTGTTTTTGCCCGGCTGGCAGACCAGCCGCGCGCGCGTTTAGTCGTATTGTATTACATTTTACAGTTCCTTAAAAAATTTATATCCGTAGCCGAGACGCGCCGGACACTATTGGGTCGAGTATTCCAAGCCGTACATTCCGAAACGTATAGGGGACCGCACCCCGACAAATTCGCTTGTCGCTTACCAGCATTGCGTGTTTGACACGATTATTAATTCGTATCCCAGATCCTGCAAAAAGCGGGTATATCGTCAACCTACGCGTACTCCGGGCTGGACCCGTCGGCGCGCAAGATCGCGCTGGGGCGCTTCTGCAACCAGAAGTGCTCCGTGCTGGTGGTGACCGACGTGGCGGCCCGCGGCCTGGACCTGCCCGCGCTGGACACCGTCATCAACTACAACTTCCCCGCCAAACCCAAGCTGTTCGTGCATCGAGTCGGTTAGTACATTTTCTACACGCTTTTTTTATATTCTCGTAAAAGTATGCAAAATTTTTATTTTATTTTATTTTATAAGCGAATATATATATTTTTGCTAAGCTAATTTGGTAAGTTGTTCCGGCCATAGCTTTACTTTTCGGATTTTTCTGTGTGTTGTTGTGAAATACCTATAATTTCTAACAGGTTATCCGTTTAAGCCAAAAATATCTATCGAAATCCAACAAATCAAAGATTATGAAACTTCAATGGTGTAAATATCATAACTATCTTCAATGGTCTAACTACTTTGTTGTGTATAAAAATGTCTTAAAAAAATTCCGCAATATTTCAACACATAGTTGAATCAGTCTGATTGAACATACTAAACTTGTCAATTTACATTTTATTCCAGGATTTTTTATTTTGGTTGAATGATTTTTCTATCATTCGGTGTTCAAAGGGTACGGCGTCAAACAAGTGACTTACAAAATTAAGAATTCAAAATTACTGTGGCGAACTGGTGGACTGTATTTAGAAATGGAAACGAATTATGATAATGAACTGGTATTTAATGAATATAAGTAAAAATAGAAGAACATGACATGAACGGCCTCGTGGCAGCAGCACCTATCGTGGTTCGTAGACAACTAAATCCCATGTTAAAAAATGAGATGCTGCTGTCACAAGGTTTACAGCTGCCAGCTACCAAAGAGTACAAGATTTGGCACTATAAAAGAGTTTATCCTTCACAATTACTATGAAAAACTTTTACAGGAGTGTTCAATCAAAATTACTCTACCACCTGCTGAAACATTCTGAAATATTATTCTATAACTAGCTTCGGCCCACGACTTCGCCCGCGTAGAATTAGACTTACATTAGGCAGCTATCCCGCGGGAACTATGCAATATATGCTTAAATTATATGTTTTAAATTTTATCCAAATCCGTCCAGTCGTTTCAGCGTAAAGAAGGAACAAACCTACACTCACATCGTCACATCTATCCATCGAGCCATCCTCACAAACTTTCGCATTTATAATATTAGTAGGATAAATCATAGTGTGTGTGTGTGTGCGTAGGTCGCAGCGCGCGCGCCGGCCGCGCGGGGCGCGCCTTCTCGCTGGTGGCGGCCGACGACCTGGCGCACCTGCTGGACCTGCAGCTGTTCCTGGGCAACCAGCTCATCGACCCCGACCAGGTCAGGCAGAGACAGAGTTCACACGTATACGAGACACCTGTTGTTCAAGAATAAATATATTATTAGGTACTTGTTCTTTTAGCGTTCCGTGTCTCAAAAGGGATAAACGAAACCCACTATAAGATCGGTCCAAAGACCAACTAGGACTTAGACGGGTTTTTTGCTAACTGTGCTTTTTTGTAGACTGCGTTTGCATTGTCCGCATTAAATATAGGTATGTCAGTCGGTCCGGACTTTTAACTGTATCTGGGTTCCGAATAATTTGAGATAATTTTCGTTAAAATAATTAGGTATAAAGAAGTCTATTTCGGAAACAGTAATGGCTTTTCTTCAGATTTGTTATAAACTTTACTTAACCTGCATTCTGAGATATTTCTAAGAATCCTAAATAGTTAATGTTCAGCTTGTTCCTCGTACATAACCAAGTTACATAACCGGCACTGGTAAAACCAGTGTAAGTAGATAGAATTTGGATTAATTTAGGTTTAGGTGCGGCGGGGGTGGCCCTTGGGCCAGGGTTGACATGATTTAAATCACTTGATTCATCAAGGGATCATTAATCAAGGGTTTTTTTTTTAAAAATCATTGATTTAAATCATTAAATTTTTACTACAACCAAATCGGCCCAAAATTGTTTAGGGAATTCCGCGGACCACTACGGCACGCACACATATGCAAGCGAGTCATAGCGTAACAGTTTCGGAGAAACCCCGACACTATAGTACGTGACGCATGGTACCGAAACGGTTCCAGGATTCCCCGAAACTAAAACACGAGACGCATTTCGCTTTTCGCCCGGTCATTCGTAATTGACTAGTGAAAGAGTGAATACAACAAAAAGATGTCTGGAAGAAAAAAAGATGCTGTGTGGGTTTATTTCGATGAAAAAAGACCGCTTCCGGCAAGTTGTTTGTTTCCGTTTTATAATATAACTAAACTGGCTATTTAATTAATAAAAAAAGACAAGAAAATGAAAAAATCAAATAAATCTGATTTTAATCAAATAAATCCGATTTAAATCAAATTAATCGGATTATTATGATTTTTTTATAACAATCATGATTTTTATCAACCCTGCCTTGGGCCAGCCCTAAGCCGCGTACATGTTTGTTTTAATTTAGTAATAGTTTTTATTTTACCTTAGCATGTCCTGGTTATGTAAAATAGTTATGTTCGGGGAACAAGTGTAATGCTCGATTATTATGTTAAAATATAAGACAAACAATGAGTATGACTAACGAAATGATGGGAAACAACAGGTGTCTGAGAGCGGGGAGGCGTGCGTGAGCGGCGTGTGGGGCGCCGCGCCCGCCGCCGCGCTCGAGCTGAAGCACCAGGACGTCATGGCCTGGGAGAGGAACCACTCCGAGATCGTGAGTACACCACCACACCAGCATATGCACCCGTCTCCAGCATATACACGGCCCACTGTTGGGCACAGGACTGTCAGAATAAGAGGGCGAGGGCTATAATTTACACACGAGCCCAGAACGGATCGGACTCTACTCTTTGTACTCTTAACTATTGATCTATCACTAAGGGATTATACCCTAAAATATAATCAAAACGTAATTCATCCCTAACCTTAATTTTTTGGAGTAAAAATCAAGATATACATACATGGGGTGATTCGGATGTCCCTTGGGGTGCTTCACGCTTGGACTCTCGCTTGACACTACTTCCTGAGACACTTGTATAGTGTGTAGTAGTGTAGGCATTGCATGTATTAGGCAATCAGTATTTGGATGAGTGCCAAAAAGTTACACACCGTTAAAGTTGCGTTAGTAATGTAATTAAAATTCGCTAACTTTTTCCATTGTGACACGAAAATTAGTCATACATTTGTATGGATAACTTTCGTGTCACAGTGGAAAAAAATAGCTAATTTTAGCTACCTTACTAACGCAACTTTAACGGTGTGTAACTTTTTGGTTCTCACCCATTTATCGTGCGATCCTTGCTTATGACGATAGCTTGGGAAATAAATAGCAGTGTAAACTCGAACCTGCAGTTTGATTGTTCCGTTATCCTAACACGATCCATATCACGAAATATTGACGAGTATCGCAACTAATACGGTCGTTTTGAAATCTACGATCCTATATTGACATTCCGGTGTCATAATAATATTTACCATGATCCAGGTATGGGGAAATAGATCAAGGGTTTGTTTCACCACTCTGTTAAGTTCCAGTTATATTAAGTGTCAGTTAATTATGATTCCGTCTCTATTTATTACTAGAAAAAAGAAGAGACGTCATTATGGATAATTGACGCTTAAGACAACTGAAAATTAACAGAGGGTGTCGAAAGGCCCCCAGAGATGGGCCATATGTAATTACATCATTTGTCCGTGCCAAAGAGCATTTATTCTAATCAAATAGGTAGACAACAAAAATAAATCATGTGCTTGGTAATCAATTTAGCGTTTCGATGTGTTTGGTCACGGCGAAAGATGAAATTTTGTCTGTTTTTAGTGCTAAAGCGCCCCGTAAACGATCAAACTTGTTTGACAAACTTGCTGGTCAAACTTCACGTTTTCATCAAACATAAGCGTAAACGATCAAACCAAATATCAAACAAATTTGTTACAGCGCCCCGCGCAAACGGTCAAACTTGCTTGACAAAATTGTTCGTCAAACTTCTTTTACCGAGATCTTGTTTGACAAACACCGTCGTACACGTTCAAACCTGTTTGTCAAACTCGACATCAATCCAGATTTTCATCAAACGCATCAAACACGTAGATTGTTTGACAAACGCCTCAAACACAGCCGTACACGATCAAATTGTTTGACAAACACGTAAAGTTTGACAAACAATTTGATCGTTTACCGGGCGCTTAATAATAGAATACGTATTGTTAATCGCGGGTTGGATTAAATCTTGTCGCGGGCCGTCATGTCTCCATCCCCGGTGTGATCCATGCCTGTGGTTGCTGGTTGGCAGGAGGACGCGGCGCGCGTGTGCGGGCGCGGCTGGCAGCAGTACGTCCGCTGGCGGGAGCCCGCGTCGGCGGCCGGCAACCGCCGCGCCAAGCTCACGCCGCCGCCCCGCAGCGTACATCCCTTCCTGCTGGACCGCGCCGGGCCGCGCGCCGCAGACCTCGCCGACCAGATCAGGAACTACACGCCGAGAGGGGTGAGCGATGCTGCGACACAGATAAATACATAGATAATAGATTACATGCCTCAGCGGGAAAAGGGGTTGCCGACCTCAAATATCCGTCTGTTTTTGGCCGGCAACCGCTCACTTCCGAAACTGTAATATGTACATAATAAAAGTAGCAATTTCTGTATTAGTTAGACGTGAAGATGAAATTGTCACGACACTGTGATTGCCGGTGGTGACGCTGCCAGCGCGCCGATATTCTTTGTCAATATGTTTGTTATATGTGACAATTATTGTGGTAAAATTTATAAATATTATTTTGTATATTTATTTATACGTAAGTTAGGTTTTACAATATTCATATAAAAAGTAATAAAACAATATTAATACAAATTATGTTTCGCAGCTTCATTCTTTGCGATTTAGGGTTTAACATAATGTAGCGCCCCCACGCATTAGCCTTGCACGGATATTTTAAAGGTTTTTTTTTCTTTTTACTGGCAACATTTTCATCTATCCTATCCCTATTCCATCTATCCTCACCCACTCCGGTCGTCTCTGGCAATTGGCCGTCTATTTTGAATCATTAATATAAAAACATTATTAAAAAGAGGTGGGACCTAAGCTACCGGTGGTCAGGGCGACAGAGAGAGGGACCTCCTGACTATCCGAGCCGTATCCAGGAGTACCGCCTTCTGTATCTGGCCCGTGACCCAACCACCTAGCGAGAGCCTTTTAATAAGATGATGGTCAAGGCTCTTCGCTAATAATAAATATTGATATTATTACATTATTCTATTGCAACCACCAGTGTGCGAGTTGATGCGCTCATTCACATAAGCAATACAACAGTAATTTGCAAGTTGCACAGGGTCAGCCCGGATCGCTATCGTTTCACTCCATAATCCTACTTCCGAGCAACAGTTCTTGTGCTGCTGTGTTCCGGCGTAGAAAGTAAATCAGCCCGTACAATTACTGGTACTTAGAGATAGTTCTCTAAACTGGCAACGCATCTGCAATTAATGTTACTTTATTATACAAGTTTAGATTGGTATATTTATTATTTAAAATTACTTGACTTTTTAACGTAACCACTACATTTACATCGCACTTTTGTAAACCTACAATTTGTATTTTAATTTCCAGACTATTCTAGAGTTGGGAGCCAAAAACGACTCGCCGATGAGCATCGCCATGAAGAACATCAAACACAAACACGGCAAGACGGTCCAGAGGGTCCGCGAAGACAAGAAGGCCCTGGTCAGTTTCAATTTTTTTTTAGGGTCACTAGACCTTGTCAATCTTGTTTTTCTATTTCGTGGGCTAGAAATTGTTTTGTCATCGAAATTTCTCACCGATTCGTTTGTAGGCCGAAGGATCACCGAGCGTGGAAGTAAATCAAAAGAAGAAGAAAGAAGTGACGCGGGACGAGAACTACATACCGCACCAGGCCAGCGATCACATCACAGAGACCGGGTGAGACATTCATTGAGTATATTCGATCGAGAATCCCGAAGAAACTAATACCATTTTCTAAGACTAGGTATTGCATATAACCCATTATGAATTTCCAGCTTATATTGATACATACCCATCTTTTTGTATCAGAATCGTTGAGTAATGGTTTATACGTTTCAGTATGGCGGTGAACTTCTTCGCGGGCGCCAACGCGGCCGAGCTGGACTTAGGCGTTGACAGCGGCGACGCGGCGCGCGCGCAGCGCGGCCAGATGCGCTGGGACAGGAAGCGGAAGAAGATGGTGCACGTTGACGCAGTTAGTACCATCGCCTAAATTAATAACTTGCATATTAATATTTCTAAAAATGTCCGCTAAAGTCGGCATTGTTAACTACATATCAGAACAGGAAGTTAATTGTTGCCGGTCAGTCCAAAATAAAAAACATTACTTTCGCGCTAAACTCTCCAGTAATGTTGCATACAAATGTCACCTTGGTTTTTATTGCCTCGCAAAAGGTGAGAAAAGTAGAGTATACTCCTCGGAGATAAAACTGTATATGTCTTGGGTGCGCTTAAATCCTTCGCTCCACTCAGGATTCAATATCGCGCCCGTGACATAATACAGTGTTTTATCCCCTCGGTGTACAATCTACTATTAATATCGTGACTTCATGACGAATTGGTTGCTTCGTTCGCTTTGTATTGAGTGTTTGATTTGTGCAGGACGGCGGTCGCAAGATGATCCGCACGGAGAGCGGCGGGCGCGTGCCGGCGTCGTACCGCAGCGGGCGCTACGCCGCCTGGCGCAAGCGACACGCGCCCGCAGGCGACGACAACGACGACAACGACGCCACGCCCCTACGGCCCGGTAACTAAATCATTAATCAGTGTATTTGAATTTGAAATGGCCATCCGAACTATCTGACAATACAGTGACGTTTGTGACTGAAACTGCATTGATACTTCTAGTGACATCTTTCGGAAAATTTGTACTTCGCTTGTGCACTTTTGTATAGCGATTGTTTAATTTTGTCTTATTTCGTGGTGAGTAAGTAGTGTAATATGACTACCACGATCAAAAGCTTTCATATTCAGATTCATAATAACGCTGCAGCGGACTTGCATAATACCTGACGATAGTGAATGTTTAGGAAATTCAATCAGATATGGCAAAATTTTTTTTGAAGTGAAAACTTCTTTAACGGCGTCGAGCAGTTTTTGGGATGGGTAAATGTTTAGACTTGCGACAGGTAAGACGTAAGACGGAGGGAGTGTTTCTGCAAGATCGTAATAATACACGTTGATTTCGTCACTCACTCGTAAGCCACGTTTGGCCTAAAAGTATAAGGTGCGGAATAACAGTGCGTTCGCTCCGGTGACCGCGGTTCAAATTTCATGTAGAAAAAGTTTTTCTTGCACGAGTGTGCGTGTGTGTAGTTTTCACTTCTGCCGGCACTCCCGGAGTGCAACCAGTCCGTTTTTATTTAATTGAGTCAAATCATGCAAGTGAATTCTCGATCCACTTCCAGACATCTTATTTATGTCAAATGAACTCAACGGTTGCTCCGCATAGCTAAAAACTTGTTACACGTCGTTTAAGATTGATAGCAGTGCAAGTTGTCAGCAAAAAACCTTGTATAAAAAATGTTATACCATTTTTTATCTCCAGTATCAGAGTTCCGGCCGCACTGGATGAAACACAACGAGGCTCTGGCCAACAAGAAGGCGACGGCGACCTCGCGCGAGTTCCGCGACAAGGGGCAGATCGTGAAGGAGCGCATCCGCAAGGAAAAAGTCAAACAGAAGCTCAAACACAAGCTCAGCAAGTCCAAGAAGAAGGGGAAGAGGAAATGATTATATTTATATGGAAATACATACGTGGTTGTTTTCATTGCTGTGTAAGAATAAAGCTGATGACTGGGTAAAAAACGAAATTCGATTTAGTCTGTCAGCTGCATTATGAAAAAATATTGGACACTTGTTATACTTTCGGCGACTAATAGTCTAAGATCCCTCCATAAAACGACCTTCATCGACCTGGTTAGTGGATGGAAAGTATTTTATATTAAGTAAATGGATTGTCTAAAAAAATTCATTTTCTAAAACTTGACAACCGGAAATTAGGGCTGATTTTTCGCAGACAACTCTATCTATACCACCGTGTTCGTAATTAAATAATCTTTATTTGAATTTAACTTTAATTCATTAATCAAACCGGCGCCAGTCTATAGCATCGATTTACCTGTTTATCTGCCACCCCAAGAGTTGTGACGGGAAAAAAATAGTCAACCTAACATTTGCGTATTCTATGGGCTTCATAGTTTCGATGGGAATGGAATTTGTCTATCTATACTAATATTATAAAGAGGAAAAATTTGATTGTTTGTTTGTTTGTTTGTTTGCATTGAATAGGCTCCGAAACTACTGGACCGATTTTAAAAATTCTTTTGCCGTTAGAAAACTACATTATCACTGAGTGACATAGGCTACTTTTTACCGCGGGAAAATACCTATTCCTACGGGACAATTAATTTATCGCGGGTGAAGCTGCGGACGGAAGGCTAGTTAATCATATTCTGGACTGAATTTTCTTAGACAACCCATTGGCAATATATTTATAGACATATTTAATTGAATATAAAATACTTTTCATCCATTAACCAGCTCGGTGAAGATCGTTTTATGGAGGGATCCTCTACTATAGACAAAAGTCAATGTTCGGGACGTGATGTCAATCTATACATATAAAATTCAAAGTCCTGACTGACTGACTGACTGACTGACTGACTTAACTATATATCAACGCACAGCCCAAACCACTGGACTTAGAGACTTGAAATTTTGCACATAGATACCTTATACAATGTAGGCATCCACTAAGGAAGGATTTTTGGAAATTCCCACGGGATAAGGAAAAAACGGGAATTATATATTCGACTCCGAGTGACGCTATTTCAGTAACTATAATAACTAGACTCTTCAATTTGATACAAAAGTAGGTGATTACAAAACGAAGAAACTAATTTCAGCATATTTGGAAATTCCCACGGGATAAGGAAAAAAACGGGATTTATATATTCAGTTAAACGAAATCCTATCTATATATATATAATTCAAAGGTGACTGACTGACTGACTGACATAGTGATCTATCAACGCACAGCCCAAACCACTGGACGGATCGGGCTGAAATTTGGCATTCAGGTAGATCTTATGACGTAGGCATCCGCTAAGAAAGGATTTTTGGAAATTCCCACGGGATAAGGAAAAAACGGGAATTATATATTCGATTCCGAGTGACGCTATCTCAGTAACTATAAAAAGTAGACTTCAAATTTGATACAAAAGTAGGTGATTACAAAACTAAGAAACTTATTTCAGGATTTTTGGAAATTCCCACGGGATAAGGAAAAAAACAGGATTTATATATTCAGTTTAACGAAATCCTATGAACTATAATTACTAGACTCTTAAAATTTGGCATAGAAGTAGGTGATTATAATAGTAAAATAATGTTTTAATGCTTTTTGGAAATTCCCACGGGATAAAAACGGGATTTATGTATTCAGTTCTACGGGATCGATTTTTCGTTTTACTGGTCGTATAAAATTGAAATTTGGCCTTCAATTTCCCTTGGGGAGTGTAGGGGAGCGCTACAAAAGGATTTCCCGAAATTCCTACGGGAACGGGAAAACCGGGACTTTTCGTTTTCTGGTTGCAGATAGCTGAAATTCGGCATGTATGTTGCTTCGGGAGTGTAGAGGAGCATTAAGAGAGTACCTACTTTCCAAAATTCCCATGGGAACGGGAAAAAAACAGGATTTTACGTTTTACTGGTCGTAGAAAGCTGAAATTTGGCAAGTGGGTTCCTTGGGGAGTGTAGGGGAGCATTATTAGATAATTTTCCAAAATTCTTCTTCTTCGTTCCCGTAAGAATTTCGGGAAATGCTTTATTTGGCGAAATTCTTACGGAAACGGGAAAAACGAAAAGCGGGGGAAAGTTGAAATTTGTCACGTAGGTTTATTCGGGAGTGTAGGGGAACACTAAGAAAGTATTTTCCGAAACGCCCACAGGGACGGGAAAAAACCGGATTTTACGTTTCCAGACGAAACAGCGAAAGAAAGAGACTTAACATTTATAACGTGTGTTTCTTTAAAGGCTTTAAGTGTACTTCGAAAAAACTCCCCAAAATTTCCACGGGAACGGGAAAAAACTTATTTTTTCATTTTACAACTTAGCGCGTACGAAGTCGCGGGCAAAAGCTATTTAGGATGTATTTTAGGACAGCCCTATAGGTTAGGTTAGGTTTGTTTTATAAAAATCCTGCAATATTTACAGTTTCAGAAAAATTAAGGCAGCGGGGCAATGCGGGGGCTGGCTTGCATGCTTGCTTGAGTCCTTGCTTTGCATGCTTGCTTGCATGGGTGCTTACTTGCATACATGCTTGCTTGCACGCTTGCTTGCATGCATGCTTGCATGCTTGCTTGCATGGGTGCTTACTTGCATGCATGCTTGCTTGCACACTTGCTTGCATGCTTGCTTGCTTACTTGCTTGCATGCTTGCTTGCACACTTGCTTGCATGCTTGCTTGCCTGCTTGCATGCCTGCTTGCATGCATGCTTGCATGCTTGCTTGCATGGGTGCTTACTTGCATGCATGCTTGCTTGCCTGTTTGCATGCCTGCTTGCATGGCTGCTTGCATACTTACATGCTTGCATGCCTGTTTGCATGCCTGCTTGCATACTTACATGCTTGAAGGCTTGCATGCCTGCTTGCATACTTGCATGCATGCTTGAAAGCTTGCAGGTTTGGTTGCTCGATTGCTTAATTGCTAGCTTCTTTGAAATGCTCATGGTTCACGCGTGCGAAGCCGCGGGCAAAAGCTAGTTTTAAGTAAAATTTGTATCAAGACGTGACGTTACATTTCAACAAATTTCACATAATACACAATCATGTGTGAGGGAGAGAGATGTGATATACCTAGTTGCTTATTTTAAAAATAATAAAAAAACGAGTTAAAAAATCATGATATATATTTTAAAAAATTAAGATAAACATTATAGTACTTACAATTATCTGTACACGTTGATAAATAACTTGGAATTAGTTTCGACAAAAAATATTAATTTGGACTTTGGATGTAACTGGAACAGTTATATCGTAATCGAAGTATCAAGCGAATTCTATTCTATTTACAATTTTAATTTAACTATAAAACGAATATAATGCGACTATATTAGAGTAAAATATTAAAGGTACATCCGATTTAAGCTATCTACATTTCAATATCCCAACGACGACACGCACACAAAAATACAAAATCGATACATAGCAGTAACTCACAACTCAGATTCATAAATTATAACTAGCCCATTTGGTCAAACGGTCAACACACCTCGCGGCGACAACTACATAACACGTTTCAACGCTGAAAAGACGTCACTTCAAAACCTAGTTTTTTGTTTTTTTTTTTGTATTTTCCGAGCTCTTATTTATCGCTGTTCGACAATCCGTAATAAGTTATACATAAAAGGCTTTCGTAGGTAATAAAATACAGTTAACACGCCATCCCACGTAAGTTTGTATTCTATATTAAATATTTTATAACGATAGGAAACTTTATAAAGTGAATATCAGTGAAATCGTGAATATATCGAAAAATATCAGCGTCTCGTTCTGCACGGGAACCTTTGTAATTTGGCAACTTTCTTCTCACTCTATTCTATACTAAGCTTACGAGTGAATCAGCTTTTTCCAGCTCGCTTCCATCTATTGGCACACAATTTAAAATAAAATCAACGTAATTTAGTGCTTTGTCATTTATTACACGGATCACAAAACAATAGAATTTAGCTATTTTACAAAGGAGATTCGCAAAAAAAGTTGATTCACCTTCATACAAAACAATCGCAACAATCATGAATATTTCCCACAACACATTACTGATGAAAACCAATACTGTCAACAGTTAATATCCACAGTGTACCTTGACAAAAGGATGGCTGTAATTTATCTATTTGTAATCAATTATCATAGTAAAGTGCCTATCTAGCGCCACCTCGCGACTCAAACAACAATCGCCCGTACAACATTCATTCATAACATTACATAAATTTACCATAAGCTTGCTGCCACAATTTTATATTAATTCGACCAATTATTTGGTGTGAGACATGTCTATCTAATTCAAAAATTTCAACAATTTTTCATAATACACATCGCCTGGACCGCCGCGTCTCGAACGCGCGCGCCATTCAATGAGAATCTGCGTTTATAAATTCATTACACATAACTAATTTCAATATACATCGCTAAAACTTAAAACTTTACAAGGATAAGTAACCTAAATCTAAACCACTTTTCATGCTTGAACATCAGTCTTCTCATTGCGAAAATTATCATAATTTTGTTTCTATTTACACATGTATCGAAAGGTACAATTTCTAAGCGTGGAGTGGCTCTGTACATGAGCGTCGTGCGAGAGACACAGCAAACACTGCCAGAAGCGAAACTCACACGGGCACACAACCTTGCACCACAGAAACCTGTAAGCCTATTGTGTAACCACCACCACTTCTTTTTATCAAACGGCATAAAGGTGGTGGTAGGAAGTTAGACAACATGGTTTCTGGATAATCTCATTACCAAAAGATGGTAATGGGGCAATTACACTACTGTGTTCGTAAACTTGTTTCAAACTACTTCGACCAACAAATTTAATCTTCACATTAATCTGTCCGCGGCCGACTACCGTATTCGTTACACTGTCGCGGTCGACTTAGTGTAATTGCCCATTAAATGCGGGAGTTTCACTTCTAGTAGTATTTATTGTACGAAGACTCAAAGCAAGGGTAAGCTATAATGGACGGCTCTGCGCGGCGGCGCGGGAAGTGAACAAGATGGCCGCTGACCGATTATGGCACTATTCGCAGAACTACAGGGGGGGGGGGGGGGGGGGGTGACACGCGACAAGGGCCGGGTCCGAAGCGCGTACAGCCAAGGTCACCAAAATGTATACACACATTATTGCGCCCAGAATGTTGATGCATACATAATTATTTTTATAACTTTCTCTGTAGGTATACATATTGGTGACGTTCAGCTTCACATCAATAGGGGAGCTTCTCAGAACAGTAAGCATGCCTATAATTTGCCTCAACTGGCGCTCTCTACGCCTCTTCAACCGAGTCGGTCAGAAAAGGATACACAGAGGGACGCAAATGCTAGTCTGATTTATGTAGTATTATTAGTAATGAGGTAAAGTGTCTTTGTAAAGACGCTACGGACCCGGTATCATCTACAAACAACTTGGCCAGTACCCAATCTCTTGTAAATCTCTGGAATTTATCAAAAATAGTGATTACAAACTATAACCTATGTGATTCATACTATTCCGGGACTTCCTATGCAACTTTTACTAAAGTCTAATGGGAAAAAACGATTTCGCTTTCAGTCGATTTACAGCTAACCCACTTACTTATTCGTGAAAGTTATTTTCAATCAAAGTTGGGTTACTTGCATACGCAAATATCTAAATAGATACAGATACGAAGAGAGTTAAGATTTTTCAGTACATTTAGTTCGCGAAAACCGAACGTAATCCAAACTCTTGCTATTCTATGATGGTTAAGGTTTTGAATTTATCCGGCGTCAGTTAAAACTAGGAATTCTTTTTTCATGAACATTTCTAACTTGGTAGTTTTTTTATCTGGATCACGATTATAATATCACTTATTTGACAACCCAAACACAGCGGTAATAACAAAATCATAGTTATACAAACAATTTTAGCATTAAATTTGGGTAATAAACCGACTCAGGGCTTGTTTCAACACTGTTCAGTTTCTGATGTCACGAGTGTCAGATATCGATGATGCCATCCCTGTCTGTTTCGCAATAAAAAAGACGTCGAAATACATATATCGAACAAGAACGAAAGATTGTATGTACACACGGCAATATCATCAGGTAAGCACCTACGCACGCTCGCGCCGTATCTATCCTGCTTACCGAATAGCTTTGCTGTGTGTACCTCGCATGCCAAAACCAAAGGCTGACAAACGCGACTCTCGCCGCAAAGCTCTCGACAATTAACTGCGCAAACAGCACCAAAAAGAACTGGAGAATGTTTTCCATCACTAAATTACACACGCCACGTCAAAGTACATTCCCACAATTCCCAAAGCGATCGACGAACTCTTTCTTTCCATCTCGATTCATGTTCTGTGGACGTCACCATAGATATCTGACAGGATAGGAACTTGACAGAGTTTTGCTAAGTGGCCCTAAGGCTCCCATCCCACTCTTCCTTTAGTGGAATCCTTGTCTATGTCCACTATAATCCGGTCGACTAACTAATTTATACAGAGCAATGAAGTCATCAGCATCAATTTAAACGTACAGAGCGACCCAGTGTTCTAATAAAGTCGCTACGTAGTACCTAACTATTCCCCAACTATTGTAAAAATTTACTATTCTAGTCATAGAGCAAACAACCTAATAGAGTGAAAATGCCGCATAATTCCTATGAAATAAATTTAAACCAAGCCGAAATAGACGATAACTGCACTCGCATTAGCCAGCCAAGTCACTACAGTTGGTCAAGCAGTTATGATCGACATGGATAATTAATGTTAGTTTGAACTTTGGCGCGTGTCTAGATCAAAATTCTTATCACTTAGTTAAAGGAAAACAATCGCCAATAACCAGCGCCAGTGTCACATAGATTTCGCATCTATTTCAAACGAATTACAGCGGCCCGTCTGACAGACGCTTTCAATGATGTTAGTATAAATCTGACGCGTCATCATGATCGGACAGCATCTATTGGCACTCTATTCGATTATCTCCCCTGTGCTCGTAGTAGTGTCGGGGGCTAGAGTATCCCGTTGGTGTAGTACTGGTAGTTGTCGTAGAGCCTGGTGGAGAGCGAGTGCAGCGCGTCGCGCACCAGGCGGTCCACGAGCGCCTGCAGCTGCGGCTCCGTGCGGCCCAGGTGGAAGCGCGCGCGGAACGCAGACACCGCCGAGCTACTGCGCAGGCACGCCAGCTGACCACCTGCACACGGAACACTATATGTCATGCTCAATTGAAACACACTCCTCCTGAATAGAATTGGCATTGTTCATTTTTTTTAAGCTGTGCTTTTAACACCTTTATTTGATAAAATGGACTATTTCAAGCAACTAATTTGAATATTATGCTTTTACGTAGCTTTGTTAATTAAATAATAAATATTTTTTTGCTGTTTGATAATTCGTGAATTTAGACAGAATCCCAATCGCCTTCGTTCGGCTGGCTATAAAAAAAACGGCTTTGTCTATGGTTTTGTTAGATTTGACAGTGACACGTGACAGTTGCCATAGCCAAACTTTTTTTTTCATTTTTGTGGCAAACATTCGATGCTGGATTCTGTCTAAAAACCCGGTCGTTCGGTCAAACAAAGGTTCAAAGTACTTTTACAAAAATATCTGCAATCATAAAGTATTTTTGAAATCGGACAAGATAAATCGGATAATTGATGGTTTTCCTCGAAATGGTTTTCGAATTGGAGCACACTAAAAAAAATGAACAATGCCAATTAGGCAGAAGGAAAAATGCCTACTAATATTATAAATGCGGAAGTAACCGTCTGTTACGCTATTTTATTGAATCAGGCGTTACTTTGCAAGTCCATTTCAATGAACAAAAAATTTACCTTGCTACTCCGCTGCTCACGTGCAAGATGATGTACGACGTTGGTTTGCATGTGTAACAGTTGTGCTATTAAACTTTGATAATGATCCCGTAGAGGGACCGAAACGCGTCAGTGTTTGTGTGGTGTAAGGGATAATTAAGTTTGTGGGATTTATATGTGTTTTATTGGCAGTAGTGGATGGAAGGATTGCATGAACAACATATATATTTCACACAGGCTTGGTTATCTACCACGTGACTAGCGGAGTAGCAAGGTAATTTTTTGTTTATTGTCTGTTACGCTTTCAAAAAATCAAAATTTATTTTTGCAAATTGTCCACCACATCTCTTTTACATGTCTTCTTTGAAGCTACCAGCGCCAAGACCATCATCGGCTTACACGCCTAAACCACTAAATCGATTTTAATCAACTTTGGTGCAGAGATAATTTCAGTCCCGGGGAAGAACATTGAATAATTTTTATCCCGGAAAATTACATAGCTCCTGCGGGATAGCCAATTACGCGCAGACGAAGTCACAAGCGACCGCTAGCGGTTCCATATAGGGCAATTTTTTAAATATCAGTTCTGAATTTGAGTCTAAACCCGGTCCAATGTAGATATCTTAAGTTGAAAGTTTTTCAATATTGAATTACAGGTTTTTAACTAATATTTAATTTCAGTCGTCGGGTTCTCGGATGTTCGGGGGTTATTCTATATCGTGCTGCGTGCACTCACTCATGCGCATAAGCTCGACGAGGTGTATGATCTGGTCGCAGTGCTTGCGCGCGGCGATGAGCCCGCGCAGCATGAGGATCTTGAAGTAGCCGAACATGTCCGAGCTCTCGCCGTCCATCACCTCCACGCACTCCGCGGTCAGCTGCGACAACAACACACACACATGTACATTCCGAACACCATCAAACAGATCTACACCGACAAATCACGTCGTAAACGCCACGTTTAACATGATTGTGGGCGTATTGGCGGTAAGGGGAATCAAAATACTGATTTGCCTGATTGCCCGCCGCATCGCCTATTTATAACATGTTTCCTAAGGTCCATTTCCTCGATGGGCTTTTACCATCAGCACGGGAACAGAAGAAAAAACAATTTTATTTTTTAATGAAATATGTTGGCACTTGATGGTAAATTACCATAGTCACCTTCGACACTAGAGGGTTGCAGATGCGTTCCCAGTCTAGAGGGCTGAGATGGAATAAAACATTAGCCAAGCGCAAGCACTGCTGTTTGGCGGCAAATTTAGCAAATAAGATGATGCCTAGAGATCCAAAAAGACGCAAAAAGATCAGATTTAAGATCCGTACTGTATTTGATATCAATTTACCTTGAATGGTGAACTTTCGAATCCAAGGTTTTTCGGTGAGATTGAGAATATGAATCCGAAGTCTATGTGGATGATGTGGCCAGCGCTGTCCAGCAGAATATTACCGTTGTGCCTGAAAACAAAACAGAGGTTTCGTTAAGATCAGTATTTTTGCATTGATAAAAATTACTTCAGTGGCAGAAAAAAAACCATGCCTAGAAAACATTCACCTTTTTCCTGGTCTTGCGTAATATTTCCCGTGTTTCCGTTTTCAGCAGGCCCTGGCCGACTTATTTAGATACTTGACATGTCTTTTTTTGGTCAATGTCAAGCATGCGACACGCCTAAGCGTGAGTTGCATGAAGTTACTTCAACAAGAACTTTGAAACTAACTATAACCGACGATTATTGACAGAAAGCCTACGTAAAATAATGTAAAGTAACTCCATGTGACTCACCCCAAGACCAGGTTAATAAGAAGTAAATAAAAAAAACTGTTGGAAAAATGAAAATATTTCGTTCGCAACGCCATCTCCGGTGGCATAACAGAAACTGTTAAATTCTAGTTTATAAAGCTCGTCCAGACCTGTCCTTGAGCTGAAGCAGGTAGCTGGTGAGCGCGTAGGCGGCGGCGGACTGCACGAAGTTGTTCTGCGCGCGCAGGAAGCCCTCGCTGGTGCTCGGCCCGTGCTCGAGCTCGAGCCACGCGCGCAGCGAGCGCCCCGACTGCTTCTTGATCTGGTGCAGCGACACCGAGTTCAGCACCTGCACACACAAACGTCACTCACACCCACCGTCTTTTGCTTCTATCCCTACACCAGTTATAAGACTTGTCTTCGAATTTTTTCAGTCAGTACCGTATCATAAATAACTGATTCTTGTCGCTGAGCGCCATCTGTTTCAACACTATTCCAAACTCCCGTAGAACGCCTCTTGCTCACCAAAGCCTGGGTTCCAACGGGTTCACCATAAAAATAAACACAAAAATTGAGAAGTAAACTCTATTCATTGACAGTAGGTAGACGGGCCAATTTTTCTTCTGTTTTGATCAGTGACGGTCTCTTAGGTTTCGCCTGCCTAGATCCTTCAAGAATCTCGCAAGGGCAATCTCCATGACTATCGAGTAACCAAATACCCTTTGGTCTACCGGACTGGAAGATTCTTCCATCGATCGTTCTACGCTAGTCGCCCGTTTCGACGTTGATTCTAAATGGTTATGAACTTACGAAAAGCCCAACAGCTGCATCAGCTTCAACTCTATACAGATTAAGCGGAATCCGCTCTAGTCTTTTGCAAGTCGTAGGGTCCTACCACAAGATATCGTATAACCCTGCCGCCATGCAGCTGCCAGTGTACTGACCGGCTGTATGAGGCCCGACTCCCTGTCCAGGCACAGTATCTCGTAGGGGTGCAGCTTGAGCGGCACGCGCTCCAGGTCCCACACGGCCTGCAGGCGGCGCAGCAGCTGCGCGGCCAGCATCTCCTGGCGCAGGTCGTCGCCCACCTTCACGATGCAGCCCAGCAGCCGCCAGCCCGCCAGCGAGCCGTACGGGGACGACGAGCGCATGCGCGCCAGCTTAGAGTCCCACGACTCCTGCAACATCCACAGGACAGCAGTTAGTGTGCGAGTCGAGTAACAAGGGGTGTATGTGATAGATAGTGTGTGTGTGTGTGTGTGTGTGTGTGCGTGTACCTTGAGCGCGAGCGCGGAAGGGTCGTGGGGGTCGTGGCTCCAGGTGTTGGGCGGCGGCGCGGCGGTGGCGTCGGCCAGGCGGCGCCGCACGTCGCCCGCGCCCACCGCCAGCGACTCGCGCGACCCGCAAGACGACAGCGACAACGCCGACGCGCCCGACATCTGGCCACACACATTACACTGTAAACTTCGCGGACTCGATCGAGACCGGAGAAGATGAGCTTTGGCCGCTCGTGTCGAGCTCGAGCGAGTGCGATTGCAACCATATTGATTATGCTGAGCCTCAGCCCGAAGCTCGGTCTCGGTACCGTCTTTAGTTTTCGTAAAAAACACCGTCAAGATAATCTTTTTCAATATTTACTGACAAGTTAATGACGTAAGAACGCTGAATGCTGACCTATTTTAGGAAAGTTAAGTTAGAAAGCTTCCATAAACCCATTCGTATGCTTCACTCGTGACGTTCAAAAATTAACAAATCAAACCTTGCAGCGAGTGCGCTCTAGGTATCAAACCTCGTCATCCACCACACACAAATTTACAAAAATAACAACTATCAAGAAACTCTTCGCAGCTCTCGGATACACGTCTACTTGAGGATTTCTCCTTCTTTTTCCTAAACTTAGGAGACGACTCCTACTTTCACCTCCACCTCGTCCATGAATGTTCTTGGCCTTCATCTCTTCCGCTCTTCAACCTATTCTCCTTAGCCTATAACAATCGTAATTAAAAAGTAGCAACCTGCGAGACACTATCGGCGGCGGGCGCCCTGGCGGCGTACTGGCCGAGCTCGTCGTCGTCGTGGCTCCAGCAGTCGCTGGCGTCGTTGTCGTCGAGCGCGGAGTAGAGCGAGAGCGCGGGCCACTCGGGCACGAGGTTCTCCTCGCTCTTGGTGTGCCGGATGGGCGGCGAGTGCGGCGCGGGCGGCGCCGGCGGCAGCAGCCGCGGCGGCAGCGGCGAGTGGCCCTCCGTCTCCAGCACCTCCACGTACATTATGTACGGCGCCTGGAACCACAGTTCCATCATCAGACCTACCTTTGTATCATTTGCTGACCCAATGACCAGAGAACTTAACCATGAAGTTTGAGGTCGAGGTTGGACATCTATCTATTAATGATATTATCAGGCGTTGCTCTAAATTGGGGACGTTTTGACAAAAGGTCAGGTCAAGTGTACACTAAACCGACAATGATTGATTCTATGAAATGATTAATGAATGTGGATGAAGCGAAAGAGCTGAGTCTAATCAAGTGGAACTAATTAATTTCTGCCTACTACCCATACCCCATAGAAATCGCCCTCCATAAGCATATAACTTATACAGGAATCGATGCATCGTAATGCAAAAGCTTTTTTTCGTATTTCTTTAGAATTAGCCCCTGATCGTACGTCACCTAGAATTAACAATCGGCAACACCTGACAAAATGCCAACGTGAAAATATAACATAAATTTATGTAGGATTTATGTAGTTTTTCGCCGCAAACTCGCTCGCATGGATAACGTTGTGAAGCGTATCCTACGCCTCGGGACTAAATTGAATGGCAATAGGCATATTAAAATGATAACTTTAGGTCAGACCTCGCCTCACTTAAAAAGTTTGCTGTCAAAATAATAGTATTCATGCAGTGTAATCAATGCATTCATTATTACACATACTTTTTTAACAAAAATAAACAGAACATTCATATATCGACACACAATTCGTAATAATACCTATTGTAGGGGCATCACCTTGCTCCGACACATTACTAGGTATTTACAAGACCGTATCTGTGAGCATTATGAGCAATAATAATAGACAACAACACAATATCTTGTGTTGAACTCAACACACTAAGGAAATAGCACTAACGTGTTGACTATGATTAACCACATAATTCCGCAGGTAATAATTATGAGGAAGATGAGGAAATACATCTTGTATTGTATGCACACAGCAACAATGCAAGAAATGCTTTCCTGTTGAAGCGCTCAAGGTCGATTTATAGCACTTAGGATGTGATAAAATGACATAAAGCGCACAGTCATTGCACATAATGCAACGGGAATGAGATAAGAATTAAGACTATAATACTCAACAAAAACAAAACAACCCGACTGCAAAAGCATCTAGCTGAAAAACTCTTAGCAGTAACGCTATCTGCAATCATTTAGTGTTGCGATTGCGAGTGTCCATTTGTGATGGTGTTGACTTACCATCATGTGACTCATTTGCAACCCTATTTCATATAAAAAAGGCAAAAGATGCATCAACTGTAAAGAACTGGTTGATCACCGAATTACCGCAACCCAACTTTGCCCGTTTTAGTACCGTGCACAAAACCACATCGTCAATCGTCAACGGAACTCATTAAATGGCAAGTTATGGATCCAAGTCCACTCAACGTCTAGTGCAGCGATAATTAACCTTTTTTTTCATAAAGGACTGTAGTATAACGGAACGCAGCCTAGTAACCCCTCTCCCTCTAACGGCCCCTCTCGCTCTTCTTGATACGGGAACACGGGTGACAGATTTAAAGCGATCTCGTTAATATTAAAATACTATTTGTAACAAGATTTTATAATAAATAAACCCTTGAAGTCCTCGCACACACTCTTATTATTTAGAACAATACAAGGACCACTAATAAAAAACGTAATTCAAAAATAAATAAGTTTATACTACATAGTTTATAGTTTTATACTTTAATGAAAAAAAAACTAGTCACGCCCAAAGTTACCCCGATGGGAGTGAAATTTAAAATGTTTTACAATACATTTAAGTGTAATTAACTCCGTTTCTTCAGTACGGCGTCAGTTTATGGAATATTTTTTTACTTAAACCATTTTTTTAGCCTACAAAAAGGCCTTTTAAAAAGGTTACTAACCCCAAGAGCTAGGCTCCTGAATAAGACCAGGCTTGGGAGCTAAAGAACTAAAACCTGTCTGTAGACGTCAAAAGTCGATGCGACCATTTAAAAAGGGGCTAAAAGGCTCGAGTCTTTTGGAACATCAGAAAGGCGCTGCGGTCCGCAGGTTGAGTATCGCTGATCTAGTGGCTATAGCGAGAGGCGTGAACGGTATCGGAGCCCGATCAGCGAAGGCCGCCCGCTCGAATCAGTGTTGCCAACTCCAAAAGATCCAAGTCGCTAAAAGCAACGTCTAAAGTCACTAGAAAATCGCTAAATATTTTTGCCCTACAAACACATTTTAGGCCATTCAGCAATTAAAGATTGAGAAATTATTGAAAAAGTAAGCAAAAGTAACTATTAATCTTAACTGTTAAGAATAGCAAAAGTGAAGTGACCCAAAATGTGGCCAGTCGCCAAGACCTAAACAAACAGTCACCATTTCTAGCGACAAAGACGCTAAATTGGCAACACTCTTCCATACGACTCGACTTTGTGGTGCCGTGAAAGGAGTAACCGACCATTTCCGTGGTAAGCTCAGTAAAGCGGTAAAAGGTGGTTTAGAACGGATTAAGTTAGTAATTTAGAGACGCAAAGCACGTAGGCAGGACAGGAGTTGCTATATAGTAGCTTATTATAGATGTTGCCCGCGCCAGTTTCTAAGCTTTTAGACCTTCCCTGGACTTCCAGAAACATTTCAAAACCAAAATTAGCAAAATTGGTCTAGCCGTTTTCAGGTTTTAGCCAGACTAACGAATAGCAATTCATTTTTATCTCTACAGAATGTCTACGAACCACGGCTAGAAAACCTGCTTTCAAATAAAAAAACCGCATCTAACTGTTCACCCGTTTAATAGCTGCAGTGCCAGAGATAGACACACCCATAGATCAAATTTATATAATACCCCTTTTTCCGTTAGGGGTAAAAAACAAACCAAAACACAAATGCAATTTTAATAACAATAATGCGCATACAATTTTGCTACAGACAGGAGAAAATGCGGGTTGCCTCCTAAGCGTCATAAACCATTTTAAGTTATATTCTGTATCATCACTACATAGTATAAAATAAAGTCGCTTTCTCTGTCCCTATGTCCCTTTGTATGCTTATATCTTCAAAACTACACAACGGATTTTGATGCGGTTTTTTTAATAGATAGAGTGATTCAAGAGGAAGGTTTTTATGTATAATTCTACGCAGACGAAGTCGCGGGCAAAAGCTAGTTTAGTATAAAGTATAACCAACGGAAAAACGCCTTTCATTAAAAAATGTATTATTCAATTGTAAAATTAGTTTATTATTATTATGATTATGGTCATTGCTACTGTGTTAATAACTGCATTATTATTTTTTAGAGGAGCGGGATCTCCTGTCACAGGTATATTCATATACCTACTAGGAGGTCTCTAACACTCTTATTATGACTTGTTGGATATTGCAATAAATATATTTTCATTTTCATTTTTCATGTAGTATGCATATTTCGTGTAAGTAGAGCCTTGACGATGTTACGATATTCCCTAATCAAATCCGTTGACTGTGAATGAACATTTTAACTCTTAAATCGATACTAAATTGTTGTCGTTGTTAAGTTGCAAGAGAAATGACGGAAGATTTTCCTAGACCTGGAGCACGATTCTTGAAAACACATCACTCGAAAGTGGTATAAATCCGTTTATACCTTCAAAACTACAGCTCAAATCAAATTTTTGACTAGTTCACAAGATTAATGAGAGCCGTAAGTATCTTCTAAGCTACTCGTATTTCGAATTCAGCACATTTTTTCACCTCTTTTGAGTGGTATTTTCACAAATGAGCTTTCAAAAATCGCGGCAGACAGACAGACACAAATCACGCCTCCATCCCTTACGGGGTAGACAGAGCCTAAGGTAACAAGACCCAAAGACCACGTTTAGCATGATTGCGGGCGTATAGGTGGAAAGGGGAATCAAAATAGTGATGGGTTGCATCGCCTATAACATGATTCCTGTTTTCGTTCATTTCCTCGATGGGCTTTTACCATCTGCGCGGAAAGAGAAGCAACTGGTACATTCTATGTTTTTCCTTTGCTCCCAGACCAGCATGGAGGACAAAAAATCGGAGCCTTGAGCGTATTTATTTATGTTGTGCAAGGAAGGAAGGGCGTATTTTTTCTGCATTCTAGGTGGAAGGAAAGGCCTCTGTTTTCCTCGTATGTTTGTTAACTCTCACGTGACCGCATTTTATACAATACTAGCTTCTGCCCGCGACTTCGTCTGCGTAGAATTATACATAAAAACCTTCCTCTTGAATCACTCTATCTATTAAAGAAAACCGATTTGTGTAGTTTTGAAGATATAAGCATACATAGGGACATAGGGACAGAGAAAGCGACTTTGTTTTATACTATACATGTATACACTTAACTGACAACGGGACCTCTAAAACGTGGCCCATAGTGCCACAGCCACCGGTTAATAAAGCGTACCTAGATATACAAACATACGTTCACAAATCACGTCTTTATCCCTTACGGGGTAGACTGAGGCTAAGGTAACAAGACCTACAGGCTAGCAAGATTGTGAACGTGTAGGTGGAAAATGGAATCAAAATAGTGACGGGTCGCTATGCGCATCGCCTACAACATGATTCCTATGATTTTCGCCCATTCCCTCAACGGGCTTTTACCATCTGCGCGGGAAGAGAAGCAACTGGTGCATTCTGTTTTTTCTTTGCTCCGAGACCAGCATGGAAACATTAGACTTACCTAGATATTACTTAAGCAAATGTGACTATAATGCTAATGTTAAAGATAAAACTTTAAAAATAAAAAAGTTAAAAATACCCTTACACGACTCCCATTTTCCAACTGATTTACATTATAATCTACGCATGCTGTTTTCGATGTATAATGTAGAAATCAAACCTAAGAAAAATGATTTAAAACAATATATACATACATAAATCACGTCCTTATCCCTTACAGGGTAGACAGAGCCTGAGATAACAAGACCTAAAGACCACGTTTAGCATGATTGTGGACGTAAGGATAGAAAGGGGAATCAAATTTTAACGACCGGATAGCCTAGTGGTTAGTGACCCTGACTAAGAAGCTAGAGGTCCCGGGTTCGAATCCCGGTAGGGGCAGACAGTTGTATGATGAATACGAATGTTTGCGCCCGAGTCATGGATGTTGTGTGTATTTATTCTACATTATATAAGTATGTTTATCCGTTGCCTGGTACCCATAGTACAAGCTTTGCTTAGTTTGGGGCTGGGTCAATTGGTGTAATTTGTCCCAAGATATTTATTTATTTATTTAAATAATAAATGAAATAAAATCATTTCGCGTAATGAGAAACACCATCAGCCATTCATTATTACAGAATAAAAAACGCAATGCAACTGGCAAGCTGCTTATCGCTTAATCAATGTAATAAATAAAACCAGGGGTATTCCGGGTCACACTGTAATAAATAATGTTACGCGCAATGATTCGGTACAATCGTAATTTGCATATTGGGCAATATCAAGGTTATGATAATGATAAGTAATAGAATACAGTCAGTGTTGGATATATCGTAGCGACAAAAAGTGGTCAAATATACTGAAACACATTTTATACCCTTGACACAGAGTTTTATACCAATGTGCTTTCTAGTTCCCAATTTTTCTTTTGTCAACGAAATTGCAACTTCGTGATTTGTGCCCTATCGTACTAATTACATCAGATTTTTCCCCGTAATTAGACTATTATGTATACATTCGACGCTGTCTCAACAAGGGTGACCGCCAATATCTTTCAGAAAAGCTAGAATACGAGCTGTCTCGATTGTCGCACAACTGCAAAATTTGGACCACTGGCCAAAAGTCTTAAAACATTAAACACATGGTAACCCTATTTACAACTCTTTATAGATTACACGTGATATAATACACGAGTATGTACATGACACTGCAGCGAGAGTGGAAAAGCAGGCTCTATCTACACATGGAAAGTAATGTAGTAAGAAACATTAGAAAGGCAAGAGCCAACGTACAGTCAAGCGCACAACAAGTGCATTGTCACTCGGAAATTTTAAATATCAAACTGCCCTAGTATTGTTGTTTACTGCAACAAAGTACTAAGTGTTCAGCTACTTTTGAACTGGACTGTGATTGCCTAATATCGTAGGACGATAGAACTAGCGCCCACATACGGTACCATAATCTGGTGAAGGTCGCGGGAGTACGCTGGTTGAGAGCCGCGCAAGACCAGTTTTTATGACATCTTTTTGCTGATGATGATGATGATGATAGATAGAACTCTTCACTTCCACTACAAAGAACGTCAAGATTGTGCCGTGCAATTGTTTTCTGTCGGGTTCGTTTACTTTTTAAATTCATCTAACCTAATCTAACCTGTTCACAAAAGATTTATAGACACCTGTCTAACAAAAGTGAAAAATTAAATAGCGCAGTCATATTGAGTACACAATTAATCATAATGTTTTCTGTTCGTTCCTAATGTTATCGAATGACATTCAAAAATAATTAATGAATTAAATGGTGTTGGCGTTACTTTGTTGACATTCATAAATCATAATCTATTAGGAAATGGGTACTTGGGTAAGCGCCTAGCTAATTTACAAGACCATGCCTGGTTAACCTGGTTTCACGGAGTAGGACAAATAAACTTATAAATACTCCACAGCTAGCACAAGAGCGCGCACGAGAGCCGTGTTGCGCTACAAAGACTACCCGTCACTTTCTAGAACGAACAGTAAGAAGGTAGTCTATCCTGCCATTTTTATGAAATTTAAAATCGATGCCATGGTTCCTAAGAACAGATTCCTTTATCTATACTAATATTATAAAGAGGAAAGATTTGTACCTATTTTTGTATGTTTGTAATGAATAGGCTCAAAAAGTACTGGGCCGATCTGGATGAAATTTGGAACATAGATAGATTATAGTCTGGAATAACACATAGGCTACTTTTTATCCCGGAAAATTGCGTGATTCCCGCGGGATAGCGATAAACGAATTCTACGCAGACGAAGTTGCGGGCAACTGCTATCTCTTATAAATTTCTGACTTCTCCCTACTCACCCGTTTGGATTGATCATCCTGTATGCTCATACGCATGTCCCACTGCTGGACACGGACACAAACCTATTCACAGGATGGGGCGGATTGGGTACGAAGTATGAACCCACGACCCTTAGCTCGAGATGCCCTAGGTTAGTGACATGCTTTTGCCTTAACCTATTAGGACTGGGTCAGTATAGAGTTACATTAGCCTCAATGAAGTTCACACACTCCAATAACCAACTTATTTACGTCCTCGGCGGTCATGTTCCATTAAATATTCAGTAATTACTAAAATAATGTAGGTACAGACGATTTTCGATTTTTAGAGCTATCTATGTATTATCTATGCATGTATCTATGAATCTGAACTCGACTGTATTGTCGACGTCGTAGACGGCACCGATACATCTGAAGCGACTTTACTATGTGAAAAAGTAGAATTTCAAAATAAATTCAGCTCCAATACGAGATGATATCTAAACTTTGGCCACAAGGTAGTAACTTTAATCGTCTATGTATTTTTGTCAAAACCTTTGAAAAAAGTCATGTTTCACATCAATATGTATGTACTTTGAAGCCCACCGGGTTAAATTCATTAATATTTAGTAAGATTATCGAATTTAAGACGAGAATTTTTTAAATGTAGAGACGTCATGTGTGGCCATAGATAATATAGATATTAAAGAGCCTCAATTCTGACTTCCAAGAAAACTATATTGCTTTGAGGAAAATAAATAAGACGTAGCAAATAATGTCGAGGTTATAATTTATGTTGTATGAGCCATCATAAAATACTATCATTGAAATTAATATCACGACCAAAGAACCGTTTAAAGGTAGTGAACTAAGTTTACTCGTAGACAAGATAATGTTCATGAGTTGTAACTTAGAAACTTTACTAATCACGAAAACGAAAGAATTCAACCGAAAAGCTAAGGCGGTTGCACTCGATTTTTTTTATCTAACCCCCGAAATCAAGAATGGTCTGTATCTTGGAAATGATAATCTAAACCTAACTTTACGATTCGCAATAAAGGCTTTGTTTTTTTTTTCGTGTTTGTAAATAATGGTCATTTGTGGACCAATTTAACCAACTTTACGAAAATATTTCGTAAAAAAGTATGGCATTAAACGTGGATTCTTAAAAGGGATCATTTAAAAATGGTCAGCACCGAAACCCCAGTATAATCATCCAAATTATGTAGCCCTCTCCCAGACCATTTCTCACCTGAAAGACCAAAGGGTATTTGAATAACATACCTTATCTTTGCTGTTGAGCACGGCGGCAGCCTGTGAGGGTATCCTCAGGACGTGGTGCGGCCGCTGGTGGAGGGGCAGCCAGACCCTGGCCGGAAGGTTGAGGTCTAAGGACGCCAGCTCGGCTCGCAAACGCCCATTCCTCCTCTCCTTGTCTTGGACGCCCGCCAGCCGCCTCCCGATGCTCGTGAGAGCGTTGAGGAACTGTCGACAAAGATGATGACCATATTAAATAGTTTACTTTGACAATAGATTACAAGTTAATTGAAAGCGCGTTTAATTTTAACATTAGGTATAAACTTTTATGTTAGTGTTGACGCAGAAAAATAAATCACGATTTTTTTCTACACGTAGCAAAGTAGAAATAAAAAAAATGTTTAATGCGCACTCTATTCAGTGTAGCAACGAAATGTATAGCCCGACATAAAAGTCAAGAAATGGAACTAACTTTATTTTTTCCTTGCAACACACTACTAGCTGTCAGTGCCGGTACAAGAAATGTCAAAGTTGAGGGTTGAAACTCATTTCGTTATTATTTTTGCATCTTAATAGTGTTTTTTCATCGAATAGTGTGTGAAAATGAGCAAAACGCTTCGTAGTTGTGCTAGAGAGGTAATTTATAGCGTATATAGATGTTGTCTCGCAGAAAGCGAAGCAAAAACTATCTTGACCTCACTTGACGATGTTTACCGAAGAACGTCCTTATATGACAGGGTGGTAACGGTTTATTTTTAGTATTTTGAGTAGAATTAGATGTTTTTGAAATAGTCTATGTAGTTACAAATATAAAATTTTCAGTAATTCAGTGTTGTTTCTGGTGGTTAAATTTGAAAAAGTTGAGGTTATAATTTTGTTTACAAAATACGTAGTGTGCACTTGACGTTTGTGAGATGTGTTGATACTTGCTATGTGATACAATGTATTACGGAAATATTTCGATTAATTTGTAATTGTATACACTTAGATAGCTACATATTGACTTTTAAAATATTTTATGGTGTTTTATGTGATATTCAGGTAAATCGGCCAGTTCAGTGAGGAGAATTGTTAAAGAAGGGGTGCAGAATAATGCTGTTTTTTATACGCTGATGATGAATAAAATAAGTGACAAAAATGTCGTTTTATTTGTTAAAAATGTATGCTATTTTGTTTGCAAGTTAAGTTTGTCCCACTTCTAGTGATCAGATTGACTTGAAATTTGGTGGGTATAGGATTTATTAAAACAACACTCATATCCCTTAAAGAGGGGCTTTATCCAAGTGAGCGTAGTCACGGGCAAAACAAAAGCTAGTACATTAAGTAAAGTATCAATATTTTTTCGTCGTACTATATGGTGTTGCTACAGGTGCGACAGTGGCGCCCCTATTAATTTCTTGACTTTTATGTCGGGCTATATGCGTCAGTGTAACAAGTCGACGGCATCCATAATAATATTAGTATTTGCCCTACAACTTATCACCTACCATATACTTTTATCACATACATATTTGATCTTGCGTTGGCTCCATCTAAATATAAGACGATACGAAACATCAGCCTAGGTAACTCTGACTGGGTATTTCTTAGATCAGATATTTCTTAAACTGGATTTAATGTTAGACGATTGCATAGTAATCTTTCATAACTTTCTCAAGTAATAAAATACATATGTAACTTTTTGACGACAAAAAATTAAAACCATTTTTTTATTGATTTTCATTGCATTGTCATCTCGTCCACACATGTATACCAAATTTCAAGCCTATCATACTAGAAATGTTTAAAAACTTGTTGAAGCAGGCAACTTTCATATACGCACTTACAAGCACTAAGATAAAAGTTTGTAAACGCCATAATAATATAACGTTGTGTCATTTAACGATGATGGTAATTTAACAATTAACGACCCAGCCGGCACCGTGCGGCCTAGAAATATCCAGGTCACTGTTATAGCTGCCATACAGTTTACACTACAGCCAGGCATTAACCTTTTATTGATCTGTGGTATCTGTGTTTAATTGTCAATAAAAAGAGCTTAAACACCATAAGAACGGTTCCTGGAAATAAAAAAAATTCTTCAAGTAGGTCGCAAGAGCTCTTTTATTACACGTGTTTTCTTGATACTACCAGCGCTCACGGAAAGACCATCATTGCCAAGAATGCGCCGCAAGAAACTCGGCAGACCGACTTATTTCTAAGCATTAAATAGGTATTCTTCAAACTAACATTTTGCTAGACTTGTAGCTTTACTGGCCCACTTAATTTACTAAGAAATTATTTAAAAATCTTATCAATTTAATATTTCCAAACATAAAAATATTTGCAATCTGGTATTGCGGGTGTGCACGAGTGACAGTGCTGGTGACCATCAGGTGAGCTACTCGATCGTTTTCCACTACATTTTACATAAAATCCGCCTTGATACTCGTATGTATAACATCTGTCTCACGGTAGTTTTATTTGAAAATATTACAAGCCGTTTTTTACCCTCTTCCAATAATCCGACCAACTTGCATTATGATTCGTGTGAAATCTAAAAATAATGAAGCACGGTAAACAAAGAGAGGAAAACATTTTTTTATCTAAAAGTTATTAAAACAGCTACGACGAGCAAAGCTATATTGACTTTCATTGCCAGCATGTGTTAGTTCAATATGGCGTGTGAACACTTAGTAAATGAATAGTAATAATTTTAATAACAGTAATGTACATGTACAGGTCTACGAGTTTTTAGACATTGACATACGTGGCATCGCATTTTGAACCTAAATATATTATAGTCTTCGGTATAGTAAAGAAGTTTTCAATAACTTTTTCTATGATATTTATTACTAATCATCAAATAACCCACTTTTCGTGTCCTACCTTGTCTTTACAGTCCGAAACAAAGTAGCGTAGCTCCCTCCACGCTGTCAGTATTTATACTACGCTTAGATCTTTTAAACTACGCAACAGATTTTAATGCGGTTTTTATCAATATAGAGTTATGCGTATAGTTTAATAACCTGTGTGAAGCCAGGCGGGTTGCTAGTAGTATATAAGAAAATATTCATATTACTCTTAGCGCACATAGCAACAAAGAGTCTTGGCAGCACTACACACATGTGGAATAAAACATTTCGGAAACGTTTCCGTGCATGCGTTACGACTGGATAAAGTAATAAAGAATACAATCTCCAACGCAGCTCACGTTCAGTCGCAACGAAGGACTTGTTGCTCGCTCACGAGCGCTTTGTCACGACTATGTAGGCGAAGCTAATGGTATTAATGGAAACATACTGCGCTATAAATGAAACACGAGCTTTATTATAAAGAAATCTTAGAAACAAACAGGTCCCAAAGTTAGCCTTAAGGATATCATGCGAGAATGCTAGTGCATGTGACGAACGACAACTAAATAAGTATTAATCGAAGCTAAACAGACGTACCTGCATCGCACGTTTGGCTACGGAGTAACCACAAAGTAGCAAAGTAACTGTTTAGTTCGTTAAGTAATTTTAATTTTGTGATCTTTTATAATTCTGCTATTTAGGCACAAATTCAAGAGTACTAATTCTTTAGCTAATATAATACTGTCCTCCAGTGGCGTGGCGTCAAGTATATCAGAAGGCAAGCCGAAGGGTACTTAACTAGCCTTTTCCTCTAATTCTGCGCAATAAAAGTGCCCAACTGCCTTAAAATAGGCAAGCCGGTGTGAATCGAGTTTTATGGACGCCACTCCACTGCTGTCCGCAGTTACAGTAATATTGCCCAAACTTATTTAAGCGTGTCACCTTAGGCTCTGTCTACCCCGTAAGGGATAAAGACGTGACTTGTGTATGTATGTATGTATGTATGTATTTAAGCGACGTAAATTCACAAGCACTATGCGGGCGGCTTGCGCAGCGTAGAGATAAATGACATCGTTAAATCTGCGTTTAGGATGACAGTTCCATTCATTTTGACACTACATAACCTTGGATTAGCTCTACTTTAAAGTAAGCTATCCGAGACTGTCTACCTAGTAGTAAACACTGTTAACAGTCTAGTCTAACCTAACATGAAAGCACGAAACATCGTCCTATTGTTTACCGACTTATGGACTCTTGTCCTTTATCCTGTGGCATGGACATCTTATTTTAGTATGTAATACATTCATTAGTCTCGTCTACACGTTCAGAACCGGTAAACAGATCCTTTATATCACGTTTTACTAAGCAGTAACCTTCGCAATTTAATATAACCGTAAGTATCACATTGGGTGTAATGTTACATTGTTATTAGGAGCTTTAATACATGTTAGGAGGTTCTTAGAGGCCAATTGTAAGAGAAACCATTTTGGTCAAAGAATAACTATTTCGCAGAAGCGGCAATTTGAGCTTATTACACTATTATATCTACTAATATAAAATGATACTAAACAAATTAGATAATGATTGACATTTTGCGCTTTCTTGCTTATCGCTTCCAAATCTACTGAGTACGACATGCGTTGCATGTTATGGTATGGAATAAATGACCGCTAGTCACCGTGTCGTCATGGCACACATTTCACACATTGGATTTTTATAACATCACACACTACCTACTCGTAAGAGGTAAAAATCTGTAAGTGAAAAACTAGCGCTTGAATTTTTTTGACTAGATATTTACAACGATTTAGAGCTGTAATTTTCTACTACTTTACAAATATTAGCGACACTGATTGGACTACAATGGATAGTAGACAGTCATGATGCTATAGTAAACAAACCTTTCGGTCGTCTAACGTTTTAAAAACACACAACTTCTATTTGTGTCATTTTATAACAGCATACAGTTCACAAATTTAATTTAATTTATTAAATTTTACAAGGCGTGAACTTCAATAACAACTATCGCGCGCCTCGCCTTTGGAAGGCACGGGTATTTCAATTAACATTCAGTCAGAGAGCTACTCTGAAATTCTAAATTTGAAGTTCGTATCATCCCTTTCACTCTCCTATTAAAGACTATTAGTGAGACTTTAACAGCACGAAACAAATTTAAAAATTTTAACTTTGAATTAGGCTTCGAATTATTTTAATCATTCCGTTGTCCATGCTGGTCTGGGACTAAAGAAAAAACATAGAATACCAGTTGCTTCTCTTCCCGCGCACATGGTAAAAGCCCATCGAGGGAATGGGCGAAATCTTAGGAATCATGTTATAGGCGATGCGGCTAGCATACCCGTAACTATTTTCATTCCCATTTCCACCTAGATACGCACACAATCATGCTAAACGTGGCCTTAAGGTTTTGTTACCTTAGGCTCAGTCTACCCCGTAAGGGATACAGACGTAATATACGTATGTATGTGTATATGTTGTTACTTGGATACTTTGGGGAGTGAAATAACCATTTTGGTGTTACGTTACTAATTACTATGAAATAATATCCACCCACACTTTAAACTTATAGGTTCGCAATCCTTTTGGACTCTACTTCTAGTTCAAAATACACGCAAAAACTTTTTACTGAATACCCGACGACAAATTTTTGCCGACGGTACTTTTTTATTGCACTGCCATCTGATCAACATACCTACCTGCCAAATTTCAGCCTAACATTACGATTAGAAGCTTGTCTAATTCGCTTTCATAGCATTACTAGTTACACCAAGTTCTAAGTTAGTTTCAAGTGAATCTCATAATAATAGCGTATTAAAAAGAGAAGTGACCACCTCGAGCCTACACCATAACATCACACAATCCATCATAACCGGGCTGTCGGTTTCACCAAGCAATGTTCCACCGCCGCAGAGTTCATTTACATCAGGCGTGCTCTAAATGTCGCATTTATTAAGATTTGCTGTTTTTTTTTTCATTCACAGCACCCGGTTTGTGTTTAACCTTACATTATGCGGCAACTGGTATTTCTTGCCACATTACATTTGGCCTTTTACATTATTTCGCGCAGGTGTTTTTCCAACGCGCAGGTAATTTTAGACAAAGGTTTTATTTTAATTCTTACTTTACATTTAATTCCGTCATTTTTAGTGACAATTGTCAATTAAGATACCAACTATTGTCTCCTTATTGCATAGGATTAAAAAGCAGTTTAACCTTATTCGTTACTTAAGTTTAAGCAACTTCCTAGTAACGATGTTTGAACGAAATTAAGGACAAATCTAAAGGGTGAGTATAAGTTACCTGCGTCTGCGGTGCCAGCCTCGGCGCTCCACAGGAGCACTGCTCCCCGCACTGGCAGCCGCTGTCGAAGGCGCGGCCTGAGGCCAGGTCCCCGAGGTGGCGGCCCGACGGCGCCGCCAGCCGCAGCGCCGACGCGTCCGACTGCGAGCGGTGGTGCCCGCGCCGCGCCGCCGGCCTTATCTCCTCACCGAGAATAGAATCCCTAAACTTCATCGCCTTCGACCGCTTCGCGTCCCCGCCGAAAGCGGTCAACAGCCACGCGAGACGCAGAGAAAACTCCGCGCTCTGCTTACACCTAAACACTAGATACGGTTTCAACACGTCGGCCACGTCCCCCATCTCTATGTACATCGTGGCCAGCTGCGGCAGATAAAAGTCCACGTCTTCGTTCGGAAACGAGAACAGCTTGTTGGCTAAATACGCCTGCACGCCGGGGTCTTTCGAATTGAAGAGGTACGATATCGCCATGCTCATGTCGAAGAGTTTGCTCTCGAACAGTCGCAGCAGGAAGTCTTTGTTTTTGGAGGTGTCGGTTTCTTGTTTGGGGTCTGTATCGGGGGGATCGGGTGGTTTGTCCGCGTCCTCGGGGTTGCCGGAGTCGAGACTCTCGCGGGAGCGCGCAGCGGCGTGCGGCGCGGGCCGGTCGTCGTCTCCGGGGTCAGGCGGGGTGTGGATGCCGGAGTCATCGGAACCGGCGGGCACTTCGGGCGGGAGCGCCAGCCGCGCGGGCGGCGTTGGCCGTAACGGCGCGCCCTCCGGCGACGTGGGCGTCATGTCCTCCGGGATCCGCTGCAGAACAGAGTCCAGCGACCGGTTGCGCTGGTGCCCGCATCCTGCCGGCGGCCCGCTGGCGCCCGTCACATGTCTGTGGACGAACAAAACAATACCTTAAAATATTTGCAATTACAATCAAACAGGGACCTAGTCTGCTTTGAATGCTGTAAGCATATGCCCTACCAACGAGTATTTTGCTCTTATAATTAACTATCAACCTTTTTTAGGCTCTGCTAAAGTAATATCTCTTTATTTGCTTAATTTACATTTTCAATGCGTGAAACATACCTGTCTATACAATATGTAACATCAAACGTGATACCGAAAGCAGTCATCGATGTAAAGAATGAATACCATGAGATTACAACGGTCATTCACTCTTTGCGTTTTTATTTAAACCGCACTCATATAGCCATTTTTTTAAATCCTAATAATTTAACCAGTGACTGATGCAACTAATAAATATTGACATAGAATTTTGTTCTAATATTTTCTATCTTTGTAATTACAAACATTCTACATAACGAATTTTTCCGAAATATGGCTAGCATTAACGACAGCTTTACTCCATCAAAAGTTTTTAAAGTAGCAACAGTGGAAACCTGATTTCACTCAAGACAAACAATCAATAAACATAGATACCGTTATAATGCTGTTTTGAATTTCGAATTAAGTCTTATAATAAACCAAATTGTTTCAATCAGGTTTTACTATGGTTTAAACATTATAGGTTTCTACGTTAAGAGACTTAGCGACGTTTGATAAATCCAACACCTAAATATTGTCCTAAACGCACTCAATTTTCTTATTTCAAATTTTATCCATGGACAATGTGGATTTTGCAAAAGATTACACTTTTACCATCTCCTGTCACAAGTGCCTCATGTGCTTTGCGATGAACACAAACACTTCAGAATATTAACTGATATATAATTAAATAACAGCGATAATTGCCAAGGCCGCGGTCTATTGCACCGGCGTGCGCGCTGAATTGCAGTCGCGATCTACAAAAGGCGAACGTCGTCACAGAATTAAGAAATAATTCAACTACTGAATACAAAAGGTTGTGTCGACACTGCCCTGAAACGATTTGTTACCCCTGACCGAATAGGAAGAGACTAAATAACAGTTAGGCCGCCCATTGACGGACTGCTTTGAGCAGTCGACACCACTGCTCTGAATTTTGTATTGCAACTGCAGATCACCCCAACAGCGACCGCTTGAGGTTGTGGGTCTCGACGGGTCTAAGCAGGCCGTCCGTCTATCTATGGCCTGTCTTCTACATTCTGTAAGACATCCACAACCTTTTTTATCAATTATTCTCCTGACTATATCCCACAAGTCTACTCTCCTGGTATTTCACCAATGACGAATTTAATATTAAAAAAGTCATAGCTAATAGCTATAGTCATAGTTTTACAAATGTAATAACCAATCATTACGAGTAAATTACTTCCACGCTGGTCTAAGAGCAAAGAAAAAACATAGAATGTACCAGTTGATTCTCTTCCCGGCGAATGGGCGAAAATCATAGGAATCATGTTATAGGCGATGCGGCTAGAAACCCATTACTATTTTGATTTTTCCCTATACCTATCACCATAATCTTGCTAAACGTGGCCTGTAGGTCTTGTCACCTTAGGCTCTGTCTACCCCGTAAGGGATAAAGACGTGATTTGTGCATTGTACGATCGGGCGGCGGCATACCTAGGTATCTACAGCGGGCCCCCATTATTCCCCGGCCATCCCCAGACTATGACACCGTAACTTTCCGTTCGGGAATCCCAGCAGTATCGATTTCAAAGGTGTATTTTGTGTCTGAACTTGCTTTTAGTCTAGACAGCAGGATAAAACTGACTTTAACTACTTAGCTCGTTTTTTATCACTATCTTGAAGAACTTTTAACCTTAAATCTTCCTCACTTAATACTTTTCATTACTATTTTAAGTCCACATTTTTACGCTTTAAACGAACGTAGTGTACTTAGTTATATATAGGGATGAATGAGACTTTGGTATCCGTCCGTCCCCTTCGTGCCCCAGTTTAGTAAGCGTCTAGGGAGCGCCGGCCGGGTTTGCATTCCAGTCGAGAACTATGAAAATCAATTCAAATTTCCTCCTGATTTAAGAGAGAACTATTTTCGATGAAATTTTCTGCGTGCAAGATTTTTATCGTTTTGTCCCATTTTTATTTTATACCTAATGTTGCGCGTAAAGTTGGTTAGACTATAAATACAAACGCTTACACATCAACCGATCATTATCTATGAAATTAACAAAATAATGACACAAGACTCAAACATAATAGATAATAGGATACCTAACACAGGTTACTCGTATTTCAATCATCATAGGTGTCGAACATACTTCGATTAAAACGGAGAAGTGACCCGTTTTTCTTTTTTTTTATATAATTTGAATAATTGCTTCGTTTTATCAGTTGAAAAATTTCTTCATCACATATTAAAGAAAACTGTAGATATATATAATCATTAATAACTAACGTTATAGTGAACATTTTATCGGAACACGTTCAGATATTCCACAGGTGTACTAGAAACCTGGCTAATCACCGCTAGCGGCAGTAAACATGGACGTTGTGCAAACTCAGTCGTGAGAGCAGAATGACTCAAGCTGACTCAAACTACAGCTGAGACAGCGCGACACACTCGGCAATAACAATAAATTAGAAAAATAAAAAACAGGAAAGAAAACCACTTAAGTAATTTAAATGTACCTAATTAAAGCAAAGTAAAGACCCTCCCGAAACGACCTTTAATCATGATAAAAAATACGCGGCAGTTTTTTTCAGGGATAAAAGATACCTATACCAACGATGGATAACGATGAAGTACGTTGCAATCAAACATGCACTGTCTAACACTAACATACCATTCTTATTATTCCATAACACTATGTATTCATACAATACGTACTTATAAAACGGGTCCTCGTAATACTGCAGTCCAATGACAACGATTTTCCTAACCATTTGGCCAACAATTTGCACTCACTAATCACTAAACGATCACGACCCCCGATAGGGCTTCACACGAACATTATCGAAGATCACTGGCAGCTACGACAACAGCAGAATCGCAGTACAATCATCGTGATAATAAACAGTTGGCGACAACAAATACACGTGCGGCGTCGCGGGAGTCGCGGGGCGTACTGGTTTACGCAAGGCAAGGCTCCGCACGTCGCGCAGTACCCGGCCGTACAATCCACAAACTAAGCATTCCCAACTATACAGTCCCTCGCTACAAAGAACACAATCGCGCACCGATTTTAACATAGCAAAGTCTACTTCACGTGCTGCCCGATGTACAAGGATCGCCTCGATTACGCAGCTACTAAACAACGAAACAGTAAACAAAGATCTTCGCAGGCCAAAGATTTCCCCGACCGACTTTACGGTGTTGAATTTGCGTGGAAACTGGTTTCTATAGACGCACACGACTGTCAGTTCAGCGCACATACCTGCCACTTGCGCAAACTGACGTAGGTGCACACATGTAATCATAACAATAACTACATGCTGTCCAAGACATTATATTCGACTGTCGAAAACAAACTCACAAAATTAACATACGTCACCTAAAAACTTTTCAAGAGTTCAATGACGCGATACACCGCACGTGCCCCAAGCAAACTCAAACAATATGTACACGAATGGATAACATTCGCCCCATATTTGTATTCAATGCATATCAACAGGTCTTCACTCTTCACATACCTCTTCCGTATGTGGTAACATACCGCATTAGTGCTCGTAGTGGAGAATATTAACTAGAAACAGTTATAGTCGTAAATAAAGTTGGCTCATATAAAAGTAGAACCAACACTTGTTTGTATTCTGTAGGGGCCATCTGTCCTATTACGACCGACAGGCCGGCAGACATGATGACATAACGCGAGATTTACAGACGCATACCAACATTTGGGAGAAAGCGGCCGACGACCCTGTAAATCTCTATCGCCATTTAAGCTATCAATTTCAAAAGATGCATCTAACACGGCAGTTCCGAACGCCCGAAGCTTTCTCAACGTGGCCGCATATTCACTCAATCAAGAAAGTAGAGGAAGTGGAAGTATTATGGCCACTTTACTGAGTGAGCATTCCAAGCGGAGGAGCGTGAGTGGGGAACGAATTAACATTAGTTATATTTGGAACGTTATCGGGTATCGGCCACATGTTCCGTCCAATGAAACAGATGTGCCTTTCATAAACTGTAACAGTGTATACGAAGTGAAGAAGCATTTATTGCAAACGATTCTAATGGCATTAGAGTAGACGTGCAAAAAGCATTGACGTAAAAACACCAAGACATTCATTCATACAAGTTGTCTGGCCTCACGCGAATGGGAAGCCGGTAGGAAGCGGAACTCTCGTCGTAATTAGAATTGCTATTGTAGTTACGCAACTTACAACGGAAAGACAGTTAACAGTTTCATACCTTAAGAAGCCCTTGGTTTCCAATAAACAAGAACACTTTTACAGCTAATGCTAGCACAGTCAATTTATACAACAGTTTTCATTAAGTATGTCTGAAGACCAACAATAAACGTTAATAGTTTACGATCATCGCTGGCAAGCGCCGGCTCATGTCATGGAGCAAAGCCAACCGCTCGGTTTCATTGCCATTGCAATGAGATTTTAATATCATACTATCTCACGTCATCGTGGCTTATATTCGGATATGACGATTATTTACGTTCACTATTTAACAGAGCGATAAAAACGACTAATTAGGCTTAGGCTATTTATATCGGTAAAGTGTATTGCGAACTTGCGGTCACTGCGGCAGTTCATCGGGGTCGAACGATCACAATCATTAGATTTTACAAGCAGTCATCCGGCGCGGCCTCGCGTGCCTGCCACCAAATGATTCGACGATTCAATTTGGTTATTGCATAACAGCAAGGAATCACGCACCGACAGAATGAAATCATCGAATCACACAAGCACCACGTGATAAAACCAGGTCCAACGTCGTAGCAGCGATTTTAGGAACATCTTAACAAGGGAGCATAATTTAGATAACGAGACAAACAAATCAATTGCCGTTTGTAAACTCTGACGACATCGGGTCCGGTTGGTGTCAATGCAGCAGAGTAACGTCAATTAGTCGAAACTATTTGAATTGTGTTTAACAAGTTTCAATGACCTTAATAACCACGCCAAGCATACCGGCAAGTCTTATTCATCAAGTAATCATGTAGAAAAATATTTAGCTACTAATGAATTAGTAAGAAGCAAAGAAGTCCCAACTTCGTTTTATCAATAAAATAATCAGAACGTGAGTGAACAACAGCCCAATAGGATTTCAATCGAAAACGTGAAAACACAATACAACCACATTTCTCGACAAGCTTGACGTCAATAACCAAACAATGGTGAATTGATTCGACTCGGTGCCACAGCCGTATTGTTCTGATGGTCAATGGTGATTGGAGAAAGTCAATGCATGACTACAAATGGATTTAAAAGAAAAATATTATCGGTATCAATGGAATCATTTCAGTACCCACATTTTGCAAACAAAATCACGCAGGTCACATTGTCAGAAACCTTAGCGATTTGCAATTAAATTTAAACACCAAGTCATCACAACAACACCAGAATGCCAAAGCCATTTCTGGAGCAACACCAACAACGGGTTTTGGTCGAAGAATTTAATGATGTAATTGCAGTTCAGCAATAATAGTCTAATGTTACGTTTGTTCGGGTTAAGTAACACCTTGAAAGCCTTACATTTTCTTATTGGTGAGTGAACATGAAATTTAAGGTGTAACGTGTGCTTGCCAAATAACGGGGGAAAGTGAGCGCCCGTCGACCTTGCACGATGTGTTGCACACTTTCTGAATGACATTTCAGAAGTTAGGCATAGAGTAGCGAAATTAAATTCACCAGTAACTGAGCATAGAGAGAGAGCTTCACGATCTCGACCCTCTGCAATGAGAAATACGACGGGAGGAGGAACTAAGTATAATCTCGAAATGCATTATACTTATACTAATTAGTTATTCTAAGAATATTATCTTTACATTTTCGTGATGTAATCTTAATTAACATTAAATGATTTTCAGAGAACTTGAGACAATGGCGTTCTGTTACACAAATAGTTTAATTATTATAGTTAGTGTTGCTAATATTCGACTCAAACTAGGCCGAAAATTTACTCAAGCAACATCGTTTTGCAGACAAATAATATAAACATAATTAATGTAGCAAGAACAACGCAATACTTCTAATTACACGTAGGCGCATTAGCATTAGGTAATAGCGAAGCGAGGTGGAAACAGATCAGAGATAAGGCAACAAGGGGATCCTTGAAACCCATTTGAAACCCCAGGGGCAGAGGATGCACACAAATATGAAAACAACTTCCGTCTACTCCATGTAACGCCGACATCAAAAAAAGTAAGTAAATCATCAAAGGAAAAAATATACTGAATTTAATCTGCTAGTATCTTCAGTGGGGATCTAGGTAAATCCACAGAGATCGGTGTATCATGAATTCGAATTGTCCGACGCGACACGTGCCAGAACGTCCACATTGTCCAAATAAGCCAGTATCGATACCTCTGGAAGCTGGTGTACCCCGTCATAATCCAATAAAGCTTAAGCCTATTCAACCAATTTGCAGTACCCTGATTCCATTACTGCTACGGCTTCATTGGCACGCGGTTTTACAGTACGCGAATGTCTTCTATTTGTGAGTTGCAAAAATAACTTAACATTTAACAAACGGGCTAAGCTGAAAGAAAAGACAACAAACAATGCGGCTGCTGTGACCTCAGCAGCCTCAATTTGGTGAATGCCAAAACAGGTTTTGTTTAAAATCTTTTAAGCGCCTCGCCTACGTTTCCTTCTCTCGCAGAAATAAAGCTTAAGAATAATTTAGAAAATAAAGGAGCTACTTTGGCAAAGGCATTTCAAATTACAAATGTTATCTGTTCTTTTCTCCTTCGACGATTCGTTTGTTAAGTTAAGTCTACACAATATGAACTGAGAGACGCTTATTATTTAATATTTAGCCTCCCGACATGAAATTTGAATTTACGACGCAAGTGATTGATGTTCGGGTATACAAATTTTCGTATCTAAAGTTACTAACGAAGTAATTAATGTTAACGACATTAAACAAGCAAAGATATGATGAATACTAAACTTTGGAAATACATAAGTAATTTAATTTTAAAGACGTATTACATAATAAAGCAATTGGAAAGTATTTACGTTATGATTAAAGCGGCAATAGATCTACGCCTTTGTATTTTTCAAGGAAAGTAGTCGTAAAATAAGCATGACCTTTTTATACGAAATAGCGAACAAATAGGTGGTTCGTTATGTTAAGCGTGTCGGTCAGTAATCGACCTGGAAATACGAATCTGTAGCCAGGGCCGGCCACGGTGACCCGGCCGGCCCGCAGCCCGGCGCTGACCCGAGCACGGCTAAACAGACATGACAGGTGACTAAGTTATTCATATACGGGGATCTGCGTAAAACGAGGCCTTTCGATACAATTTATTCAATCCAAATTAACATAAGATAGTGAAAACCAACGATAAACAACAATAATGAACTTAGTACGTTTACGTTATTTAATTTGAGAGCCATTATGTAATACTTAAAAAAAAATTACATACGAAATGACAGGTTGTTCCTATCAACCTTAAGTGGATTCTAAATTAAAGAAAGTGACTGTGCTAAAAAAATCAGAAAGGAAGATCTGAATTATATCCGAAGACACAAAGGCGAGCAGTAGCAGCCTTGCTTATTTTTATAGCTATAAAATCGTTTGTCAAAATATTGTAGAGACTCGATCCCTTCATAGCTTGAATAGGCCAAATACCTCTGTAATTCGTATTTCATTTTATGTTAAAATTCGTCTGATTTAAGTAGATTCGAATAACATGAGCAATCAATAGTCCTTGAGACCCCAGAACGTAATACAACACCGGATGCAAGGACATTCTTTCTGGAGAAATATCTCTTACATAGAAGATTTTTTCGAAAGGCATTTCGTTTTTTTTTTTTTTTTCAAGTTTAGTTAGCACAATCCCTTATGTCTAATGTATAATTTTAAGATGCTAGGCAATTCCAACAAATTCGCAATAAGTCATGCAATAATTCCATAATCTTATGGAAAAATCTGTGATAAAATAATAGATGAACATTTTAAAAATACATTTTGGTCCTTCAAAATGAGAATACAAGCAAAAAATTAGCGGAACATTCGCAAGGTGCGCTTGTAGGCACAGCTGCAGCGGCGCAAGCGCGGATTGGTGGAAGAAACATCTGTCGAAAGATGAGGAGATAGTGACCTTGCCGTGAAAGACAAGAAACCATATTATAACATTATAAATAATGAACTACGTTAAGAAGAGTTTAAAAACCTAGAGAGACCATTCTATTTCGTATATTTGGAACCAAAATTTACTGAATTCAAGGAAGCTACACCGACTTTTATGAAGCCTTTTTAGTGGAAATGAATCCAAGTAGGCCAAGTGAGGCCTATATACCTTCAGTTAAATGTTGGTAATAAATTGAACAAACCTGTACTGTATATCCTAACTGAACCGTGTCAACATGTTTCGTGAAAAGTTTACGTAACGCGGTTGCAAATCGTTTAATGGTTCTTAATCTAGCACTAACGAAGATACTATTTCAAACAAGATCAATTAACGTAACCTTGGAAACGAGAGTTGTTTTAGAATTCGACGTAACACAAATTCAATTACAAACGCTAGTCGAGAGCTACTTGATTAAAAGTGTTTAAACGCTTTTGAGAGACTTCATCATTTGAATCAAAGGAAAACTCTCAAGTACACTCAATAAGTGCTTTTTGATATGGATCGTTTTATTTAGGTATTCCAATATTTCCAATTCCAATATCTGATATGAAAATAAAACTAATAACACGCGTGACGCTCATCTCATCGAGATCGTGTTCACATGATCGCATCTTTTATTGCGCTATCGCAAAAAAACTCTCATCGAACAAGTAAATTTTATATTCTGAGAAAACTTGAAACAATGAACTAGTGAAAGCGACCATCTAATTTAACTACTACTTACTAGTGAACCTTTTATTAATCCGCCTTACAAACTAACCATGACTATCCAAAGCCTGTGCAGAAATGTTACGCGCGCAAAAAAAATGGCCCTGCAAAAACTTGCTTGAAAACATTGGCATTTCAATGTAATCATGAGGAAACAATGCATTTTACCATGCATGTCTAGATCTAGCACGTGTAAATAGCTCGATAAGACTATGGAAAGAAACGAATGCAAAAAAAACAATTGATCGAGGTCTGTTGCTAGGTCATTAATTAATAAAATCCTTACGTATTTTATCTCAATATTATGACTAATTTCGATTTCTAGGTAATTACTTGGTACCTTCATCATTAACGCTGCCGTTTAATTGTCAGAATGACGGTGTTAAATCAAACCCTGGCTTAGGGCGTGAACCAGCAAATTGGGTTAATATCCCTCTGGTCTGCGGCGCTTAAAACCGTAGGGGAGGCAAGGACAGGACAAATTAAATTACAAATATCACCCGGGGTACAGTCTAATTCACGTGTCGTTTGCGGATTATCGCCTCCATTTACCATTGCTACAACTACACCATTAAGGATGTGTAACTGTTCTCATTAGCAGTCAATGCTTGGAACAACATTGCTTCAATGCTCAGTTTGCTAAGTTTGTTACTTTTGCCATAGACCCTAATATCAATACCATTAAATTTAAAAAACCCCCCACGCATCAATTAATAAATAATGCTATTTTATGCCAAAAATGCCTTACATCATTTTGGAAAGGAGCTGATACTCTTACTACTGGACCGATTTTAACCAAACATAGTTAAGAACCACCGCAAGGAAGTTCGCTTTCGAATGAAAAGAAACCGCATCCAAAACACACACACACACACAGAGAGAGAGAGAGAGAGAGAGAGAGAGAGAGAGAGAGAGAGAGAGAGAGAGAGAGAGAGAGAGAGAGAGAGAGAGAGAGAGAGAGAGAGAGAGAGAGAGAGAGAGAGAGAGAGAGAGAGAGAGAGAGAGAGAGAGAGAGACACTCGACGTCAAACTTATAACAACCCTGTTTTTGCGTCGGGGGTTAAAAATGTGTAAATGTAATGTAGAACGACTTAAAACTATTTTGATAGGACATTTTCTCCGTGGTGCCTGCTGCCTGGTGTAGCTTTCAATGTTTCCCTCTATCATTTCTATTAGGATTTTGATCCAATTCGAACCGTTCGAGGAAAATCCCAACATAATTTGTTGTTACTAAAATAAAATGAATAGCATTAAATATGAATGAGTCACTCAACAGTCAAAACAACACGTTTTAACATAACATCCGGCGCTATCATCGAAACTGCCTTCCCTTCGAACGTTGTCCACGTTTAAAAGCCCTGCTTCCTTCCAGTGCTGGTAATGAAGGGCAATTAGATTACCAACTTCCTTGGCGCACAATAGAATGTTAAAAGCAAGCGGCGTGACGGTAAAAACAATACGATAGTTGGGTGTTTTTTCCCAACTTTTAATTTTAATGACAGCCAGCGCCTACTACGATTTAAGTCTCCCATTTCCCAGCTACTTTACAGTCTCATTACTTTGTGACGGCGACAGTTATAGGCGCAAGTTAAACATTACTACGCCAGCCCTGTACGATCTATAAATATAGCAAACTAACCCTTTGACGAAAACAGAGTCACAAACACAAACCGACCCTTGAAAACCGAAACCCCGAAGTCGGTCAGGCGATGCGGGTTAAAACAATAGTTTATATAGTGACGCAAACGTCGATTCTATTGTCAGAGACTTCAGAATACGATAGCAAAACATGTATAGACCGCGCGGTGAAGGGGCGCGGGGTGGGACGACCGCGGGGGCCGAGGGCCTCTCTCGGTCCCCTTTGTCGTCCTACCCCGTGCCCCTCTGCCGCACGGGCGAGGACTCATTTAAGCGGTCGGTGTAAAGACTAATAAGCCTTTCGAATATAAAGGATCATTTGTGTCTTGTGAAATGGAGCGAAGACAACGTGCAGAATCGTCTTATAATATTAATTTAGACGTGGATTCCAACTACAGACGTTATATGACTGATCAGATGCTGCTAATTGATAGAAACAAACATTTATTGCTTGCTACTCTGTTGCCAATGCAATGGTAGCGGAGTAGTAAGATAAATATTTTTCATACTTTTAGTATTTCTATGTAGTTCAAATTTTAAGTTCTAGTTTATCCAATTGACATTTGAGAGTTAACAAGATTGGCCACAATTTTTGCCGATATTTTGAGTCTTTTTTGAACAAGTCGAGCCACTTATGAGGGAAAAACAAAAAGCAACTCCAAGACACGCTAACGTTCCCTGCAAAGTTTGTTTATGATACCATAGGGAAAGTAAACAATAACGAATCGATAACGATTACATTACAAGTATTACAACATTAGATGGTCCTCCGGGAGGCCTGCATGTGTTGAAATGGCCGACAGCACGAGACCTGACCCTAATGTTATTACATCAGACTAAAAGCAACGCCCTTTACCCAAACACATAACGGAGCATCATAAAGACCAGTCTCAAGCTCGTACGGCTGTAAAGATATAATCGAGGTAACCTTGGCATAGCATTTCTTTTTAGACCAAAAACTACACATTGCGTAGGAATCAATTTAGCCATTTTCAAAAAGAGTTTGGTCAAACTTGACATGACTAATGAAGTCTGCGTCTAAGCTTGACATGTTCTACGTGATACAGCTTAGGAGCCTACTTTAATTTAGGTTTTTAAATAGAGCTATGATCAGTTTATAGTGAAATACCTATCGAATAAGAGGCCTCGTCAAACGGCAAATGTGTCTCTAAAGATCACGAACGTATCTACTCGGGTAAACCATGGAAATCCCCTCAACCGCTTTATTCTACACAATAGCAGGAACTATGTCTATCACATCATCCGCCTCCCGATTGATGGATTCTGCAAGGTCATCAATGATTCGGCCTCTCATTGTCACTACGCCATCTATTCCCAACTAGTTCAATACACGTCAGAAAGACGTACGTAGCAAAAAGTCAAATAGCAAAATAGCAACCGCATTACCCTGGAATTTCTATAACTGAACAATATGCAGTCTTATGATCAAGAGTACATCAGCGTGTGCAAGGCAAGCGTTGCTCCACGCCACCACATCTTCGCTTAAGCTTGCTTAGACATGCGTGATTGTAGTCAAACGCATGCCTACCTATTATGCATAAGAAAATATATTTTGACTCTGCTTACGTTCGAATACTTATTTAATGAACGCACATTCATAGTAGATCTGACTAAAATCGAAATACACGTTGTGTGAAAACATGTAATTTGGGCTATCATTATTTTGAATTGCATCAGTTCAATTCGGAAAGTACGTTCGTTAAGATCATTACTCCATCTCTTTACTCTTCTTTTAGATAAGTAATCTGGTGATATTGACATGACAACAAAATTGTATTTACCTAAACTATATAATTAAGGATGACTATTTACAATATTATTAGAATGGGATACCTTTAGATTAAGCATTGTTGACATTTTATACCCTGACAGGGTGTCATGTACCTACCTCCATTTTACACAGTAACATCTTGGTATTGATGAAATGAACATGACTTGAATGATTAAATGAATTGGCATTGTTCATTTTTTTTAAGCTGTGCTTTTAACACCTTTATTTGATAAAATGGACTATTTCAAGCAACTAATTTGAATATTATGCTTTTACGTAGCTTTGTTAATTAATAATAAATATTTTTTCGCAGTTTGATAATTCGTGAATTTAGACAGAATCCCAATCGCCTTCGTTCGGCTGGCTATAAAAAAAAACGGCTTTGTCTATGGTTTTGTAGATTTGACAGTGACACGTGACAGTTGCCGTAGCCAAACTTTTTTTTTCATTTTTGTGGCAAACATTCGATGCTGGATTCTGTCGAAAAACCCGGTCGTTCGGTCAAACAAAGGTTCAAAGTACTTTTACAAAAATATCTGCAATCATAAATTATTTTTGAAATCGGACAAGATAAATCGGATAATTGATGGTTTTCCTCGAAATGGTTTTCGAATTGGAGCATACTAAAAAAAATGAACAATGCCAATTGAATTGAATTGAATTGAATTGAAAAAGCAAACTCCAACGACAACACCACAGTTCTTATCGAGATGAAGTGATTTTCATAATGTATCGATCATTAATTTCCGTATATTCAGGCTAGGGAATTCATCTATGGTTACTTTATTAGAGCGGTGCTGATACGCGCAGTCCAGCGTATATTTCGCATTGAAAAATCCGATCGAGGTCAACCACATAGCTCGCTGTGAGAGATCAGTGCAGAAATCAATTCGCTCTATGTTAACCTTGCCATTTGATGCAGGGGTAGGGCTGCTTGATTAATTAAAACAATTTTAATTTCGCAATTCTTACTCTATTTCAATCGCATTTAGTGCAAAGGAATGATGAAACATTCTAAGTATTCGTTTATTTAGCTACTAGACTGTTTGTATTATTAGCATAACATAACCGCAAAAAGAGCTAGGGTACCAAATATGTTTCTTTACGAGTTAATATTTTATTATTTCAGGCTATCTACAGTTAATAATCATTCGGTAACAGAAGTTGTAGTAGATTATTATGTAAAAAAATATCTACCAGAGGGAATTTGTGCAAACCACTTTTAATTTATCTTTTATTCTTTGGCAGCCCTAGTCTGATCGTAAATGCCCTTGTAATTTGGATCTCCGTGTTCCAGATAGATAACGTAAGCCTTTCACGTCCCCAAATAATTTCACCCACGTGTGTATTCATTCTCAGTACTAAAATTATTTATTATGCCCATAAAACACGAGTGAAACTCACTATTTTTATAGTACAATGGGTTTGTGTCACACGGGACGAGAGCAATGGCACCAAGTTTCTTAAAATACGGCTATAATTACTACAATAATTCACCCACAGCGCGATCTAATTACTCTTAAAATATCTCTCTTACGATTATTCTCGGAGCACGCGTCGCTCGAAACCGCCATTCCTGAGAAGAAAGCTTTTGGATGTACTCTCAATTAGTCAAACTATATAAAGAAGAATATATTTAATGTTATTGTTTTTTAAAATAACTAGCATTCAACCAAGATAGACTACAATGCAAACCATAATAGAGATAAACCGTGGGCTGGGTCTAATAAGTATGACAACAATTTCGGACACTCGACTAGCATTCCGACCTCGTTGCATGCAAGGCGAGCTAAACCTGCGAATTGGCACTTCCGAACAACGAGCGAGGTCGCATACTTGTTACATGTCTGTAAGTATTTTAAATGTTATTATTTCATTACTTAAAGGCACACATTCTTTTTCTCGATGACCAAGTTGGGCTTTTAGATTAACTAAAAACACAACCGAGAACAAAGCGTGTTGAGGTTAGACAAAAATAGTCACGTTCATTCTCTACCACAATTATGATTTCTCAACTTATTTTACAAGATAACTCATGGAGTAAACTTGACTAACAAAGCTAAAGTCAAGTCCGCTATAATTGTTCCGTGAAACGCTAACGCGGAGAAAGGACGTCAAAATCAAAAGGAAGATTCGCAAACCATTTTTACAAAGATAGAAGGAAAAGTGTAAAAAATAGATCACACCGAGTGAACAGCAACAAAACCTGCCCTTCTTTCGAATCTAATGACCCCCTGCCCATTGAAAATGAATAAAAACGATGCGATCGAAATTCTCTTCATGGTGAAATAATAAAATTACACATCCATCAACTCGATTGGTGAATGTGTAAATTTTACGTAAGTAGGTGATGACATCAAACCGATACTTAGGAATCAAACGAAGACTTAAAGCGTTTGGTCGAAGCCTCGAAGGGGTACCCCTTGTCGCCGCACTGGGAGCCTCGTTGGGGTCACTGATTGATGATTTCCGTCCATTGTGTCTGTCCCTCCTATTCTCCCCAGAGCGCCCAGGCAACGTAATATCTCAGCCCGTTTATATTTAATCGCAACAAATTGTTACCGACGTCTATCATGAATCAAGCCAAGAATAGGGCCTTACGTTTGTCTGAAATAGATTACGGCTTTTTATAGACTACGAGTCATGTGGTAATTTTTACTAAAAAATTTCTTTTTGACCGCAATAATTAAATCAATAGGAGACATCGCGTAAAATAGAACTATGACCGCAGACGATGTAACCGATGGGGCAGGCGCATGGGGCACAGGGTGTGTCGGCGTTGACTGGGAAAAAAGGGACGGGTTCATTCCGTATGCCGTGCCGTCCTCGATCATTTCTAGGTCACCATTGCCATATATAAAGTAGGTACCGGAGTTAAGGCAGATTCATCGAAATTTTCGTATTTAACGAATATCAAATACGTGTTCAGGTTTCACGATTTCGCTGCTTCAATTTGATTTTCTCGACCAACTTTTTTTACGTTTCTCGCTCGTCTCATATTCGCAATTCTCCGTTTCTTAAGAGGCTTGAGTAATCTCATGCGAAATAAAACACCACTCAGAAGCAAAACAGGAGCAGATGACTCAACTCACGAATGACAGACATGCTTACGCAACATGTTATTAATACATCTTTGAGAATATCAAATTATTTGATTGGCATTAAAATAAAAGGTCTACTCTAGACCCATATGCGCAACAGCGCGGCTAAATGGTTATTACATGAGGTTTTCCTTCTTTTATATTTATGCCATCGAGTCGTTTGGTATGTTATTGTAACAATTTTTTCCCGCATTTGTACATCTTTGACGTCATTTTGCGGTTTCTTTATCAATAAATGTACGTTGTTGGCACAGAGCTACGAGACGGACGCCCCAGGATGTTTGTGACAGTAGTCTAGTACGCGTAATTGTGTATATACAATTTTGATGTGGATCGCGACCTTTATTTGGTTTCGTGGGCGCTTATGCGACCTCGATACGAGTTCGTGGGAAGTAATATCACAGGCTTGTCTCTCGCTTCTGTCTTACAAAGCGACCTCACCACATAATGGGCCCGTTATCTGTCCTGAGACTGCTAATATGGCTCCATCCGTTATGATATCATTAGTCATTTGAACTAATTCGCGTGAGTTAGCTTGTCAGCGTTTGTTTACACCTAATTTCATTTATTTTAAGGAAACAACTAAAATTAAAAAGAAATCAAAATTCTGGATCATCATACTAGCTAATTATAATATACTAGCAAGTATATAGTCAAGAGCAGAAATATATGTACCTACACCTAAAACATTTGTACACCTTTATGCCATAAACAATAGAGCCGATGAAAAATGTATTTGTCGATATTTATGCCCTCGACTGTACAATAATGATAGAAAAAAAGATAAATGTCACAAATCACAACAAAGTCCACAGAAACAAAGAATACTTAAATTAAGACTCAATCAGATATTCTGTTGCAAAATAAAGTTTCAAAACATAATTACGTAGGTAGCTGGTAACTTTCTCTCAACTCATTTGTTTCTGAATGTTTTTTCATGCTAATGAACGCAACTATAGCGTCGAAAGCTTCTTTACGCTCACTAATTTCACACGTACCAGGTATAAATGAGTGAAGGATCTGCTTCATGCTAGGTATCTTAATTTATATAGGTCTACTGTCTGACTCATCAATGTCCAGTCTCAAACCCTTCCACTTAAAACTCAGACATTTTACATAGAAAATCCCTAGGTACATATTAAAATACATAAAGTTTGAAATACATAATGGTTCAAAATATATAATGCGATTTTCTGAGAAAATGGCAAATTAATAGAATTGTTATAAAATAAACCTAAGTATCAAAAAAGTTTCACAGAAAATACCATTAGGTATACATTTTGAACAATTATGTATTTTAACCCGTTATACATTTTAAACTTTATATATTCTGATTCTGATCCGCACTAAAGATCCCTTTATGATGCAGGATGCAGGCAAGGAATAGGGATAGGTTTTGCGAAAATCCCATCCATGCTGGGACAAGGAATTCTGAGACTGTGGCCAAGCTAGTAATAAATAAATAATTTGATACGATGATATTTTCATCCCAGTCCTCTGACCACAAGAAGTTTAACATTTGCACTTACAGCAGTCAAAAGGTTACAATGACCTAGCTGATGACTTCCTTCCTATATGGTAATGAGTCAGACAATCATGCCCATAGTCGCCAGCCGCCACCCGTAAAGAAGCATATTCGAAAACACGAGTTGACTCATTAAGTTCATAGTTAGTTAAAAGTGGTTTTATACAACGATACGCATGAATCACGCAGCGAATCAAAACACGGTAAGTGTTAATTGGTATAACAAACATCGATGAACTGGATTTGCCATATTTGAACAGGTTTAAAGATTCTGTCTACTGTATCACATCAGAATGAGGATACCGATTTTAAAGCTAGTTAGTTTTGAAGCTGTTCGTCCTAAGACATCGTAGTTGGAATAATATAAACACGCTATCTTTAGAGAAAGATCCACTGTGAACTAACTGACTGACTTCAAGGAGACAAATCAAGAAGAAGCATCAGCGTATTTCTCAAGATCTCAGTCATGTTTCTGTAGAAACGGTTTTACAGTTTCCAAGAGACTTAACGTCACTGTAATTCATAGAATTATCCATCTTCTCATCATATTATCTTCAAAGCAAACGGAAATCATAGATTCCCCCTCAAATATCATTACTACATACATTAATTGATCATCCCGATGTCCGTGAAACTCAGGTAAACGTAAATTATGGCCAAATTAATGACTACTGATAAACTAAGCGTATTAACATTGAACCCAATAACAGTAACGACTTTTATTATTTCAGATCCTACAATTTAAGTACACATGGGATTTTAGTTTATTAAAATCACGTTTGTTGTCGCGTGCCGAGAATAGCACTGAAGTCACGATAACTATAAACGCTACAATCGCTCGCGCATCGACACAGCAGACGGGTTAGGTGCGCGCGCACCCACTATCAGACAGAGCGAGTGAGACGGCAGTCTGATCTACACTTAATTCTTGTTTAAATGCCATTCCCAGCGTAGGTTTTATTAAATATTCATAATTGACAGTTGGATGCGATTTAGGGAAAACGGATTAACCCATCTTCTTTCCTTAAACGAACAAACAATTCTTATGCAAAGTAATTTATAGTATAAATGATGTCATAAATTTGCTGCAAGTGTCGTTCAAATACAGTCAAAAACTCATTATTTATCATAATGTCTACGACCATACAAATCTCTCCAGATACAGGGGATCAAGTTCATCCGTGTTAGTTACAAAACTAACTCTTCATCATCAGGTCACAGGCCATTGCCTGAGTCGTCATCGTCAGGTTTACTTATTTCTCTGGATCTCCTAATTCCTCATACTTGATCTTTACGTCTCTGGTCCCCTTTACAAATTACAGCAACACAGCTTGGATCATCTGATCTGAGCGCGCGGCATTCCTCACATGCGTCAGTCGATTGTCAACCCGGCATAGACTCGGCTCAATCAACCTTAATTGAGGAAACGGTCTATTATAACACTTGCTAGCGGCCATCTCTAATTGTGTTAAAACGTAAATACAACTTCAGGGAAAACATTAGTCATGCAAAATTTAAGAAGTAGAGTAGATTTATTGGCATTAGTTTTAACTTCTGTTCAGGTGTCAATGGGAAATGGAAGGTAAAATGATATCGGTTTATTCCTTGCTCCCGAAATAAATTAATTAATAGTATTTATTTTATTCAGGGTAAGGCAATGTGTCACAATAAACATTCTTTCGAAATCACAGAAACCGACACTTTAACAAACAAACGGAAACCGAACATCCGATAAACGCAACATTACTCACCGGACTCTGTAATAAACTCAACGAGAAAAACGGACAACGATTCGCATTGACAATGACAGATATCGACAACAATGCAGCGTAATTTTTTCCACAATTCGGACACTAGGAAGTTTCCCGAGGTAAACGGATTCGTTGGATCATTCGTTGAAGAAGGCCAATCGGCTATGGATAGATGAGCAAAAAACTGTAAAGAGGCATCAGTCACCGGTCACGAGGCTAACAAGTCGTTTCACCCACTTATTAAGTTTATCGATATTTCCATTAACTTAATCGGTCACTCGGAAGATGCGGAAGTCGTTACAAGTTATGACATACGGAAATGTAGAGATTACTACATCATCGATTTGTATCCATCCATGCCACGGATCAGATAAGATAGTCGTTAGTCTGACGTAATCTGTGCAGTTTGTCTTTAATCTAACCAAAAAAGTATCCATTGTTTATGCAGCTGTTGAACTTAGATCCGGCATTTATTGCTATTAATAAAATATTTAATAAAATTTACTGACGAGCGCATCAACACGTCTTAAAAGCGACAGTAAACAATCTTAACGGTGATGAACACTGTCTTACAGATGTCTTTTCTTTCAACAAGCTTTCCCACGTGTCTGTTATTGATGACTTTCTACATGCCGATATAATTAATAACTACACAACCTTTCACACTCAAAATCCTATTACAAAGTAATATAGTACATGTATAAAATTCTCGATTAACAAAGACATTATGTTCACTATACGGGCAAAACAATTTGTACGTATTGGCCACAGGATTCAAAGGGACGACGTTTGTGGAATTGAATTAGATGGACGAACGTTCTCTGTAGTCACTAATGAATTAACAAGTACGATATTTTGGGGGTGAGTCAGGGTTTAGACGAATGTTATCGCTGGCTTATCTTTATATAGTGAAAGTTAACATTGACTTAGCAATCAATTAGATTTGTGATATCTCTGTGACTCAGTTTTAGAGATAGTACAAAAAGTAATTAGATTTATCATTGCAACGCTCGCTCATCCACATAAACCACCAGTGGAGAAAACGATATCTTGGTGACTTTTAACTAAGCTCCATTCGCAAAGCTAGAAAAACAAAACAGAGAATTGTATGTAAATAAAATATGGACCGAGAATATTAATAGGTATCTATAAATTGCAAACTTAATATTAATAGGAACAAGATTGTCTTTTCAGATACGAAAGGATTTAATCCTAATCATAATAATATTACAGTAGAGTTCACTTGTTTCGAGCGATGCCATCCATTGCCATTTAAAGATACTGTCAGGTAATTATGGGCAGTTAAAAGAGTTCAAAGTTATGAGGACCTCTTTTCTAACCAGCATTCTAACAAACAATGAACATAACCTTGGTTCGTTCAAATGATAGAAGGCCACGTGCAATCTATTTTTGTAGAGTATTTACGATTTACGGGATTGATTGATCGTTCGTTCCACATTGTTCTAAATATGTGTAATGTGAATATAAAACTCAATAAAATTATTAGAGAACGTTTTATTGTGCTAGTGGCCTTGGCAATAGGACTTGCGAGACCAGCCATCATGATATTCATGATTGAAAAAATAATGAAATTGATGTCTGCCCTTCTAAACTCAGCTTTCAGCGAATGTATAAAAATCAAAAAGTCATCAGTTGACAATGAACTCTGGCGACAGCAACATTCGAGTCCTAACCTTGGCAGTACAAGTAAATCATGATTTTAAAACAAGTAGGTAATTGCAAACGACTCTGCGTAGCAGGTATAATTATATGTCGTAAACAAAAATTTACATATTAAGACAATGAAACGTTTAATCTTTGAAACTGTGAACATTCTGAACACACAGCAAAGTATTACGCAACGAACGCTACATTTGTAATTGAAGAGCCCTCACTAGCAGCCATCCCACATCTCTATTATTATTATGAATTTATAACCCTTGGCCACTATGTATATAATTGAAATTACACTGTAACGTTTGCGCCCGAATAACCATATAAACATTTTAAACACTTTATTGCTGCATGCTCCTACTCTTAAACAAAACGACCGAAACAAAGCAAACCTGGGGCCCGATTTTTGAAAGCACATCACTCGAAAGTGGTATAGATCTGTTTTATCTTCAAAACTACAGCTCTAATCAAATTTTCGACTAGTTCTCAAGATTAATGAGAGCCGTAGGTATCTTCGGAGCTACTCGTATTTCAAATTCAGCACAATTTTTCACCACTTTCGAGTGGTATTTTCACACATGTGCTTTCAAAAATCGGGGCCCTGACGTTTAAGAGAGCAAGAGAACGCTAGTGCAGGAATCAAACGTACCTAATTTTTAGTATTATAAATTTCGTGACATTCGCATGCCTGCGTCAATATAGGCAACAACCTTGAGTGTAATTTGGCAAGAGCGTTAGCGTTATCATTATCACACTGTCATATGGCATATTAATGTCCACAGCCAAATCGTCTCAATTTATACACTGGAGGCCATATTCATTTCACATTTTAGCGCCTCGCCCATTACTTTTATAGACCTACTACTGAACGCTTGTCTCTGCCGTTTCATTGCTAATGTAGCAAGATGACGTCATACGAGAAATGGTTAGGTGAAAACAGTTAAACTAACCTAGAGGAAGATAAGAAATTTTCACACGTATACTTAGTATCGTATTCTTGGCCCAGCGAATAGATAACGAACGAACGTTTTGACTTTTTAGAACACATATTATATTATACCTTTAGAGTCTCCATAAAGCAATTATATAGGGACCCTCACCCACTTGTACGCCATGGCAGAGTCGCCAGCTACGTATCCTATAATTTGATGTTGCCAAACAGTTGTCAAGTGTTTTAGCCGCCGTGGATGTCATTGTAAATGGCTGGATAATGGAGACTTTGACTAGTAGAGACTTTATACATCTCTACTATAGACTAATATAATTTAAGACTCGAGGCCCTTATACATCCCTTTTATAAATCTATTTAATTACAGTAGAATTTAAGTAGGTATTGTAGTGCTTTAATGTATTTTATTTTGAAAAAAAAAAAATCTTTTTGCCAAGTTTCTTGCGGCGCATTCTTCTTGACAATGGTGGTCTTTCCGAATGCGGTGGTAGTTTCAAAAAATACATGTAAAAGAGCCCTTGGCGGCCAATTTGCAAATATAAATTTTGAATTTTGAGATACGGTAGTTGGTGCGTAACGTCGCCATGGCATCCTAATAGGTTAGGGCCCTAAGGAAGGCTGAATGCTGCCTAAGTTTACACTCTGCACAAAGTGCAGATGACTTCCCACACACAGGTATTTAAGTCCCCAGTTAAGTAGCTCGTTACATGACAAAGAGAGAGCACGGAACATGGCAGCAATCTCGCACTTGACGAGCATTAGCGTAGTCGGTCCAAACACATTTCTCCGGAGTCCCATTAGGTAATTTAACACGAAGTCTCGTCTGTTTTAATGTACGGGAAATGGCACTTAATGCCGATACAGATTTGGCTTTAAGATAGCCACCGCGATGGCGAAGGCTATTTATACATAACGCGTGATACCGTGAGAGTTGCGTTACATTGCGTGTGTCGATAGATTACTAGCAAATCCATAGCTCAGCGGCCGTGCAACGTAACGCATGTAGCACGATACCTCTCGCATCTTTTAGTAGCGCTATAGACATCACAAGAAGCTTTAAGGTGTGATAATGAGTAGCATGAGCATGCGTTCGTGACAAGTCGAAGGCATCAACTAATTAAGAGAAAAGAAGGTTTCAGATGACGATAAGATTCAATGATAGATAGATAGATAGATAAATCGTTTATTTGATACTGCAATACACACAATCAAGATAAAAATAACAATAAAAAAAAGAAAAACAAGAAATTACACATTAGACTTAACTTACAAGTATTTTGTTGTGTGCGTTGCAGCAGTGCAAAAGGGCTATGGCTCAGTGGTCAACATTGCTCGCGGGAGCAAAACACGCGTACATTGACATCTTCACTACATAGTATAAAACAAAGCTTTCCGCTGTCCCGTTGTATGCTTAGATCTTTAAAACTACCCAACGGATTTCGATGCGGTCAAATAATCTATTTACGATAATTTTACGAAGATCACTTTCAACAGGTGAATGAAAAAAATATATGTCAAAAAGCCCGCCAAAACCAGTGAAAAGTGAATGTTACTGGACCTCACGCGACACTAGCGCCTCTAGTGGCAAATTCACACGCGATAGCCCCCCATTGCTGAGACACCAAACTACTAACGCTGACTTACGAGTAAGTAGGTAAACAAGTAAAGCACCGTTTTATAACTTAACATCGTTCAAGTCACAAGATTATATATACTTTACTATATTTATGCAGCCCGCGACTTCGTCGGCGTTCCGCGGGAACTCTGTTATTTCATTTCAAGGGATAAATAAGAGCGTATGTTAATAAAGGAAGCTCACCAGGATACCAGCGATGATTTTTTCGGATCGGCTCAGTCAGTAGTTATCTTCACACAAAATTTTAACCTATCTAAGAATCCGAGCACTGCGATTTTCCGCGATAAAACTCTCCCATATCTTTTCCCAAGGCCCCCATATCCCTCCCTCTATATCCCTCCATTCATCAAAATTCTTTCAGCGGTTTAGTTTTGGCGTACAATAAAAACGTAACAAAGTAACTTTCGCATTAGTAACATGAGTTTTTATTTGGATTGATACGTGTAACAGGTACTTTGCATGCCCTTACGCCTATGCGGTCAAATCGTCACGTAAAAGACATGCTTTGCCCGCTTAAGCTAAGCCAGCGAGCCAGGAAGCGGGCAGACCGCCTTTCCGTCGTAAGCGTAACTACACGACTTTTACTTTCACAAGTCCATTCACCCGGCGCCGCGCGGTCGAAGATCGCCCTACTTCCATCATGAACCCTGGCCGACCGTGTTTTGGTTCAAGGAACAAGACTGCCTAGCATCTAAGTGGCACACAATTAATCAAGTAGGTACGAGTATGACAGTTACAGAATAATTTTATATCGTATATAAGCATTCATAGGGACTAGCTTCTGCCCGCGACTTCGTCTGCGTAGAATTATACATAAAAACCTTCCTCTTGAATCACTCTATCTACTAAAAAAAACCGCATCAAAATCCGTTGTGTAGTTTTGAAGATATAAGCATACATAGGGACATAGGGACAGAGAAAGCGACTTTTTTTTATACTATGCAGTGATAACTCGTAATTTCAGAGGCATTCATCAAAATTTAAGTCCAAAAATAAGGTCAAAGCAGGTAGAAGTAGCGGAACGGAATGCTACCGCAATAGCTACTTCAAGCCGCTTAATGAAATACAGACAAGTAATAACTTTAATTGCACACAATACCTATGTCCAAAAGAATGAACTGGGAAGCAAAGAGCCTTTTAGGCGGTCTAGTCTGCACGCCGTCTATAATGTACATTTCATCTGTGATTGGTACTGCAAATGCATTTTAGTGTGAAGTTTTGGTGACTGTAATGGAACTGTCAAGTAAAGCACAATTGAAACAGTTTTTTTCAACACCTCACACAATAAACAACAATCAAGTGTCACACAAATAGTTTAACAATTTAATGATAGTTGTGTGTCAATTTTACGAAACAGTTTCGGTTTTTCAGAAGAACTTGTTCAAAGGTGAGGTTAAGTGTATTTGGTTTAATTTTTACACTTTACGGCCCACCAAAGTTAGTACCTAATACTGATACTAGGAACAAACATTTTATGATTATATCATAGCCAATATACCTAACTCATCTCCGTAATAAACTTATAATACATTAATGGAATTGGATCAAACCCACGTGGTAATTAGGACTACGGGACAGTTCAATGACATGTATTAGCCTTAATTACTGAAGCTAATAGCCTTGTATAGAGAATAACTAATTATACCCTATTAAGATGTTAGTTCTATTAATAAAACATTCTTTACACTTCTGCTAATGTGCGGTAATTGATATATCATTGGTGATAACGATAAATGATAAGACTATATTTGTTTTGTAAGGCGCAGAATGATAATCCAAGTTCACAATCAATAAAATATTTGATAATAAAGCGTGTTGTTCATTAGCATGATGAGTCTGTCATATTTGTTGGCATCTGAACTCAACTGTCGGGGTGCTTGCTAGTCGGGTTACCTTCGCGTGTGGTCAAGAGCTGCGGTTCGTTTTTGGATCCGTCCGAGGGGAAGAGCAGTGCTTGGTCCGGTTCACCCTGGGCATCGGTTAATGATTTCCTGGCAGATTATGAGGGATATCATTATCCGTTGGCTAAGAGCCCGACGGGAGGGGGGTGGGTCTTTTGACCGCGTTCTACCGTACAACGTTGCCGACATTTTTGTCACAAGATACTGTACTTATTATTTTGACATTAGCTACATCATCGCATCGATCGATGAGGCCATATTAAAAAAAAGAAGAACTCAACTGTCAGTTTCAACCAATTATAGGTGTACCTAGTGCATAAAGTTTTTACATGACATTTCGTTGAATTTTATCCGGTTTTTTTTTTATTTATTTATATATATAAGAGGGGGAAAACGAGCAGACGGGTCACCTGATGGAAAGTAATCACCATCGCCCAGGGACACCTGCAAGACTTGGGGAATCACAGGTGCGTTGCCGGCCCTTTCAGGAACAGGAAGGCTCGCTTTTTAAAGACAGCAGGTTTACAGCTTTAGTGGCATGTTATGAAGTTGTGCATACAATGCAGCTATCAGATTACATTATTTTATGAATAAGAACCTTATTCAAATGTCGTTAAAGTTGACAACCGCATGGGATTTAACAACAGTTTTTCAATTGCATGTAAACAGCTGCACATATATTATTTGGATGTAATTTTGCCTATCGACACACCATGACCCATGATAGAAATTTTATGCTCCAAAAAATGACTGTGAAATATAGTGCTACTAGTCTTCATATTATATTATAAAACAAATTTCTCTCCCGCGTCTGTGTGTTCGCGATAAAATCAAAAACTGCTGAACGGATTTTCATGCGTCCACCAATAGATGGCATTTCACAGGGAAGGTTTAAAATACGTAAGCAATGGGGCGGCAAAATTTTCATCCGCCCCGGGCGGCCGAGACCCACGCTAGGCCACTATTGTCAAGGGTTTGTGTAAATTGGTTTAAATATAACAATAATTGTTTTTCATTGTCAGGAAGTCAAGCTGGATAGGAAACAAATTTTAATTCTGCGCGTACGAAGTTGTGGACAACAGCTAAATTATAAATATTTTAACCAACCACAAACTGTCAGCTATAAAACATGAATATGGCTGCCAAAGTACATAATAGACAAGTTTAGAATCCATTAAAAAACAACCAAATTTTATGGGGTTATTTCCTGTTGCCATAAATTGTTAATTTAGCTATTCAATAGTTAGAGGCTGTTAAAACTAAGGAAATTAAAGGTGAGTAATAAATATTGGGATGCATATAGGCTGGAGATGATAAGAATAAGAATAAGAATAAATTTATTTCGTAAAAAATACATCAACAGTATACAAAAACGATTATCTGGCAGACCCCAAACTAGGCAGTCTGTATCTTGGTACCTTGGATGATGATGATGAATAAATATTTTGTTTTCATTACATATACAGTATACCAGATAACACCAGTTAAAATATTGTACCGTATATAACTTTGATATCATAAAGAACCTTATATAGAAACCTGACAGTTTTAAAAGTAAATGGGAACTATTTTGACCAAACTTAATTATATACCACTCTTCTATGTTATGTAAATTAGTAGTTCTTATTGGCTTGTAAGGATATCATTCACAAATAACTTAAAATGATTATATTTCTTCAAGATACAAATTTACATAATATAGAAGAGTATATAATGAAGTTCAGTCAAAATAGTTCCCAATTACTTTTAAAACTGTCAAGTTTCTATATAAGGTCCATACTAAAGTTATATATGGTACAATATTTTAACTGGTCCATAGGCCAATCTTAGATAAATTGAACTGAAATTATAAAATCAAGATTATAATTATAAACTACCAATTAAATTGTTATGCATGATATACACAAATCTCATCCTGAGAAGAGGACTGTGCCCAGCAGTGGGACATATATAGGATGGTGATGATGATGATGATATACGTGAATAATTCACATATTTTCTAATTAAATTTAAACATAAACTACAGAAAATTTAATACATTGGCATCCTTCATTATTAATTATTATGATAGCCATTTTAAATTGCTAATACCACATTAAAATTAACTTTCAATTTAATACCATTCAGTAAAAGTCTGTTTCAAAAAAAACTACTATAGTCCATTGTAACAAATAAGTAATTGTAACAAATATCTAAGCAATGCTGTATTTCCTGTTCAGTATCAAACTAAACAGTAATTTAACAATGCTGCAATGACACTAACAAGAAAGAATATTTGGAAGGGCTCAAATTAACATTAGATTAAATCCTGTCTATGCAAATCTATAAATAAAAAATGTTGAATATCCAACCATTTGAAGAGATAATTGAAAAACTGCAAAATGTAACTAAAGTCATGCATGCAATTGCATTTGTTACCAACAAATGTAAATTAAAACATAGTATAAACAACTGAGGAAAGACCAAGGACAAAATGTTATGCAAACTGTAGAAAAATGTAGTGCAACCAAAATTAAGGCCGTTGACTGTGACCAGTGGCCTTATCCCCTAACATGCTTGGCATCAGACTCACCTCTCTCTTTATCCACATTCTTATACCATATGAGAGAAAAAGATGGTGAATGTGACAGCAAGCTTGTAAGATATTTAAAGATAATGAGTCCATGATTTCCCAAGATAGTTTCATGCACTCTTAACTTTTGATTCTTCAGTGATCACATGAATAATGGAAATTATGGGAATAAGTAGTTGATGAAATTGATGTGATTCCATAAAGTGGCAATACAGTTCTGTTCATGGAAAAAATCTTGTAAGTAGTGGTGGGTGGGTTCAGTGCCTTTACCATTACCACTGAACTAGCTTCTGCCCGCGGCTTCGTCCGCAGAGAATCAAATAGAGCCTATGTTCATCAGGGATAATGTAGAATTTTAATGGTGAAAGAATTTATCAAACAAACAAATCTTTCCTCTTTATAATATTAGTATAGAAGTATAGATCTACTCCATTTCAAAGTGGTAAAAAAGAAAGTACTGCCAAAAATTACAGCCAACATTAATATTAAACTAGTTGACAAGACAAATTTAACGGTAATTTCAAGTGACATGCTTTAAAACATACAGGCATGGTCCGAAAGTTTAAATTGATATCATATTTGACACAATACATGATAAAATATTATGATAATGTGAAATCTATATATATAAAACTCAAAGGTGACTGACTGACTGACTGACTGACTGACATAGTGATCTATCAACGCACAGCCCAAACCACTGGACGGATCGGGCTGAAATTTGGCATGCAGGTAGATGTTATGACGTAGGCATCCGTTAAGAAAGGATTTTTGGAAATTCCCACGGGATAAGGAGAAAACGGGAATTAAATATGCACAGCCCAAACCACTGGACAGATCGGGTTGAAATTTGGCATGCAGGTAGATGTTATGACGTAGGCATCCGCTAAGAAAGGATTTTTGGAAATTCCCACGGGATAAGGAGAAAACGGGAATTATATATGCACAGCCTAAACCACTGGACGGATCGGGCTGAAATTTGGCATGCAGGTAGATGTTATGACGTAGGCATCCGCTAAGAAAGGATTTTTGGAAATTCCCACGGGATAAGGAGAAAACGGGAATTATATATTCGATTCCGAGTGACGCTATCTCAGTAACTATAATAACTAGGCTCTTCAAATTTGATACAAAAGTTGGTGATTACAAAACTAAGAAACTAATTTCAGGATTTTGGGAAATTCCCACGGGATAAGGAAAAAAACGTGATTTATATGTTCAGTTCTACGGGATGGATTTTTTGTTTTACTGGTCGTATAAAACTGAAATTTGGCCTTCAAGTTCCCTTGGGGAGTGTAGGGGAGCACTATAAAAGGATTTCCCGTAATTCTCACGGGAACGGGAAAAACGGGACTTTTCGTTTTACTGGTCGCAGAAAGCTGAAATTCGGCATGTAGGTTGCTTCGGGAGTGTAGAGGAGCATTAAGAGAGTACTTTCCAAAATTCCCATGGGAACGGGAAAAAAAGGATTTTTTGTTTTACTGGTCGTAGAAAGCTGAAATTTTGCAAGTGGGTTCCTTGTCACGTAGGTTTACCTATTCGGGAGTGTAGGGGAACACTAACAAAGGATTTTCTGAAACGCTCACAGGGGAAAAACGGGATTTAATACCATTATATATTTTAAATAATAATAAATAAATAATAAACGAACGATTAATACGTTTTAAACTTTATATATTCTGATCCGCGCCCGAGTGAGTATGTTTGTTCCTTCTTCACGCTAAAACGATTGACGGATTTGGATAAAATTTTGAACGAAGATAGCTGGTACCCTAGATAAATGATACCCTAGAACATAGGTTACTTTTTGTCCCAGAAAATTGCATAGTTAACGCGGCATAGCGATAAACATGGCAATTGCTGATTCTACGCGGACGAAGTCGCGGGCATAAGGACAACACAAATGCACAAAGACGAACTATTAAATAATAATACCATAATCTATCTATCTATATATATAAAAAAACTCAAAGGTGACTGACTGACTGACTGACATAGTGATCTATCAACGCACAGCCCAAACCACTAGACGGATCGGGCTGAAATTTGGCATGCAGGTGGATCTTATGACGTAGGCATCCGCTAAGAAAGGATTTTTGGAAATTCCCACGGGATAAGGAAAAAACGGGAATTATATATTCGATTCCGAGTGACGCTATCACAGTAACTATAATAAGTAGACTCTTCAAATTTGATACAAAAGTAGGTGATTACAAAACTAAGAAACTAATTTCAGGATTTTTGGAAATTCCCACGGGATAAGGAAAAAAACAGGATTTATATATTCAGTTTAACGAAATCCTATGAACTATAATTACTAGACTTCAAATTTGGCATAGAAGTAGGTGATTATAATAGTAAAATAAAGTTCTAATGCTTTTTAGAAATTCCCACGGGATAAAAACGGGATTTATGTATTCAGGTCTACGGGATCGATTTTTCGTTTTACTGGTCGTATAAAATTGAAATTTGGCCTTCAATTTCCCTTGGGGAGTGTAGGGGAGCGCTACAAAAGGATTTCCCGAAATTCCCACGGGAACGGGAAAACGGGACTTTTCGTTTTCTGGTTCCAGAAAGCTGAAATTCGGCATGTAGGTTGCTTCGGGAGTGTAGAGGAGCATTAAGAGAGTACTTTCCAAAATTCCCACGGGAACGGGAAAAAAACAGGATTTTACGTTTTACTGGTCGTAGAAAGCTGAAATTTGGCAAGTGGGTTCCTTGGGTAGTGTGGGGGAGCATTATGAGATAATTTGCCAAAATTCTTCTTCTTCGTTCCCGTAAGATATTCGGGAAATGCTTTATTTGGCGAAATTCTTACGGAAACGGGAAAAACGAAAAGCGGGGGAAAGTTGAAATTTGTCACGTAGGTTTATTCGGGAGTGTAGGGGAACACTAAGAAACGATTTTCCGAAACGCCCACAGGGACGGGAAAAAACCGGATTTAACGTTTCCAGACGAAACAGCGGAAGAAAGAGACTTAACATTTATAACGTGTGTTTCTTTAAAGGCTTTAAGTGTACTCCGAAAGCACTCCCCGAAATTTCCACGGGAACGGGAAAAAACTTATTTTTTCATTTTACATCTTAGCGCGTACGATGTCGCGGGCAAAAGCTATTTAGGATGTATTTTAGGACAGCCCTAAAGGTTAGGTTAGGTTTGTTTTATAAAAATCCTGCAATATTTACAGGTTCAGAAAAATTAAGGCATCGGGGCAATGCGGGGGCTGGCTTGCATGCTTGCTTGAGTCCTTGCTTTGCATGATTGATTGCATACTTGCTTTCATGCATGCTTGCATGCTTGCTTGCATGGGTGCTTACTTGCATGCATGCTTGCTTGCACGCTTGCTTGCATGCATGCTTGCATGCTTGCTTGCATGGGTGCTTACTTGCATGCATGCTTGCTTGCACACTTGCTTGCATGCTTGCTTGCCTGCTTGCATGCCTGCTTGCATGCATGCTTGCATGCTTGCTTGCATGGGTGCTTACTTGCATGCATGCTTGCTTGCACGCTTGCTTGCATGCTTGCTTGCCTGCTTGCATGCCTGCTTGCATGCCTGCTTGCATGCCTGCTTGCATGCCTGCTTGCATGCCTGCTTGCATGCCTGCTTGCATGCCTGCTTGCATGCCTGCTTGCATGCCTGCTTGCATGCCTGCTTGCATGCCTGCTTGCATACTTACATGCTTGAAGGCTTGCATGCCTGCTTGCATACTTGCATGTATGCTTGAAAGCTTGCAGGTTTGGTTGCTCGCTTGCTTAATTGCTAGGTTCTTTGAAATGCTCATGGTTCACGCGTGCGAAGCCGCGGGCAAAAGCTAGTATTAAATATAATTGTCCACCAAATTGACTGACAAAGCCATCTTTAATGGCTTAATTTCAGTGGGTGTAAAAAAGAGGTAAGAGAGTGGTGAGGAAGATAGCACTACTATCTCTATCCAGACAAAAACTTTGTTTGTAAACATCTTCAGTACTAAAATATTTCACATACATACATACCGTCACGCCTCTTTCCCACAGGGGTAAAATATTTCAATTATTGTTAATGTAATAAAACTTGTGACTGAACCTTGAAGACTCTTGCCTTAGTTTGTTATCTTCCATGCTAACTTTCATTGTTATCTAAATCACTAACAAACATCATTTATTGAGAGGAAAAATACAAAGTGATTTTGCCACATTATTTACTTTTTCGTAACAAATGCGGGGGATAATGCAAAAGCCTAAATTTAGAAAATGTAGCAGAAATGCAAATTTTATACACATATAAACAAGAACATATCCACAGAAACAGAACAGTTATCGAACCGATTAAAATGAAAGCAGCTATAATGTGCCGTATCGCGTTATTATACGAGATAATGTGATGATAAGGTTTCAGTTCACATACCTAAAGTCCAAGCTGAGGTTCCGCTGGTGCGCGGCCGCCTTCGAGCCCTTGCTCTCGCCTCGGCTGCCGTGCACGGGCACATCCTCCAACATGCTCACACACTGGCTGATCCACAAAACAATAAACCCATATCACGACTCGCAATTACAAATCAAAGAGTAAATAACAACATGGCGTCGACTCCTCTTGCATTCGTAATCTAGCGTCCACAGAGACCCAAATCCTCAGCTTAGCACACAATATCAAAAGACAATACTACAACTCACAGCCATTAAAGTCCTTTAATTTTGTTTGTAAATGTAGCACGGATAACTGGAATGTTTTAATCAAAATATTGCCCCAGTAAAGCAAGCGACCGTAATCCTACAAATTTTATGTTTTAAAACCACAAAATGGGATACATACAAATTATTTTTTAACAAGAATTATAAGTGCAGATGTAAGAAAAGAAATAATCTTCAAAATTAAAGAAATCGATGGACTATCACCAAAACCCGAGACGACATAGTTTCGTTTGTTATGAGTTGTCAAATTTAGTGATGCCATACGAAGCTAGTTTTAGTAGTGTTGCTGTAATGAAATTAATGTTACCAAAAAGTAGATTTGTTTCATAAAATCCTAAACGATATTTTTTTAATTTTTCGTGTTGATATGAGACTGTCTGAGACTGTACGCCCCATGTACGCCGTACGTCCTGATAGATTTTTTTTTCACGAATCTCAGCACTACCTACGTCTGGTTCAGTCCCACTCTACCCCTCAGGGTAGTGCTAGGGGTGTGGTGGATCTAAAGGGATGACCCAAAAGATTTTTTTTTTCTTGCTAGTATTTTTTATCAGCCTTAGCAGTACTTTGCTGATATTTTGCGTGGATTAAGGCACTGTATTATAACATCGATCACGGTACTTATAATTACATCAGGTGTAGCCAATTTCGAAAAAAATAATAATGTGTAAAAATATCATCTAGGCAAATTTTCAAAGATTAAAAATGTATTGTCAAGAAAAGACATGGTTCTTTAGACAAGATGTTTATTATAATTGAGTTAAAAAATATAAAAACTACAAAACAAAATTTTTAACCATTGACTAAGTTGAGGATGATCCAACTATTTTCGATCTTATCAGATCTTTTTCAAGGGCGAGTGTGTTCACGTTTAACGACCCATCACTGGTTGTAAAGTAGACCGTCTATTTTGTAGTTTATATAAATCATGTGCCACAGGAATTTAAATGATATTATTTTACTTATCGGTGGTGAAGAACCAAGACCCCCTATCTTGTAAATTCGAATTAATGTAAGATAGAAGCTATTGGTTCTCTCAATAGAATTCAAACTACAATCATTAAAATTTGTCAGATAGCAGATCTTTGTTCTTCCCTGTCGTTATACAAGTTAATGACATATGTAAATAAGTGTCTCTAGTTAAGTAGTACTGTTGAAACATCATGTGACTGTACACATTTTTAAATCTAAATAGCAAGTCTCCTGGAACCCACACTGTAACTTGATATTAACAAATTCTCATACATAATTTACTTAATTACTTACTTATAGTAAAATTTTGGCTTAAAAATAAAAGTATCTTCATACATGTAAGACCTTAGAATAGAAATGAATAGTGCAGCCATTCTGTTGAGAAACTTAATACAACAAGATTGAACCTGAGTTCTAAAGATCCCAAGGATGCCAAATGTGGACTGCAATTCAAGATTTCATATTATAGGGCTTTCTTCTGTCCAGTAATTTTTGACGAATAGGAAGTCACATACTCACCAAAACTATAATTGAAACTGTAGCCCATCTTGAGAGTGATGTGCCCAGCAGTGGGACATTCAAAGGCTGGAGACAATGTTGATTCTAATTTATCATTAACATTAAGATTTAGGTGACGAGTCCTGAGACTGCCGAGAAGAAGGTTGTCGCTTGTGAATGTTTGGCTTCCTGAGGCGGTGGTAGTTAGGCATAACTTTGCTAAGGAAGTCGAGCTGAAGAAGCTGCGATGGTTGCTTCTCTAGGGCCTCTCTGACGTGATGCTCGGAGCCCCATACTACTGTGTTGTCCACTAGAGTTTGTGGAGCGCTCAAGTGGCATGCTGCTCCTGTAAATTTCATTATCAGTGTTTAATCTGTGAAATTAAATATTTCGACCTAATCTCACTGAACAGCAAGTTATCAGTAATCTCCAGGGCTGATACAAATTAACAACAACTCTCTTATTGTTGTCTCATTTCTGGTTCTGTTACTTTAATCTGATCTTCCATGCTGGTCTGGGAGCAAAGAAAAAACATACAATGAACCAGTTGCTTCTCTACCTGCGCAGATGGTAAAAGCCCATCGAGGGAATGGACGAAAATAATAGGAATCATGTTATAGGCGATGAGGCTAGCAACCCATCACTATTTTGATTCCATTTTCCACCTATACACCCACAATCTTGCTAAATGTGGCCTGTAGGTACCTGTTACCATAGGCTCTGTCTACCCCATAGGGGATAAAGACGTGATTTGTGCATGTGCATGTTACTTTAATACTACAATGATATTACCTATCACACAACCACTGCCAATCCTGACATTGACTCCTACAAAGGACTTGCACTCAAAAACGTTGCTCTCCCCAACATGCCCGCAAGGGGACTCCAGACGACAGCCCACCTCAAACACGTTGTGAGCACCGATAAACAACGGCTTCGGAGGGTCCTCCTGCTTCTCACTTTTTCTGAAAAAATTTAGTTTATGGTAACCTTTTGAATAACTATCACTATTTTAGTAAATTAAAAATGGTGAGGCTAGAACTCGAGGCAACTGTATGTTAAATTAGGTTCTCGAATTAATGAAAGTTTGACATACTTATGAATAATAGTGGAGTACTCCTCAATGATACAGTATTCAGCTATGATGATGGGCCCGCCTTCGGCAATGATGGTGACTCGCGGGTGAATCACAGTGCCACCCCCAATAGTGATGTCACCTTCCAGGGTACAGTCCTCGCAAACCGTAGCTCCTGGTAGTATTTTAATGCTGAAACATAATCATCAACACTGTTGTAAGTTCACGTCCATATTTGGAAGTTTAATATTTTATCTTCCTTTGTGATTGCTACTTACTTATGAGCCATTGTTCAGAAAAATTAAAATAATACTATCAGGTATCAGTACTCGATAGAAAGAGAATAATAAAATAAAAAATTATTAACTTTCGCCAGAAAAACACAGACAACAAACTAGACAATTCTTTGTCAATTTTGACATGAAAACTTTGATTGACATTACAGTATTTTTTTTATTTCTTGGCACGGTATCGTTCAGTTTAGCAAAAAAACTAGTAAATTGATATGCCCAACTTCACTTACATTTTCGTGTTTTTGACAATATTTTTACTTTACACACACGTTAATTTTATTAATCCTGCATTCTTTTTTTTTATTCAATTCTGTGAATCCATAGCAAAAAAAAAAACGTCAAATGATATTCGTTCAGAAACTCTCCAAGTTCTTTTTTATGGCTTTTGTCATGCTTTTGTTCTCTGTTCATTTATTGCCGCTCCTTCCCTACTTCAAGCTTCCAGTGTCAAAAATTCACCCCCGTCTACCGTTAACCTGATCTCACCTGCTTCCTCACCTACCAAACGACATTTTTCTACACTTGAGACTTGAAAAATAGTGTAGGAACGTTATAACAGAAATTTCTAATAATGTGCACTGAGATTTATTGCTTGGAATGGAATGAAATGGCCAGTACGTAACATATGTCAAATTCGAAAAAAAAACGGTTGCTAGGAAACTGGTCTGGTCTAACTAAACTGGGAAATAAACAAAACACTTTATTTACTTTATTTCTTTGCTTATATAACTTCAATTTAATTGATATAAAGTAATATTTGTAAATCAAGTCATTTAACACAGTGTTTGTACGATAATGGATTCGACTACAAACACTGAAAGTCTCAGTATCGACCTAAATACATCTCAAGAGAACATTCTCTTAGAGATTATCAAAGAAGTGTGCAATGACCCAAATAGCAAATTGTCTTCTAAACTTAGTGATAAAATAAATAGGATAATTGCTGATTGCGATCTTGCGCACTATTCCAGCTTACACAAGCTTAGCACGGTGGATGAAAGCTCCTCTACATTATTGGGTAAGTAAATTATTGTACTTAATATCAGACAAGATTTTCATGTAAAATCGATCAAATGATACAATCTCTTTCTCCAGGTCTAATGAATCAAACAGCTCAGGAGCTTACCTTTGAAGAACAATCAGAATTGAATCAGGCTATCATCTCCAGGATCCAATCAAAGCTACCGGCATATACATCTGAATTAGAACAGCTTAAACGGAGCACTGTTGATAATAAGCAGGCTCAGAAACAAAAAATTGTGGAGCTGCAGGAGAGCTTGGATGACAAGCTCAATACATTACAAGAACAGGAGAGTGAGAAGGTATTGGTATTAGCTATATTAACTACTTATGTTTTCCAAACACTTCTCCCTATCACAGTATAATGTTTTTTTTTTTTTAGTTTACTATTAACATAGCAAGCGCAAGAGCCTGTTAGGTAAGAAAAATGCTCTGCCACCGGTTAAGCTTCCTTCCTTGACTTAAAGGTTGTTGACCAAGCATTCTTCATCATCAGTGTGTTGTATCCCACAGTTGGGCACACATCTCTCCAATCTCTATCCATGGTTGTCTGTTTCCCTTTTCAAGTCCTGCAGTTTCCTTCACCAAGAATTATGTACTGTTAACCCTTCATTGTGCATTGTATTGGCAGGTTGAGCTGATGATGGAGTGGCTGAACCACCGGTTGCATGATGCTACCAAGTTCTCTGACAACTCCACTGAACTGCTGACATTTAAGACCCGAAGCCTTGAGCTCAAATCCAAGTAAGTGACTCACCATCATAATATCTGACCTACATGTATGGACATTTTTCTGAAAATAAATCCACTAATTTTTTCTCAAATTATACTACTTTGATGGCAGTTCTGCTCAGAATCACAAGCATTATTGATTTTAGTATAAGGTAAAAAGTGTCCCAAAGTTTTCACACAATTTTCAACTTTCCATTTTGTTACTCTCATGCTATGGAGACAATCTATGGGGAAGCAACGGAAAAGGAATGAAAAAATTGTTGATGCATTTAAAAACTACTGGTTGGTCTGGTTCTGATAATTCTTTCAACTTTAGAATGCCACATTATACGCGAGTAACATAGGCTATACAAATTAAAAAAAAGTTAGGGATATACTTTATCATGCAGAGGAAAATGTAATGTAATGTAGTTTGAAATGAATAAGAATATTGTTTTTTTATCATTGTGATGGTTTTTATTCATCATGAATAAATCCTTTTATTCCTTTATTTATTTTATTTATCAGACTATCAGATTTAGTTTCTTTTTTCAATAGTTTATAGCATTCAAATCTTAGCTTTGATGAAACTATATCCGTCATATTTATTTTATTTATCAAATTTTATTTCTGCAATTGTGTGTCTCGTCTGCCGAAAGGACACACCTAATGCTTTATGTGAACTGTACCCAACTTATTTTTTTCCAGGATACTGCATCTTCAGATCCTACAGAACATCTTCACGGAGACCAACCAGTCCATCCGAGCCTATGCTGAAGTCCATAGGGACCTCAATGAAAGCATCAAAGATACGGAGACGAGAATCAAGCAGTTTCGCGAGATCATTGATAGTGACTATGGTGCCAATAAATAGAACTAATGTTAGTTTTTTTGTTAATTATCTTTTAACTAGTGACCATTCCCAAATTCGTAATGGTTGATTGATTTCGTAAATTTTGTTTTTGCAGACATCTTGAACCTTCAAATTTATTAATTTTTATCAGAAAACAATTAAACAATGAGCGGCCACACCTGTTCTGCTTTGCGGGCATAAGAGCTCTTCCGAACTTGTTATAGTACATACATGCATGCATACTTATATCACGTCTTTATCCCTTACGAGGTAGACGGAGCCTAAGGTAATAAAACCTTAAGGCCACTTTTAGTATGATTAAGGGCATATAGCTGGAAAGGGAAATCAAAATAGTGATGGGTTGCCAGCCGCATCGCCTGTAACATGATTCCTAAGACTCGCCTATTCCCTCGACTATTCCCAGACCAGCATGGATTTTATTAGTCTGCGGTTAATATCGTAGTATTCGAATCTTAAATTTTGCAGGAAATCTTTTTATTCTCAGGTCAAAAAATACCAACATTTGATGAGTCACTATTATGAGTATATGTGAGTATAAAAAACACTGATTACAACTAAGCATGATTTCCACCAAAGGGCCCTATCGCAACAGATCGGAAAACATTCTACAACGATATTCAATCTTGTACACTGTGTTTGAAGTCTCTTATTAGGGGGCGTCCATTAATTACGTGAGGTATTCAGGGGGGGGAAGTGGGTCGAGCCGAATCTTACTAAATCTCACTTGGGGGAGAGGGGGGTCTTGGCAAATATCACGTAATTTTTTTTTAGCAGAAAATGGTGTAAAACTGCGTGAAAATTAAGTTAAATTAAAGTTGAATTAATAATTAAAATGACAGCAATATTTGCAAATACTAGTCCTTGCTAGTCTTAAAAAAGTAATTAAACAAATTGTGTTATGTTTTTTAATAAATCCAATACTTTCATACCCAAAGTACAAGTTTTGAAAAATCTCACGTGAGATCGGGTAAGGGGGAAGGGGGTCGAGAAAAATCTTACGACATCTCACCAAGAGGGGAGGGGGGGTCAAAAAATCCTTAAAAATGCCTCACGTAATTAATGGACGCCCCCTTACCAAGCCGCCTGCTGTAGGCACCCGCGGGCAACTTCTGTATGCTGCGAGGCACAATCGACTCCGTTCGCCTTTTGCGATGCGCGCCATTTGGTGGAAATTAGACAACTTGCCGGACTGTCGCCGCATCCGTTCGTAGGATACGTTTGGTAAAAATTGTGCTGAAAGGCTACCGACGGTTGTTTTGTTATAGACTAATAATGATGCAATAAATGATTAAATTTTTACTATCCTTTTTACTTGATTGTTTATTATTAGTGTAAGTTTTTTACAGCGTTTCGAGCGCGTGCGTTTTGACGCTGTGATTTCTTAATTATTATCGATAGCAGCGCCTTGTAGCGGCAACACAGTGATCTCTTCATCTCATTTATTTTTTAATATGACCCCATAGATCGATGCGATGATTTCGCCAATGTCAAAGTAATAAATACAGTATTCAAAAATCTTGTGACGAAAATGTCGGCAGCGTTGTACGGTAGAACACGGTCAAAAGACCCTCCCCCCCCCCCCCCCCCTGTTGGGCTCTTAGTCAACGAATAATGATATCCTTAAGAATCTGCTCCGATTGAGCTTTGTGTTCCCGAACACGTTCGCGTTAAGCGCGAAATAGGTACGCCTCGAACGCGATCGCGTTACAATCTCAAATAATAAATAAATTGTTTATTTGGGCAATAATCCCATTAAATCATTAAATAATAAAATTACATTGTCTATAATACACAAGGAAAGTGGAATCAAAATAGTGATGGGTTGGGTTGCTAGCCGCATCGCCTATAACATGATTCCTATGATTTTCGCCCAAAAAATGTTCATTAGGTATACAATGAAATGAAAAAAAACCCTTCCCTCCTTCCCTCCCTTTAAGGGATAAGTTCGCCTTTGTAGGTACATCTGTAAATTCTCATTACCTGTAAAATTAATGTGTTTTACGTACAATAAAGAGTTGTACATACAATGTCAGATTATCAGATTCATCAATATATTTACAATCGCAATTATTTCATTAAATGTTATTAAAAAAAATGATAAAATTAAATTGAAATAAAATAAAATTATAGATATAAAATACAATAAGATAAATTAAGAATAAAATCAAAATACCTACTATGATAATGTGTTACCGTTTCGATCCGCTGTATGATAGCTACGCTACATTACTTATGTTTGTGATTGATAGTTGTCAGGGCAGAGGTTGGAGTTCTAAGCGCGTGTTCCTTACTCAAAGTCAAACTGCGCCTTCCCTTTTTACTTACACCAGTCTTGTTTACTTTGTTACTAACAATGTTTGCTGAGCGCTATATAGCTGGAAGAACGTAGAGTAGAGATTGCGGACAGTTATGTTATAACACATGTCTAATACCTTTCAATACTTTTAAACGATCAATTTTTACGCATAATCTATACTTCTATATCTATACTAATATTATAAAGAGGAAAGATTTGTACCTATTTTTGTATGTTTGTATGTTTGTAATGAATAGGCTCAAAAAGTACTGGGCCGATCTGGATGAAATTTGGAACATAGATAGATTATAGTCTGGAATACTACTACTACATACATACATAGGCTACTTTTCATCCCGGAAAATTGCGTGATTCCCGCGGGATAGCGATAAACGAATTCTACGCAGACGAAGTTGCGGGCAACTGCTAGTCTATATATGTATATAAAAGAAAGTCGTGCTAGTTACATTATTTCTAACTCGAGAACGGCTGAACCGATTTGGCTGAAAATTGGTAGGGAGGTAGCTTAGAACCAGGAGACGGACATAGGATACTTTTTATCCCGATTTTCCCACGGGATTGGAAAATTCCGAAATGTTGTACTAATAAAGCTACAGACATTAAATTTAGCATGCCTACACATTATTCCTTGATTAGTATAAAGATGCACTTACAAAGGAATTTTTCAAATTTAAGGCGGAACAAAGTTCGCCGGGTCAGCTAGTAATTTTATAAAATTTAGTATTTCATTCCCCTTTGCACCTATACGCCCACAATCATGCTATACGTGGCCATTTAGGTCTTGTTACTTTAGGCTCTGTCTACCCCGTAAGGATAGACGTGATTTATGTATGTGTGAATGTATATAGTATGCAGGGGGTTTCGGGGGCTCGGTTTTATTTTTAAAAAACGTACCAATAATAAATTACCTTATCAAGGTTAACGTGCTTAAAACGCAGTTTGTATCATACCGGTCCCACTCACTCTCGCGTTAATGATTATTAGTGTGAGCGGAACGGCAGGAAACTAACTTATAATTTTTAAGTTTTACTAAGGGGACGTCCATTAATTACGTGAGGCATTTTTAAGGCTACCCACATGTATCTCATGGATCCATAATATTCCTCTCAAGTGTCTTCTAACATTTCAATACCCACATCTTTCGTTTTTATAAATTGAATTAGGTATTTTCTATTTTTTTTAATAACTTAGCGTCGTAGCGTGACGTCCAAGAAGCCATGGAGCCATCCTTTTCTTTTTCTGTTTGATTATCGTGTTTCTGTTGATTCAGTTCAGTTGTGTTAGTCACTCCGTGCTGGGCGCGTGGACGTTTGCTGTATAATAATATTTTATCACGTGTTATAATTACAATGTTAGAAGTTATTCTAACTATAGTCAAGTAAGTTAATGTTTGTTTTTAAATGTTATCTAATGGAACTGGTGTTTGTTTGTTGTGGTTTTAAAGCAATATTTGTGTGGCTGTGTTAAGTAACTGAAGTAAGCGAAGTAAACAGATTTTTATCAAGTTACTATAGCTGTTACCTGCGACTCCGTCTGCGCGGAATTGCTATCCCGCGGGAACTATACAAATTTTCGGGATAAAAACTATCCTATGTCCTTCCCCGGGACTCAAACTACTTGTATACCATACATTTCAACTGTATCGGTCCAGCGGTTTAAGCGTTAAAATGTAACAGAGAGACAGTTACTTTCGCATTTATAATATTTATGATATTAGTAGATATTAACAAATTGTATGCCTTCCTCATGAATGTGTTACTCTATTTAGGTATTGGTGACAGTATGAAAATCCGTTCAGTAGTTTTTGAGCTAATCGCAAACAGACAGAGGATTTTGTTTTATAGTGTAGTGAAGTGCGTGAGGCCGGTTTAAAGTACGTATCGGATCATGCATGTGTGCTTAGCTCAACTAGTTTGCTTAGAGAAGTTTGATCGTACTTGTGTGCGTGTATGCATAAGTACAGAGCTACAGAGGGGCTGTCACCAAGCACACGTCCCAGCAATACCGTCTTCACCATAAGGGCACACGGGGGGCCCTTGCCTAGGGCCCCCATTCTCAGGGGGCCCCGATGGACAAAATTTGGAAAAACAAATGTTAATTAAAAAAAAATGTTATTATAATTCGCTTTTTTTACTTTCCAAAAGGGCCCCAGCCTAGTTTAAGACGGCCCTGCATCCCAGTACAGTCGAGGGCACAAATATCGATAAAGTCGTCATGTCAAATATATGTGTCACCAACCTTTATTGTTTGTGGCATAAAAGGTGTATAGATCTTTTTGATGTCTTGGTAACGTATACATATTTATGCCCTTGATCACTTCTTAATGCCTATACTACAAGTATTATGCTTAGGTATAATTATTATAATAATTATTATAATTATTTCTGATGTATCGGTGTGGTTCTAACATAAGTTGGTTATATGTATATTGTCACTTCACTATCACTACATAGTATAAAACAGTCGCTTTCTCTGTCCCTATATCCCTATGTATGCTTATATCTTCAAAACTACACAACGGATTTTGATGCGTTTTTTTAATAGATAAAGTGATTCAAGAGGAAGGTTTTTATGTATAATTCTACGCAGACGAAGTCGCGGGCAAAGCTAGTATGACATATTTTGACCATTTTAAGGGTTCTAAAATCTTACGCAAGTTTGATAGCCTTTTCAGTTGTATCGCAGTCACAATCTTGTTGATGACCTACATAGTAAATTGGATTATTCGTAATTTGTAACATTTACTTAATAGTTGCAACCGGCCAGATTATTATTTATCTATTAATTTCATAACGATAGATAATTGTATGATAGTGAAAAGTACCTGAAAACTAACTGGAAATATTTTCTAAAGACTGTTGCAATGTTAGATTAGGCACTAGACGTGATTAGGTAAACTAAAATTACTTAAGCCTTAATTAAGGACCACTGATTGGTCCGAAACATGTAGGGCATACCTCGTCTACAAACAAAGTGACTCGTGTATTTTATTTTAATACTAGCGACCAGCCCCAACTTCGCACGGATGCAATCAGTGTTTCTCTACTATATTATGAATTTATGTTATACATACTTCCTCTTGAATCAGTGGGTAGGTATCTATTAAAAAAAACCGCATCGGAATCCGTTGCGCAGTTTTAAAGACCTAAGTATACATAGGGACATACAGTGGAAAGCGACTTTATTTTATACTATGTACGGTCAAGTGCAAAAATAAGTATCGATAGGAACTTCTCAAAAATATGTCCCACGACCTTAATTTCGCTGGCGTAAGAACGTATGGTACTTATTTTTGAAACTTTGTCTAGATACATATTATTACACTTGACTGTACTTAATGAAAATTAATTGTCTAGTTCTATATCACACACACACACAAATCACGTATTTATCCCTTACGGGGTAGACAGAGCTTAAGGTAACAGGTACCTACAGGCCACATTTTGCAAGATTGTGGAAAATCGAATCAAAATAGTGATGGGTTGCTAGCCTAATCGCCTATAACATGATTTCTATTATAATCGCCAATTCCCTCGATGGGTTTTACCATCTGCGCGGGTAGAGAAGCAACTGGTACATTCTATGTTTTTTCTTTGCTCCCAGCATGGTAAAAAACCGTACCTAAGTATAAATTAAACGGACACGCTCACCAATTGGTTGAGAAATGGGACTTGTAGAGAAGAGCATACAACATACATACATATATCACGTCTTTATCCCTTACGGGGCAGACAGAGCCCAAGGTAACAAAACCTTAAGGCCACGTTTAGCGTGATTAAGGTGGAAAGAGAAATCAAAATAGTGATGGGTTGCTAGCCGCCAGTGGCGTAGCTAGGTAACCAAGGGCCCTGGTGCAAATAAAAAAATGGGGCCCCATTACTATCTAAATTGGTAACGTTTTAATTTCTGGTAAGGATTCGAGGGCCCTCTGAGCTTGAGGGCCCCGGGGCACTGCCCCGCGCCTAGTCCCTAGGTAGCTATGCCACTGCTACCCGCATCGCCTGTAACAATACAATACAATACAATACAATAACTCTTTATTGACCACCACATATAACAACCAAAACAGAAAAAAAGGTACACAGAATATTACAAGGTAACAATAGGAGGCCTTATCGCTACAGAGCGATCTCTACCACACATCTCTCTAACATGATTCATGATTGATGATGATCTCTGTAACATGATTCCTAAGGCTTTCGCCCATTCCCTCGATGGGCTTTTACCATCTGCGCGGGAAGAGAAGCAACTGGTAAATTCTATGTTTTTTCTTTACTCCCAAACCAGCATGGAAGAACAACCGGACAGGCGGTACGATAAAAGCATTATTGGCCAAACCCAAACGGAGACGCTTCGCTCGTAGGTACTTCTCTCTCGCTCAGTCAATGTTTCTGTTTATTAAAGACGTGTCTAACTGGCTGCTTAATAGAAGATGTCTAGTAATTTTATTGTCTGCAAGAGACTCGCGACGACTAGTTAATTAAGTATTCATTGCCAAGCCAAGGTTGTCTTCAATAGGCTTATTACCTAACTCGCTCGCAATCGCCATCGTGTTCATTTTGACAGTTCTTGTATGAATGTGACCAGACGCGTTCATCCCTTACAGGCATATAAGCAGTGCTTGTAAGCATACGTAAATGTGCCCGGCACGCTTCGTACCAATACGAATTTTGTTGGCAATATGCCTACCCTCTGTCAAAATCCACTGCACGCCCCTGAATGTGACAGCTAGCTGATTCCGATGCTAATTGTCAGCCCATACATGAACTGTCAAAATGAACACGATGAGGCGCGTAGATGTGACAACCCACTGGCTGCGGGATCCGCAGAGGCTCCGTGCAGTAAAACGGCGACTTGCGAAGTCGGGCAAGGTGACCCACGTGATGGGCCCGGCAGTTTATAACCAGCTGCCTGATACCATCATTTCGGCCTCGTCGTTAAGATGTTTTAAAATTAAACTCAGGAATTGGCTTCTCGAGCACACATTCTATACATTCGACGAACTCTTTTCCTGGCAGTCAAAGCCTACGGCTTTATGATTGAAAAAAAATGTTTTATTATTTTATTGGTGCTCCAGTTTTATTATTTTAAATTGTAATATTTTTAATTGTAATAGTTGTTCTTGACATGAAATGACATAAAATAATGATAAAAATGACATGTAATAACTATAATTATTATGAATAAATGAGTATGAGTATGAGTATGATGGCAATTGCGAGCGAGTTAGGTAATAAGCCTACGTCGGTTGATTAACGCGATTCATACTACTGGCGCTAGCCGTGTTACAGCTTCTTATAATTATGCAAGTGGGGAGACCGCGAACCTTTGCAACCGCTTTATCATTATGTTAAATATATCTACTTCGCGGCAGGTGTGTGTGGTTGTCTTCATTGCTTGGTAATCGCTTGAACATATTTGCTAATTTTAGTAACATCATAGGAATCATGTTATAGGCGATGCGGCTAGCAACCCATCTCTTTATTGACTCCATTTTTTGCCATCTTTACGCCCACAATCTTGCTAAACGTGGCCTGTAGGTCTTGCCACCTTATGCTCTGTCTACCCCGTAAGGGATAAAGACGTGATTTGTGTATGTGTGTGCGTATGTGTTAGTAACATAAAACTGGCTCAAGCCTCTTCTCGGAATGATAGAGCTTAGGTTATAGGTAGTTCCCACACGGGCCCAGCACGTCTAGCACGAGAGCGCACAAGAGTCGCGTCGCGCGCGAGATAGATTGCCCATCCTTTTCTTACTGTACCAACAAGAAAGAGACGGGTATTCCAATTCGCGCGCGACGCGACTTTCGTGCGCTCTCGTGCTAGCGGGGCAGTGCGGATTGTTCCCCCACGACGTTTTCCTTAATATGCGTTTTCCTTAACAGCATACAAATGCCGTAAAACTCACGAGGTGCGAGCCCCGGAATCGAACCCGCAGCCTGCTTTATGTTTATGAATGTACCTAATAATAATAAACGGTTCGTAATCACATACGAACGTTGGCACTTGCTTACAGTCCTAAGGTCAGGATTATTCACTGGCATGGCAGCAGACATTAACAATTTTCCAGCAAGAATTATTTTAGACGAAGAATTTTTGGTGAACGAATATAGCGTCTATCTTCGGAGCGGTAAGAGTTATAGCTGACACGTATTAACGTCAGATAATCAAGCTGATAGTGTATCAGTTTAATATTAAAACTAGTCGTGTTATGATATAATATGTTCAATATCTCGCATCCTGCTGGCTAGTTTTGGCGAACGCGTGCTGTTAGAAGTAGGTCGCCATGATGGACTTCGCTGAACTCTGGGGGCATGTTAAAGATGGCTTCTGGTATGTCACTAAATATATATATATTTCACAGTTTACAAATTACGGTGTCTTAGATAGTTCGAGAATGTTTCGTCAGGTGGTTGTTGTTTGATTGAACTGTGAACGTTAAATGGTTTTTCATCGTAATTTTAGATTCAAAATTTTGACATAGTACCTACATTTTGAACATAGCATTGACTAATATAATGTATTAGATTAGATTATTTATTCATTCAATAAAGTACATTGTCAATTTAGGGGAATTTAGATTGAAATCGTCGAGAGTAAATAAAATTGAATAAAATTAAATAATGCGAATCAATTGAATATTACAAAAATGACAAAATCAAAGACAATCATAATAAAACGATTAGGTACCTACAGTTAAATTAATTCTCCGCTAGGGAACGTCACTGCTTTAATGTCAAAATTACTGGATAACATGTATAATGTGTGTAATAGCTAAGTGTGTGTGTGTGTAATGTATGGAACAATATATAAAACCACAATTTTTCTAGGTTTTCAGTCAAACTAACAAACAATAGCAGTAATCTTATATTCTACATATATCTACCGTACGCTAGTTAGATGCATCAGATGCATGTCAGAGATGCATGCTTTTATTTTTGTTGAATATATATATGTAAATTCACATAAATGGCAATCGAAATATTTTGGCGCTGCGGCTAGCAACCCATCACTATTTTGATTCCTTTTTCCACCTATACGCAACAATCTTGCTAAACGTGGCCTGTCTACCCCGTAAGGGATAAAGACGTGATTTGTGTGTGTGTGTGTGTGTGTGTGTGTGTGTGTGTGTGTGTGTGTGTGTGAAATATTTTGTATCATCACTGTTAAGTACCGTAAACTTAAGTAGGTAGGTAGGTACGTCATATTTACCTAACTTACGTATGATATTGACAATCTAAACCAACTTGAAATGTGATAGTTATTCTTAAAAATAAGTAACATGGAGATGGGTGGCGAAACGATTATAATAAAATAATACTAACAAAATCAAAATGTAGAAAACCACCTAAGTTACTTCCAAAATTATAGTTACCAAATTAACTTTTCACGCTCCGTTTACAAGAAAACACTTGAAATAAATATGACAGGATCTTCAGGCGAGAGCTCTTCTCCCATACCGATTGAGTAAGTTGTGCCAGTAGCCTAACTACGAGTTACCTATTATACATTTTGAGTAGTCTTAACGAAACTGATTCTTCTAGTGTCTTTCTCTATTCGTCGTGGATCAGGACAGCTTAGAAAAATCTAGAGAACATATATTGTTCAGTTGTATGTATACCTTCCTACCTACTTATTCTTAAAGGTTATTGCGACTGATAGCAGTAACCAATGGAGCCAGAGAAGACGATCAAAGAAGAGTTTTAGGGATTTTTCGGAATTGGCATTGTTCATTTTTTTTAGTATGCTCCAATTCGAAAACCATTTCGAGGAAAACCATCAATTATCCGATTTATCTTGTCCGATTTCAAAAATACTTTATGATTGCAGATATTTTTGTAAAAGTACTTTGAACCTTTGTTTGACCGAACGACCGGGTTTTTAGACAGAATCCAGCATCGAATGTTTGCCACAAAATTTAAAAAAAAAGTTTGGCTACGGCAACTGTCACGTGTCACTGTCAAATCTACAAAACCATAGACAAAGCCGTTTTTTTTTATAGCCAGCCGAACGAAGGCGATTGGGATTCTGTCTAAATTCACGAATTATCAAACAGCGAAAAAATATTTATTATTAATTAACAAAGCTACGTAAAAGCATAATATGCAAATTAGTTGCTTGAAATAGTCCATTTTATCAAATAAAGGTGTTAAAAGCACAGCTTAAAAAAAATGAACAATGCCAATTCCCACTCGATTATACAACTCAAGTAGCTCATTACGAGCTTTTACTTAGCTACACCTGTCTGTCATGTCTGTAATAATTAAAACTTGCAAGTGAATATGGACCCATAATTACACAAACGTATAGCTCACGTATAAAAGTAGAGCGATGTTTTGGATTAGTTCGAAGTCGTTCCTCTTGGAGCGCTCGCCCCGGCGGCAGCGAAACGAACTGGTCCGAAACATGTCGAGCATCAACTCTACTTTTATACCTAGTTCGCCGTTTTTGTAATTATGATTGAGTCTTACGGTAGTTTCATGTTGAATTTTGACCCACTTCCATGTGGTCGGATTATCGCGTGTTTGGCATACTTACTCCTATGTAGGTATGTATATGTATGTAAGTCCGGTCCCAATACAAAATAATCCGGAAGTGAAATTCTGATGGCAAGACCAGGATCGCCTTCGCAAGAGGGAACCCTTTAACGGTTGGTCCGGTTGACTTGAATTTTGGTATACGTAATGTAAGTATAGCACACAATGCAAGCACAGTCAGGCAAAAAAGCTACCTAGCTACTAAAATTTTTATTTTTAGATTAGGTTATTCTTTCTTGGGGAGCGAAGCCTCGAGCATAAACTGCATAAATGTTGGTGTAGTACCTATCCTAATAAACAAGTAGTGATATTTTTTCTATTAGCTAGGTACACGACATGATCTGAGGCTACTATAATTTAATGTCATTCTCGAAATGTAATCCAAACTTTTAACGTTTTCTAGGACCATGTCAGACGCTCTGGGCGTGCAATGGGCGCCCCGCGATGTGCCGATGGCGCGGCGTCTGCAGACCCTGGGGGCTGTGGGCTGGATCAGCCTGATCTTGCTGGGAGAAGCCTTCAGCATCTTCGTGTACTTCAAGCTTCTGTACTCGCAGTACTGGTGGCTGGCTGTCGTGTACGCTGTGTGGATGTTGAGAGACATCGACACGCCGGCTAGAGGAGGTCGAAGGTAAATTGGAATAAATTGACACTAGAATAGGTACCTTTACCTCGTAATAGCGTGTGTGTAAATATGATGCTGTCTTTCACGTGTAAGATACCCTTGCAATACCATACCGCAAACAAACGTCTGTTACCATAATTCTATAACGTTTAATTTCCATAAAAATCTTAGGAATCATGTTACTTATATGCGACGTGGCTAGCAACCCATCACTATTTTGATTCCCCTTTCCACCTATACGCCCACAATCACGCTAAGCGAGGCGTTTAGGTATTGTCACCTTAGGCCCTGTCTACCCCGTGAGGGACAGCTTTACTTTTCGAATTTTTCTATGTGTTCTAATTTTCACTGACATACAAATTTAATTTCTAACGGTAAAACCGTAAAAGTAAACATAAAAATCAAGATATAAAAATTCTTGATTCATTTGTATCATTTGAGAAACAGCGCCATCTCTCGTCCCTGGAGTTTGTAATTGTGTCGTACAGACACATCATTCAAACAGATGACGCTTAGCGACAAAAATTCGCAAGTAACAAAGGTCGCGTGACAGCTAGTAACAGGTAGAAAAATTCGAAGACTACCCACCTGCTATGGGTGGTGTAGGGGTATACCCCGCGTGCTATAGCACGCGTCACGGAATGACGAGGATTCAGGTTCGATTCGCGGCCATAGCTTTTACTTTTCGGATTTTTCTGTGTTCTTATTTTCACTGACATTTAGAAATTTACAATGAGAACAGTAAATTTTGTTTCCCTTACGCATCGCTAGGAACTAGTAGCTACTCGTAATTGAATAGCGTTTGAGAAGTTTTGTCGCGCTTTAATTGTTGCATTATACAGGGTGGTCCAAACACTGACGTCTAAAAAAAAAATTTAGATGCCTCACATCCGGGGCTATCCGAATATACCCCATGTATGTTGGCCGATTTTTTGTAGTTTTCGAGTAATTAATTTTTTAAGATTTTTTCAAGAATTTTCGGGCCGAGCAGTTTATCATCATGTAACTTTTTTTGGTTTCGTTTTTTTGAGTGTTTTTTTTTATGACATTATCCTCACAAACTACACTTTCACACGTAAAATAATCAGCTTCCCAACCTTGAGCCAAGTTACAACAAAATTGACCGAAAGTGAAAGTTTTACCTTTGAGCAAATCGAAGTTTGATTTTGTAATTAAAAAAAAAAAAAAATCTCAATATTCAAAGACCATAAGTAATTTTAAAAACTTCGCTAATCTCTAAACTTGCAGAATAATACAAAAAAAGTGACACTTAATAGGTCATAATTTGCTGAATTCGACTTTCAAACGTACTAAGGTAGAATGTGTAATAAAGAGTCTGTTGTTAGTAACATAAAAACTGTTTTATTTTGGCCGAACTTAATTTGGTACTGGCCATCAATAAAGCCATGTAATACTTTTTATGAACAAATAAATTTGTTCTTCTTTTGTTTTAAGAAAGGATGGAAAAATTTAAGAGGTAGAATGTTCGTGGATCAAATAAAACAATACAATTTAATTTAAACACGTTATTCATAAAAGATTTTCAAATGTTCTGCCGTCAACTTCGATACATAGCCTACATCTCCTTAAAAAAGTCGCTCCTAGTCTCCGGAATGCATCTGTATTTTCTTCTGCCAAGACTTCATCCCTCCTATCTGGATCCACTCTGGGTACTCCTTCGTGAGTTGGATGGCAAGGAACGCGTCCAGCCATCAGTGTCAAATGTGTGTTTATGAATACTCTGTGGTCCGGGTAATGCTGCCGTGGGGCTTCCCGGTGCTCCAATTGTTGCTGGTACAGCCTCGCCGCTAAATGTCCGTTGCCTTGAGCTACACCATAATAATAATGCATCTCTGCATATTCACTAAGAGTGTAGTTCATGTTGCTACACGAAAGAAAATTCAATCACTAGGCAAAGTTCAAAAGTCCAAAACACAAGCACAAGTCGGTCGTAAAGCAAATCAATCAGAGTCCAGTTAACAAAGCGAGAAGAATTCAGAAACTAATCGTAACGAGAGCAGAAGTAACTATTAGTTATTTCACAATAAAAGACGTGATTCCTTTCTTAAAACAAAAGAAGAACAAATTTATTTGTTCATAAAAAGTATTACATGGCTTTATTGATGGCCAGTACCAAATTAGGTTCGGCCAAAATAAAACAGTTTTTATGTTACTAACAACAGACTCTTTATTACACATTCTACCTTAGTACGTTTGAAAGTCGAATTCAGCAAATTATGACCTATTAAGTGTCACTTTTTTTGTATTATTCTGCAAGTTTAGAGATTAGCGAAGTTTTTAAAATTACTTATGGTCTTTGAATATTGAGATTTTTTTTTTTTTTTTTAATTACAAAATCAAACTTCGATTTGCTCAGAGGTAAAACTTTCACTTTCGGTCAATTTTGTTGTAACTTGGCTCAAGGTTGGGAAGCTGATTATTTTACGTGTGAAAGTGCAGTTTGTGAGGATAATGTCATAAAAAAAAACACTCAAAAAAACGAAACCAAAAAAAGTTACATGATGATAAACTGCTCGGCCCGAAAATTCTTGAAAAAATCTTAAAAAATTAATTACTCGAACACTACAAAAAATCGGCCAACATACATGGGGTATATTCGGATAGCCCCGGATGTGAGGCATCTAAATTTTTTTTTTAGACGTCAGTGTTTGGACCACCCTGTAGAACCTAACGTTTCCTTTCAGATTCGAGTTCGTCAGAAACTGGTCGTGGTGGCGTTTTTACCGCGACTATTTCCCCCTAAAACTGGTCAAAACAACTAATCTGGATCCTTCTAAAAACTACCTCTTCGCCTGCTTCCCTCATGGTCTAGTATGCGCTGGTGCTTTCGGCGCTTTCGCCACCAACGCACTAGACTTCTACAAGATCTTCCCTGGCATGAAATGTAACATGATCACTTTAGGAGGTCATTTCCTTGTGCCTTTTTTCCGGGATTTGATACTGGCGTTGGGAGGGTGCCCGTCGTCTAGGGAGAGTCTGTTGCATCTGCTGGATTCTAAAAAGAATAAAGGCAACTGTGTGGCTTTGATAGTTGGAGGGGCAGCCGAAGCGTTGGATTCCCATCCAGGGGAGTACAGTGTGATCTTGAGCAGGAGGAAGGGATTCATCCGGATTGCTATGACGTCTGGGTGAGTTATTTACTATTGTCTTCTGTCTGTTCCGTCGTATGTAAATAGATTTATGCAAACTGCACGCGAGATTCGTAGGCCACTGTCATGCAGAATACGTAAGAGTAAGATAAATGATCACACGCGCGTTGCTGTCGTAAATCTGGAGTCCGTTGAACTTTTCTGTGTCGGTTAGGCAGTCACTAGATTATAGATAACGCTAAAAATGAATGGATGGAATGAAATTGTATGGAATAGACATAAGTATAAGCTTATGAAAGACCGCGTTATCTGGCGCTACAAATAATACTGGCAAGCGTATGTTGACATCGAAACGCTTCGGAGCGTACCTACGTCACATGTCCTAGCTACGCATAGGGGACAGTTAAGGGCATAAATATACGTTACCAAGACGCCAAAAACATCTATAGAACTATATGCCACAAACAATAAGGTCGGTGATACATATATTTGTCACTGGACACGCTTACTTTGTCATAAGTTTTAATGTGACGATACGCTTCACGAGAATGACACTTTGAATGAACGACCTTAACATGAACTGCAACTTTAACATGGTGTGCGATATCTCATTTGTAAATATGGCCTCGTAAAGTTATTTTTAGCATGAAATAATCTGCGCATTTCTGCCCTTCTTATCGCACAGCTTAGGAAATTGATAAACAAACATCATATAGTTTTTTGTTGATATTTTGCTTACAATTCTTAGAGTACAGATCTATATAGTGTGAATGGTTGCGTTGGGAGGGGAAGGCCTAGACGGACGTTCCGAAAACAGTCAGATCAGGAGTGCCCGAACGAAAGAGATTGATGAATGTGGATGAAGCGAAAGAAGTATATCACGATTGTAGCAAGTGGAACAATGTAGTCTCTGCCTACCCCTGTGGGAAAGAGGCGTGACGGTATGTATGTATTTTCTTATATTATATGCTTAAGTGTTAGCTACATAAGGTAATTTTTATGTGTTACCCATGTGGACACGCATAACCTAGAGGGTAAGAGTGCGTTGCCTTGCCAGCCCTTTAAAATGAGGAAAGAATAGACCCGTTTTTGAAGGTCCCTAATTTGTAGGTATCTAAGGAGGTTCAATATTACTTTCTGTCAAGTTTCTTGCAATGCATTCTTCTTGGCAATGATGATCTGATAAAGTGGCGAAGCGGCCTATTCTTTAAATAAATATTTTGCTTTCGACCCTACTAATCTCAAATAAAATAAAAGACTGTTAGCATGCCACCTTGGTAGACAATAAACAGTAAAATATATGATTTAGTAATAGATAGGTGCGTAAGTCGGTACTCATAGAGGCTTTAATTTTTCGCTTTGCATTCAGTTATGATCGATTCTTAGCCGTCTCAAATGCCCACTGCATTTCTTTGGGGGTAATTTTAATGTTTCTGCATCAAACCTTTCAGAGCTCCTCTGGTTCCGGTGTTCTCTTTCGGAGAACCAGACGTGTTCCGTCCGCTCAACAATCCTCGAGACAGCCTGCTACGTCGCTTCCAGGAGAAGGTTAGTTCGTACAACTCTTAGCATCATCAGGACCATTACTATCATTGGAAATATTTATCTCGTCAATTCTCAAGTCACTATCAACTTGCCGAGATTTCACTAGTAGTTCTACACGCCGCTGTTCAAATTGTTTTAAAACTGTTACTGATGTAGTGAGTCTTTAATAAATCCAGCTATTTTTCGCTTAAGACTCTATGTTAATATTTATTATTGCATGTGTTTTCATCTATGTAACATCATTGGTAGTTTTTATGATATTGTTAAAAATTTCAGTTCCGCGAATGGACAGGAATCTCACCCATTTTCCCGATAGGGCGAGGAGTTTTCCAATACAGCTATGGGCTGGTTCCTCTCAGAGCGCCCGTCACTACTGTTGGTGAGTGTTTTTATCTTAGGAAAAGAATAAGATTAAATTACTTTAGAAAACTTTATTTCACAACTATCAGGATCAGAAGATACAAGTACCTAAATATTAAAAAATCAAATACTATTGAAACTGACAAATATCTCTTACGACAGTTTCTGGTCAGGTTTTTCTTTAATTTAATTTTATCCTTATTTTTCAGTTGGTACTCCAATGGAAGTCCAGAAAAATGTAGATCCGACCGACGCAGAGGTGGAAGCCGTCCATGTGCAGTTCACAAAACGTCTCGTAAACCTTTTTGAGTCCGAAAAACATAAATATTTGAAAGACGCTGAAAAAGCTCGTTTGGTAATCACGTAACTACGATAATTTCGATGTGTAAAGGCGCTACTATATCTCAAGTTCTCCAGCACACCCTTTTTCAAACGGATATGAAGAGAGGAGCGTGAAAATAGTGAAAACTTGTAAGTCATGTTTTAAGGGTGCTTTGTGATGTCCAGGACCCATCAGGTATTACGTGGCAAATTATTTTTTACCAAGTCAATTCCGCTCAAATTACTACCAATATCGAACTGTTTTCGGATGATTACCTAAGTATAGTTTTAACCGTATGTTACTTTAGACTGATAATTTTAAAAATAATAATTAATTGATAATTATATTACAACTAAAGTAATTTTTGTAAAGTACAAATATATTTTTATAAAATTTTAGACGTAGACTTTTTTCTTAACTTTCCAAAGGTGATAACTCGGAAGAGGCGACTTGCTTTTCTACTTTTTGGAGCCCGAATCCGAAACTGGGTTCGTATAAGATAACTGTTTGCAATACTTTTATCTTGGCGTTGTAGTTTTGTTCTTGGTTAATTTATTTGATATCGAGTGGATTTCAAGCATTTCTTTACCTCCCAACTGGCATGACCAAGGGAATGAAACGAATACCAAAATTTTACTATTTTTATTTAAATTATGTACATTTTATATACAACATTAATAACGAACGCGCGCGCCTCCCCCGCGCAGACTCTTTTGAGCACAACATATCATTACTGCTTAATGCTTCCTTATCGTTCCATTAGTGACGGTATCATTATAATTATACATATAAACAGCGGGAATGATACAGAGAATATCGGGCATGCTACTACTATACTTTAAACTTTAACAAACTATGGTCAATCCAAATAAAAAACAATTTTCACTAACAGTATTATGGAAAATTTAAAAGTAAATTAACTGTCAAAATTGAAGCTGTTAATATTAATAAAGGTTTGAAGAGGACCACGTATGAAAGGCGTGAGGTTGATAATAGCCTTGTTACTTAAGATTTACTTCAAGTATCGTAGTATCATGCAGGTGGAAATAGATCCCGCCAATCAGGCAGTCATCGGAACTGTGATCTTAACAATAATGTCACCGAAATAAAAAAAACTGATGAGAAAAATGTACTAGTAGTACATGAATAAAAAGAAAAATAGTGACAACTGAAGGGCTAAACTCAAACGCAAACTTATCGAAGACTCGTGAAAACTAACAAAGAAATCGATGCGACCGAGAGAAATAGATACATTGGAAAGTGGTTCATCGCACACTAAGAGCCATACAGTTAGAACCAAGTAGAATACAGTCTTAAGGAAGATAACAGTATAATTTTAAAATGCTAGAAATAAAATAGAAACTTACACGAATGTTTTAAATATTAGTAAAGTGTCGATAAAGATTTCAAACCCAAATTACCCTTAGAAAACTTAGCCTATCGTCAATCCAGTTTTTGCTTGTGCAAAACGAGTAAGTACTGCTCATTCTTAGTAACTTCTAAACTGTCTATTAAAGAAAACTTTTGTTCCCAAAAACTTGTAATTGTCTAAACATTTTGATCCATTGTCAATAAACACTCGATGGGGCAGTCAGTTGAGTCAATGGATAGTCAAAGTCACGGTAAGAAATCCACGCCAGTGAGGCGGATATGTCACAATCAGAAATAGTATAATGTATATTTTTCACGCTTGTTTTGGATGCGGCGCCGGCGCCGGTGCAGCGGGCTTGAAGCACTGCAGCAAGAACGCTGTGTACATCACGAATGCTATCGAAAGAGCGATCAGAGCGTACATAAAGATGTTTAGCTCTGGTTGTCTAAATCTGTTCTTTCGAAGCCACTCGAGCACTTCATCTTCGTTCATGACGTCACCTAAAATACAACAAAATAATGAGATCCACTTGCGCATCTCTCTCCTAGAATTAACCATTTCGATTAGTTTCTTACCTCGATATATACTCGGGAATCGCTTCCTAAAGTATACGATAGCTGGTAACTTGGTGACGCCCCATTTTCGAGCGTACCGAGGATCTTCCATCTTTACGAATGTAATGTCCAGATTGTCGGTTTCGCTGTCAATGTTTTCCAGTTTTTCCAACACGGCTCGACTTTCGGGAGATTTCTCGTCTGCAATTGAAAGAGAGGGTTACTTAATTATGATTGAAAAAAAACTCAACACTTTAACTTAGAAGTTACTTATTAAGCACTTACAGAAATAAACAGCCAAAAATTCGTTCTCTTCCAACAGTTTGTCTAGCATCTTGCGGTTGACCTCCTCAATTTCGTTTTTGATTTCAAAAACGTCTTGAGAAGTTAACCATCCAAGGACCTTTTCCACTTGATGCAGATCACCGTCGTATAGCATTGGTACTTGTTTCCGGAAATAAACTAGAGAAGGTATGTTTACGACGTTGTATTTTGCTGCCGCTTCTGGACTGGCGATCTTTACAAAGTCAATGCCAAATTGATCAACCTCGCCGTCAATTTGTTCCAAAGATTCTAGAATGGCTTCACATTCTTGACAGTCGTCGTCATCATCTGCAATTTGAATTATAAAATTACATTTTAATCAAGAAACAATTCTATCCTCACATCTTTTTAAGACAGAAGCAGATATAGATACTCACAGAAAAATACCACGAGTAAATGAGACTCATATAGCAGTCTCTCCAGCATTCTCTCATTCACTGATTCTATTTCGTCTGCTAGCTCGCGGTTATCATCGTCAATGAGCCATTCAAGGATTGATTCTTCATTTTGTAGGTCACCCTCAAAGAGAAGTGGATTTCCATTTCTGCAATTCAATTTTTTTTTATATTCGTCGTGTTAAAACGTGTAGTGTCGTAATTTATAATCAATTTGGAAACTCAAAAGTTTTAATGCCAACCTAAAGTAAACCATTGCCGGGAAAGTCTTTATAGAATATCTCTTGGCTAGTTGTGGATCTTGGATCTTAACCATGTGAATACCGAAAACATCGCATTCGTCGTCTATCTTCTCCAATCCTTCGAGTATGTGGTCACAGATGTGACAATTCAGTTTATCTGCAAAGATAACAAAAAATGAGTTTTCTTTTATATTTTAAAATCTTCTTTTATATTTTGTCGCGATTTCACTTACAAAAGTACACCGCTAAATACTGTGTTTCGTCGACCATATTTTCTAGCATGACTCTAGTAATCAACTCAATCCGGTCTTCCGTTTTCTGTGTAATCAACCATTGGAGTACTTCTTCCTCTTCTGCCAGAGAACCCTCGTACACGTTAGGGACGTTGCTCTCAAAATACACCAGGACCGGGAAGTCAGTGACACCGTATGATTCCGCTATGGAGTAGTCCTGAGTCTTGACAAATTTGATGCCGTGTCGGTCGCAGTCGTCATCAATGTTCTCTAACTCCTCCAAGATCCCTGCGCATTGCTCGCAGTCCAGGGAATCTGAAAGATACACATCTATTACCAATTAAAATGTTAGGACAAGTTGTCAGCAGATGGTAAGAGCATGGGATTGGGTGATGTGTTCTTGAATATAAAAGTTAACTTGAACAGTTCTCATATAGAAGACATGATATATAAATAGGTGAAAATTACAAAACAAGGACTATGTAAAAATTGATTATCACTAGCTAATTCGTATAACTTAAATCGCTGAACATCAGGAAGTACATTAACAAACTAGGCAGCTGCCGTCACACGTCTATTCTAAGGGGTTTACAGGATACACTAATTGAAAGTACAGCTAATAAGTGGAACACGTGTTTATAGTTCGCCTACTGGGTTATCCTTAAGTTCAACATAGTACATCTACCTTGAAGTCACAAACAAAGCAGGTTGCGGTGGCATAAAGGAGAAAGGACATGCAACATGCTGCACCTAGACGTAACAATCGACTACTAAGACACAGACAAGGGGTTTTCAAGGGAGAGAAAGATTAGTTCTGTGCTTGTCAAAGGGAGGTTTGGGGGAGTGAGTACCCTCTTCTGCTGCTTCGTCTTCTTCGTGCTCTTTCTCTTTCTTTTTCATCGCTTTCCTCATGGCTTTGGAATTGCATATTTCACACAACGTTTTGTTCCCTATTAAAAATTTGAATTATAAATTCTATTAAACAGATATAATTTAAACAACACTCTGTACCTGAAACAATATATCGCTTCTCACATGGTAGGCAGATTATATTTTCATTGAAAACAGTAAAAACGGCTAAGATTAGTGTAGCATTGCGTGTATTAGTTGTGTGCTGTAGAGTGTTATAGACGTATTGAGACGGTGTAATGTTGGTACTTACAGAAGTACACGGCAAGGGATCCTTCTTCTTCAATTAATTTAAGCAATTCTTGACCTTCCAAAGCTTCGATGACATCACCTGACGGATTTTTCTGGGTGAGCAACCAATTTAGTAATTGTTGCTCATCGTAAAGGTCACCTGCAATTGAGTTTACTGTCAGTATTCTTAATACTACAATTTATAGTTCATCTTATTCCTTTTTAGTATATTACCTGCGTATATCACAGGATCCTTTGATCCCATTTTGAAGAAGAGTACGGCGGGTAATGCAAACACGCCGAAATCTTTGGCCATCTGTCGATCGTCGATCTTGACGAAGTTGATGCCGGCGCCATCAGCGTCATCATCGATGTGCTCTATCTCCAGCAGCACTCTGGGGCACTGTTTGCAGTCATTACTGTCTAAAACATGTGATATGTGCAATACGATTGAAATTATAACGAACTATCCTTCAAATATGATCACTTCACAAAGACAACTCACAAAAGAATACGGCCACGTAATCAGACGTCTGTCGAATTTTCTGGAACATCTTCTTATTGACCTTCTCTATGTGGTCGGTCAGTTCCATGTTCTCGGGATTGGTCAGCCAGTCCAAAATTTCTTCCTCGTCGTCCATATCTCCGTCGTAGTTTATATATTTGCCTTTCCTAAAGTACGTGATTCCTGGCGGGTTTCGAAAACCATATTTCTTGGCCATCAGCCGATCGCTGCATTTCACTATTTTGATTCCATACTCTGCAGCTTCATCGTCGATTAATTCTACGTGTCTAAGCACTCTTGGACTTTCTGGGTCTTCTTCTTTATCTGCAAATATAAAGTAAAATAAAGTAAAAAGTGTTTAGTGTTGTTAATTTGATCACTTTATTTTAGTTTACTTACAGAAAACTACTGCTAAGAATTCCTTTGTCTCAATATATTTGAATAACTTTTCCCTTTCGATCTCTTCAATACTTTCGTCCTCCTTCTGTTTAACCATCCAATCTAGCACCTCAGATTCGTCCAATAGGTTTCCTAAAATGTATCCACCATTACTCAAGTGCTGAAAGGCCTACATAATATTAACAAATTAATTAAGGAACCCACATCCATTTGATTTATGTTTCGGAAACTCACCATTTTACATCCAATAAACGTCATGCTCGGAATATATTACAGCACTACCATGCTGACATCATTCGTAATTTAATGAATAATGATAAGATTACAATAGAAAAATGTATTTATTATTTTAACAAAAAAAATTGATTCAGCGCCGACTAAACAATAAATAACAGCCATGCGAATTTCCGGTCAAACAATACAACTTACATATCGCCATATACGAGTACTGTCAACATCGCCAGCACCTAGTGGCGATGGCGATGCCGACCGCCGAAACTTATTACAAGAACTTAACGTCACCTGGCCTTGCGTTGATGCAATTCAAAAACTAGTTATTTGTTTGGTAGAAAATAAATTCTATGTTTTAAATTCTAGAAAGTACGTAAAATAGTTTAAACAAATGTTTTACAAAATAATGAGATTCCATGAAGACTAGAAAACTATATGAACATGAAATCCTTACAACAATAAGTCTTTCAGATGGCACGGCAAAATACAATAAGAAATGCCTACGTGTTGTAATTTCCTCTCACTTTTAATTTCTAAATATTGGAATCAATTTATAATCATAATAACGATTTATACATCTGTTCATAGTCACTAAACGTCCCAATATTTGGTCTTCACATGTTCTACAATTTATATAGTTAAGCAGTACCTACTTTGATAACAATCAAGAATGGTCCGTATTCACATTTGGTGGAGTTAGTACGGAATTCGAAATGTTTGCTGATGTAAATACAGTCCATCTGCGTACAGTTAAATACAACATTCAACCCTGTTAAGTGCTTGCAGGAATCAAGGGACACGAGGTTATTGAAAGCGAGCATGTTAAAGTGCAACAACCGATGCAACGTTAGGCTGGGCTCGGTATTAGAGGAGAAACCGATTGCGAGAACGGGTATAACATTCGTGTCCGCTTGGTGCCCGCGCACGACGCGCTTGCAGCGGCATCAGATGCCCGGTGCTGCTGCAAGCGATAATCTAACATGTTTTACCACCACCAAATAGTGTCAGACCCTTGTGAACCTTTTTTTCCTTTTCCCTTTTCCGGCTTGGCGAGTGCTTTGTTGCCCTTGGTAGGCTTTTCCAGCGGCTTGGTGGGGCGCTCCTTCTCGAGTTTCTTGGCTGGGATCTTGGTCGGGGTCGCTTTGGCTACTTTGGTCGGACTCTGAACTTTAGTGGGACAGCACTGGTAGGGTTCGTAAGTCATTTTTGGGACGGCCGGTTTCGCCCCCAATCCAATGTAGAAACAGCGATCGCCTGCAGTCAGTAAAAATCTCTTTTATAACCCGTAGAAACCTTAATTACAACAGTTAACTGCGAGTTAATGCGCGTAGATTGTTATGCGCTGTATGTCTAGATGATTTGTTAGTAGGTATAAGAATTGAGAAAACATTTATTGGTAAGCGCGAATGACTGCAGGCGACAGCTGGAGTGCTATGCTAGGACCCATGCGAGTTCCATAACTCGACCATGCAGATGTGTGGGGGTACGTCCGGGCCTCCGTGCAGGGTCTCTCTAGGGCCAACTTCATTTACCTGTGAACATTCGTTTTATTCTACCGAAAAAACTATCGTTTTCGTCATCGTCGTCATCGTCATCGTCATCGTCGCCATCGTCATCGTCATCGTCATCGCCATCGTCATCATCATCATCGTTATCATCATCATCGTCATTGTCATCGTCATCATTATTAGAACTTTTCCCGAGGTTTTTTTTTAGCTTGTCATTTTTGATTATTCTGGAATTGATTTTACAAGCTTTGCATTTAACATTAAATTTGCTGTTTATATCGGTGTCGCCGTCGTCGTCGTCATCGTCATCATCGTCGTCGTCATCGTCGTCGTCGTCATCTTTGTCATCGTCATCGTCGTCATCAATGTTTTTTTTTACTCGATTGTTTTTAGTTTGCATTAATTTTGTGACACTGGGATTTCGTGGATTGCTACTTTTAAGATTTATCTTGTAATTGGTATTTTTAATTTTACTATCGTTGTCATCATCATCGCCGTCTTCGTCGTCATCATCGTCGTCTTCGTCATCATCACCGTCTTCATCATCATCGTTGTCATCGTCGTCATCATCCTCGTCGTCGTCGTCATCGTCATCCTCTTCATCATCATCATTGGCAACAGTATTATCATGGTCTTCATCGTCATCATCTTTGTCGTTGTCACCTGTATCATCATCGTCATCATCATCATCATCAACATCATCTCTCTTAGCCTTGTTGCCAGCTTTATTACCCGGAATACGTATTCTTAATTTACCAACAGTTTTCCATGTCGCTTCTTTGCCAGAATGTCTTGATTTTAATAATTCTTTCCAATTGGATGCTTTTGTATGTACTTTATTGACAGATGCTTTAACGTTGTTGTCACTGTCGTCATCGTCATTGTCATCGTCTTCATCATCTTCGTCGTCATCATCAGCATCATTGTCGTCGTTATCATCGTCATCATCATCGCTTTCACCGTCATCGTCATCGTCGTCATCGTCGTCATCATCGTCATCTTCATCATCGTTATCGTCGTCATCTATTTTCGGCTTTACTTTCCCATCTTCCTTTCCTTTACTCTTTGGCACGTTAGCTCCAGGGAACCTAACTTTCAAAGCCCCCATAGTCTTCCATTCTGCAGGTTTTACCCTTTTCGGTGAGTTTTTCTTTTCCAAATCTCCTTTTCCGCCAAGCCCCGAGGCTTTACCACCATCTGCATTGGCCTTCGATTTAGTATTAGCTTTATTTTTATGTCGGTTGCTATCTTCACCTGCAGGCATTAGTAACTGTCATGCAAAATGACACAGCTCAAACAACCAGCATTTTAGCGTAAAGAAATAACATTTGTTTTTTTAAGAAGTCTCTTTTCAAGAATGATGTCATGCATGTAATAATTGTATACATTTTAGAAGTCAAAATCGTTTAATTAACCTATAAATGGATGTGGATTCTTACTTTTTTGATCTACAAGCCACTGGAGGACCTTATTTTCGTTCTTTAAGTCACCTATAAACAGTAAAATATGTTAAACGATTTCTTGTTCATCAGAACTTTCATGTTTTCCTTTAAAAATTTAGTCAAAGGAAAACCTTTTAAAGCCTGCCAAAAAGAGCTATTGCATTGAAGTCGGATTCAGAAAAAGGTTTTAAGTATCCAGTTGCCACGTCAGGATTATAGTGATTCGAAATGATTCTATTTAAATTTATTGATTAACATCTGTAAAGAAATTAAATCTATTTTTTTTCTATTTCCTCATTACTTTCAACTTTTGTAATTACTAATTAGATATTCAGTGGCTCTAGCGAATTTCTTATCAAACAGCAGCTCTACTATAAATTTCGCAGACCTCCTTCACAGAAATCTGGTTAAAGTACTTAGTACCGTTATAAAATAATAATTATTAACAACATATAAATTGTATTTACAATAGATGTTTACTTACCATCGTACATGATAGGAACTCCCGTTTCATAGTACACTAGAGCTGGGAAACTAAAAATACCAATGTCAGACGCTAATTTGGAATCCTTGGACTTAACAAACTGGATGCCGTGCTTGTCTGTGTCGTCGTCAATGGTTTCCAGCTCTTCGAGGACCTCGTCGCAGGTGTCACAGTCTTCACTGTCTGTAACAACATTGTCAATTTGAACTGTTTGTTTATTTTTGTTGATATTTAGTTATTTATAATTGCAGAGTTCCCCTTAAATTACATGTACATTGTACATACATACACACATACATATATCACGTCTTTATCCCTTACGCGGTAGACACAACCTAAGGTAACAAAACCTTAAGGGCACGATTAGCACGATTAAGGGCGTACAATGTACATTGTAAGAATAAAAAAATGTTGTCTGTTGTACTTAAGAAGAGTGCCTGGATTGATGAGATAGTTAACGTTTTCATTTTGGGCTTTAATATTAGAAGTCGCATTTTTAATACCAAAATATTCCACTACTAATCTCAATATAAACATATATTAAACTCTTGAATACACTTACAAAAAAATACTGCAAGATGTTCCACATCAGTAATCAAATCCTTGAGAGTCTTTCTGTCCACGCTCTCAATGACATCTGGCTGAGAGTCGTGAAGGTCCAACACCCAAGACAAGATAGCTTCTTCATGCATCAGATCCCCGTCGTAGATTGTCCTGAACTTATGGCGGTAGAAGGCTAAAGCTGGTAGGTCCGAAAGGTCGTATTCTTTTTCTACGCCTTCATCAGATGTTTTTACGAAGTCGATATCTTTTTCTTCACATTCGTCGTCAATGTTCTCGAGCTCGCTGAGGATCTTTTGAGACTTCTTGTCGCCTTCCTTATCTGTAATAAACACAGTAAAAGAAAAAATGAGATGTGTGTCACAAATTTGTCTTCGGCCCAATTTTGCTATTCCTAACCATTCCAAAGTCTAGAAGTTATTCCTGGGCTCACGGTAATTGAAAATCTGCAAAAAATAAACCATCAACTTACAGAAAAATACTACGACGTGGTCATTTTCCTCCAAGATCTTCTCTAACATCTTGGAGTTGACCTCTTCGATCTTGCCGGGGATCTCTAGCGTATCTTCGTCTGTCAACCAAGACAGCACCTCATCTTCATCTTCGATGTCGCCTGGAATGAACAGTTATTCAGTTAGCTGTTGAACAAAGCAGCTATTACTAACGGAAGTGGAATTCACATCATCACCACTCTTAGCTTGGCGAGTTTTTCTACAAGTTTTTATTTATTGTCGTATCAAATTTGTTTAGTAACAATTGGGATAATTTTCGAGACTTATTCAGCTGCTCGCTGACAATGAATCTGGTATTTCGAAAATCTCTCATTTTAGAAAAGATGCTTATTTTGTGAAGATGAAATACAAGCTGTTGTATGAAGAAAAAAAAGTGATTATTTTTAAAGTGATCAGAATTGAACTTAAACATACCCTTGTAGATGAGAGGGTCCTTGTTCCTAAAGAACACAAGAGCTGGGAAGTTCTTGATGCCGTACTTCTTGGCGAGCGAGATGTCCTCGGTGGTGACGAAGATGATGCCGGTCTCGTCGAGCTCGTCGTCGATGTTTTCCAGCTCGTCCAAAATGTTGTCGCACTCTTCGCCCTCCTCGCAGTTTCCACCTGGAATGTGATCGTCGTAGACTTAGATTCGCTTTTTTTCATATGAAGACGAAAATGCCGATGATTCAGATAGTTAAGAAGACCAACTGATTCGCTTAGCTAGACGACTTTTCAATAATTTTGTAATGTGTGTATCCTGGTAAACGCGAAGAATATGTTTCTTATATTTGATGAAAGTACCTTTAGGTACATATGTCGAGGTCTAGGTTTGGTATTGCTTTTTTAGTATCGACATAAGAGACCAATCAATAAAAATAAAATTTTCTTATGTCTAATTACAAATTTATGTCTACGTTTTTTATGACTAAGGGGGAAAAAACCATAATAAGCTACTTACTGAAATATACGACGACGTATTCATGCTCCTCAATGAGATCAGTCAAGATCTCATCGGTGACCTCTTCGATAGTGGCGGTGTTCTTCTGCTCAATCAGCCACTCCAACACTTCATCTTCATTCATCAGATCTCCTTCATAAATGGCCGGGATGTTCTCTTCGAAATACACCAAAGTTGGTAAATGATCGATACCAAATTCTTTAGCCTCATTCTCGTTGTCCATTCGCACAATCACGATGCCTTCTTTTTCAAGCTCATCGTCAATGTTTTCAAGTTCGTTGAGGATTCTGATATCTTGCTTGTCTTCCTTGTCGTCTATATTTATAAAAAACACCATAAGTTTAATTTTAACGGCCTTAAATCAGATAAATATATAAATTTGAACGTTGAAATAAATTTACTTACAAAAGATAACTGCCAAGTACGGGGTGGTCTCTATTAGTTTGTCCATCATCTCGTCAGTTACTTCAGGGATTTCACTGTGTCGTTTCTGATGTAACAGCCACCCGAAAAGTTCATCCTCTTTCATTAAATCTCCTTCATATATGTGAGGAATGCCTTTTTCGAAGAACACCATGGTTGGTATGGTCTCGATACCATATTCCTTTGCTTCCTTGTCGTCATCAATCTTGACAAAGGCAATATCATTTTGGTCGCACTCGTCATCGATGTTTTCGAGTTCAGTCAAAATCTTTTGACTCTTTTTCTGGTCCTTGTCGTCTGAAATAAAATCGAAGAACTGTATTTCATTTTTATGTCAGTTCTTCACGGGACAGTTGAAAACGATTGACGACATTAATCATCGGTGGAGTTATTTGAGAATTTGGCATTGTTTCAAACTGACCAATGTTAAGGCTACGAGAGAGTAAAGAATACTTACAGAACAGCACAGCGACGTAAGGCATTTTTTCAATGATGAGGTCGAGCATTTCGTCAGTGATATCCTCAATTTCGTCGCTCTCTGCCTGATACCTGAGCCACGCCAGTACCTTCTCTTCTTCCTCTAGGTTTCCCTCGTAATAAGTAGGAATACCCTTCTCAAAGTAGAGAAGCGTTGGAATCTTCTCAATACCGTATTCTCTGGCTTCCTCGTCGTTGTCGATCTTTACGAAGGCAATGCCGAGTTGGTCACATTCATCGTCAATGTTTTCTAGTTCTGCTAATACTTTCTGAGATTTGCGATCGTTATTGTCATCTGCAAAAAGACGTTTTTAATCAGTCAGCTCTTGTAATTTAAAGTCGTTGTGAGTTGAAGGTGAAGGTTGTAAGATATTTTACTAAAATGATAAGATGTTTTATGTTTAGTTAAATTAAATACAGACAGTTATATTATTCTCAATATCAAATAACTTAATTATAAGAATAGCTCACTTTGTTTGCTCTAAAATCATAGTTCCTACTTACAGAATAGCACGGCAACGGTTTTCCCATCTTTAATCAACTTGTCAAGCATTTCATCAGTGACGTCTTCTATCTCATCCTTCTCTAGCTGTCCTACTAGCCATTCCAGGATCTCGTCTTCATTTTCAAGGTCACCTGCAGAAGCATTCCCAAAACTTTCTTAGTTGACTTGAATTGACATTATTTATCAACAGTAAGAGAGTGGCACTAAGAGATTATACTCGTACTAACATACACATACACAACTCACGTCTTTATCCCTTCCGGGGTAGACAGAGCCTAAGGCAACAGGTACCTACAGGCCACATTTAGCAAGATTGTGCTCGTACTAACACCACTTGGAATAAGCTCGTATCTCAAAGCAATATGTTACCTAAACTAAATCTTGACACACTGAAAAAAAATGTCCTAGGAAGTTTATAAATTTTGTGATAAGAGCTTTTTAAAAGTAGTGGCGATAATTATGTAACTGTAAGGCAATCTTAAAAATCATTCACAATGAGAACTATAAACTTCACATTGTGTAAACTTTCACATTATTTTCAAACATAGACGTTGTAGTTTCGTTTTAAGGTGAACACATGAAGAGTAATAAAGACTGTGTAAACACAGTGCACAGTTCTTTATTTTCAAAGAGTTTTATTGCAAACAAGTCTATTTGCTGTATTATTCTTACCGTCGTAAACGTTGGGGATCTGCTTTTCGAAGTACACGATGGACGGGATGTTGTCGATGCCGAACGCGTCTGCGGCTTTTGCGTCGTCAATCTTGACGAACTGGATCCCGTGACGATCGCAGTCGTCATCGATCTTCTCCAGCTCACCGAGAACCGTCATTGACTCGTCATCGCCATGGTCGTCTGGAAATCAATTGTCAGTTGAAGATCACTAATTCCTCATTATGTTTTAGATTAGATGTCAGCAGGTATTTAAAGTTAACGTTTCTTATTTTTGTTTAAGGCGGAATGGAACCAATGATAGTGTTAGAAAGAGTCATGGTGAGAGAATGAACACAGGTGTTTAAAATTATAGAACAGAGTCATCAAAACTGGATCAAGGTTGCAAAGTGAATGGTAAAGAACTAATTTTATGAAAGCTGTAATTTCTTGCTTGACGTCATTTTACAAGTGTAACCCATATTTCCTCCTTTGAAGCGCCTGTTAAATTATTTTTAGATAGCCAACTAGAACTGCGCTTTGGAGTTGAATTTATTTTTGATACTCACTACCTCATAGAATCATGATCTCGATAGACATGCAAATATGGAAGATTTTGTTTATCGATCTAGCGCTTGTGACTCAATTCATTATCTTATTCTTAAACTATTTTGAGCAAATGGAAATCGCGTTGATTACCAAATATTTATGTCCCAGTGTTTCGTTCAAGTGGGTGCAGCTCAAACTGAAATCGAGAAAGGTAATTACTTACAGAATAATACGACAAGGTTGTCCACATTGCCGATGAGTGTGTTGAGGGTCTTGGCGGTGACATCCTCGATGACATCTTCTTCGTCGCCCGTGGATTTGTTGGCGATCAGCCACTCCAGCACATCCTCTTCTCTGCTCAATTCAGCTGCAAAATTATATTTCTTCATGAAAATACTTGAAATTTGGTTGGAATTTATATGAGTGTAGGTAATTGCGTGAAGCGAGACAGAAGTGTTGGAAGTCTGTTGGTTAAATAGTACGTGACTCTAAATTAATAAGATAAACAAATAAAGTATATTGCAGTTAGCTTTAGGAATTTGGTAAGTTCATAATGACTCCTTTACTCAGAAGGAAGGAGTGCTACCCCGACGGATGACACATATCTTCTCTGAATCATCTCCTTGCTAAATTGGAATGGCAACAATGCAAATGCATAATGCTGGCAATGAATGCAGCAACCATCTAATTTCGTAATATAATCATAAGCCGTAAAAAGAGTTGTGACTCACCTTCATAGATAATGGGTATTTCGTGCCTGTAGTACACCAGTCTTGGCAAATCTCCAAGACTGTACTCCTCGGCCAGTTCCTCGTCATGGATCTTGACGAACCCGATGCCGAGCTGATCAGCTTCATCGTCAATGTTTTCTAGCTCTTGAAGGGCCTTCGCACACTTCTTGCATTCAGGCTTATCTGTAATCCATCAAGACGGTACGTGAGCACTAACTGTTATAACAGCGAGCAGTAGTGTGTGCCTGGGTGCATACCGCCATGCTCTGTTGATTCTAAAGCAGTGCTATTAATGCAATGCTCAAATTAATGAGTGTGGTGTGTTACTGGAAAATTAGGTATTTTAACCGTGTGTGCTGTGCAATATGAAGCGTGTGTCGTGCAGTGTCGACGTCTGTGCGCAGACGCCTTGTGAGTCGCATGAGTAAAATATAAAGCGGGGTTGTGTATATGTCCTATCACGATTTGGGAACAAGGTGTGGATTCTAAACATATAATTCGTTTGCAAAGGTAGGGTGCACCAAACTGTTACCACAGTCAGTTTTCTCGAACCAAAATATTATCACATGACAAAAATGTGCATTGCGACTTTGCGACCTCAATCATTTTTCTCTGCAAGATCTGGTGGATATAAATAGATGAGCGTAAACAAAGTTTATATGACATGCCGTGGACCGCCGTCTCCCATCACAGATTTGGGTCAAGGTCATTTCTAAATTTGTGAAAACGGTACGGTTTGAGTTGGTCTTTGATGCGAGACAATAGGTTTTTAATATTCGTTTGCCGTTAGAGAGAATGCCGAGACGAGCGTGACAGTCCACCGTCAATCCCGGTGGCTCCGGACGGAAATAGATGCGCCGAAATAGCTCGCCACACGGCCCGATAATGCAAACGCGTTTTTGATTCTCCCTTCAACCACGCAGACAAGTTCAATTGTCTGGTACTAAATGTTCAACTGTTTCGGCTCACGGCAAACTAAGCCCCTAAAAATAAATAAGTACCTATAGCAAAATTTTAAACTGCTAATATCGAATTCAAATAGTCTGATCGCTTTCTCTTTGGTTTTTTAATGTGAACATATGGATGTTTGTGATTTACACCACATCAGCCAGCATGTTCAATTGTATCCGAGCCAAATATTTAATTAACAGTATTATTCATCCAGTTCATTTGTAACAACGATTCTGTTTTAGGGAACACCGTTTTAACTTTTACCGATCAATCGATGCCAGCCAAAAGCGCAGCTGAAATATAATATTACATAAATACTATTCTACAAAGCAAGAAGAGTTACTGCCACACTGACATTAAAGGAACATGCCGTCAGCTAGAATCTTACTTACTTGACGACGGGCCGCAATTTTTGTGATCAGGACCTACGTCAGAAACACAGTCAAAACAAAACGGCACAATGTACAGTAAAACACCATACGACAGAAGACGTAATGTTCATCCGGAGAATTGATAGGTCTAAGTAAAAGAATTTACAGTTGAGAATACTATAAATGCACTTCTTAAACGGAAAATGATCTAATTTATTTTAGCAGTTCCAATTTGGTTTCAGTAGTTAGGTTAGCTCTTTGAGATGTGCTATCAAGACATATTTATGTAGACGACATGTCAAACACAATCGCGATGACTACAGTCAAATGGAAAAACTTTGCTAAAGGAAGTCTGCTTCTGAATTAGATCACTTTCGTTGCGAAGTGCCTTTTGTTAGTTGAGAAATTGCTTTTACCACGATAGCTGATAAATGGACGAAGACGAAAGCCTGGAAGTGACGCGTATACTTACAGAAGAGCACGGCAACGTAATCGGTGTCCTCGATGATCTTGGACAGGATCTTCTGGTTTACCTCCTCTATCCGGTCAGGCAGATCCATTGCTTCTAAACTCGTCAGGAAATCCAGGACGCTTTCTTCGTCCATGAGATCTCCTACGAAAACAGAAATATAGTTATTAACTTTCACGTGACAAAAGAAAATAACAATCAGGATCTCACTAAGTTCTCCAAATGTCAATTTTATCAGTACCTACGTCATGCTGCCAAGAAAAAATATAAAATAAAGACTAAAATTTTTCGCACAAAATTAGTTCTACGTTCTATTTTGTTTTGCACAAGCTGCTGGAAATGATGCCCTCATTTGGATCGGTCTCTTTATTGTTGACTACAATTTAGCTGACCCTTCTTTAGTTGGTAGAATTTCGAATCTGGTATTTTGGGGATCTGATGCTCTGAACTTCATTTTTTTACGGTATTTTAAAATGACCTTTATGATTTCTTAGGTACCTACACATACTAGTTAGTAGTTAGTTAGTTGGTTCGTAAGGTCTATGGATCCAATCTTTTAATAGGTGCATCCATTTTATCTGGCTTGACAATGTTTGGTCCATGATGTGCCTGCTGCGCTACACTGGGAGCGGATCAGAATACATAAAGTTTAAAATGTATAATGGGTTAAAATACATAATGGTTCAAAATATATAACGCAATTTTCTGTAAAACTATTAGCTAAATAAACTTTTTTGATATCGTAATCTATAGATTGGTTTAGGTTAGGTTAGGTTTGTTTTATAACAATCCTGTTAATTTGTAACTTTCTGAGAAAATCGCATTATATATTATAAACCATTATGTATTTTAACCCATTATACATTTTAAACTTTATGTACTTTAATACGTACCCGCTACACTACACAGACGTCATCATTGCGACGCCAACTCCTATCGTAAGTTCTCGTGGGTAGAGTGTAATTTAGTCGGCGCATTCCTTATATTGTTGATAAAATGTGGGTGACTCCAATACATCAGCTGACTTCTCCAATTTACCACTTATTTTATAAACTGTCTCACGCCCGCCCATTATTTTTAGACGGTTTGTAATTTTTCCAAAGTGTCATATCTGTTTCATGAATTCAGAAGTAAAATATTGTAACATTTTTTATATCACCCGTTAGTCATCGAGATCGTATGTTTTCCTTTGCGTTATATGTTGTGATGAAATATTTTTATATGTCATTGACATTTCGAGCGGAGCTTCCAAAGAGCAACATAACTATGTTGTGGAGATACAGCTCTTAATATATCCCTGAGGAGTCTCATCTCTATGCGGGTAAATAGATCTTCGCGATCTTCCGCATAGGACGCACGTGTACACCCACTTAGTTTTTTCGCGTATTAAAATTTTCATCATAATATAGATAAAGAACTACTCACACAGAATTAAGTTTGATATGATGAGTTAGTTAACTAGATATAATGACTAGCTTTTGCCCGCGGCTTCGCACGCGTGAACCATGAGCATTTCAAAGAAGCTAGCAATCAAGCAAGCGAGCACCCAAACCTGCAAGCATGTAAGTATGCAAGCAGGCATGCAAGCAGGCATGCAAGCAGGCATGCAAGCAGGCATGCAAGCAGGCATGCAAGCAGGCATGCAAGCAGGCATGCAAGCAGGCATGCAAGCAGGCATGCAAGCAGGCAAGCAAGCATGCAAGCACGCGTGCAAGCAAGCATGCATGCAAGCGAGCGTGCAAGCAAGCATGCATGCAAGTAAGCACGCAAGCATGCATGCATGCAAGCATGCATGCATGCAAGCAAGCATGCATGCATGCATGAAAGCAAGTATGCAATCAAGCATGCAAAGCAAGGACTCAAGCAAGCATGCAAGCAAGCCCCCGCATTGCCCCGCTGCCTTAATTTTTCTGAAACTGTAAATATTGCAGGATTTTTATAAAACAAACCTAACCTAACCTATAAGGCTGTCCTAAAATATACCTACCCCAAATAACTTTTGCCCGCGACTTCGTAGTTACGCGCTAAGATGTAAAACGAAAAAATAAGTTTTTTCCCGTTCCCGTGAAAATTTTGGGGAGTGCTTTCGGAGTAGGTACACTTGAAGCCTTTAAAGAAAGACACGTTATAAATGTTAAGTCTCTTTCTTCCGCTGTTTCGTCTGGAAACGTAAAATCCCGTTTTTTCCCGTTTTAGTGTTCCCCTACACTCCCGAATAAACCTACGTGACAAATTTCAACTTTTTGTGTCCAGTAGGTAAAACGTAAAATCCCGGTTTTTCCCGTTCCCGTAAAAATGTTAGGAAATCCTTTGTTAATGCTCCCTTACACTCCCTAAGGAAGCAAAATGCTAAATTTCATCTTTCTACGACCAGTAAAACGAAAAATCCCGTTTTTCCCTATCCCGTGGGAATTTCGAAAAATACCTTCTTAGTGCACCTCTAGGATACTCAAGGTATATGTGTGCCAAATTTCAAGTTTCTAGCCATATTATGCCTACCGCAGTATTTCTTTGTAAACAAATATTTTTCCCGTTCCCGTGGGAATTTTGGAAAGTACTCTCTTAATGCTCCTCTGCACTCCCGAAGCAACCTACATGCCGAATTTCAGTTTTCTGCAACCAGTAAAACGAAAAGTCCCGTTTTTCCCATTCCCGTGGGAACTTCGAAAAATACCTTCTTAGTGCACCTCTAGGATACTCAAGGTATATGTGTGCCAAATTTCAAGTTTCTAGCCATATTATGCCTACCGCAGTATTTCTTTGTAAACAAATATTTTTCCCATTCCCGTGGGAATTTTGGAAAGTACTATCTTAAATGCTCATCTACACTCCCGAAGCAATCTACATGCCGAATTTCAGCTTTCTGCAACCAAAAATGAAAAGTCCCGTTTTTCCCGTTCCCGTGGGAAAAAATTCTGAAATTAGTTTCTTCGTTTTGTAATCACCTACTTTTGTATCAAATTTGAAGAGTCTAGTTATTATAGTTACTGAGATAGCGTCACTCGGAGTCGAATATATAATTCCCGTTTTTTCCTTATCCCGTGGGAATTTCCAAAAATCCTTCCTTAGTGGATGCCTACATTGTATAAGGTATCTATGTGCAAAATTTCAAGTCTCTAAGTCCAGTGGTTTGGGCTGTGCGTTGATATATAGTTAAGTCAGTCAGTCAGTCAGTCAGTCAGTCAGGACTTTGAATTTTATATGTATAGATTTAAAACTGGCGAGATCATCTCAGTCTCCACAAGATATTCTTTGCGCTTGTACTTTTCCGAGTAGGCAACTTTGACCTAATTGGTTTTTGACTAGGACTTAATCTGAAATATTTTAAAGTTTTCGTAAATTCGTCATGGTCCTGGTCTTACTTTTTAAGCTGTTTCAGACTTCAGAGCTGTGTGAGATAGGTGAGTGGAAACAATTTCCAAAGAAATAAATTGTTTTTTTTAATCTCCCCTAACCAAAACAATTTTTTAACAAAGCTTTCCATAGACTTATCGCGTTTTAAGTAGGTAGATAGATGTTATGTTTATTATGTGGATCAAATCTTGCAACTCAAAATTTTGAACTTCAAGTAATAGGTGACTTGAAATTTGGTGTCCTACTTACATAATGCAGGATGGATAACAATGCGAGTAGCCACATCCACCGAATAACCTTGCGTTAAAAGGTATGTCCGGCTGTCTATTCTCTACATTAGATGTCGTATTTCTCAACCGACCCTTTGTAAAATTTTGTGAGCTGTTCAATAGTCATGTTTTACGGTTTATCGACTCAATTTTATATTTATTAAAAATATCGGACATTTCGTTTTTTAAACGCAAAAAGGGAACATTTCAAAATCAGCCACCGTTACATTTGATTTAAGAACGCGCCCCTTTGCATTCAATGAACAATTTGTTTCTGTTTGCAAGGTTAGGATGAAGTTGTAGCAATAAAGTCGTATTTGAATGAAATAACGTACCTTCGTAAATGATCGGTTCCTTCTCACGGAAGTACGTGAGGGCGGGGAATTTCGTGATGCCATACTGCTTGGCGAGCCGCTTGTCGTTGATCTTGACGAAGTCCACCCCAAACGTGTCTGTGTCGTCGTCTATCTTCTCCAGCTCTTCCAGCACCTTGTCGCACGTCACACAGCTCCTTGCATCTGTTGGGAAGGGTGGATTACAGTCGAGGGCATTAGTGTCGATACATCCAACATCCTACTAATATTATAAACGCGAAAGTTTGTAAGTATGGATGGATGGATGGATGGATATTTGTTACTCTTTCACGCCAGAACGACTGGACAGATTTGGATGAAATTTGGAACATAGATAGATTGTAGACTGGAATAACACATAGGCTACTTTTTATCCCGAAAAATTGCGTAATTGCTACGGGATAGCGATAAACGAATTCTATGCAGACGAAGTAGCGGGCAACGTGTCAAATATATGTGTCATGTCACATACCTTATTGTTCTCCCTTGCGGGTAAACACACAGCATGATGTACAGAACAAGAAAAATACAGAAAAAATTCAAGCTTCTTTAAAAAATATAGTTATGAGTCGTTAACGCTAAACTAACATACAAAGACCAAAGACTTTGCAGTTTTCTGTTAGAACTCGTGTTTACAAACAATCGACCGTATACATCAGCACGTGGATATTGACATTAGGTACAGTCAAGGGCATAAATATTTTTGTACGTTACCAAGACGTCAAAAACATCTATACATCTTTATGCCGTAAACAATAAGGTCAGTGACACATATATTTGACGAGATGTTTGTATGTGGTTTACCGTCATTTGCTAAACAAATTTTCACAAATCCATCATTTCACAAACTCGTCATTTGACAACCTTTTATATTCTCTACTAAAATATTGACGTTTAGGAAAACTTATAAAACATATTTTATGTATGTATGTAAACACAAATACGTCTTTATCCCTTACGGGGTAGACAGAGCCTAAGGCAACAGGTACCTACAGGCCACATTTAGCAAGATTGTGGGCGTATAGGTGGAAAATGGAATCAAAATAGTGATGGGTTGCTAGTCTCATCGCCTATAACATGATTCCTATGATTTTCGCCCATTCCCTCGATGAGCTTTTACCATTTGCGCGGGTAGAGAAGCAAACTGGTATATTCTATGATTTTTCTTTGCTCCCAGACCAGCATGGAAGAAACCAAACCTAACCTAATGTGAGCCACGCCTAAATGTTTTTCGATTTAAAGAAAAAATACGGCTTATCACATATTAAAGGGTTGTCAAATGATGCCTTTGTGAAAAGTTTTTTAGCAGATGATGAGAGCCCCTGAACCATTCCAGGGATCTAGCCAACATGGTAAAAGCCGTATGATTTTATATTTTTTCTAGATAGGTACAGGTTATAGATTTTGTAATATAGTAGCTAGTAGATAGTCAACGCAAAACAGCTCGCAGATGAGTTTTAAATTTAAATTTAAATTTAAAGTCTAGCGTTAGCGTCATACAGATTGTTCTGTCTATCGGTGTTTTAAGTGACTGTGAGAGACGGACGGATATTGTTTTACTTGGCTAGATGAGGCAACCGGTGCTTTTTATTTTGAACGACGTTAACCCCTTGTTTTGCCTTTGACAAACTATACCAAAGAGAACTCGTACAACAATAGGTATGGCACATTTAGATTAGATCGGTCGGTATGGGCAAGTCTGTTACCAAAATACATAGAAAGACCTGTTCGTCATCGATTTTAGTGACAAGAAAAACTGCATTCATAGATTTTAAAAAACTTGTTGGTGGTAGGTACCTATTCAATTCGGAAATCTAACCCCGTCGTATTGAAAAATATAACCTAACCAAAAAATTCCATTTTAGATACAAGCTTTATTGCTGACTGTACTGTTTGTTGACTGCACTTGTATTGCCATCCGTCCTACATAGGGGCCGTCCATTAATCATGTGATGTTTTTTTAGCACTTTTAACCCCCCCGTCCCCCTTGGTGATACGTGGTGAGGTTTAAAACTACCGCCCTCCTTCCCCATCCAAAATCACGTGTATTTTTAGTACCTACAAGGAATTTTAAAATTTTTAGAATATTATCGCGGGGACTTCGTTCGTTGCCTGGCAACAGCGAGTTAAGATCACACTACACGCCGCTTTTCGGTTTAAAAATCGCGCGTTTGACGAATAAATAAATACACGTGATATCTTACTACACCCCCCCGCCCCTTTTGTGATATTTCGTGATTTTTGCCGAACCCCTTTTGGAGCCTCACGTGATTAATGGACGGCCCCATATGTGAACCAAATTCAAAGTCAATCGCACCAACAGTTGAAGAGTTCCCTCCTGCGGAGACGATCCTGGCTGGGTCACCAGAACTCCATTACCAGATTATTGTATTGTCATTTGACTTGCCTAAATATGCAATAATTCAGCTCAATCGGATGAAGATAATCTGCTTCAAAATTGAGTCACACATACATACCAACATAAGCTTGTATTAAAGCTTGTAATAATAGAAAATTAAGTCATTAGCTATTTCTATTTGGATATTGTTTGTATCATAAACAGTAATGTTACCTACTGTGAAACATGATGTCTAAAATGAAATGCATTCCATGCATCTACCGCAAATTGATAGCCAAGACTTTACATCTCTTGACTGAAATGTGTGAAAAATAGATACCTACGCCAAACTAAAACTATCGCATGAACATTAAACTAAACATCAAGTGTTTTACGATTCTCTCAGTCCGGCCCACAGCGGTTACTGTTTTACGATGGACCGTTAATTACTAGTGAGTGCTAAACTTTTAATCATGACAGAAATCATCAAGGTACAATGAACAGAAACAAATTACAAAAGTAGGGTGGCTGGTGAGGAGACCAGACAATCGCAAGACCAGGGGCTTTATTAGCACACCGGGAATCACAAATACAATCACCATTTTTATTTCTGGCAAACTGTAAAGGATGATGTTAAAGATCGTGAAGAAATTATGCGTGGCTAGAACGGGAGTGGGAGCGAGCTGTGTCGCGCGATATGGCCCACCGTCTCTTTCTAGATCGAACAGTAAGAAAAAGACGCGACATAGCTCTCACGCGCACTCGTGCTAGCCGTGTTGGCCTATATGCACAAAGAATAAGTTTCCGTCAAAAATATCATATTTAATGGGTACAAGCTTTTTTGCTGACTGTACTTGCATTGTCGTCCGTCCTACATATGTGTACCAAATTTCAAGTCAATCGGACCAACCGTTAAAGAGTTCCCTCCTGCGGAGACGGTCCTGGCTGGGTCACCAGAATTCCACTGCTAAGATTATGTATGCATGTATGTATGTATAACTCTTTATTGTACATAAAACACAAGAAACAGATGAATACAGGACAACAAACATGCACAAAGGCGAACTTATCCCTGAAAGGGATCTCTTCCAGTTAACCTTTGAACGATTGCCAGGACATAAGTATTAAGCAAGAGTAAACACAGAAAAAGTAAAAGAACCGATTATAATCGGTATATTGTATTGTCATCCGACTTAGTCAAGTAAGTATGCAAAATTTCAGCTCGATCGGTAGAAGCTAGATTATCTGTTACAACATTGAGTTGCAAGATTCCACCCGGACAAGCATACTTAAATACATACATGGCCACTTAATAATAAGCTTGGTACCTACCTAACTTGTAAAAGAGTCCTTTTCAGATACGAATGGTTTTCAACAATACAAACTAGACATGACAAACCGAACCGAGGCCCCTGGACAAATGACGAAAAGACTCCTACTGAAATGAGATAAGGCGGAGAAAGAAAAAGTTCATGCTACACTGTGTTGATTTTATAACACCCATGGGTCAAATGAATGTGCTGTATCGAAGATCATCGAAGCAGGAGACGCCCTAGCTGACAGCGCCGATGACATCATCCATCATCATTGGAGTTCTTGTCCTGGTCAATTCAATCTCTCAATGGAAGAAAAAGATCAATTTCACTGTCGGGTATAAATGCTAGTACGTGCCACCAGCAATGCTTACTTCCACCTTCTTATTTAAAACAACTTCCTTAATGTTCAACTCAATAATAGTTTTTTTTTTATATATATAAGAGGGGCAAACGAGCAAACGGGTCACCTGATGGAAAGCAATCACCATCGCCCAGGGACACCTGCAAGACTTGGGGAATCACAGGTGCGTTGCCGGCCCTTTCAGGAACAGGAAGGCTCGCTTTTTAAAGATCCCTAAATTATACCGCTCAGGGAATGTTGCAGCAGGAAGTTGGTTCCAGATCTTTACCGTACGAGGAAAGAAATTGCGTTTAAAACGCACGGTACTTGACTGCCAACCATTAAGATGTTGAGGATGGAAGGACAGACGGTTCCGTGAAGTACGGTAGTGGAATTTAGCTGCAGGCAGCAATCCGAAGAGTTCATCGGAGCACTCCCCATGATAAAGTCGGTTCGGTTATTGTTTTGCTTAACCCTTAATAGGGCATAGGTATGAATTACGGAAATAAACAACTTAAGTATCTGATTATAATATATATTGTGGTCACAATCAACATGGTTTCCAAAAAATTTTTTTCAGGAAATCCGTTTTCATGAAAAACAGGGTGGTAACTATATGACCGTTGCCTCTTTGTAAACTTAAGAGGTGGTAACTATTTAACCGTTACCCCTTAGTGCTGCTTGAGGCAAACTGTCGTCTGTGTGGTGAAGCGTAGGTATATCATCTGCAGGTACCCCATGAAAAGTTTTGAAGCACGGCGGCACATAAAGCCAGTTTGCACACGTCACATCGTATCCGTGATGGTTTTTGTTGTTTTTTTGTGCTGCAGAAACGGCATCTTTTAAGTCTGACCAGGATTATTTTAGCCAACCCATTTTTATTATATTTTCTAATATACTAACTTTATTATAAAATATGTTTCATTCTATTATCAGCTCGGTGCATGTCGACATTATATTCGGATATTAGACTATAATTATGATAGATACGGGATATTTGCTCTGATATGTGAATTCGTGACGAGCCAGTTTTTCTTTTCTTGTCTTATCTTGAGGCATGATACTTTTTGGAAGACCTTTACGATTAAGCCTTACTGTACCTACAGCGAATATTCCTTTTTTAGTCAACAAATCTTGCATAAGAGGAAGTCCAGTAAAAAAATTGTCAAATGCTATTATGAGCGTGTTAGGTGTAACGCCTTCGCACAGTTTCATGACCACGTTCAAGGGCCCCATCACATATTTTTCTCACACGTTCACCAGTTTCTGAAGTGCTTTGTGGGGTGGTTTCCACTACCGCCATATTGTTGGTCTCTAGACAATCATCTCCGTTATCAATACAACCCTCGCTATTATCCTCTGAACTCAAATTTTTTGACAATCCTCGCAAAACCCGATTGTCGTAATAAAATTGTACTTAGTAAATTAGTAATGTATCCCAAGTCATCATCTGAGTCACTTTCGAGACTGGAAATATCATTTTCTTGTATTTCTTCGATGGCTTTATCGTAAAGCGTTTTTTTTCTAGACATTTCCACAGAAAATAAGAAAATAGAAAATACTTTTTTAAAATAGTTCCGTACTTTTACGACCTTACAAGGCAATGGTAAAATATTTACCACCAACTTTGAACTGTTTCTTCGAACCGCGAATATTTGTTCTCAAGATCAATAAACACGTATTTTGCTAGATAAAATAACCTATTACAACGAAAAAATAACAGAAATCACTTACCGGAATCTTGCTAGAACACACTGATAACAATATTCGACCAATACCAACAAAAACGTTAGTTTTTTTAAATTTTCTGCTTAGCATGTAAATTCCCGACTTTGTGACACTTCAAGGTGTTGCCAACATTTTTTTATGGATGTTCGATTATTAATGCGTTCACAAAATGAAAAGAGACGTCGGATATGTCAAAATGTGTTTAATCTGTGGCCTAAAAAACGAAGTGGTAACTATATGCCCGGTGCCCTATTAAGGGTTAATGTATATCGAGATCCTATGTAGAATCTATAGATTCCAACGAGGATATAGGTAATCTAAAGTCTTTCGTCATTTACACGTTTAATAGTAGGTACCTACTTATTATCAGGCTGATCGGCCAAATATGTGGTATGCCACCCTAAGGTCAAAAATCCCTTGCACGTCATAAATTATAATGTCGATAAAATGTGGCTATCAACTTGAAAGTTCGACTTTAGCGATATTTTCATTTGATAGGAGGTTGGATGAAAAGTGATAGCCCACTTATGTGAATCTACGTCAACCTCCCGAAATACCTCCATCACATCAGCTATCAACGTCAAATCATTACAACTTTTATTAAGTGGACCGCTATAAAACAAGCGAGTTTTGTTCGTAACCAAAATCACGCAAAAGCCATGCCAGCCAAGCTGGCATGTTCTCGCTATTTCAGAATGGCTTCTGATTCATTACCTATGGAGAAAAAGCAACGTCAGACATACGTAACGATGCGAAAGCACAATGCTATACTTTGTGGTTATTTTTAAAGCGGCCGAAATGATGAATGTGTTCGGTGTAGGTAAAGATAGCTGTGACGTTGCCGACGACGGTCGGTTTGGGAATGCTTGGCTGCGAGAGCAGATTCTGAACCGAAAGGAACACTGTTGCTTAATTATATGGAGCGAGTAAATGCCACTGTTTTGTATCTATATGTATAGACTAGCTTCTGCCCGCGACTTCGTCCGCGTAGAATTAGACTTAAGAACTGATATTGATAGTATAATCTGCAATAATTATTAACGTCGCGACTTTAGGCAGCTGCGACCTTTGACATGTTTATCGCTATCCCGCGGGAACTATGTAATTTTCCAGGATAAATAGTAGCCTGTGTGTTATTCTGATGTATAAGCTATATTATTGTAAAGTTTCATTAAAATCGATTCAGTAGTTTTTACGTGAAAGAGTAACATCCATCCCTCCATCCATCCATACTTACAAATTTTCGCGTTTATAATATTAAGTAGGATATACATACGTATATAGTATTAGCTGTTGCCCGCGACTTTTCCCGGCACTTCCAACAATTATCGTTGTATTTTAACTAATTTACACAAAACCTTGACAGTTTATAATATACCCAAACCTTTCTTGTGAACACCCTGTAAACTGCTTGAAAATTCGTTCAGTAGTTTTGAGTTTATCGCGTATAGACAGTAGCCAGACAGGCGCGGTGGAAGACTTTGTTGTATATGTACAGTCAAAGGCATAAATATATATATTTTGACGAACTACGTTAAGTTAGATCGACATTGGAATAAGTTTTGAGACCAAAAAAATTATAGCTGTCTGCGCATGTCAAAGAACATAATGTAGCAATACTCTATTCCAGTAAGGCTATGTCACTGAGTTCACTGAGACTCACAGCGAGTTAGAGCAGTCTCCCTATCTATATATTTCGCCCAAACAGGTATTTTTTTTTAAATTTTAACTAAAATGAGAACACACAGAAAAATAAAAAAAAATAGCTGAAATTGGTAATCGAAACATACATAATAAGTTCTGCCCTGACTGACCGTGGATCAAAGGCCTCAAGCTTCATAGCCAGGTCTCTTCACTAGGCTATCCTAGGTCATAAACACATACCTACTTCCCAAACCTGCATTGCACAGGTGCCGCGAAGAGGGAACCCCATCCCGGGGTGGTAGTGGGGCGTCGCGGGGACACCGAGTGTACCCGTAACGCCTCACATACGACTGAATAGAACCGTGTGGTTTTTAGTGGGTATGCCTGCCGTCGCGGGAGAGCCCCACATACCCCCGGTAAACCCGTACCGGGCGAATGCATAAGGCGCATTTTCCACACCATAAAAAAAGGTGATAAACACAGATTCAACAAATGCTAAGATAGGTACTTAATGCTATTGCGAAATGCTTTGGGAGCTGCTAAACTGATGCCTCGGTAGGTTGAAACGCGTCTCCGGAGTATTTAATTCCAGTGGTGGTTTAGTGGTGGTGGGTTCGGTTACTTTTTAGTGATTATTTTATTTTCTAAAAAAATAACTGCTGTTTTGCATAACTTCACGTCGCTATATCGCAGAGTAGCAAAGTAAATATTATTTAGTAAGTACGTCATTTACTTTAACCTCATGAACGCTAACGTCAGCTATACCCGAGATACAGTAGGTACGTAAATAGTTATCCAGTGTAAATTATATATAACTACTAGCTTCTGCCCGCGACTTCGTCTGCGTAGAATTATACATAAAAACCTTCCTCTTGAATCACTCTATCTATTAAAAAAACCGCATCAAAATCCGTTGTGTAGTTTTGAAGATATAAGCATACATAGGGACATAGGGACAGAGAAAACGACTTTATTTTATACTATGTAGTGATAGTGGAGACGCCTGGAATGTGGCATACATACATACTGTCGTCACGCATCTTTCCCATAGGGGTAGGCAGAAGACTACTGTGTTCCACTTGCACTTGTACATCTTGATCTACGTTTTTCGCTTCATCCACATTTATCAATCTCTTCATACATGCTCGTCGGTTTAGGATAGGTACTCTTGGCCTAACCTTTTTTCAAAACGTCCCCAATTGGCATTGTTCATTTTTTTTAAGCTGTGCTTTTAACACCTTTATTTGATAAAATGGACTATTTCAAGCAACTAATTTGAATATTATGCTTTTACGTAGCTTTGTTAATTAATAATAAATATTTTTTCGCTGTTTGATAATTCGTGAATTTAGACAGAATCCCAATCGCCTTCGTTCGGCTGGCTATAAAAAAAAACGGCTTTGTCTATGGTTTTGTAGATTTGACAGTGACACGTGACAGTTGCCGTAGCCAAACTTTTTTTTTCATTTTTGTGGCAAACATTCGATGCTGGATTCTGTCTAAAAACCCGGTCGTTCGGTCAAACAAAGGTTCAAAGTACTTTTACAAAAATATCTGCAATCATAAAGTATTTTTGAAATCGGACAAGATAAATCGGATAAATATTGATGGTTTTCCTCGAAATGGTTTTCGAATTGGAGCATACTAAAAAAAATGAACAATGCCAATTTGGTCACGGCACGTCCGTCTAGGCCTACCCTTCTCAATGCTTCCATTCCCACTTGCCATAGGTAGGTATATCTGTTTAGTTAATCTTCTTTCATCCATCCTCTACGTGACGAAACCAATTAAGCATACTTTTCTATATCTTAGTCACTACTTATTATCTTCTTTCACGCCAGCACGTGATTGCGACAGGGCTTAATAATTTAAAAAATCTAAATAAATACATCGGACTTGGCTGTATGGGGCTTTGATATCTTTGCCTTCCCCGTATGGAAGAAGACAAAAATATTAGGTACTCCCGTTTCATTGCGGTCTTTTAATTTGCTTTTAATTTTAGAACATAAGAAATGTAAAATATTAATGGAGTGTTCGAAATAAAATATTTATTATCTGAACAAAACATGCGGAAGAGTGCGGAAGCAATAAAGTACTCTACTTTTAATTTTACGGCGTATACTAGCATTAATAGGTGGTTGCCCGTCGACTTGAAATGAGCTAATGATATCTCAAGTTATTTATTCGACTTTTTGATATATAAACTATAGATATAGTACCTACTTATTTACTACCTATCTAGTGTTGCCCGCGACTTCATCCGCGCAGAATTAAAACTGGAACTTATCCCGGCAGCTTAACTTTTCGCGACACTTCCATCGTTCGTTATAGGAATAAGTATTTAAACCAATTTACATAAAACCTTTACAAAGTTGAAATATACACCTAAACCTTCCTCGCGAATCACTTTTAATCTGTTGGTAAAATCTGCATGAAAATAAGTTGCCGTTTTTGAGTTTATCGCGAACAGGCAGACAGATAGACGCCGCGGAGGGTTGTGTTTAATATTATGCAGGGACTTCACTGATTTTATCAGATTCGATTGGCGCTGAGATAACTGAGATGAGACCGAAAAATATGGTAGCATTTTTTCGATGCGTGTCAAAAAAAAGAAGCATTGAATCCTTCAATTAAAGAGTGTTCCCTGAGGCTTGCACGGCTCACAGCATTGTATGAAAAATAGCCTGATCTGTCAATCTCGCACCGACTCGCTTATAGGTATCGCTCTTTCTCTTTCGTGGCCTGTATTATTACAATATTCTATATGTATGACATAGACACGTTGAAAAGCGTGACCCAATTCGTTAACTCAAACTGAAACCCAAGTTCTTTTTTGTCTCTATTCTCAAGAATCAATTTAACTCACCTACCCTATCGGTCAGCCAGCACGATCATTGTTTTTGTCTTTAGATAATCATGAATGAAGTATTATACAGGCTCGTATTATACACTGACTCAACATAATAGAGCGGGCAATAGAAGGTATACACTGACTTCGGATAATTTATTCACACAATGAGGTCCTTAATGAACGAAAATGATTGTTTTTGTTCATCGACCAATGTATAAAGAAACATCGGTCAACCACGATTTCAAAATCCTATAAAACCATTTTATAAGGCTGTTCAGCAAACTAACCCTAGTAAATGCTGAAGTAGGTATTCTGGATTGATTTTATGACACATGGTAGAGTTTTAACTTCGTTTCTTATAGGAGATAGTTGGGTAATTATCTACTTTTGTAGGGGTAGGTAGTTTTATGTGATAGTACCTAGAGCTTGGTATTTTTTTTGGTCCGTTTTCTAACTGGTACATTCTATGTTATTTCTTTGCTCCCAGACCACTATGTAAGACCAGTAAAATTTTGTTTTTGCTCTACAATATCTTGTCAAGTAATTAAGGGCCTCCATAGATAGCTTCAAGCGGTCGCTATTGATGTGCAGTTTGTGATCAGCAGTTTCAATATAAATTTCAGAGCTTAGCTGCCGGGTTTAAGACGTTGAAGTTGACTCCAACCGTAACACGACTGGTGTCGTGCCGTTGGTCTGGATGCTCTAAGCAGTCAGTCTATGGAGGTTCAAAGTTTCATAGCACTTCTGCAGTCTACTCAAATTTATTATAATGATGTCAACGCTCTTTTGTACACCGCTATGCGTCTTTTAGGAGTGCTTTCACAGGTAACATTATTTCACTCGAGGATGGTCACAAACATAATAAACATGTAGAAACTTAAACAAACTTAAAACACGATTAAGTGGTAGGTAACCATCTAACACATAATTTCCTCAAGAGAAGTCTGAAAAGAGGCAACCAAATAATTATGACATAATTAATATAGATTTTAGGTGGATTTTTGACTTTTCCACAACGCTGAAAACACTAGGAAGCAATTAGGTAGGTACCTACTTAATTCTTGAGCAGCAATTTAAAGACAAACGCATTATCACGTGTAACAAATCAGGAAATGGGTATTTTTGATAGATTCCACCAACATTCCTTAGACATTGATGTATTTAAATGTACGTTACGATAATGGTAAGAGACGCATAATTCACAGAATCGCTTCCAACATATGCTTGCTTTACGAAACCCGGTCGTTATTTTCATTAATCCTGTAACTAAATTGATAACATTCGTGATTTTGGATGATATCCAAAGAAACAGTTGTACAGAACGTTTTCTTAATTGTCTTTTCTCTAAAACACACTAGGCAACCTGGGACTATTTCTGTAACAACACGTTTTATGACTGAAACTCAATCAAGGGCCCTGGCGCCTTGAGAACAGACGGCGGAAATATTTCAAGTGTTTAAAGGTTACAAAATAAATTCACAAGATTGTTTCAGGTGTGAGTGGACCCGGCCTGCTAATAACTATCTTCCATTTCCACTCTTATTCGACCACCAATCGATGAAGTACCTAACCGTTAGGTTATCAGATAGCCGTCCCTGAATGTTTTGTTTATGTTTTTGTTGACGCCATCACCGCTCCGTCTGGAGAGATCGGTAGGTACGTATACAAAGAGACTGAGAAGAAATTTCAAGCAGCTTCCTATAGCCAGTAGTTGCCAGAGTTTTTGAGAACATGTGCAGTTTGATCAGAGCATCGAGACTCAGCCAACAGACAAAGTTGCATCGCTTCGAGTTGGTTCTGACAGAGATTTATTGCGCTTTTTGTGTCTAGCCGGCCGCCGCATCCCTCAAACGAGTTCGGGTACGTTTGACAGACGTGTCGACACGTCGAGGCTAAACGTATGCATTAGAGATAGCGTTCGAGCTAAATTCGCACACACTGAACGCACTTTCCCCAGCAGTAGGTAACAGTGTGACAGACAATACAACCAAAGACATGGTAAGGGGCAAAAATAGTCAGAATGCCTAACAGCACGTTATGGAAGTCTATTTCAGCGGTACGTACGGCACACCACACAGTTAGTTTTAGCCGAGCACCGAGCGTAGGCGCTCGCCGACCTTGGAGCCAGCAGCGGTGGAACGGTGGAAAACGAGACTCGCCGCCATTTTAGGGCGCGGGCGCGCCGACAGCCGCAGCGGTCGGGTCAAGTTTTATTGTCTCCGCGGCTGCGTTGCATAACGGGAGACTCTCGCGCCGAGCCGCTCGCATCGAAAATATCATGCGTGCAGCCGAAAGCTTCGACGGCCGAGGCAGGCGGCTCGGCCGCGGCTCCCGAAGATCATTAACGGCTATAACCCATTTGGACGGGCGCCGTCGCAGACGTTTCGACACGCGGCCCCCGCGCTGGCTCCAGGCCAGCTCCCGAAAGCATAGAATATCGGAGACGCGCGCCGGTCGGCGGGCGGCGGCCGAGTGGGCGCACTTACACCAGTACACCGCGACGAAGTCCTTGTCTTCCAGCACTCGCTCCAACTGTTTGGCGGTAACCTCCTCGATCTGGGGTTCGGCTTTGGTCGCGGGCGCCTTGCGCGCGGCGCTCGCGGCGGTGGCGAGCAGCCACACGACCGCCAGAGCCTTCAGCCAGCGAGCCATGGCGAGGGCGCGCGCGTACTGAGCGCGCTGGCGCAGAGCCGCCCGCCCCGCGCGCCGCGCATGCGCGCCCGATATAGCCGCCGCCGCCGCCGCACGCGCACCGCGCCGCCGCGCCGCCCGCCCTCCAACCCTCCAGCCGCACCCCCAGCCGCATTACCACCTACCCTAGCTAGCCTTTGAAGCGGACACGTCGACAACTCTACTGTATTAATTGTTAACTGCAGATACATAATAAACCTACTTCCTAATTATTAACTACTAGCTTCTGCCCGCGACTTCGTCTGCGTAGAATTATACATACGTAAACCTTCTTAATCTTATTGAATCACTCTATCTATTAGAAAAAACCGCATCAAAATTAGTTGCGTAGTTTTAAAAATCTAAGCATACATAGGAAGAGGCAGCCAGAATGACAGGAAAGCGACTTTGTTTTATACTATGTAGTGATGATTATTTAATTCCGCTACAGAAAAAGTAGAAGCGATCCTACGTTACATAGTTAAATTAAGTGTAGGTACTTCAACGAATCCAGCTTCTTACACACGACACATAATAATAATACCTAAGCAAGTATAATTTTATTCAGTCAAATATTGACAACAATAGCGGCACCCAATAATCCTAAAATACGATTGCGTTTGAAATTACCCTCAGATCACAGAAAGGAATTAATTAATATTTTTATGAAATTACCCGTCTAGGAAAACCACAACAGTTTCTAGTTAATAACCCTACTTGTAAAAAACTGTCTCAAGCAACCTTATTCCTCCTATTATCTTTTTATTCAACTAGGAAGGTACACGAGTAGGATTACCTCATGGTAATAAATTACCAGTGCCTATGGACATCCGTAACATCACTTTGTTAGCTAAAGGGCTGTGATAAAGTACCTCCTGTGCCAATAATTTTACCGGCTGTGTTTCCATCCAGGTCAGGTAAATTGCCAATCGCTGAGAACTTCTTGGAGCAAACATCGGTTGTGTTTACATGGAAACCGTTGCCCGCGCATGGTGACGTGGCCTTGAGGGAAAGCTATAAATAATGGACAGTTGGAGAGCTTTTAAATAGCTGTTGTTAAGAATACTCGATGGTAAGCGCCAATTAAACGGAATCGTTTAAGAGGGGACAAATTAAATGACAGTATTGGTATTTTTAAAAACGTTTTGAAGACGTGTTTGTCCAGCGTTTTGAACTATGCCTCTCAAGCAGAGAGTAGTGGATTCAAATCCCGGGCTCGCACAGAGGTGTTACTCTGAGGAGTTATTCGGAACTGAATTTATGTGTAAAATCATCGTACCTATTCTGAAAGGAAGCCTGTGCCCAGCAGTGTACATAAATTTGATACGATTTCGCACGTCATGCTCGTGTGGTACTGAGCGAAGTAGCGAGCTAATTTTTTTTTGTTCATTAAGTAATGTAGACCTCCGCAAAGTAACTAAACTAGCTAGTCTGATTCAATAAACTAAAATGTTTCACTAGTATCTAACTACGCTAAGTTGTTGTCCGTTACTTCACAAGGTCTTCTAGCGAATGTAAAGCCAGATACTCATCTGCGAGCTGTAACCGTACCTAACGGCTAATTAATTTCCAAAGAAGTTACCAATGTGATGTCATTAAAATAAAGTATAAATTGACACCTTTCTAAATGACATGCACATTTTTTAAATTTGTGATTATGAAGATAAAATTTAATTCAATAGCCGGAGAAAACTATATTATGTTAGTCGCACCAATTAATATTTCATTGAAATAATTTTATAGAAGAAAAGCTAATAGATAGGCACCAAATGGCAATGTGTCATGTTTTTTTTAAATAACACCCTTGCTGTATTTAGCTGTATTTGTACTTCGCCAATCTCGGCGTAGCGCAAGAGCCGTCCGGATCGCTAACACAGCCTTACTTGCTAATCCTGCCACCAAGCAGCAGTGCAAGCACTGCTGTGTTCCGGCATAGAGAGTAAGACAGTCAGTGAAATTACTGGCACAAGAGGTATTCTATCTCATTACATCGGTTCGCCAAATTTTGATTTTCGGCGAGGAGCAGACAGGAAACCTAAAACAAATAACACATGTTAAGGACGGTACACGGTACACAACATAAGACTTTTTACTTTTTTTCGAGGAGTAAAAGATAATCTTGTCTTGTTGAATTTATGGCAACAATTTTGTCAAATGTCAGTCACTGCGTGTGTCACGCTCGTGTCACGTCAAGTCATCTGTCAGAAATGTCAGAATAGAACAAAAGTTGATAAAGCAGTCGGTCTCTGCGAATGTTTTTTTACATTACACAGCTGCTTATATCAATAAATATTGTGCATAATTCGTGAATATACTTGCGTTTTCACCTCTCGTCAGATAATTTGTGTTACTGTGATGATATAGGTTTTTTGCGGTTCAAATACATTTTCAAACATGGTTGGAATAGATGCCGACATGAATCGCGATGACGAATGCGACAACATTGGGCTCGGGTGTGCTTTGGAGAACTTTGCAGAAGTCGAAGAAGTGTTAGGCATGATCGATAATGTGAAAAATATCTATAACACTTCTTCGTTAGAAGCTGAATATGAGAAATTGTATGGAATATTGAAACAATATTACGAGCAGCCGCATTTACTTGATCCACATTTAGACAAGATTTTATCTAAGTTTTTAAGCTTAATCAAGGATAAGGAATCTCCGCTTGAACTGAAACATGCAACTTTTAACTATATGTATCAGATTATTAGAGTTAGAGGATATAAAGTGGTGGTTAGGCATCTGCCCCATGAGGTAAACATTTTATTCAGTTTTATTTAATATTCAAGTTTTTAACAGTATAAATAAATAATTAAAATAAAAACCCATTATTTCTTAGTCCTTCATAAACTTCTTTAGCATAACTACATAACCATTTCATTTTGTTGCATTTCACTGTCACATAAGGCAGCACGTAAAATCAAAATAAAAGCCATATGCATATAGACACATTTGAACATTAAAAGTAGGTTATTGCTAAATGTTTTCATGGTATTAATGCATTGCTCTTATTAGGTTACAGATTTGTTGACTGTCCTCACTCTCCTAGAGGCAGAAGATCCTCAGAACAAGGAGACTTGGCGCAGTCGATTTGTGCTGTTGCTGTGGCTGTCTATAGTTGTCATTATTCCGTTCCATATGAGCCGTCTTGATGGTTTTGCTCCTGGTCAACCTGGTAATCAGAGTTTTTATCTTTATTCCTGCTTTCATGTTGATCTAAGTAATAAAAAAAATATTTTTTAGGTTCAAACCTTTTGCAAAATATTCACCAACTTTTAACTATTCATGCGTAAACTTTACTTGCATTATCATCTGTTCTATATATAAATATGTGTACCAAATTTCAAGTCAATCAGACCAACAGTCAAGAGTTCCCTTGATATAAAAAAGCTGTGTTTATCATTCTTTTGTCTTAAATAATGCCAATATTCCAAAATCAAATAGTGTAACTTTAAATTACGCATGGATCTAGGTTTTCAGCATATTTAACCTTTTGACCGCCAATGTCGGCTGTGGCCGACAGAGGTTATAAGTGTAAAAATGACTTTCATGCAAAGGCATAAGAATGAAAATAGCTTTACTATGTAGCTAAGCTTGGTGTTCACAAGGTTAAGACAACATACACATAAAAAAATCAGTTGCTCACTATTAATTAACTTTTAGATGCAGAAACATCAAAGAAATTGACAGTAATGGAAAGAATTTTCAATATTTGCAAGACTTATGCCATGAACAAGGACTCGTCAGCTGAGGCTTGTGCTTATCTAGCATCTAAGTTCTTGGTCAGGTAACTATGTTTACCCTTTAGGGTCCTATCAGATAGTTCTGCGTTCGAGCGTGCAATTGCTCACGAACCCCAATGTTGAACTTAACACCTAAGAACGCAAAACGGACCGCTAGAACACTTGACCGCTCTCTGTCTGATAGGACCGTTAATCTACTAGTTCTAATAGACAATACCTAAAATGCATTACTCAAGGCTAGTGCGGCCCTAGTGACCGGGCGATCCTTTCTTTCAGGCCACAGTTGTTGCACCCCTTTAGTGTATTAGAACACTAAATGGTTATCCCCGAACCGTTACCGAGAACAAGATGATGGCTCCGAAATGCTTTCTTAAAATGTCCTCTGCACCTGCACGCCCGTCACCCTTAGGCCTAGAATGGTTCAGTTGCAGTGGCCACTTGTCTATACATATAATAAATCAGTAGTCAAATCGAAAATAGAGTGCTAATGATTAGGGAAAAGTAATAAAAACACAAAAAAGTAGATTTTATCATTCTTGTCTGTCTGTATGCATGTATGGATGTGTTTATTTACCTATGGCTGTGTTTGATAATCTCCAAAACTGTTGGACCAATTTAAATGAAATTTTGTGTGAATCTCGGAAAATTAAAGAGTTCCCGTGGGATAGTTAAAAAACTATAATAACTTATGCAGCTTAGTACACAACAACTTAAGCATCTAATTAAGTAAAATTGGGTGCTGACACCTTATATTGCCGCGGTTACATTAAACATAGGTACATACATAATTAGTTGAAATTTGGTATACTGTTAGTTTCAGTCCCAGGGATGGACATAAGATAGTTTTTATCCCAAAAAACAGCATAGTTCCCATGGGATAGCTATAAGCGAATTCTGCGCGGACGGAGTCGCGAGCAACAGCTAGTCTATAATAAATACATGTATCGCTACTTCGGCACTGTGTCTTTCCCTGTGACGTCTCAGTGACGGCGGCGGTTTTTATTAATTTCTATAAGTTTTCGCAATTTTCAAACATTTACAGGTCCGACGTAAAAGAGCTCTATATGGCCCCATTCTTCGATTGGGCGTGTGAATTACATTCTAACCTGCGAGAGGAAGAAAACATTCACTATGGTGTGTTGGCAGCAGTAGCAGCAGTATTAAAGCATGGCAAGAGAGATGACCTCCTGCCTTTCGCGCCTAAGCTGCTAGAGTGGGTCACCAAACAGAATTATCAACAGCACAAAGCCATGCTCGTTAGAAAGTACGGTGTCAAGATAGCGCAGAGAGTGGGTAAGGAATAAGATTTAATTTTCTGTTTTGACTTGTATCAATACTTTTACTGTCACCACGCCAAATCATAGCATCCTACGATGCTGCATTGCTTAGTGGATTTGATCATTTATACTCTAGGTACAAAATCAGTTCGCATCACTGGTCTTTTTAACTATTTTGAGTTTTTTTTTGCCAACAGACTTGAGTAGCTGATGCTATAGCTTAAGCTAAAGGATTGATTTTTGGTGGCTTGATTAGGAGTGAGTTGGCGGAAGCAATACGGTCGACGTTGCGCAGGGTTGTTCCTTGCGCTCAAAGCTCGACTCTAGCCTGCATCAGAATAGGGTCTTTTTTAACACATTTTTAGGGTTCCGTACCTTAGAAGTAAATAAGTTTCTGTCAATAATTTCCATACTAGCTTTTTTTGCTGACTGTACTTGCATTGTCATCCATCCTACATTTATATATAGCCCCTTCCGTTTTCGCTACAATTTCAGTACATTGTGTAGTAATTTATCGTGTAATTCGGCGTGCCTCATCACTTTTTAAAAATAAATGACGAGATTGTTTACCTTTTTTCTCATGCTAAAAAAAACCGAGGTATAGCTCATCAACAATTCCATTTCGTCCACATTCGATTCCCAAATAGTCCACTTCCCAACCACCGCATTCCACTCGAATGATTACTCTGAAACCGGTTTGAACAAAGGTTAATGCCAATTAAACAGTTGACGAGTTGGGAACGTGGACGAAGTGCATCTAAACGGCTATGCCATTAATTAGAGCTGACGCAGGTCTGACGTTCCTCCGGCCGCGCGTGGCGTCGTGGCGCTACACCCGCGGCTCGCGCTCGCTGGCGGTGACGCTGGGCGACGCGGCCGCGGCCGCCGGCGACACCGAGCCCGCCGCCGCGCAGCCGGAGGACGATGACCATGATATACCGCAGGAGGTAAGCTTTTACTCAGCTCGGCCGTTCCTTACCGACCAACTTTACTATTTATCACTATTATTATTACATATCACTACATATTCACATACCAGTATTATGATAAGTACCTACTACGAATACAAGTCAAGAAGCGTAATACCCTAACAGTTGCCGCTTCGATTGTCATTCCACTTACGCACACAAACTAACAGCAATGCAAACGTAACACCTGTCACTCCGATAGACAATACTTGCACGCGATTAATTCGCGCGTCGTGATTGTGTCCGCCTACTTGCGGTAAGGGAAGGGTGCGTGGATCGCATGCATCCAGAGTCGTCAAGTATGGTGTCCTAAAATATTTATTTACATACATATGAAAGGTGAGTCCTCTGTTTTTCATATCTGAATGGCTTCTACACCACTTCACACAACACGATGGCATATTTTTCTAATGTATTAGCGCAAAAATACAATGATAACGTCACGATAACGGCTCGAGCGTCCCGGCCAAATTAATTCGCCGCGCGATGCGAGGATTCTCAGGATGATTTCTGACAGTGGGGTTTCGCTCGTTATTTGTTTTTTTTTACCACTGCTCAATTATTCTGCAGTGGTAGTTTCTGTGTACTTCTGTTCCATTTTGTGATGCGAAAAAACTAGTGGGACCGCTTAAATTTAAATTTTTATCAGAATTTAAAATTACTACTTTAGCTCAGAGATAACAGTCAAATCTTGAAATCTGGGATGGATGGATTCGTATTTAATAGGCAAGCGTACTCCATCGTCGTTATCTATGGGCAGCCGCAAATTTATTTTGCGACCAAAAAGGTTTAAAGAGTTCTATTTGATCGTCAGGTGGAGGACGTCGTGGAACTGTTACTGTGCGCGCTGCGCGACGACGACACAGTAGTGCGGTGGTCGGCGGCCAAGGGCGCGGGCCGCGTCGGCGCGCGGCTGCCCGCGTTGGCCGCCGCCGAGGTGTGCGAGTGCGTGCTCGCGCTGTTCGCGGCCAACGAGCGCGAGACCGCCTGGCACGGCGGCTGCATGGCGCTGGCCGAGCTAGGTCAGTACACTGCCTGTTCAAATCTTGGACCATCGTGCTCGAGGAATAAACAGAATAAGGTCAAATGTACGACTGAAATTGTTCAAACGACTATCTGTAAAAATTACCGATATTTGTGCTGTAAAAGATTTGTTTCTGTTTCTTTGTAGAAAAACAGGATTTTAATGTATTCATGTCGAGTCAGCAGTTGTGATGTATTATAATTTATATCTGCCTCAGCCGGAAGAGCGATCGCTGGATTCGTAACTTTAAAAAAACACTCACCCGCGGTTCGCGTCTTTAAACAAGTTACTTGTCAGGCCTCGGCATTAATGTAGCACTTGGGCGCATGTGGGCGCAGCGCGGCGCGGGCTGCTGTCGCCGGGGCAGCTGGGCGCGGCGGCGGCGGGCGTGGTGCGGGCGCTGCGGCGCGACGCGGCGGGGGGCGCGGGGGGCGCGGGCGGCGGCGGGGGGCGCGCGGCGCGGGACGCGGCCTGCCACGCGGCCTGGGCCTTCGCGCGCGCCTACGACGCCGCCGCGCTGGCGCCGCACGCGCACGCGCTCGCCAACGCGCTCGTGGCCACCGCCTGCTTCGACAGAGAGGTCTGTGTGAGGTGACGGTTAACCGGTATCCGACGGACGTTTGACCGATGTATCGTTTGACGACTCTTCGATGTATTCTAAAGAATAATTTTCTTTAAAATTAAAAAACCTTTAGGCGTGGTTCGCGTCGCCTTAGATCAGGTTTGTTCTATAATTTTTCGAATGAGTTACTAGAAAATATAGGATTATCAAATGAAGCGTTTGTCGAACGATGCGTTCGATCCGACGTTTGTCGGTGAAACGTTATGTTACGTTAGGTTAAATGTCGAACACGTACGAGTATAATATGTACGGTTCTCACCTCTCTCACACGAAAATTCCAAAGATGCGTCTCTATCTAAAAGCTAGTGTAAAAGTGACGGGGCTACTGTTAATACTGCGAATAAACACTATAGTCTCGAGAGGTGACGATATTTACGAATACAGCTACTGGCAATTGTATCGGATGAAATAAAGCACTCCGAAACGTCTATGACTTTCACTCGCCTCTAGCACATTTCAGATGTTTTTGACGGCTTTGTTCTATTCGCTATCGGTGCTAAGACTGACAGCTAAGACCCTTCGCCATAGTCTACTAAAAAGCACTATTGTTTGCAATTTTACACTTTGATTTCTAGATTAACTGCCGCCGGGCAGGTTCAGCCGCTTACCAAGAAAACGTGGGCCGCCACGGCATGTTCCCGCACGGCATCGACGTCCTAACCTTAGCCGACTTTCAATCGGTCGGCCCTCGCACCAACGCCTATCTAGTGGTCGCCCCACAAGTCGCAGAGTTTCAAGAATACACCCAACCACTCATAGACCACCTGGTAGACCTCAAAGTGGAACACTGGGACTGCGCCATAAGAGAACTGGCCGCTAAATCTCTAAACAAACTCTCTGGAAAGGTTGGTTTCGAACTGGCTGGTTTTGCTTTTGCCTCTGTTTTTTTTTTGGAATGTGAACTGACATGTGTCATTTTTTTCATTTAGTTTTAGCGCTCCCTAGGTTAAGTAGGCTTAGGCTTTGTAATATTTATTCTTCCCGTGTTATGAATAAAATTAAATATTAAATTTAATTTGTGAAGCAAAATGTGCGAAGTGAGTATTGTATAATTTTATACCAGTTTTATGACAAAATATTTGATCTCTGTAAATTATTGCAAATGTCAAAAGGTTAACGCGAACTTACGCGTCTTGGCTTTCCAGCTGCTAAAATTGCGCCTGACTGAGAGGCGGCAACCTATCTTTTCTCATTTATAAAGCTGTCCCTTTTCTGTGGCACAAGCAAATTGAAAATAGCCCTCCTTTTGGGCTTCGCCGCGGTCGGGTATAAAGAATCTTTCAAAAAAAATGGTAGAAGCATTAGTGTGATCTATGACTAGAATGTATAATTTTGCGATGGGATCTTACATTTTGTAATATTTGCATTGACATATGTAAATTGTGAAAAGATGTCTCATGCGCCAGTGAGTTACACTTTTGGCCTCATCTGCACCTTCCACCAAGTGAGATAGAGGTCAATCACTGGTCAGTTCGTAATAAAAAAAAATAAAAAAAGTTCTTTATTTTATCAGATTCCCGAGTACGTCGCGACTGTAGTTTTGCCGAAGCTGGTGGAAAATACCAAATCTATTGATTTGAATGTTCGCCACGGCTCCATCCTTGCTATTGGGGAGACGTATCACGCGCTGTCTCAAACAAAATTGGCCGATGGTAAGCTAGCTCTCCACACTAAACTCCTATGCAAAAAATCAGGCACTTTTGTTTTATTAGGTACTCATTTTGACAAAAAATAAGGTAACTTCAATTGTCTTCCTCCTTTATCTATATATATAAAAGAAAGTGTTAAGTGTTAGTTACACTATTTATAACTCGAGAACGGCTGAACCGATTTGGCTGAAAATTGGTAGGGAGGTAGCTTAGAACCAGGAGACGGACATAGGATACTTTTTATCCCAATTTTCCCACGGGATTGGAAAATTCAGAAATGTTGTACTAATAAAGCTACAGACATTAAATTTAGCATGCCTACACATTATTCCTTGATTAGTAAAAAGATGCACTTACAAAGGAATTTTTCAAATTTCCCACGGGATAAAAACACAAGGTAAGTAATTAAGACTATAATTAGTAGATAATATTCCTAGAGGCTCTGTAGGTGCTCTAAGAAGGGATTTTCCGAATTTCCCACGGGATAGGCAATAAAAACCTTATACTTGGAGACATGAGTGGGTGTATGGGGTGTGTCGTCACTCTGACGTTATGCGCGCGGACGAAGTCGCGGGGAAAAGCTAGTTTATTTAATAAAAGTAACAAACAATAGAATTTTAAAAAAACCAGTGTGTCCTCTTCTGGCTAAAATTATAGCTGCAAATCTTCGTGGCATGAAGAAGTTTGCCCGTTATTTTTTGCAAATGGGGGTTTATACGCGGTGTTTGGTAGCTAAGTGCAAAGCTACTAGCTAGCTACCAGGCGGGGTGCGTCTGAGTGATTTATAATTCCAGGCAAGTCCGCTGTCACCCTAATATCCGACGACGTGAGCGACAACATTCGGGACCTGGTGACGAGGCTGCACTCCCGGCAGCAGTTCCGGGGGCTGGGCGGCGAGCTGATGCGCCAAGCGTGCTGCCACTGCATCGCGCAGCTTTCCTTGGCCGGCGCGCCTTATCACTCGACTGAAATTGTCGGTGAGATGACAAATGAATATTAGCGCATGAATAAAATTACAATGGGCATATTTTTTATGAGCTGTCAAAACGCGAGTCTCACAGGTTTTGTATAGCGTGCTTTAACTGCGGAGAATCGTGCGCCTGTGGGAATAATACAATTTTCTGAGATGAAAACCATCCTATTATTTATTCTGGACTTCTAATATGACGCATACATACGTACACACACACAAATCACGTCTTATCCCTCACGGGGTAGACAGAGCCCAAGGTAACAGATACCCACAGGCCTCATCTGGCAAGATTGTCCGCGTATAGATGGCAAAAAATGGAATGAAAATAGTGATGGGTTGCTAGCCGCATCGTCCATAACATGATTCCCATGATTTTCGCCCATTCCCTCGATGGGCCCCTACCATCTGCGCGGGAAGAGAAGCTACTGGTACATTCTATGTTTCATCTTTGCTTCCAGACCAGCATGGAAGTAATATGACGTCTAGTATGACGTAGGTATGCAAACATTTCGTCGCAATCGGTTAAGTCATGAAAGTGGGACAAACAAACTGCTATTTGCAATTGCCAACGTTATTTCTAAAATGAAAATACAGTGTTTAATATGGACAAAATCCTATTTTAGTAACATTTCCTAACGAGATGTACTTACTGCCTAAATATGCTGGCGAAGTATTACTGTAAAGCAAAATTGTTGGCGCTTTGAGAATGCTAAATTAGAGACGTGCTAGGTGAATCTAGTATTGTTAGATAGAGAGCGGGAGTTTTGAAGTTAAAAAAATTAAATTGTATCAAACAGATGTATGGCTAAACCTGATCGAGGAGTGCCTCTCTCACGAGGTCCTAATGATCCGTGAGAAGGCTATCTACGCGTTTCCGTTCGTCTTTGATCAATATCTGCGCGAAGACGATTTGGTGTACGGCGACATGACGGCCAAGCAGAAGCGGCTAGGACTGATGGAGAAATACTGCAAGCAGCTGACCAATACCGGGGTCAACGGCCTCGTGCTACGCATGGGGTATGCCAGGGCTATTGGTGAGTAATGAATCATGGAACTTTCTCGAAAGCTCTTCAGTTTTTTCTTACTTTTAAGAACCTACAATACAATACAATACAATAACTCTTTATTGAACACCACATATAACAACCAAAACAGAAAAAAGGTATACAGAATATTACAAGGTAACAATAGGCGGCCTTATCGCTGCAGAGCGATCTCTACCAGGCAACCATAATGGACTGGAGAACAGAACAGATCTCCGCCTAACCTACCTACCTACCTACCTAGGATCAGACCTACGTTCATGTAGTAGATATCTAAGTCGCTGGTCAAGGTTTTAGAAGTGACCTGCACCGAATCTAACTTCGTGTAAAGGCATAGTCATTTATTTTACTAGCTTTAATTTAGCTTCAGTCGTCCCGGTGTCTGTGTTTGTAATTGAACTTCTGTAAACGCATATACATACGTATGTTTACTTGATATGGATGTCAACGCAAGTATAGACCAAAAACAAACTTGTACTGTTAATTTGTTTTTACAAAAACATCTCTTTATATATATTTGATATGATTATGACAGCTACCAAAGCATTAGAAAGAAAGAAGACATTTATTCCTTTTTGCGAGACACACAAATATTAGAGAATATACACAATTTTATAGAAAAAAAAAAACAGACCTGAAAAATAGATCATCAGCGCTGTGTGTCTTTGCAAAAGTGAAACGGTCGCTGGCTCAGCATTACGCTGAGGTGTTAGACACCTGCAGCACTGATTTTCAGCCAGAACCGTCTGTGACTTACGAAACGATACGCAGATAAAATATAAATTTCTAAATGTCAGTGAAAATTAGAACACAGAAAAATCCGAAAAGTAAAGCTATGGCCGGGAATCGAACCCGGATCCTCGTCATTCCGTGACGCGTGCTGCACCCCTACACCACCCATAGCAGGTGGGTAGTCTCCGAATTTTTCTACCTGTTACTGTCACGTGACCTTTTGTTACTATGCGAATTTTTGTCGCTAAGCGTCATCTGTTTGAATGATGTGTCTGTACAACACAATTACAAACTCCCATGGAACATGTACTGCTCACCAGGGACGAGAGAAGACGCTGTTTTTCAAATGATAGGTACTATCAAATGAATCAAGAAATCTTATTTCTTGATTTTTATGTTTTACTTTTTCGGTTTTACCGTTAGAAATTAAATTTCTAAATGTCAGTGAAAATTAGAATACATAGAAAAATCCGAAAAGTAAAAGCTATGGCCGGGAATCGAACCCGGATCCTCGTCATTCCGTGACGCGTGCTATACCCCTACACCACCCATAGCAGGTGGGTAGTCTCCGAATTTTTCTACCTGTTACTGTCACGTGACCTTTTGTTACTATGCGAATTTTTGTCGCTAAGCGTCATCTGTTTGAATGATGTGTCTGTACAACACAATTACAAACTCCCATGGAACATGTACTGCTCACCAGGGACGAGAGAAGACGCTGTTTTTCAAATGATAGGTACTATCAAATGAATCAAGAAATCTTATTTCTTGATTTTTATGTTTTACTTTTTCGGTTTTACCGTTAGAAATTAAATTTCTAAATGTCAGTGAAAATTAGAATACATAGAAAAATCCGAAAAGTAAAAGCTATGGCCGGGAATCGAACCCGGATCCTCGTCATTCCGTGACGCGTGCTATACCCCTACACCACCCATAGCAGGCAAAAAAAATATACTACATAATCCATAAACTTACATTACGTACTTACTTGTTATGGTTACACATAGCAATTCTGTGCATTTTTACTCTAGTTAACGTGTTCTAAGTAAGCAAATGCTTTATTGTACAAAAATAAAGAAACAAACACAATTGACAACTACTGTTTTTAGGTTCGCTGCCCAAGTTTGTGCTCTCCGAATACCTGGCTACGGTCATTCAGTCGCTGATCTCGTGCACCAAGGTGACGGAAACCACGCAGAAGTGGGCAGAGGCCCGGCGCGACGCGGTGGTGGGCCTGACCGAGGTGTGCCACACGGCAGGCATCGTCGGGGGCGTCCAGCAGTATGTCCCGGAGATCATTGAAGCGTTGCTGCATTGCTTGTCCGAGTACACCATTGACATGAGGGGAGACATCGGGGCGTGGGTACGGGAAGCTAGTATGACTGGTAAGTGCGCAACATACATACATACATACATAAATCACGTCTTTCTCCCTTACGGGGTAGACAGAGCCTAAGGTGACAAGACCCAAAGGCCACGCTTAGCATGATTGTGGGCGTATAGATATAGGTGGAAAGGGGAATCAAAATAGTGATGGGTAGCTAGCCGCATCGCCTATATGATTCCTACGCCCATTCCCTCGATGGACTTTTACCATCTGCGCGGGAGGAGAAGCAACTGGTACATTCTATGTTTTTTTTTTACTCCCAGACCAGCATGAAAGAATAAGTGCGCAACAGATATGGTTATTTGCGCGTGTGTTTGGCGTAAAATTAGCGGTGATTGATGGCTTTGTTTTGGTTGGGTTGATAAGGTGTTTGTTTGAGTTGTGTTTATTTGAGAAAGGATTTATCTAGTTAACTTGACCTCACACGCTTTGACTTTAGCCACCCGTAGTTTAACATCGCAAGGCCTACGCATAAATGTATTTGCCTAACTTCACAGTAGGTATTTCGTAAAAGGTCAAACCTACAGTACCCGGCTACAAAGATTGCGCATCGGTCTTCTCGGCTGGTTTCGTTTTCGTAGAGCGTTGTGTCGCTCTAACTTACGTGACGCCAATTGTCTCTTTCCAAAGACCGAAGTGCAATACTCTGGCTCAGGGGTTCCCAAAGTTCTGGGTCTGGGCTACGACCTATCTAATACAAGTTTACAAACTTGGGACCCACCTCTAAGAAATTCAACCGTTACCAATATGAAGAAAGGACTTTTCAAATAACAAACGAAGTGTTACTACATTTTTTTGGTGTGTCGTTCTACAGGCATGTCCTGTCAATCGTTCAAAGGTTAACTGGAAGAGATCCCTTTTAGGGATAAGTTCGCCTTTGTGCATGTGTGTCGTCTTGTATTCATCTGTTGTACAATAAAGAGTTATACATACAAACATACAATCTTTATGCCCGGTTACTGTAAATGCATTCGTTTATGAAATGGGGCTAGGGCTAGGAAGTGGGCGAAGTATTTCATTGTTCAGAGATGCTGTTCAGACGTGTGCTGCGACAAGACTTGTACCTTCATGAACTGTTCCGCAGGCCTCCTCTCCATCTGCCGGCAGTGCGCCGTGGAAGCGCCGCAGCTGAACTCGTGTGACGTCATCCGCAGCGTCATGTGCGGGCTGGCGCAGCAGGCCGTCGAGAAGATCGACCGCACGCGCGCGCACGCTGGACGGATATTCACATCGTTTATTTACAAGTGAGTTCGTATTGACTCGAATTTGTGTCCAGAAACAGCCGGTTGGCTCGAAGCATGCATTACTTTCTGATGCACTCAGTTCTTAAACCGTGGATGCTAATGTTAATTTGTAAGGCGACAAATGCAGGCGGTCACAGAGCAGTGCACGTACACGCTACGCACGAAATGAACAATGGACCCACGTGGGTGGCGTGTATAGCGCGTGCACAGTAGGGCGTCGCCTTAAAGAAGGCCGCAGTCATACAGATATGCTACAAGAAAGCTAATAGCACTCACGTTTATAATACATTGAGGAATTCATGTAGTGCAAATCATATTTTAAATAACTGATTTAAAACATTATAAAATCCATCGCTAATCCTGCCGCTAAGTAGCAGTGCTTGCACTGCTGTGTTCCGGTGTGGAGAGTAAGACAGCCGGGGAAATTACGGGCACAAGAGGCCATTCATCTTAGTCCTCTAGGTTGACAACGCATCTGCTAACCCTTCGGGGTTGCGGGTATCTATGGGCAGTGGTGATCACTTACCATCAGGCGACCCACCTGCTCGTGTGCCTTCGTATTCATATAAAAATAAAAATAAAAAAATAAAGAAACTTAAGATACTTGTTAATTTTTCTCATTATAATTTAGACTGTACTGAATTGGGTTAAAAAAAACAAAAATATTCGTAATGTAAACGAGGAAACCTGCACACATCTGTGAAGCAATTGGCATTGTTCATTTTATTTAAGCTGTGCTTTTGACACCTTTATTCGATAAAATGGACTATTTCAAGCAACTAATTTGAATATTATGCTTTTACGTTGCTTTGTTAATTAATAATAAATATTTTTTCGCTGTTTGATAATTCGTGAATTTAGACAGAATCCCAATCGCCTTCGTTCGGCTGGCTATAAAAAAAACGGCTTTCTCTATGGTTTTGTAGATTTGACAGTGACACGTGACAGTTGCCGTAGCCAAACTTTTTTTTTTCATTTTTGTGGCAAACATTCGATGCTGGATTCTGTCTAAAAACCCGGTCGTTCGGTCAAACAAAGGTTCAAAGTACTTTTACAAAAATATCTGCAATCATAAAGTATTTTTGAAATCGGACAAGATAAATCGGATAATTGATGGTTTTCCTCGAAATGGTTTTCGAATTAGAGCATACTAAAAAAAATGGACAATGCCAATTCAATGGTGTGTGTGAAGTTCCCAATCCGCACAAGGCCCGCGTGGGAACTATAGCCCAAGCCCTCCCATTCTGAGAGGCCTGTGCCCAGCAGTGGGACGTATATAGTCTGGAGATGATGACCATATTTACAACTGTATTCTCTTGCTGATGCTTCCATGCTGGTCTGGGAGTAAAGAAAAAACATAGAATGTACCAGTTGCTTCTCCTCCCGCGCAGATGGTAAAAGTCCATTGAGGGAATGGCCATAGGAATCATATAGGCGATGCGGCTAGCTACCCATCACTATTTTGATTCCCCTTTCCACCTATACGCCCACACTCATGCTAAGCGTGGCCTTTGGGTCTTGTCACCTTAGGCTCTGTCTACCCCGTAAGGGAGAAAGACGTGATTTATGTATGTATGTATGTATTTTTTAACAGTCTTAGCATCATAACATCGAAGCTTAATCGTCTATGTTAATAACGAAATAACTTTGCAGTGACCCTCAAATCTCGAACATTCCGCATCACGACGCTTTGACCCGCATCTTTCCCTCCGAAGAAGTGGAACTGAAGTCTCATCCAAAAGACGAAGACGACGGCGATGTAGTGCCTACCAGTGAGAACTCGAACGTGGTGCTGTGGCTGTTCCCCGGTCACACGATGCCGCGATTTGTGCAGCTGTTGAACTACCCTGTTTATAGATACAGCGTGATCAAAGGGCTGGTTGTCAGCGCGGGTGAATTGACGGAGAGCTTGGTAAGGATATCCCTCGATAGCAGCACGCGAAATGTAACATTAAATTTAAAAAAAAAACACCCGCGCATTTGTCGAGTGAATCCCTTACACATTTTCAAACTGCTGGGCCGATTTTTACCAAACATCGCTAAAATCCACCGCAAAGAAATTGGCTTTCGAATGAAAAAAATCGCAACGAAATCGATCCATCCGCTGGAGAGCTACGATTTCTCGGGAGCGGATCAGAATACATAAAGTTTAAAATGTATAATGGGTTAAAATACATAATGGTTCAAAATATATAACGCAATTTTCTGTAAAACTATTAGCTAAATGAACTTTTTTGATATCGTAATCTATAGATTGGTTTAGGTTAGGTTAGGTTTGTTTTATAACAATCCTGTTAATTTGTAACTTTCTGAGAAAATCGCATTATATATTATAAACCATTATGTATTTTAACCCATTATACATTTTAAACTTTATGCATTATGATACGTACCCGATGCCTCAGATACACACACAGTCATCGACGTCAAAAAATACTGTCTACTAACATTCAGCCAGCATGCTCGTAAACATTCTTTAACCGTGCTGCTATGGACCACGTTTTTTGGGGTGCGAGTCGCGTTACCTCCACGTGTGGTCGAGAGCTGCGGTTCGTTTTTGGATCCGTCCGGAGGAAGAGCAGTGTTTTGTCCGGTGCACTCTGGGCATCGGCTAATGATTTCCTGGCAGTTTCTGAAGGACATCAGTGATCGTTGGCTAAGAGCCCGACAGGGCCCCCCCGTCCCCCGTCTTTGACCGTGTTACCAAAAAATCTTGTGACATTTTGTCACAAGATTTTTGAATTATATTTTTGCTACCTTGTCATTGGCGAAGTTGTCGTCGCTATAACGACTTGATACGCCACAAATAAGAAGACCACGTCTTTCGGACCAAATTCCTCTATTATGATCCCTACGCTGATACTAAAGTTTTGGCGCTTATTTTAATTTGTTACAGGTTAAGCATACCACACAATCGCTGTACGCTTATCTGAATACTTTGCACAGCGACATAGACATGTTGAAAGCTATTTGCGACACGATTATCAAAGTTTTTGCGGATAACATACAAGTGAAGCGGATTACGTCGGCCATATTTAATTTCCTGGACAGACTGCTGAGCTCAGGTAACTTATAAAAATAATGTATTCCATTAAGGGCTTGGCCTTTTGCATGGTTTAGAGTTGGTTAGCTGGAATAGCAGGGATAAGTACGCCGTTGTACCTCTGTTTGTTGTTGTTATTTATTTATTTTTGATTTTATGTGCAATAAAGAGTTGAAGGGTTGGCCTTCCGGGCAAGCCTACTTTAGGAGAGCGGTCATAACTTCAAATAATGTAGTTCTGGTACAGTCGAGGTCAAAAATATGGATTTGCGTAGTTGTAAAAATATGTAAACATCAACCTTGACGCCACTATAACAAGGCTCTCTTTGGGGTATATACATATTGGTGACGTTGACTGTCCAATCGAAGACATAAACGCGACTGTGGGAAATTGTTTGAGAATAAGATAGACATAGTAAGCCCTACAAAGTTTATATTTACATCCCTTTCTACCGTAGATAATTAAATTTACCTTGAACCACATTTCATAATGACGGCCAGTCAAATAAATGTCGGATTTCATTATAAATTGTAATTTATTGGAAATCTTAGCTATTTAAACACATATTTTGTGTTCAAAGGTTCCATTTCACCAATATTGGAGGACCCTGAATCTACGTTTGCTTCTGACATTCTGAAATATCTTCAATTGGAGCTACGAGGCGCGAAGAATATCTACAAATTGTTAGATTCCATCAACGTGCTATGTCAACTGATCCAAGTAAGTGCCGCAGTTAAGTGGATAGAAAACTTAATTATAAAGCTTGAGCTTGTGGTACCGGTAGGTTTATTATCTAACTCGCTCGCAATCGCCATCGTGTTCATTTTGATAGTTCATGTATGGGCTGACAATTGGCATCGGAATCAGCTAGCTGTCACATTCATACAAGAACTGTCAAAATGAACACGATGGCGATTGCGAGCGAGTTAGGTAATAAGCCTCCGGGTTCGATACCTATGAGAAGTACGATGGTTTATTCTCGAGTCTTGGACGTTATGTTTTTAAATATGAATTTATCTATATTTCTACGTTTTTCCGTTCCTAGTAACCTTAGTAAAGGTAAACCATTATTTATGGCTATTGTCAAGAGGGAGCTACTATTGGTACAGTTAGCGTTATATATCGTTTTACGGTATAAGTGGTCAAATATGTCGGAACGCGCTCTTGCTCCCTTGACATACAGGCGTGTGTCGATATATTTGGACCCTGACCGTAACGATATATATGAAGCTGAATGTACTATCCTGATTTCTACGGCAGTTCGGTGTAAGAAATTAATTGAATGAAATTCCGCAACATGCGCCATTGTCAAACCGTCATATATTAAAGGTTTACAAGCTCATTTTATTATTTTAACTAAACCGTGGGCTTATTACCTAACTCGCTCGCAATCGCCATCGTGTTCAATTTGACAGTTCATGTATGGGCTAACAATTGACATCGGAATCAGCTAGCTGTCACATTCATACAAGAACTGTCAAAATGAACACGATGGCGAATGCGAGCGAGTTAGACAATAAGCCTACTAATCTTAATTGCGTACACGTTTTTATTATTTACAAAGTCGCGGGCAGAAGCTAGTTTATATTAAATTAGCTTCTGCCCGCGACTTCGTCTGCGTGGAATTATACGTATAAACCTTCCTCTTAAATCACTTACCTATTAAAAAAAACGCATCAGAATCCGTTGCGTAGTTTTAAAGATCTACCCCCTTATTCATAAACGCTCTGTAGGCTTCTGCTGACTTAGCAATCGTTTGTCTTTATCTGTCACTTTGACATTTACCTTTCACAGATAAAGACAAACGATTGCTAAGTTAGCAGAAGCCTAAAGAGCGTTTATGAATAACGTGGTTAATACATAGGAACAGACAGCGGAAAGAGACTTTGTTTTATACTATATTGTGATAGCGATACACAAGGCGTACACTCCAGGACGTACTTACCCTAGAACACAGGAATTGGCCTCATGAAATATGTACTTTTGTTAGGTTGGAGGCACAGTATGCAGCCGAGCCCTGGGCCAGCTGGTGATCTACTTATGTTACGCCGACCGCTACGTGCGACGCTGCGCCGCGGCTCGGCTGTACGAAGCGCTCACTTTGTATGGAGACGAGTGCTCTGTGCCCGATGAAAATATTGAACAGGTGAGTCTACTATGCCATTTTGGGTTCCGATTCTAACATTTTTAGCGTGAAATAGTAACAAACGTTAGTAAGAATTAGTACCTAGGGCTTCTGTTGACTGCCCAAAGGCTAACTCCTTATTCATAAACGCTCTATAGGCCTCTGCTAACTTAGCAATCGTTTGTCCTTATCTGTGAAAGGTAAATGTCAAAGTGATAGATAAGGACAAACGATTGCTAAGTTAGCAGAAGCCTACAGAGCGTTTATGAATAAGGGGGTAAGTGTACTGTATCTTTTGTTCACCGCTTGAGATCTATTCCGCTTGTTCTGTAACGTTGCTAAGAGATTTGTCGGAACGGGACGATTGTTGACAAATATGCGAAAACCCATTAGACGGTAAATCGGTTTAGTGAATGATGTGAATGTACCTGCCTGCCTGCATGATATTAGTATGCCCTTGGGCGCAGCATAGTGATACAAGTCTACAATTATTGTACCTATCACCTATTAAACCTATGTTTGACAAATCAAATAAATTATTTGTATTAATCAAAGAATAGGGTTAGTTTTTTTTTGCCTCCTGCATGGTCCGTCTTTGATAATTAAAATTTACTAGTTGTAATTTTTGTATTAATTAATTATGTAAATATATTAACTCTTTTTTCGCCTAAATACTTGCGAAATCTTTATTTTGTCCAGTTTTTCATTGTGGATTGTGATGTCCAGCATTCATAATGTTCAACTTCAACTTTTTTGTTTATGGCAGTCGGTCGCTTTAAATTATTCAATGTTTTTTTCTCAGGTGATGTCAATTCTTGCTGAAACGGATTGGGAGAAGGACGTTACTGAACTGAGGCCGATAAGAAACGAACTCTGCGATCTAATGGGGATCAGACGACCAGTCATGAAGCAAAAAACATAAATTAGTGCTGCAGTACTAATTTTGTGTCTTCATATATATTTTGCTTAGCTTGCTAGTGGGGTTTTTGGTTGATCCAATGCTTTCTTTGCAGCATAGTGCCCTTAATTATGAGAATAACCGATGAATTCAATTTATTCTGGACACATTATAATTTTAAATACAATAACTTTGAATTAATTAATACTTTGTTTGATGGTAAGCTGCTGTGAAAGGTTTCATGTATAGAAACGCGATTTTTACTGTTTTACGTTGAGATTAAAACTGACGTGCATTTTATAGAGCTGCAGAATCGGCCAAAGAAGTTGACCGTTGGGTAATAGTGTTTTCACTACGCTTTCTATGACAGCGGTTTACCTGTAAAATGGCTAATAAAATTTTAAATATCTGATCTCGATGTCGGGAGTATAATTAATAAAATAACGCATGTAACACAAATTATACAATATATCTTATTTATTTAACATTTGTTTTATTTCAATTCTATATCATTACTTATAGCTAATAAAGTTATTGCACTTTTTAGCCACTCGGTTTTTTGCTGTTTTCTAAATTCCTTAGTCAGAAAAACAATCCAAGTGACATGTTTCTAATTCTCAAGGATGTACAATCTTAACCCGCAATCGCCTCGGATGTCCTTAGTGCGAGTTGCGCCAAGTTACGTTAACAATAACTTCAGTGGCGTAACTATAACGTCTGGGGCCCGTGGCAAATTCGTCAGATGGGGCTCCTTCCTCAATATAAAGAAGTGCATCAGCGTCCCTTCCGCGCTCTAAACCAAGCCAGTTCGGGGCCCCGTAGAGCTAGGGGCCCCTGGCATTTTGCCGACCCTGCCACCCTATAGTTACGCCACTGAATAACTTTAACCATAACCAAAGATTTTGACGTATATATGACAGAAAACCTATGAAAAATTTCAAAATCGTGTTATTGGATATTGGTGCAACTCGCACAATGTTGTCCAAATTAGGTGCATATACGTATGCATTGCGTGTAGGTATGGGTCGTGGTTCATCTAATTTGGTCCACCCGGAAAAAGTGTTGCCATTATTTCGAATCGCTAATTATTATTTTTTTAGCTTTTGCCCGCGACTTCGTCCGCGCATCGCCAAAGTGACATACCACCATTAGGTCATTGTTTCCTATCCCGACTTTTTATCCCGCGGAAAATTTGCAAAATTTGCAAAATCTCTTTGATCTTCAAGGAATATGTCTGCCAAATACTATTCTTATCCCACGGGAATTTTGCAAGGTCCAAAGATCAGTTTTCAGATATCATAATTACCTATTAGTATGTGAAATTTAAGGTCCTAGAAAAAAAAGTATCCTATGTCCGTCTCCTGGTTCTAAGCTGCCTCCCCACCAATTTTCAGCCAAATCAGTTCAGCCGTTCTTGAGTTAGAAATAGTGTAACTAACACGACTTTCTTTTATATATATAAGACTAGCCTTTCGTCCGCAGCTTCGCTCGCGATAAATTAATTTTCCCGTAGGAAAAGGTATTTTCCCGCGGTAAAAAGTAGCCTATGTCACTCGGTGATAATGTAGCGTTCTAACGGCAAAAGAATTTTTGAAATCGGTCCAGTAGTTTCGGAGCCTATTCAATGCAAACAAACAAATTTTTCCTCTTTATAATATTAGTATAGATAGATTGGTAGGTTTGGTTAGTGTAGCTCCATCGAAAACCAGGTGGACAAACTGTAGGTGGACCGCGACCCATAGCCGGTAGGTAGTTGTTTTATTGTATCTACTCGTTGAAGGTTAGGTTAGGCTAGGTTATAGAAATTGGTTGGTCTAACCAAGTATTTGTAACTGGCCGGGGTCCTGCGGCGCCTCTGCTATCAGATTCGACCAAAAGGTGCTATAATTCTTCAACACGGTGCCACTGAAAAGGAAAATATCTGTTCAATTTAAGTAAGTTGTAAGTCTCGACTGGACTAACTAGTAGTTCAACATTTAAAGGACGATATTGAAATATTAAAAACAACCCATAAATTATTCTACCGTCATAAGTCATAAAGCATGGACGTCGATATTTCGAAACACGTCAATAAAATAGGAAAGGTTAAAACGAACGGAAGTTTCTTAACGATGAACTATTTTAGTTTCAAACAGATTTTATCTTAAGGTCACTGAGTTAACTCGTTAAGGTGTTCGCTGCAGCTCGTATGTTACGCAACCGTTAAATGCGTTGAAGTGAAAGGAGATTATTAGTATGTGTTAGTACACTTGGTACGCATAATGTATGGTTCTATGACAAGGGGCAATAGCCTGACACCTGCCTCCAAATCTATTTACAGGCAGCATACGGCTATAAGCAATATTCCGACCGGATAACTAAATGCTATGTACTTAGCTGAAGGGACTGATTCCGAGTTCATCCACACTTAAGCAAGTACAACTGTTTTTAACTTTTTCATGGATGTTATATTATTTGTTATACAGGTATGTCTCCATGCCCTTAGTACAGTCAGCGTCATATAGTTTGAAGCGTCCAAGTCAGTCAAATAGTTCGGTACTTTTGGAGCAGTTCCTAAAACGGGGCGATGTAGCAAGTACGGATCACGATGCGTCCTTAACAAACTTTAGCTTTAGTTGCTACGTTAATACTTTGTTTAATCAATTTAATAAAATTGAACGTTACAAAATACCAGGGATGCGTTATCAAGCCTGGTTCCAGCAGATCTGAGGCCGCCCTCAAGTTTTAAAAAAAGTGAATAAAATGGAACGAGTGTTCGATTTATAAAACTTGAGCGCAAACACGAACCAGCCAGTTCGTAAACCAGCCAATCCATAAACCTATAAAACCTATCCTAACAGTACACCATAGGAATAGTATGGTGTGTCAACTTTTTGGTCACCCTGGATGTTTCATACCTACTATATGACGCTGAGTGCACAAGCTTGGATCTACGTCAATTATTGTAAGGGGCCGTCCATTAATCACGTGAGGCTAGAAAGGGGGGGGAGGGGTTTGACAAAAATCACGAAATGTCACAAGGGGGGAGGGGGGGGTGTAGTAAGATATCACGTGTATTTATTTTTTCATTATTTTTTCAAACGCGCGATTTTTAAATTACAGTTACATGTATTATAGTAAAATGACACAAAAATATATCATGACATATTATACGATACCAAATTAATATATAAATTCAACGCGCGCGCAAGACAATTCTAGTTCTAAAAAATTTTAGATTTTTTGTAGATACGAAAAATACACGTGATGTTGGATGGGGGGGGGGGGGGTCTTAAACCTCACCATGTATCACCAAGGGGCAGGGGGGGTTAAAAAATGCTTAAAAAAAGATCACGTGATTAATGGACGGCCCCTAAGTTGTCCCATTTTGTCACATTTGTCACATATCTTCGTTATTTATACGTTAGTTGATGGTTCCCCGGACGTATGAGCCTTGTAGACGGGGACCCACATCTGGTACCTTGGGCAGTTGAGATGTTAACAAAATAGTTCGTCGACAAGATGAATACATAATATGGTTGGTTACTCACGTGAAATACACCCGCCCCTGGGAGTCTGATGGTGCTCTCCAGACAAGAGTCGCTCTGGCCTTCTCTCTCGGGTCAGCGTGCGTGACAGACGAACATTCGGGGTGGATGGTTGTGTTCGGAGCCTGTTCCCAGGATCCCAGCCACTGGTCGGTCTCGACTGATCGCGCCTGGATAAAGAACCCTTTGAACGGCTCTGCTCCTTCTATTGTCACTGGAAAAAAATGGCATTGTTATATTGACTCAAGGGAGTTTGAAGTTATAAAGAGGATTATGCTAAGGATGAAGTGTACAAAGGCAACGAATATTGTATTGTCGAGTTAGTGCGTTCAAAAGTTTTTCTGAACTGGGACGCCCTCCCATATCCTAACCTTGAGAATCTTTATAGCAGCTGGCCAATTGTTCAAATTGCTATTTATTTACGAGTCTAAATATTTATTAAAGATTCCTTATTGTACCTACTCGTTTAGGGTACATTTGTTAGTCTAGTTTTAGAAATAATTTACCTGAGATTTTAATTATTCTTTGCTTGTCTACGCCCTCAGTGTCTTGCTAAACGTGGCCTGTAGGTCTTGTTACCTTAGGCTCTGTCTACCCCGTAAGGGATAAAGACGTGATTTGTGTTTGTGCGTGTGTGTGTTTGTGTCAAAGTTATACATACATACATAAATCACGTCTATATCCCTCAGGGGTAGAGAGAGCCTAAAGTAACAAGTCCTAAAGGCCACGTTCAGTATGATTGTGGGTGTAAAGGTCAAAGTTATGTGATACGATATATCTACTCTTATACATCTACGGCACTTACAAGATAGGTCGATGCGTATTGTAATCGTCTATTTCTCTTTTATCTATAAATACTGAAAAATAACCCGTTAATGTCGTCGTGTATTGCCTTTATTCATATAATTAAATATGAACACGTTCTTCGGGTGCAAATCTAATGGACGTACTTTGTATGCTTTTCGAATTTGACGTATATATTAAATTTTCAAGTTCATCATCATCAGAGTGCAAATAACGCGTTGGTGTAAGGGCCTACGGACTGCAACGTAACCGCCAACTGCCGAACTGCCATTTTCTATTGCTACTAACTGCGATCGAAATGTACGGGCAGTTAGTACGTTGTAGTCGGAAGGAACGCAGTCCGTCTGAACTAGTCCTAAAAATCCTAGTAAGGCTTTCAAACAATATTTATTATTACCGACATTGATTATGACCTGTGAAAACATGGGGGGTACGGTAAGGGACACAGTTACGCAGCCATATAGCTCTGTCCCTTACGCTGAATAGAACTTAGCTCGCACTAAGCGATTGTAGTTACCCCCCCCCCCCCCCCCCAGGGCGCTCTCCGGGTTCAAACATTGCACACTTATATTTTTAAACACGTTTGCCGCTCCAGTTTGTCTGGAGGTGCAAACCGGTCAACCGGCTTGCCATAAGTTGTCTGACCTACAATACAAAGTGTGGATTGCGTAATCCCTGCCACCGTCGGTTCGTACGATACGCTTACTACGCGAATAATAAAGATTTTATCAATGAATTTACTTTACGACTTTTTTTACAAATTTATTGCGGTTGAAAGGTACCTACGACCACGCCGTTAATATGAATTTCTGCAGTGACCGGGTGCCAGTAGCCAGTAGCGTGTTAGTGTTAAGTCGAGTGATGTACCGCTGGGGCTGTAATTTATGTACTATGCATTTTCTTACTTACTACCCAATAATGAGGTCTAAAATGTATTAATTTATTAGGCAGGCATCAAATTTTACTATTTGACACCTCTTTATTGGCTCCGCCTGCAAGAACCCTTTTGTGTATGTAAACAAATCATTCAAGTAGGTACCTAGAGGTTCACCTTGACTTATAGCTACTATCTTTTTGGACCGATATGTGTAATAACTGTAAAATACGTTGTTCTTTAGTTAAAGAAATTTGAATCTTAATTAATTGAAGAATCTAATGAGCTACGAGTAGTTATTACGCTACGTGCGCACGAACGCGTAGAACATTTCGTAGCACTATTTGTGAATCTCAAATGGCTCAAAAATTTGTGACAGTATAATGTAGTTCAGATTTGTGGGATTTTCGGCAATGCGTTAGGAGTTATCTTTGAATTTTGTTCAATAATACTTTATCAGTGTAAGTATATAAAAAAAGGCATCTGACGAGTGCCGTGCAAAATCTAGTGTAGATACAAGCTAGGAAACGGGTAACCCGCAATAATATTTTATGTTTATATGTGTGTAGGTGTAATATCAATGCTTACAAAAACATAGTTCATGGTACATTCAATTATCTAAGTACCAGTGGCGTGGCATCCATACAACTCGATTCCCACCGGCTTGCCTATTTTAAGGCAGTTGGGCACTTTTATTGTGCAGAATTATAGGAATAGGCTAGCTAAATTCCCTTCGGCTTGCCTTCTAATATAATTGACGCCACGTTTTCTGATATTGATTCTAAGTAACATGTTATACCATCCAAGTCGGCCAAATTGTTAGAAACATTATGGTGTGTCAAACTTTTTGGTCACCTTAGATGTTTTATACTATACTAGCTTCTGCCCGCGACTTCATCTGCGTAGAATCATACATAAAAACCTTCCTCTTGAATCACTCTATCTATTAAAAAAAAATCGCATCAAAATCCGTTGTGTAGTTTTGAAGATATAAGCATACAAAGGGACATAGGGACTTGGGGACAGAGAAAGCCACTTTGTTTTATACTATGTAGTGATGATGACACTGTATGGTACCTCCCACCTCTGTAATCAACTTGAGTTGAAGCCGAAATGAGTCATAAGCAGATAAATTGCCATATTTTTTATTTGCAAGAACCATCGACCCGCGCGAAATAGTGTCGCAATGTTACTTTACTTATTTTGTTCTTTTGCAATGCAATTGCCGATCGTGACTCGTATGTTACTGATAAAAATATTTTTGGCATTGAGACAAGTCCGCGAAATTCGTTTTGGTTGAGTACTTTTACTCATTAGATTTACTCCTCAATATTGCTTAAGTTAGGGTATTATCCATTTTTATAAAGATCAATAGTAACACACGCACACACACAGTTTCTATTTCTTCTGTTTTTTATTTTGTATTATTCTTGTATTTTGTATTTTTTCTTCATTTGGCACTCGCGATACAGACCCAGAGTCTAGTGCGAAGGTCACTGTTTCACTTACCGCATAAAATGTCATCTACCTATCTCTATGTAACAATGTGTCCTTTGTAAAATGTTATGCACTTTGTAACTTCTGTGGTGAAATTAAGTAATTCTTATTCTATTCTTATTCTGAATATCCTTACTTTTACAAGCCAGAAACCAGCTTTTATAGTTTTTGAGTCAGTTTTGATTATTATGACTTAAAACTATACAGTAACTAATTGTATGTAGTTTTTAAACTCCTGATATAAAACTCCTCTCAGCTACCCAGGGGTTGACTGGAAGGCCCTTAAAGAGATAAGTCCGCCTTTATGCATGTATCTCAGTGTTTGTTTTGTTTTTTTACTTTTATTTTGCACAATGAAGGGTTTACATACACACATAACATAGGTATCTACGTAATTTTTTTGAAAATTAAGTGCTTTTCTACAATCATAACAATAGTGCTGGGAATTACGCATTAAAAAAATACAAAACATCAGTTAAATTCTGAAAAAAAAGGAAAATGTACGTAGGCATGTATCTAAAATTTTCAGGTAGAAGCACAAACGAATTAGTATAAATTACACCATCTTAAACCTACGTCAAAATCATTGGTTAGGGTTAATGTATAAATTATATGTAATGTATAAATTAAGTAACTTGGTGCAACTCACACTTAGATAGGAATAAACTTATCTTTTTAAAACTAACTGCTGACACAGAAAATTTCTAAAAATTGCCTTCGCAACTGTCCGCCGGCTACCTAATATTTGTTAACCATCTAAGTATTGAAACCTCTTAGAAAGCGTTTTACAGAAAAAATAATCAGGTTCCGTTCGCAAAGACCCGATACCCTGGACTCAGGAGAGTTGCGCGTTAAAAAACGACGAACTGACTGGGAGTTTTTCTTCTGTAGGGATATCTATGTACTACCTATTTATCTAGGATTACGCTTTGGGCTATAAATTATAATACAACTTACCTGTAATCGGGGTGTTCGGTCCATAATTAGTTGCAGAGGCAACGACTCTATAAGGCAGCGTAGACAAGGATTGCGTTCTGTGCTGCCCGTGATTCGGCTGATTAGGGCGGTCCTTCACACACGCGTCTATAGGCGCCCCATCGGGAAAACTGTCAACTCCCCAACACAATAACAAAACAGTCAGAAACCTCGACCACATATTAATCAACTTTTGTAGGTGCTAGTTTAAGGTCCGAACGGCAACTGTGCGCGCGCGGCGCTCGCCTTCACTTTTGTAAGCGCGGGAGTTCGAAAGGATCTAGATTTTTGAACGAGTTGACAGATCAATTAATGCCTGTACGGGGATTTAGGTGTGTCTGAAAGCATTAGCTCTATGGACTCTTGCGCAAAATGTGACAGTTGTTATTTTAGTAACGTGTCAATTAAAAGCAAAGCAAGTTTAAATTTTTGTATTTATTTTTTATAACAAATTATGTCTAACACTAAATAATTCATCCCTTTACCATTTAAGTGTAATTGTTATTCTTAAATAATAGGCCTTATTTATAAAATCAGATTGTATCGTAGATATAGTCATTGTGGCTGGGAATAGGATTATTTATAATCGTTACTGGGCTATTCTTTTGGAATGTTTTCATTGCTGGAACCTGCTTACTGTACTTACTCCTCTGTTACGCAATTATTGACTAAATGATTTTAACGTTATTGATACAAGTATGAGTAGGTAGGTATCAACTTTTAACGGAAAATAGCTATAGTAAAACCGGTACAAATCCGTTTTAACTTATGATGTGTTGTCAATCTTAAGTGTCGTCATTAGCAAAGTAGCAGTAGGAGCAGAGAGTGGTACTAACTCTCACAAAAAACTATGGTTTTGTCTGAAGTCTCATTCATTGATATCAACAAACATAATTTTGTCCTCCGCCTTCCTATTCGGAGACAAAAAATCGGGATTTAATTGGACATCTTTATTTTCATTGGTTTCCATGTACTGCATTATTTCTTCGAGCATGCTCGCGTTGTCTTCATCGTTTAATGGATTGCCAGGTTGATTGAGTTCATACAAATCTTCTGGATCAGGATAATTATAATGAGTAACTATGTCTTTTGGAGTTTGTGAAGTGTTTATTGAAATATTTTCATCTGTTTTATTATCATTCGTTAGTCCTTTGCTCATGTCATCGTAATCACTGTTTTTGTCATCAGGATCTGTCTTAACTAATTCAGAATGTGAACTATTAAAAACGCTGCTTTCCGGTGAAGAAACACACCTGATCCAGTCTTGGGTGGCATTGTCACCGCTGGAAGCTGTGAAGCCGTAGTAATCATCACCCCTATCTATATTCGGAGGGTATGACACTCCTCTTTCCAGTGAATCGTAGCCTTCATTAGCGACACCACTTTCGATTGTTTCGTAAATCGGTTCCAGGATTTCAGCTAGTCGTTCGCTAGCTTGTATCGATATGATTTCAGCTACATGTATATTTGGGGCGACTGGATTGTCTTTTTCTTCGCCATAGTGCGAAGGGATGTTGGTGCTGTAAGTTAGCCTCCTTGAGTTAGGGCCTATACTCGGTCGGTTGTAGGATTCTCCACGGACGCGTGATACCACCGCTTCTTCGGTTTTCTTGTATGTTGCTTTAACAAGCATGCGGACCTGTGGACATAGGATTTCACAGAACATTACATAAAAATATTTTTCGGCATTTTCGGCAGTTTTATGGGTATAAATGGTTTAACATGGCCTTATCGTTTAGGGTTTCCTCTAGAAATACTTTTCCATACCTAATATAAAAAGATAATATATGAGTAGTTATTATAGGGAACCAATAAGTTAGTTGGCCCATTTCCATACAAAAAGTAGACTTAAGATTTATCTTAAGATTGCCTAATAGTTGGGCAATTGAATGTCTGTTGAGTACCTACCGTGCAGTTAGAAATACCTAATGATGTATGAAGAATAGAGGCCAAAGAAAAAGAAATACTTTAGTAACTAAGACAGTTACCATGTCATCTTTGGTGTTATGTAACACACAATTTATACGGCGCTTTTTAGCTACCTCTTGTCTGAAGCAACACATTCAGAGCTCTTGATCAGAGTAGAGCGAGGTTATGTTACCCCGCAAGTTATTTGCGCCCCTTGCCGGGTGTGTAATGATTGATATAAAAATATTTAATAATATTTTCTATCGATATATCAACATTTGATATAATTTCAAAGGGTATAATCACTCATTGTGTATAATAAACGTTTGGTATAATTTTAAAATATATACATTTATTTCGTATATTTATCGTTCGGTATAACGCTTATTTCTTATAACGATTATATGGTATAACGCTCATTTTATATACAAATCATAATATATAACAATCAAGAGGTATAATAGGTATATAAATCTTTATTACCATTTACATATTTGCACATTGTGTCTTATTTACCTAACCTAACCAACTTTTTCATAGCAGTTCGTTTTTGCTGGGGGACGCAGTTCAAACCTAACCTAACCTACTTTTTGATAGCAGTTCGTTTTGTGATTATGTCTCTAATACATTATATCAATAATGGTTATGCCAATTGTATTTTATACCATAAGTTCATTATAGGAAATAAGCATTATACTTAAAGAATGTTATATTAACTGATATTATATCAAATGATCATTATAAGAAATGATAATTATGTCATATGTAAATATATTAAGTGTTGTTATGTGATTTAATAATTATATCAAATGAGCGTTATTGCTACTAATATTATACCAAAATTTTTTATAGCCATGGTTCCCAACCCCCCTTGCCACCTGACTCTGCTTCACTTGCTCTACTCTAAGATCGGTCATGAAAATTATTCCTTACCTCCTTGTTGACGTAACAATATAGTAGAGCGACGATGAACCCCTGAAGGCCTTCCACAGTGTACGTTACGTAGTAGTACGCTTGCTCGCCGACACAATTGGTTGTGCTTGGTCGGAACGCGGTGAGGAGGAACTGGGATCCAAATATGGGCATCAGGAAGAGGGTTGCTTTCGTTGTGCTCCTAGGAACAACAAGAAGCGCATTCGGTTACCATCTATAAAAATATGGGTGATAGTTTTACCCGACTGCGCAGCGCAAGGGAGGATAATGTGTCTCACAGCCTGTATATTATGTTTGTACTTGAATACTAGCGTGATTGTTTTTTTAAAAAGCTGTGGGATTTTCCTTTCCCTATGTAAATAATTCTCAAACATTCATTCATTTCAAATAACCATATCGGTAGGATTTCAAAGATAAGAAAACTACTAAATATTAAATAAACTAATTAAACTAAACGTATTATGTCTTTTCACTACTTAGTATAATATAATAATATATATTCTAAATAGCACCACCTGCTCAGATCTGTTCTTTTGTCGAGTCCATTATGGTTGCCTGGTAGAGATCGCTTTGTAGCGATAAGGCCGCCTATTGTTACCTTGTAATATTCTGTATACCTCTTTTCTGCTTTGGTTGTTATATGTGGTGTTCAATAAACAGTTATTGTACCTATTGTAAACTATGATAAATTTTCTTTGTTGCTACCATTTCTGAGCGACCATCACTAATACTATAGAATAGGCCCCTTGCAAGTGTTCGTCAACCCCTGCAAGTCGATATATAGATCAGAAAGTAGCCCAACCACTTGCTGAAAATATTCCGGATAAATTTTAAGGCACTGAGTAGACACCTATAGGTATTTTTTATAATCATATACTTACAGCTGATTGGCATTCTCGCTGTTCCTTATTTTAGTCAGCAACACCCTCAGTACATCAATAAACAACACTGTGTTGATCACCAATATCGCCAGTCGGGGTGCGTCCAATATCCACTGGATGTTGTCTATTGTGTACACCACCCAGCAGGAGTGGTTATCGTGGATACCCATGACTATAGACCAAGCTACTACAGGTACTATGGCGATTACTGTGAAAAAATAATCGATTCTTAATATTGCGTAAAGTTAGTTTGCGGGTGGTAGGGCCTTGTGCAAGGTCCGTGCGGATCGCTACCACCATCCTACTCGCTAATCCTGCCGCTAAATAGCAGTGCTTGCACTGCTGTGTTCCGGTGTGGAGAGTAAGACAGCCGGGGAAATTACGGGCACAAGAGGCATTTCATCTTAGTTCTCTAGGTCGGCAACGCATCTGCAATCCCTCCGGGGTTGCGGGTGTCTATGGGCAGTGGTGATCACTTACCATCAGGTGACCCACTTGCTTGTTGGCCTTCCTATTCATATAAAAAAAAAGTTAAAGTTTGAGGATGATCCCGTGGAGAGATCGAAACGCGTCAGTGTTTTGTGCGGTGTAGGGGATTGTCAGGTTTGTGGGATTTATGTAGGTCTTATGTGGCAGGGAGGGTGGGATTACACATGTAAAAACATTGTATATTTTGCACAGGTTTGGCTATCTTGCACGTAAGTAGCGGAGTAGCAATTGAAATGTTTTTCGTTCATTTTAAGTAAGTGTTAATTTAAATTTTCCGATATTTACGTTTTATTCACGAAGAGGGTGCGTATTATAGGTGTTTGGATCTTAAAGGTTATTAACAATTAACATAACGTACCTACTCGTTATCCTTCCAAATCGCTTTAATGATTAGGTATATAGTAAAGTAAAATTGAATATCAATATAGATACTTATAATATTGCTTGCACAACTCTAGTGTAATTAATAGAGTTGCCACGAATAGTGATTTGGCCGAATACCGAATACCGAATATTCGGCGGCCGAATATTCGGCACAAAATACGTGCTTGTCTATAGGCTGATCCTTACAAGTGGTGGTCAGCAAATGAAAAACAATACCCAATTCTCTCGAAATTTGCTAAAGTTTATCTTTCTTCTCCTGGGAGTAGCGTGTATGCGACGAAAAGCATAATCGTTTGCTACCAACAAATGCTAAAAAGCTTGTTTTTATCCATCACAATTTAACACTGATCAATTTTACTTACTAAAGTATTGTAATTTGGTAATGCACACATATAATCTTGAGTAATATGACGTGTCTTTTTTTCATAACTCGATATTCGGTATTCGGCCGAATACCGAATACCAAAAAATGGGCCGAATAGGCCGAATACCGAATAGTAGCCGAATATTCGTGACATCTCTAGTAATTAATGGGTTCAGTCAGCCAAATAAGTGGTCTACCACTGTTCATCCAACTTCGTATCAAACGAATAATATTATGTCGCTCGAACTTTCAAGTTGACAGCCTTGTCATATCGACATACCTAATACTTTACGACGTACAAAGTATTTTCAACTTTAAAGTATGTAATAGACCACATAATTATCCTGCTGGTGCATGCCCGGTATTTTTTGTCAAACAAATTAGATGGCACATCTGTTAGGACGTGACAGCATTCAAGAAACGTAGGTAAGTGTTACATTGTTATCAATAACGGCGAAAATCTTGACGATATCCTTACCAGCGCCAGCAGCATAGAGCCACATAACGTTGAGCTTCCGCTTGAAAACGGCGACGATGAGTCTATGAAGATAGACCCCCTCGACTAACATGCAAACGAAGACGGCGTTGGCCGCGATTCTCTCCAAAATGGCGAGCACTCGACATCCAACGGCATGCGTCGACATTATCGTGTCACCGGTGTTTGTTAGCTCGTCTATGTAGATCTGTGGAAGTGAACATGTAAGGCAGATAATAAAATATACTTATTCAAAACAAAAATATATAAACATTACATACACATACACGAATCACGTCTTTATCCCTTACGGGGTAGGCAGAGCCTAAGGTAACAAGACCTACAGGCCACGTTTAGCAAGACACTGAGGGCGTAGAGGTGGAAAGTGGAATCAAAATAGTGATGGGTTGCTACTTGCTAGCAGGGGGCCGATTTTTGGAAATCATATCGCTCGAATTCACGACGAGTAATAGAATTCAATCCACACGCGAAAATTAGTCACATCCATTTGCGAGTGGTCCTCAAATGCCCAATTTTTGAAATCCGCGTTCGAAATTTAGTGAAAGACTAAGTCGATGTGTAAAAAGTAGTCCCGTCCCGTTACACGCAGAAAGTCGATAATTACCGGTTTTTTGTTGGGCACCTGGAAATATATATTTTCAGCTCAAATTAATTTAACATAAATTGCAAAGTATTTTTGCATAATAGTTATTTATTTTTTATGCTAAAGTACTTATTAGAACTAGTTTAAATTGCGAATTTGTTACAAAAAAAATTACGTAAAACGAAAACTTTGTTATCGTCTGTGCGTCCTTTGTATTGTGTTACTGTCAAAACTTTTCTGCAACGACTGCTAAGCTAAGTTTTAAACAGCGAAACAAAAATTAAAATGGCAAAGCATATGTCGCCTTTACAAAGAAAAAGGCTGGTGGAGTTGTTGGAACCTCGAAAGGACTTGCGATCGGGGAAGTTTTCGGCCACCTTCTCTATTAAGACGGCGCAAAAGGAGTGGTGCGAGGTGGCGGAAATTTTAAATGCCTTACTTACTTGATATACCTCAATCCTCATATAGCATTTATAGGATAGGTAGTAGATTTACACCCGACAGGTTCTTGCAACTAGACTCATTATATTATAGATATGAATAATAAATTTACATTAATAAAGAATTAAGACAACATATCTTAACTTAATAACTCGCCATGTTTTTAATTTTGACAAGCCATCCCACCACTCGAATTCTAAAACGACTGCTAGAGACCAGTCGTTTTCAATTCGAGCGGTGATTTTCTACTACTCGCCTTTCAAAAATAGCAATTCACGGATTTGAATGATTTTCGAGCGATATTTTCATAGGTATGATTTCCAAAAATCGGGCCCCAGCATCGCCTATAACATGATTCCTATGATTTTCGCTCATTCCCTCAATGGGTACCATCTGTGCATATAAACATTCATTTTTATTTATATAGAAAAGAACGAAAAAAATTGCCATACAAAATAATTCAGCCCGCAAATGTAAAGTTATAATTCAAGTTAACGTGTATTAAATATTTCCATTACATTGCTGCTCGGTAATTTTTCAAAAAAATATTGCAGCTATTATTATAAATGCGAAAGTGAATCTGTCTGTTAGTTACCTATTCACGCTTAAAGCGCTGAACTATAGTTTGAGTCCCGGGGAAACTTGCAAGTTCCCGCGGGATAGTGACAAATGAATTATTAGCGATTAAGCGAACAATATAACTTTAAAAATCACGTTAATTATTGCTTACGCTAAAGCCTATGCCTAGTTTAATTCTTTGCTCGTATTGGATTTACACGCGCTGTAGGTATATGGTAGATAAAGCGAATAAACAACTTTAGTATCAACTTACCACACTCCTACTAATGATGACCAGCATATTCCTTACAACTATGGCGATCAACAGATTCCTGTGCAGCGCGACTCTCGTCACTCTGAGACGTTTGTACAAGAAAAATACAATGATTGCTGGCAGACACGACGCGATCGAGAACGCTAGCATAGCGATGTAGAAACGATATCGTCTGAGCAGGCGGGCGGTGATGCTGCAGGTACTATAGTCCGTTTGTATCTCCCACGAGCCATTGCGGTAGCATTTTTTGTTGCTATAATCTGGAAAATTTAAAATATATTGTAGCTTATGAGTTACAATGAAGCCTGCTACACCGTTGCGTATGATAGAAGAAGATCCTAGAACCTAGATCGATCTTGAATGAGCTGATAATAGAATGAAACATATTTTATAATAAATTTAGTATATATTAGAAAATATATTGATAATGGGTTGGCTAAAAAAATCCTGGTCAGACTATTTTTAGTTATTTTTAGTAATATTAAATAATAACAATAATAATATCTTTATTTGCAGTAAATGTAATGAAGGGATGGTTATTATTTACGTTATCACATGTTTCATTCTGTTATCAGCTCGGTGAAGGTCGATTTATGTTCGAATCTTAGACTATGAAGGACTCTATTTCTAAAGGCAAATAATGTGAAAATAACGCTCGAAAGTGGTGAGAAATTGTGCTGAATTTGAAATACGAGTAATTAAATCAAGTCAACTAGTCGAAAAAGGGGGAAACCAACGGTTCCTGGTTCAAAGCAGATCTCTCGTCTGCCCTCAAGTTCTAAAACAAAACCCGAATAAAATCGAACTAGTGTTCGATTTACAAAACTTGGAGCACAAACACGAACCAGCCAGTCCGTAGACCTATCCTAATACTACCTACGTTTATAGTATGTTACGTTGTAATGCGGTCCTTAAGGCTTTACTTACGGTGGCAAGACGGGCCCTGGTTGGAGTAGGCGAACTCCGAGCACACCTCGGAGGCCAAAGTGCCGCCGTCCGCGGCCTGCCAGCACGTCCAGCCGTCGAAAGTGGCGCGGCAATACGACGCCGCGTCTTCCTCACTCTCGCTGTTCTCTTCTGAAATGGTACGCGTAAACGAATTGACGAAATGGCAACGCTTATCTAGACGCCAAAGTCATTGGAGCTTCTAGGTAAGCGTTGGTAGATTATGTAATTGTTCCCCATTTAGAGGATCTCCACGAGTTACGAAATTACCCCAATTGCGAATTTACCCCAATGCACTATATCTGTAAATGTGTGTGTATATAGGTAGGTTAAGTGCAAGTACATAGCTAGGTTAGAATTGTTCAGGAATATTTCGGTGGTTGTGGTTGGGTCAGTTAGTTTGATTGAACACTCGTGATAAGGTTTTTTGTCTTATTTTGATTCAAAATGAGATCACCCACCAATCAACCTAGTACCTATTTATTAGACCGTAGCTCTGCACCAAACCTGGAGGCGCCAAACGCCTCGTACGGGGAGGGACGGGGGCGAGTCCAACCTTGTACCTGCTGTTCGCCCCGGGCGGGGAACGGAAGGGCGAGCCTCATGCTGGCGGCGGGCAAAAGCCTGCCGTCGAAGCGGTGCGTTCCGCAAGGGACGCGATCGCGGAGCGGAGTGACTTCGGTCACTTTCGGTCGGCACGTAACCTGGTCCGTAGGGCCGGGACCGTGGGCCGCCTCGTCTTTTTCAAGATAAGGGGGCCGCGAGGAGAAAACCTCTATAAAAATCCGGAGGAGCGACGTGACCTCGGTCACGGTCGGACGCCACGTAAACCCGGTCTGTAAGGCCGGGACCGTGGGCCGCCCCGTCTTTTTCAAGATAGGGGGGCCGCGAGGAGTAAACCTCTATAAAAAACAACAGGGCGGCGTGATCTCGGTCACGTCGGTCGTCACGTAACCCCGGCCCGTAGGCGCTGGGAACGTGGGCCGCTGAGGGGGTTGCGAGGAGTTAACCTCTTTAAAAAACCAGACGGTCACCGGCGGGGGAGGGCGGGGAATCCGGAACCCGCATTCAACGGTGCCGTCGCCACCTGCCCCATCCCGGGGCGGCCAGTGGGAGTCGCGGTGGTCACCGCAGTGCGCCCGCGGCGCCTGCAGTTCAAGGCCTGGAGGGAACGTGTGTGTTTTTAGACGGTAGGCCTTCTCCCCTCCTTCCGCAGGGAAGGCAGCGGCGAGTCGGAGAGCCCGTCATACCTCCGTTCGTATGCTGCCCCGAGCGCGGAGATGCATAAGGCGCATTTTCCACACGTTAAAAAAAAAAAAAAAAAAAAAAGGTACCTATTTATTACCCACGACAGAACGGGGAAGGTATAGCGTATAGCTTCTAGGTAAGCGTTGCTAGATTATGTAATTGTCCCCCGTTTAGTGGATATCCACGAGTTTCGAAATTCCCCCAATTTCGAATGTACCCCAATGCACTATATATATTTTATTAACTATTAAACATGTGTGCTGTTCGCTGGCATGTATCGTGCAATAAAAACATGCTAGCCTAACTCTGGTGGCATGCTTGACCTTGGGCCGGCTGGTCAAAGTGCAGCGATAGCAGCAGTGGTTTGACAGAATTATTTGAATTATTAAACGTCATTTCGACTATTTGAAAGTACGGTTTTTGTATGTTTCAAGTAGCAGACGCCTAATGATAAGCCTTCATAAACAAAAGAAAAGTATGAATAATCACGTGACATCACCTAAGTACTTATCTACGTTTTTCAAAGCAATTATAACATAAATATTGCGTAAGCGTCGCTAAACGACGCAAGCGCTGTAGGTACTACGTCAAAGCAGCAAAACCTAGATACCTAGGAATGTCAGTTCCATACATTTTGACACTTGTTAAATCTGGGTTTGCAGCTAACTACGACACACTTTTAAAATGGTAAAATAATTGTAAGACTGTGATAGGTAGGTACAAACCATTTTGATCCCTGACCCACTGTAGAACGATATCACAGTAACTTATATAATATTTTTGTCTTGACAGGCCACGCGATGTCAGTATGACATTTACTTGGAACGTTCCGCAGTAGATAGATAGCTACTATACATACATATATGCCACGATTCTGTTTATATTATACAAGGTGTCTTAAAATATTCAGAAATGTCTCAGCAGGCGGTCGGGTTTATTGAATTAGGTACCTATTACTGTAAGGTGTAAGGGTTTTCCATCATAACTTTTGATTCATAATTAAACCACCCCTTGGACGCCGTAAACTTCGAACATCTACCAAAATATGGAAATATTAGCTGTTGCCCGTAATTTCGTCTGCATAGAATTCGTTTATCGCTATCCCGCAATTTGCGCAATTTTCCGGGATGAAAAGTAGGGTATGTGTTATTCCAGACTATAATTTATATTTGTTCCAAATTTCATCCAGATCTGTCCAGCCGTTCTGGCGTGAAAGAGTAACAAACATCCATCCATCCATACTTACAAACTTTCGCGCTTATAATATTTTGCCAACCACAATTAAAAAATGTAAAAAAATATTTAAAATGGTTTCAGTCTTACTCATACCAATAGTACTGACGTATTAGGGTTTCATTTTAAAATTCAGTGTATACATTTTGCAGTTAACTCTATCTACGAGAACACTCACCTATACCTATTTACAATGTGTCTACAAGTGAGTTTTAGAACTGACCTGAAGTTTCTTCATCAAGGATTTCCACCCCCATGTAGTGGGTGCAGCAATGCGAGGCCTCCTCATAGCATCGCTCCCAGCGCCCGTGAGCAGCTGGTATTAGGGCGTTTCTGACTGCCCTAGCCACCTCAACTAAACCTGGGTCGAATGGGTAACAGCCTATTGTGCCGTCTTCCTTGGCCTGTTCGATAAAATTATCATGAACGTTTAAACCAAGAACTCGAACCAATCGAAAGTGGTGAAAAATTGTGCTGAATTTGAAATACGGGTCGCGTAGAAGAAAATTACTGCTCTAATTAATCTTACTATGCAGGCGAAGATTGATTTTATAACAGTGGATTGTAACCACTTGTCTATGGTGTTTTCGAGTGATGTGGTTTTAAAAATCTGTCCAGCAAGGTAACAAAAATGACGGCATCGCTTCTGCGTTCCCAATTATTAGTATTATTGAGTTTTGGCGCTATGTGTAGCAGATTCATGAAATTTTAATTCCATAGACTCAAGTAGGTACAAGGTCCAATTAGGAGATACATAGGGAGATGTCGATCATGCTGAGCATTGACCTGAAAAATCATAATGCAATAGTAACTATCTGTTGGCAAAGCCCGGTGTTCTGACATCTAAGCTAGTCTAGTTCTTCTCTTTTCTCACGGATGATGGATATTGATAATTAGCTATTTTCTGCGTGATTGATAAAGACGAACCGAATGTTAAGTTTACAAGCACTTATGATTTAATTTGCAAGCTGTTCTGGTGTGTAAAACTTACAAGTTCCAGGCATGGTGCACAGTATTCGCCGTAAAAACAAGCTGAGTTCAAATTTAATGTGTTCGTTCCGTTGACGAAAAGGAACGTAGGGGTGAATTGGAGGCAGCCGCGGCCGGCTACCCATTTGTAAACTTGTTCTTGATAGTCGGTGTTGCGGTAGTTGCAAGTTTTGTTGATCTCTGGGGGTACTGAGTCAGGCGCCTCCTGTTATTTGGATTTAAATAAATAGTAAAAAAAAATCACACAAACAAGTAAAGAAACGCCTCAGACAAAACAGAGTCCAAAGGGCGATACTGTTGATAAGGCTATACGGATTAAAACAAACTAATGCCTTTCAATATAAAATTGCGCACGATTTTGCTTTCCGAAGATTTTAAAAGGCAGCCATGCCACTCAGCTATTCAATATCAAGCGGCGCAAATACGCTACCCTTGGTGAGGGTTGCGTTTTTGCTCCTCTTGGTGTCGAGACTTTAGGGCCTTGGGAGCCGGAGACAAAACAGCTCGTCAGGGAGCTGTTTTCCCGGCTGGCAGATGCCTCAGGGGATCGGCGGGCTAGTGCTTACCTCGCACAGCGCATCAGCCTTGCTATCCAGAGAGGTAATGCTGCCAGCCTCTTAGGAACGGCACCCCAAAGCAGCAGCCTCGACAATATTTTTTATTTAATATAAGTTTTGTAAATAGTAGTAGGAGCAGGTTTTTTTTTCTTTCATTCTTTTAAATATAGGTATCTTTTATACATTTTATTGTAATTGATAATCTATTATTCAATAATTTAACAACGTGAAAGTTAATTAGTTAAGATCGCCATCAATCACATACATCGAAGGTTGTCTAGGTGCTCAAAAGCTGAAGGCGCACTTACGCGATTGACAATACGGTCATCTTCGGTTTTTTTGAGCATCTACACAACTCCAATGTGGTATCTGATGACGAATGTGCGCTGAACTAGAGCAGGAATGAGCTTCGTCACTCTGACTCTGAGTCATTTCAAAGAAACCAAACAACAAATTTCAAACACCTAAAATTACACACAAAAATCCCCGGTTTGCAAAGAATTCAGCATTGATCTTCAATGTTATCCTTATCTCTAGTCAAAGTTAGTAATGAGCAATTTACATTTAAGTTATCAGAACAATATCCTTCTTTAGATAAGCAGTCTGCTACTTACCTCACAGATATATATATTGTCATTGGCATTGCGGTGAGCTACGCGTGCGTTTCGCTGCACATTCCAAACATCTACAGTGTCTTTTATAGGATTAAGGGCATCGTTGAAGTAGGCATCGACCTAAAACAAAGGATTATCATATCATACGATAAAATGACGTAACTAATCCCGTTTTAAAAGAAACTAGTTATAAACAATGCAACTAAAAGTAACTTTATGCGGCATTAAATACATGTATCAAATTAAATTAAAGCCGTGTGGCCGAGTGGTTTGACCTGCGGCCTCTCAAGCAGAGGGTCGTGGGTTCGAATCCCGGGCCTCTGAGTGTTCCGGAACTTATATGCGAAATTACAATTCAATGGCGTGTTGCAAGTTCCCAATCCGCACTGGGCTCGCGTGGGAACTATAACCCAAGCTCTCTCATTGTGAGAGGAGGTCTGTGCCCAGCAGTGGGACGTGTGTACGCTGTTGATGATCAAATTGAATTTAAACCAACGAACAAGTTTAATTTGACACGGTCCTTTGAGTTGTTTAAATAAACGATGCCTTAATTGAGCTGGTCCCATCTTCGTAGGAATTTGCAACATTTCCAGTTACCTATTGCAATGAACTAATAGCAAATCTTGTGGTTTGTGCTGATGCATAAATGACCTACATTTACACTCATCCTCCACCTATTAACTGCCTAGTTCGTGACATTGCTATAAAAGCAAAACACTGTCATTACCTTCAACTTATTACTTATTACCTCTGCTCCAAGTAAAACGAGAAGGCACAAGAGCCGCACTTTTTGGGATCCGCACATTGTTCACTAAAGCCTTTTTTAACGGACCTGCAGTACATAATGATTTTTTACAGTTTTACGGTCACAACCACTTAGTTCATGAGTGTACTCAGAAGTATTGCACTGATGTGTTCACTTGTTTGTTCGCGTGTTGCATTTGAGATCAGTACCAGGCATTCCAGCGCGGGGCAGAATCATAACAGCTTTTGTCTGGCGTACACAACAACGGCCACGTTCCAAGACGTATTGTGCTGTTCGCAGTGTTTACAAATTATCTCCAGCTACAATCAAATTGTTATCAATAGATTAATTTGGAAATTATCTACATTATTCACTGCGCCGTGATTGAAGTAACTAAATCGAGTAGCTTGATCTAGCAGAGATTTCGTAAATGATTTAAACTAATATTTCTATCTATTTATTACTTTATTTACGTAAAAGTTTATGGTTTATGTAATATATTTTATCTGTGTATCGTTTCGTGAGTCACAGACGGTTCTGGCTGAAAATCAATGCTGCAGGTGTCTAACTCCTCAGCGTAATGCTGAGCCAGCGACCGTTTCACTTTTGCGAAGACACACAACGCTGATGATCTATTTTTCATGTCTGTGTTTTTTTTCTTGTTTCTTTTCTATAAAATTGTGTATATATTTGTGTGTCTTACAAAAAGGAATAAAATGTCTTCTTTCTTTCTTTCTTTCCTTCTTTCAGGTGCCTGCGTAACCATATTCGATTGCGTCATCACTTTGGTATAGGTAATTAACCTAATTAAAGTGACAAACTTCTTCAGTTAATGACCTACAAATTAAAAAAAAGTAGCCAGTGGTTTGACCTATGGCCTCTCAAAGAGAAGGTTGTGGGTTCAAACATGGGCTCGCATCTGGCCTCACTAATTTCGGAATTAATGGTGCGAAGTAAAATTTGTAATTTACCATGAGCTTTTCGATGAAGGAAACCTGTATACACCAGCGAAGCAATTCAATGTTATATGAGGTTCCCAATACGCACAGGGCCCGGGTGTGTTGGAGGTACTGTAGCCTAAGCCCTTTCATTCTGAGAGGAGGCCTGTGCCTAACAGGGGAACGTGTTCTGCTCTCAAACCGACTGCTTTTGGGAACTTTAACTGCGGGCTTGATAATGATATACGAGTAGCATCTTCTCCGCATCACTCACACGAATAACGCGCGCCGTGCGATGGCGCATTAGAGTATGATTGCATTCGTTGCAATAAATAAACATAAGATTACAAATTGAAAGTAAAAACAAATAAACTATAATTAAATTAAAAACTAAACTTAAACTAATCCTAAAATAAAACAATTAAAAAAGAGAGGCCCGGTGGCATAGTACCACAGACGCTGGCAGCATTCCCCTTTTGGACAGCGATACTAATACTTTGTCCAAGGAAGCTGGCAGCTCTACGATCACCCGCCAAATAGCCTCATCGAAATATCTTTGAAGAGGCTAGTAGGGTCAATTTCAACAGTACTCATTTTTTGTATCATTTCGGTGTGATCCCTTATATGTGTTTTTATTTTAGATTTTTAAATGTCAAACGATACCTTAGACTATTTTGCAAGACATATGTAAAAGGGAACCTGAAATCTTAAATAGTTTTTGAGTTATTAGAGGTCGAATTTCTAAACACACAACGGAATTATAAATGTACACCGGAATGAATGATACCTTACAACGGAATGATAAATATACACTGGGATGACAATATCAGCCCACTGGAATGAAATATAGACCACCGGAATTAAAGTAATAAACAGGGTTCCATAATCACGTCTTTTATTTAGAAAAAATACAGACAGACCTTAAGTAAGTGGCATTTTAATAGTCCTAAGAGCGAAAATTTGGTGCCGGTTGATGAATATGTTTTAAGTAGGTATTTCATCTCTTGGTAAACAACATTTCATGAATAGGTATTCATTTTGCAAACAACGTTAGGCAAATCAACGATTCACAAATTAGAAATTGCATAAAACATTGGTTACTTGAAAAAACATCATAATTATGTTGTAGAATAGATATATGAGATTATTACCGAGGAATTATGTATGTATGTATGTATGTATATAACTCTTTATTGTACATAAAACACAAGAAAAAGATGAATACAGGACAACACACATGCACAAAGGCGAACTTATCCCTAAAAGGGATCTCTTCCAGTTAACCTTTGAACGATTTGAATTATTTGTAAATTGATCATTTTTAGGAATGACAGGTTTGTGAAATGAATAGATTGTAAATCGTTGTTTGTTAAGAAGTGATTGTTTGAAAAATGTTGTTTATCAAATGATGATAAACCTTCCAGTTATCAAATAATAATTGGATGCAGCATTATAAATTTATACACACAACAATATGTGTCATGTTTTCAATACTTGATAGCAATACACTACGCTTTCATGTATCGTACAGGATTTATTATGTAATTAATAAACCTGAGGTAATATTTTGTACATAATTTTGCTGATATTTTATCTCCAGTTCCTTTATTTACGTTGAAATAGTTAAAAAATTATGAAAATGAGACTTTTTGAGGTTAGAATTTTGTTTACCAAATAGGACAGGTAAGAATGACAATAACTTACATAGACAGACAAAGATAAAAATAATTCTGTCTTTAGTATTTATTGTGTAGAGCGCTAGGACGCCACGGATTTAATTGTGCGAAATGCATCGTCATCACGCTAGCGAATGCTATTTCGAGGCAGGTAACGCCTGAAAGATTTAGCATGCCACATTCTGCGTTAAAACGACTTTTATCTGAACGTAATATATTACAGAGCTTAGTAATATAATTACCACGTGTCCTGCACGTGTAAGGAAGCTGAATTGTTTAACCCACATTCAAGAATGTCTACACAGGTCAGCACACATCGCGATCTTTAGACGCAGGCCACACAGAAGGGACGTGGGACCGGGCACGTCGCAGACACGGCGCTCTTTTCGTACAAAATGTATAGAAATTAAATTATTAGATTATAAGCTAAACTATTAATACCTATTTCAAAACGGCGTTGGAATAGACAAAATAGTTTCTGATATTTATCGAGATATTTTTTTACGGAGACGGTAATTACAAAATTGAAGTTTAGATGGCTACGTACGGTACTTAGAAAAGGATATTAATTTATAGAAAGTCTATAAAAAAAGTCAAATCCTGTAGTAATTTTAGCATTATGTTTATTTGTATATTACAATTTTTACTATTTTAGTAAAGCTACGGTTCCTAATTAACACTACGGTGTTCAGACCACAAGACATTTTTCTAAAAAAATAAAACTGGGAGTAATTTCCCTAGCACACATTGCTATTGCCTTTTAATGTATATGTATAAAAAAATGTGTGTTAAAAAGATGGAAGGAATATTTTGAAAGCTTGTTTGAAAGAGCAGAAGAATCAGGGCACGTACCGGCTCATGCCGGAGAGATGAATGAAAGTAGTCAGGAAAATGAGATAGGCATGGATGAAATTGTGAACGCCATGAAAAGAATGAAGTTAGGAAAGTCTGCGGGATATGATAGAGTGTCGGTCGAAATGCTGAGAGCCGGTGAAGGCGTGGTGGCCAGTCAGTTGTGCCACCTTTTCAACTTGTGTTGGACGAACGGTCGGGTACCAGAGGATTGGTGCAAGGCCGTGATTGTGCCGCTGTACAAAGGAAAGGGGTCACAACTGGTCTGCAAAAACTACCGCGGAATAAGCCTTCTCAGCGTCGTCGGCAAACTGTATGCAAAGGTACTGATTGAAAAAGTTATGAAAGAGACCGATGAGAAAATATGGGATGTACAAGCGGGTTTTAGAAAGGGAATGGGATGCACGGATCAAGTCTTCTCCTTGCGGTGTATAACCGAAAAGTATATGGCCAAGGGCCAGAAAATATACTGTTTATTCGTGGACTTGGAGAAGGCTTATGACAGAGTGATGAGGAATGAGTTGTGGTCAGCATTATCCATGCATGGGGTGAACAGTAATCTGATACGAGCACTAAAATCTCTCTATGAGGATTCTAGTGCTTGTGTGAGGATAAACGGGGCGTACACTGAATGGTTTAGCATTGAGAAAGGTGTTAGACAAGGATGTGTTGCGTCACCGTGGCTGTTCAACCTATTCATGGATACATGCCTGAGTGATTTGAAAGGGAATGACTGTGGACTAAGAATGAGTGGGTTAACCATCAAATGCCTCCTATACGCCGACGACCAAGTGTTGTTGGCATCGTCGGAGGAGGAGTTGCAGATGATGACTAACATTTTATGTGGTGCATTGGAAACGAAAGGTATGAATGTTAATGTAAGCAAGACGAAAGTTATGGTGTTTGAAAAAGACGATAGTATGACTGAATGTGAGATTGTGATTGCGGGTAAGAAAGTCGAACAGGTAAAAGAGTTTGTATATCTGGGTTCGGCGTTTACGAAAGATGGGAAGTGTGAAAGTGATATTGAAAGAAGAGTGAATGCAGGAAACATGGTAAATGGAGCGCTGCGCGCCTTTGTGAGCAGTGAGAAGGTGTCGAAGAAGGCGCGTCTGGCTGTTCACAGAGGGGTGCTTGTTCCAACATTAATGTACGGTAGCGAGACTTGGGTATGGCAAAAGAAGCATGAAAGTAGAATAAATGCAGTAGAAATGAGAGCGTTGAGAAGTATGGAAGGTGTATCACTGAAAGATAGAATAAGGAACAGTCTGATAAGGGAACGTGCTGGTGTGAAAGAGGATATAGTGACTAGGATAGAAAAAGTATGCTTAGTTGGTTTGGGCATGTAGAGCGGATGGATGAAAGTAGACTAACTAAACAGATCTATATGGGGAGTACGAATGGTTGCGTTGGGAGGGGAATGCCTAGACGGACGTTCCGAGACCAAATAGGAGACGTTTTGGAAAAAGGTCAGGTCAGGAGTACCCGAAACCGACGAGCATGTATGAAGAGATTGATGACTGTGGATGAAGCGAAAGAAATATGTCAGGATCGTAGCAAGTGGAATAAAGTAGTCTCTGCCTACCCCTGTGGGAAAGAGGCGTGACGGTATGTATGTATGTATGTATGTATGTATAAAAAAAAATCACGTCCGCACTGTTCGGGTGCCGAGGCAGAGCTAAAGGCTCGCGATTGACGCAATACCTACTTATGTCGCAGTTTAGAGATGATCACTTTGAAATTGAAAGGCAATGGCAATTAGGTGTTGAGTCTGGACACGCAGATATTTGACCATATTGAAGAACAAGGGTTTGATAAATGAAATAAAAGTACGATAACACACACACACACACAGATAGACAGAGTCTCAGGTGGCAAGACCTAGGCCACAATTAGCAAGATTGTGGGCCTATAAATGGCAAAAATGGAATCCTAATGATTTTCGCTCATTCCCTCTAAAAACAAATACAATATAAAGCTAAATCCTTCTAAAACTTTTAGACAAATTTATACACTGCGTCAAAAAAAAATAATTTACACTCTTATTTTTAATAGCCCGCGCACGCAAATGTTTGCATTTCTGAGAATGGCCGGGCCGCGATGGGGCGAGGATGCATCGGGGGATAGGTCGGAGGCGAATTCATTATTGCGTCCTCGCCCCGGTCTGTTTCCCGTGGTCAGCGCCTAAACCCGGGTACCAACCGCGAGCTGTAACCATACCTAACTGTTGCATGTTACTGTAACGAGAAACCCCTATTGTAGCCATGCCGCTCCGCTTAAGCCAGGCTCGCGAACCACGTCCCACCAGGGTTTTTTGTTACTGTAACGTGCAACAGTTACGGTTACAGCTCGCAGATGAGTATCCGGCTTTAGGAAATGTGCAACTAATGTAAGTGTAAATAGTAGGCACTCAACGTGACCCCAATTTATCGACATTAAAAATAAAATTATTTTTTATGGGTAAGTAAATTACTATTTTAAATAACTTTTACAATTATGCCATTTTACTAATACAGTGTCAGTTAGTAATGTAGCGGTTTAAATTGGTTGTCACGAACTTTCTAGAAGGCCATCTCATTGATGATTAAGTAGATAAAGTTAGATATTTGCAACAATCTGCGCTCCGAATATACCTGTATGACTTTGTCCTATTCGGTGTTGAGGTCCTTGGTCCGTGGAATCCTAGGGCTATTAGCCTCTTCAAAGTTATTTCAAAGAGGCTAATCTAATAGACGCTACGGGTGACCGCAGAGCTGGCAGCTTCCTTGGATAACGTATTAGTATCGCTGTCCAAAGGGGGAATCCCTTTTTAATTGCTTTATTTTAAGATTACCTACTTTTAGTTTTGTTTTTAATGTGAGTTTAATTAAATTATAGTTTATTTTGTCTTAATTTTATTTGTAACTAGCTTCTGCCCGCGACTTCGTCTGCGTAGAATTATACATAAAAACCTTCCTCTCGAATCACTCTATCTATTAAAAAAACCGCATCAAAATCCGTTGTGTAGTTTTGAAGATATAAGCATACATAGGGACATAGGGACAGAGAAAGCGACTTTGTTTTATACTATGTAGTGATGTTATGTTTATTCCAAATAACGATGTTATGTATGAAGGGAGCGAGCGTGGGTGGCGGCGCGGGCTGTGGGCTAAGGCACCAACTTCAAACATATAGAGCAGGGCAGGCGAACCAATGGCACGCGACACAATATTTTGGGCACGTCGCCGATCATTAAACATGTGTACAAAATGTGTTAAGTAAGTATAAAGTGTTTTGATAGTATTTATTAGATATTATTATTTTCCAAATAATCAGAAAGTCAAAATTATTTGATGGCACGTCAATGACGCCATTAAACATTTTTTAGAAAAAATGGCACTTTGATGCATAAAGGTTCGCCAACCCTGATGTAGAGGTAAGTAAAAAGGTAACGCGCACCGAAAGATAATTTTAATTTGATATTTTTAAAGTAGCGTAATTAGTACAATTTATTATGAAATCTTTAGGCGGATTTAGGCTACATTTGAAGGCGGTTTTTTTTTTCTAAAACTTTTATAACCATGAAATTCTCAGTACATTTTATGTGACGAATGCATATCTAAATGAAACACCACAATACTTGTAATAGCTCTGTTGTTGTTTGACTTATCAAGTCGTTAACATTAAGCGAAAGTCATTCTTGGTTCTTAGTATGTTATTGATCCATAGCAAGCCACGGGTTAGGATTGATCTATTGACCGCATCGAGATAGACCGCAGTAATCAAAATCAATAACTCGTTTATTTGAGTTTAAGTACCCTGATGTACCTATTGGGGAATTAAAACAAATTAAACTATTGAATTAAAAACGAATTAAAAATTAAACTAAAACTAATCTTAAAATAAAATAATTAAAAAAGGAGGGGCCCCTGTGGCATACTTCCACAAAACGCTGGCAGCATTCCCCCTTTGGACAGCGATACTAATACGCTGTCCAAGGACGCTGCCAGCTCTGCGGTCACCCGTAGCGTCTATTAGCCTCTTCGACATATCTTTGAAGAGGCTAATAGCGCTAGGACCCCACGGACCAAGGGTCTCATCACCGAAAGGGACAAAATTATATTAATGTACCTATTTATAAAAAAATATATAAATAGTGTGTGCCTCGTGTTACCAACTTGTGATCTAGATTAAATAGAGAATTACGCTAATCTTGGATCTTGACCTCGAGACTTATTTATGGCACTTCGATTTGTTAAGAAAGTCAACCCTGAGTGAGTAGGCATCATACTTCTCCTTACTATTCTTATGGTAAGTAAAGGTACTACGTAAACGGATGTAAGCTATTTAAAGAAATGTTTCTTACTACCTATTGTACCTATGCCTATTTTTCTAGACAGTGTTTTAAAAGGACAATCACCACACACCTCACCACGTGCTGAGGCACGTGAGGGGCGAAATCTAAAAGTTCGATAGGAAAATGAGCATAACAAATCAGCGCACAAGCAGAAACAGCTCTACGTAAGTACCAAATGAAAGTTCACAGTACCTAATAAAATTATTAGTACTAGCAGTAGCCCTCGGCTTCGCCCCCGTCCCAGCTTTTTGTTTCTAAAATTTTGTTCAATTTGTCATAATCATAACAACAACAAACACTAAAAAAAATTCACCGTAAGATACCTATTTGTTGTTGTCATTCGAAGAATATTATAAATGTTGTATAGAAATTTCAGAAGTTCCAAAATATTATACCTACCTAATAGAATCTGTATATTTTTTAAGACAATGACGAATAATTCACTTTTTTTAAGGATTATGATCACGTCAGTTTGAACGTTTTGAGTTTGCACACCTTTGCATATGGTAATTTACGTTCGTTTACTTTTAAAGTGAAAACACATTAACACGAATTTATTGCGATTGACCTTGGTTATTGATATGTAACTAGTTTCGTCCAGATTGTCGTTAACTCTCAGACGAGACGGTCAGGCACATGCAATAGATAACAGTAATATCTACCCATATATACTTAATACACTTTTAAACTAATTACTTTCAGCGGAAAACCGATATTTAAACCTGTTTTCCAATATGTGTAAAATAACATTTTAAATGTTCACGATAAAAGCGGATTAATTATCCACATTACAATTAAGAAATAAGTGAAATACTCGAAGAAGCTCGTGCCATGTATCGTGCAATTTAATATCTTGCAAAATGACCTTTGACAATGATAACATTAAGTTGGAAACGTGAAAAACAAGGGGTCAGAAAATATATGTGCGATAACAAGAAGGAAAACAATTCAAGTACCTATGTGAGATAAAAGTTCCTAAGTATGCAGTCGCTAAAGTAAAAAATTAAATGTTATCAGGACAGTAGTCATCGGGTCATAATGTTATCCGCGTTTAGTTATCCTGTTTGCATTTTTAGTAAAACTAAAAGTTCAAATACTTACTGTAAAGGTGCGAATAGTAACCATTTTCGGCTTTATACTTTTATTTCTACGTATGGTAGAGCAAGTGAAACTAGCATATAAAATGCCAACAATTAAATAATAATGAAATATTTTCAACATGAAACTAACGTGAGACTTAATCGTAATTACATTCATATAAACGTATCCGTCATCACTCACGTATAAAAGCCGAGTGATGCTCGATATGTTTCGAACTAATTCGTAGTCCTTCCTCTTGGAGCGCTTGGGTGTTCGTTTCGCTGCCGCCGGGGCGAGCGCTCCAAGAGGAAGGACTACGAATTAGTTCGAAACATGTCGAGCATCATTCGGCTTTTATACTTGAGTTATCCGTTTATATGTAACTAGCTTTTGCCCGCGGCTTCGCACGCGTGAACCATGAGCATTTCAAAGAAGCTAGCAATCAAGCAAGTGAACACCCAAACCCATGCAAGCAGGCAAGCAAGCATGCAAGCAAGCATGCATGCAAGTAAGCTCGCAAGCATGCATGCATGCAAGCAAACATGCATGAAAGCAAGTATGCAATCAAGCATGCAAAGCAAGGCTCAAGCAAGCATGCAAGCAAGCGTGCAAGCAAGCATGCATGCAAGTAAGCATGCATGCATGCAAGCATGCATGAAAGCAAGTATGCAATCAAGCATGCAAAGCAAGGACTCAAGCAAGCATGCAAGCAAGCCCCCGCATTGCCCCGCTGCCTTAATTTTTCTGAAACTGTAAATATTACAGGATTTTTATAAAACAAACCTAACCTAACCTAAAGGGCTGTCCTAAAATATACCTACCCCAAATAGCTTTTGCCCGCGACTTCGTACGCGCTAAGATGTAAAACGAAAAAATAAGTTTTTTCCCGTTCCCGTAAAAATTTTGGGGAGTGCTTTCGGAGTACACTTAAAGCCTTTAAAGAAACACACGTTATAAATGTTAAGTCTCTTTCTTCCGCTGTTTCGTCTGGAAACGTAAAATCCCGGTTTTTCCCGTTCCCGTAAAAATGTTAGGAAATCCTTTGTTAATGCTTCCTTACACTCCCTAAGGAAGCTAAATGCTAAATGCTAAATTTCATCTTTCTATAACCAGTAAAACGAAAAACCCCGTTTTTCCTGTTCTCATGGGAATTTCTGGAAACCCTTTCTTAGTGCTCCCATACACTCATCAAGGAAGGTTCTTACCAATTTCTACGACCAGTATAACAAAAAATCCCGTTTTTTCCCTATCCTGTGGGAATTTCGAAAAATACCTTCTTAGTGCACCTCTAGGATACTCAAGGTATATGTGTGCCAAATTTCAAGTTTCTAGCCATATTATGCCTACCGCAGTATTCCCGTGGGAATTTGGGAAAGTACTCTCTTAATGCTCCTCTGCACTCCAGAAGCAACCTACATGCCGAATTTCAGCTTTCTGCAACCAGTAAAACGAAAAGTCCCGTTTTTCCGGTTCCCGTGGGAATTTCGGGAAATCCTTTTTTTATTGTTTACACTCCCCAAGGGAACTTGAAGGCCAAATTTCAGTTTTATACGACCAGTAAAACGAAAAATCGATCCCGTAGAACTGAAAATATAAATCCCGTTTTTTTCCTTATCCCGTGGGAATTTCCAAAAATCATTAAGACATTATTTTACTATTATAATCACCTACTTCTATGCCAAATTTGAACAGTCTAGTAATTATAGTTCATAGGATTTCGTTTAACTGAATATATAAATCCCGTTTTTTTCCTTATCCCGTGGGAATTTCCAAAAATCCTGAAATTAGTTTCTTCGTTTTATAATCACCTACTTTTGTATCAAATTTGAAGAGTCTAGTTATTATAGTTACTGAGATAGCGTCACTCGGAGTCGAATATATAATTCCCGTTTTTTCCTTATCCCGTGGGAATTTCCAAAAATCCTTCCTTAGTGGATGCCTACATTGTATAAGGTATCTATGTGCAAAATTTCAAGTCTCTAAGTCCAGTGGTTTGGGCTGTGCGTTGATATATAGTTAAGTCAGTCAGTCAGTCAGTCAGGACTTTGAATTTTATATGTATAGATTATGAATAATGAAAAAACTGGGATTTGATCTCTATTGTAGTTTAAAAATAGGTAACTATGACATCTTATATAGTGCGATTCGATTCCGATTCTGTAGCTGCCATTTTTGAAACTTGTAGTATGGATCTGACAGCGAGCGAGCCAACTTTGGTTCGGATTTGATCGCATTAAGACGTAATGGCTTGCAAACGAAATTAACACGTGCTAAATCTTCCAAAGGTCTATAGGTACTTATTAGGTGTTTTTTATTTTTTATTTTTTTTTATATATATGAATAGGAAGGCAAACGAGCAAGTGAGTCACCTGATGGTAAGTGATCACCACTGCCCATAGACACCCGCAACCCCGGAGGGATTGCAGATGCGTTGCCAACCTAGAGGACTAAGATGAAATGCCTCTTGTGCCCGTAATTTCCCCGGCTGTCTTACTCTCCACACCGGAACACAGCAGTGCAAGCACTGCTACTCAGCGGCAGGATTAGCGAGTAAGATGGTGGTAGCGATCCGGACGGACCTTGCACAAGGCCCTACCACCCGCCGTTAAAAATAGAACAATCTCGTACTTAGTATATTTACCCTTTTTCATAATACAAATTTTTATACTTATCTATATTCTAATCTGTGTCCATTTTACGTCATTATACATGGCCCTGTGCTTATCTTGTCTCTGTGTCGTTTTTATACGCCAGATTTGCATTTGCAGCGGTTAACCCTTGAGATAAATAGAGAAATAATCTAAATTAATTTAATAACTCCTGCAAAGTTCATGTAGCTACTTAGGTACTTACCTACTGGTAATTTTTCATAAATTTGTTCTAACACTGTAACTATTTGTAAGCTAAGCATAATAATGTACCTACCTAATTATTAACAACAGGAATATTCTAGAGTATACTTAGGTAATAGGTAGGTTTTACGTATCTGAGTATATCTGAGAGAGCCCCACATAACCGCTCGGGCCCCCTCGGGCCCGGGGGTACTCGTAAATGAGTTTTCACTACGTTAAAAAAAAAAGGTTTTACGTATCTCTGAGTTATTCATAAAAAAGTCAGACCTCTTCGTCAATAAAAATTATGCAGTGGCACCTGAAGGCTTACCTATTGTCTAACTCGCTCGCAATCGCCTTCGTGTTCATTTTGACATTTCTTGTATGAATGTGACAGTGTATACTTAGTAGTATCACGATAACATTGACCGTCCAATCCATGCCATTGTCATCAATTCAACATTTTTAAGTATCTATAAGTTATAGTTAAGTTGAGTGAGATTGCAAAACGTTGCGTCATGCCATGGAAATGATAGAGAATAAAATTTTAAATGTCATTATTCGTTATTGCTGTCGTATTGGTTACTAGAAGTTAAAAGTTTATCTATGTATTAACCCATAACTGTTATCATCTTACAGCAGTGACGTATCACATTATATTTCTGTTAAGCATAAGTTAAATGCATGCTATAGACGTTTGATTCGCAACTTGTCTTTCCCTAACATTTCAATCGCAAATCTACAGCCTGAGCAATAATGTAACTTATTAAAAAAAACTTCAAAACAAAAGGTTTTGATACGCACGTGCTTATTAGGTTATTAATTAATTATGTTTTTATTGCATTTTTATGGTGTCTACATAACTTATAATACCGTCCTGCATACAGGTTGTCATATTTTGTCAAATGCTTTTAAAATCCTTGCGAATTGTATTAAGGTTCAAAATTAATATTATGTCATTTGCATAGTACATTGGAACCCAGGAGGTTAAATGGCACATTTAAGTTCAATACGACTATCTATTAGAAAAAGTTGATCAAATTCGTTCCATTTTGCAAAATTAACGATGGCGGGAGAGCTTTATTTGTGGTAAACAAACACAATGTGTCAGTGTGTGTGAAAGCGAAAGCGGGTAAGATAAGCATAAAAACATACAGAGAAATGTAGCTCGAAAATCGCTCCGTAAGACACGCGCACTTCGATACGATAGGTACCTATATCGGTAAATGTATGAAAAAAATATCACAAATCTCAGAAAAAGGTCACTTTCTCTGTTTACAGAAATGAATAGTGCTGGTGATTATGATTCAGAAAGAAACAAAATTTTCTTTATTGTAGAAACAGAGTAGGTAAATGGTACACTTAACTACCTATGTAAGTATATTCTACATGCTTCAGCTGGTTCTCTTCTCCATCCATCCTCTTGGGGTGAAAAATTGTTTCGCTCGGCAAGCTTGGCAACAAACTCGCGCCTTGAAACCCTCGGTCTCTTCTCTAAATAAAATCAAGCCCACGGATTCAGTGCAATGATCATTGCGCTTTTTCATATCACTAGTTAAGTCCTTATTTTAAATACTTTTCATTAGCAATTGAATTATGATGGTTGTTCTTATTATTTAAGGAAAATCGAAAGAAAAGTAAGGAAATTATTGTTGGATATTTCGTGTACAAACGAGGAAGTCGCATACAGTTACTCGATAGTAGTTCGATACTAACAATAAAACACTTATGAAAATACATACCTAAGTACTTGTTTTTTAACGCTGATATATAGATGACGCAAATTTCGCTAGTGATTAGTAAAGTTGGTTATTGTTATTAACTTATTCAATATGGTCTGATAGAAACGAACAAGTTTTGCCAACTAAGGCAATATTCTGAGATAAAAATGTGGACTTACTGAATAGTGAATAGACGTATGTAAATTAACGATAACTGTTATTTTTTATACATTTTTTTTAATGAACAGGTACAGGCCTGTTTATAATTTAATTATAATAGCTTAGCTATCCAATGTTCTAATTTGCAGTCCCATTTTCATCTTTTCTACTTTTCGCATAAGTAATTAATTTTAAAAGTATTTGGAACTACCTGTTGCCCGCGACTCCGACTGTGATGAATTCGCTTCTCGCTATCCGGCGGGAACTATGCGGTATTTCGGGATAAAAACTATCCTATATGTCCTTCCCTGGGACTGTAACTATCTCTGAACAAAATTTCAATAAAATCGGTTTAGCCGTTTTGCCATGAAAGAGCAACAACATCCAAACATCCAAACTTACAACTTGCGCCTTTATTATATTTGTAAGATGCAAGATAATCGTCAGGGACCTAAATAAAACAAAACATTGAACTGATTTTGCTTAGTGCTTCTCCTATCTTACTAAATGTATCATGTCAATTAGGATTGCGAAATGAAACAGAATAGAAGTTGTTTAAAAAAAACGGACATTTCATTTTAGTTTGGACCAATAATAAAAATCGAGTCTCCGGTTTCCCACTAAGGTAAATCCTTTCCTGTTATATGGCCTTCTTATTTTTCATTGTTACATTCTCACATTTATTTTATCTTAAGTATTATACAGTAATGTTATGTGTGTCTATGTATGTACCTATTATTTTATTTTATTTATTTAGCTATGTATTATATTTATGTTGGTATTGTTGTTTTTTTATCCCTGCGTTTATCCTGTTTATTTGTTTCCGCCACCTACTTAAACTGTCTCCAACTTATTTCTCTGGCTTATTGGTTGTCTGGTAGAGATCGCTATTAAGCGATAAGACCGCTTATTGTCTACTTTGTTCTTTGATTCTGTATTGTTTTGTATTGATTTGTGGTGTTCAATAAAGAGTATTTGTATTAAATTTCTAACGGTAAAACCGTAAAAGTAAGCATAAAAAATCAAGAAATAAAAATTTCTTGATTCATTTGATAGTAAGTATTTGTATTGTATTGTATTGTAAGGTAGCTCTACTAAAGCTAGGATTACGAGAGGTAGGGTGACGCACACGGCGGCCTACTAGTACCTAATGTAAAATACACGGTGTTCATAGAAATAAATAAAATACCTAGCTACATTATTAAGTCATTCTCTGTTCAACGTTGAACTTAGACAAGATCTTGGCCTATCTTTAAATAACATAATATTCATGATGTTATCTCTTCTCCACAGATTGTGCAGTGTACTTAAAAGAATTGATTCAGTAGAAATAGTTTCAGTTAAAGATAGATCGCGTCGGGTACAGCTCATCGGTTGTGATTCTATAAAGTTCTGCACTCAGTCTCTTCATTACCACAATTAAGTACCGTGTTTAAGTGAAGGCGCAAGTGAAGATAGTTCAGTAAACTTGACTTACAGGTAAGTTATGTGAACCTAAATATGCCCAATCTTAAATATATTTCTTTCTTAAGCAAGTAAGATGCTTAGTCTAGTCGAACCAAATACATAGGCATGTTAAAATCATTGTATATACCTACCGTGTTCATATACGTACCTAACTTATATTCTCCTGTTTTAAGACTCTACCTAATAAATAAGTATTTTCAGTATACAAATTTATACTAAAAGTCGGTACGATTTTGGTGTTACTACCTATTGTTAGTTCATTGTCTTAGTATTAAGTGAAAACATTGTATTGAGTAGGTTGACTTCCTACAAGCCAGTCATTGGGTACTAGTAAATTATTTTAAAATAGTAGTAAGTAAGGGGGTGGCGCAGGCCCTGCAACTTTTTTACACGGTCAACGTTCAAAAATCGCGGGACTGCGGTTGGCCGAATAGGTAGGTAGTCCTATTAAATGAATATGCATTGTGTCGCGAAAATCGTCTTATCGACATTGTATTTTATGACGTGCAAAGGATTTTTCACCTCGGCACCTAAAACAGGCGGGTTTTGCTCATTCCAGACAGCGAGCAAAACTCTATTTTGCTTCGAGCGTAAGTAAGACAAAGTAACTTGTTAATTTCATTCCGATGACAGTGCTGGGTATTTCACAAAATTCGAAAGGGTTGAACTTCCATTCAATCTGTCTTTTTCATGTCGATACAAAAAAAGCGAGAAGTAAAAACAAGTCTCTGTTGGTGTCTGTCAATTGTATTTGTCTTGTTTATTTTGCACAATAAAGAGTTTACTTTACATACATACATACATACTTACCCAGACGGCCGAGTCGTAGAAGAGGTCGTCGAGTAAGAGTCCCGCAATCCATGTTTCGGCCGAGGATTGTATTATCACTATAGTTACAATAGGCACTACATAAAACTATAGTGCATTTCTCAAACATTGCAAGGAAATGAAAAAAAAGTGTTACATATATGAAAGAAAAAGTTTTTTAAAATATTTTTCCTTGGTATGTTTGAGCATTTGAAAGTAGGCGCAAAAACATCAATTTCACCTTTTACGTAATTTTTTTTTTCATTTGAAACGACTAACAACGCTCATTGACTTCTTTTTTAAGAAGCAACAATAATGCTTACTTAATGTGAATAATTATTACGTAAAAAGTATTTTAAGTTAGCTAGCATTTAGGTAGCTGTTTCCTCTAAACATAATAGTTTTATTCTTACTTTTACCGTACTTACCAATTTTTAATCCTTTTCTTCACAAGTATGAATGAGGTATGCCTACTTACTCAATCCAAAATGAATAATAAATTAGGTTGTTGTAAAACTAATAAAAATGATTGAAAAAAAGACGATCTTAAAGTAAGTTGGTACATATTAAAATATACACTGCGAAGAAAAGGGTTTACTATTTACTATTTTTATCATCACTTTGTTTCCGGACGTCCCTTGTTCCTCATTCCTTTTAATTTAACTTTCCCGCTTCAAAGGTACATAATGCAGTAAATCTACACTATCATGGACAATAGACTAGTAGTGACTTATTTTTCGTACGGATTGGATACTTACGTTGTTATTTAAATGAATCAAGAAAAAGTAAAACCCTGGTATTTGTAATAACTCGAATTATTAATAAAAATGGCGTAAATCCTGCAATTTTTTCTATAGCAACAAATTGTGTTACTAACTTTTTGCTTTTCTTATGTTACAGGAAGAAACGAATCTGTCAGAGTCAAAACAAACGATTTTAACCAATAGCAGCGTCTGAACCTGTCAGCTGTACGCAGCGCGTCATTGCTTCTCATTGGTCACTAATTGCGGCTCCGTCGCGCCTCTCCGACCTTATAAATATCAGCGCGAACTCGCGCCGGACCTCTTTTCCACAGTGTTAATTCAGGCAGGGGTTTTAGTCGGGTTATTTTGTGAGCTAACTCATATTCAGAATGCCGGAAACCTCAAAAATGAATGGATATACGAAAACTAACGGACACAGTTATGATATGGAAGATGGTTCAGTGTTTCTCTTCACATCCGAATCGGTCGGTGAGGGTCATCCAGGTTAGTTTCAAATCTCCAATATCAAATGCTGCAGGAATCATGTTACTTGAAAGATGGCCGCCTCAGGCATGTGCGCAGACAATATACAAAATAAAATGCCCTCGTTACTTGGAACTTGATAAATTTAATTATGTATCATGTAGTCTTTTAAGGATAGGGCTCCTCAGTTACTGCCAAACTACAATGTTACATCATGAGCGACAGACAATTTCATTTGTCAAAATAGTCGCAACACGTGGTCTGATCCAAACAACGATGAAATTAACTTGTACGATTTTTGGTTCGCCCGCATTATACGATGTTTCATTTTATGTAATGATTTCGTTTCAGATAAAATGTGCGATCAAATTAGTGACGCCATTCTTGATGCGCATTTAAGGCAGGATCCCAACGCAAAAGTAGCATGCGGTAAGTGCAATTATCGATTTTTACGCGGAGTGTTTGTTTGAAGTACTCTGAATGTTTACTAACAAGTGCTATAATATGAACAGAAACAGTCACCAAAACTGGAATGGTGCTGCTGTGCGGCGAAATCACTTCCAAAGCCAATGTAGACTACCAGAAGGTAGTCAGAGAGACTGTGAAACACATTGGCTATGATGACTCATCCAAAGGTAAGCTTCTTCAGACATTATACTTGAATTTATGCATTAAATTGATGATGATAAGTACTAGTTTGGCACTCTGCCACTTGCCAAAACAACTATTCAGAACTTCTAGAAATACCTTGCAAAAAGTGCAAAATTTTACTGTTCTGACAATGTACGCTAAATTATTATTTGTACACAATAGGTTTTGATTGGCGTACACTAAACTTATTGCTGGCTATTGAAGAACAAAGTCCAAATATTGCCAATGCTTTCTTAGCAAGAGAAGAAATTGATATTGGGGCAGGAGATCAGGTATAATTTCCTCTAGAGCCTGCTGCACGAAACAATTGTGGGTTACAATCAAGGCAATACTATCAAAATTGATGATATGATTTGTTGTGCATGAATTAGGATCTGTCACCGGGATGTCATTATTTCACAATATTGTTACCTACCTACTTCAGCAATTGAATTGGATTTCATAAAAATCACAATACATTTAAAAACTTCAAATCATTTCTGCATTGGAATCTTTCATATCTTGTGCTAGAAGTTGCATTATGGGTGGGCTGAAAGTCTTGTCACTGATTATATTATGATTATCATGATTTTAATCCTCCTAAGACATCAAAAAATTCGAGAGGATTCAATTTACAGCACAATCTAGACTTTACTGAAATTTAAATCAAATATCTCATACTAATGAGCATGTTGGGACCAGGGTTTGATTACAAGACTTGCAGCGTGATGTTGGCGTTAGACCAGCAATCTCCGAACATTGCTGCCGGAGTGCATGAAAACAGAAACGAGGAGGAAGTAGGAGCAGGTGATCAGGTAATGTCCATCACCATTGCGCCTGGTCTCATTTAGCATTTTAATATTAATATTTCACATTTAATGTATACATGCCGGTAGGATCTACCATCGTAGACTCTGTATCCCAAACTTTGCTAGTCTATTTTCATCATTTTTTTATGAGAAATGCTAGTAGTATCAGACAAGTATTGTTGTGGAAAAGGGTTGATTCACTTCAAGGATAATATTGGGAATTCCATTTCATGATACTTCATCTAGTTTACCTTCAGTAGGGTTAATTACATATTAAGATCAGATCAGTAATAAGTCATGATAAAACAAATTGCTCATTAATATATGATTGTGATAGATAAATGATTCTAAACACTGTTTGTTTTCTGTTACTGATTCTAATTAATTAATATACTAACTCATTACCAGTAAAAGATGCTTTGTTTATGCTTCATTAATTAGAACAGTACTTAAAGGAATAGTGGTACCATTCATTGAATGCAAAGCCAATGACAATTAATGTAAAACTGATCAAATTGAAACTTTTTTTTTATTATTGAATATTAAATGTGTATACTAGTCTGGGAGCAAAGAAATGACATAATGTACCAGTTGCATCTCTGCCTGCGCAGATGGTAAAATCCCATTGAGGGAATTCGGCAAAAATCTTAGAAATCATGCTATAGGCGATGCGGATAGCAACCCATCACTATTATGTTTCCCTTTTCCATCTATATGCCCACAATTATTCTAAACGTCGCCTTGAGGTCTTGTTACCATAGGCTCTGTCTACCCCATAAGGGATATAGATGTGATATATGTATGTATATTAAATGTTTTGTTGTACACACATGTATGTAAAGTCAAGATGGTTTTAATGAAGTATATTTTTCATACAAAGTTGTTTCTTTCAAATATGCACTTGACGTTTTATGTATACTTAATAATGTTTTATTTATTCAGGGGTTAATGTTCGGCTATGCAACAGACGAAACTGAAGAATGCATGCCTCTGACGGTGGTTCTAGCGCACAGGCTGAATCAGAAGATTGCGGATTTGAGACGGAATGGGGAATTCTGGTGGGCGCGTCCGGATTCCAAAACACAGGTAACTTTCTTGTGAGGTCTCATAACATACAGGAAGTTAATATAACTGGTAGTGGGTCTAAGTTCACTATAATAAATAGTAAAAGCCTTTTATTTCTGGTTTACAATTAGAACTTACATAGATATGTAACTTAATATGTTTAACTTATGGTAGTTAAAGATAAAAAGCATTTAGTGTTAAAAAATGACATTAACAATGAAATAATAATAATAGAAGTAAATTCACACCAGAACCCTCCTATGAGGTAAAGGCCTCTTCCAGAGATGTCCATGAAGTTCTCTCTTGCTTGGGCCCTCCAATCCCAGTTTTTCCCTGCTGCCTCTGCTATTTCGTCAGCCCAGTGAGCCAGTGGGCGACCTCTCTTCAGTTTCCCCACTGGACCTTTTCAGTCTGTTGTTTGAGATGTCCATCTCCCGTCGTGTAGTCTGGCAACATGGCCAGCCCATTTCCGTTTAAGTTTCTTGGCCTGGCCAAGTGCATCTATAATCTTTGTTCTACTTCTAATTTTTGAGTGGTTTATTTCTGTATCCTCACTAATGTGCCAATATATAAACTAGCAGTCTCTTAAGAAACAGGTCAAATGCGAATCTGACTAACATGGGATATCTACCACCATACAATTACCATTATTAAGATTGAGACAAAAAAAACAGAAAAAAAAACGAGCTTCTTGTATGGCAACCCATCTCATTTTTAACTGTTTGTATTATTTGCTGTCATACTGTTTATTACATATACTATCTTCCTTCAAAATTTTAAATCTTTTGTTAAAAAAACCAATGACTTTCATACAAACTTGCCAAAGCCTTAGAGCCTTAGGGCCACCTAAACCACCTTAATCCGGCCCTGTGGCAAAATTCGGGCAAAATTCAAAATTTCGAGTCAGTTCTAAAAACCAAGGACTTTCATACACACTCGCGTGAGCCCTAAAACTACCTTAATCCCGCCCTGCTGGAAAATCCTTCCTTAGCGGGTGCCTACGCCATAGTGACTATCAGCGTGCCAAATTTCAGCGTAATCCGTTTAGTGGTTTGAGCTAAGCGTTGATCGATCAGTCAGCCAGTCAGTTTCTTGTTTTATATAATATAGGGACTAGCTGTTGCCCGCGTCTTTGTCTTCAAAGACTTCGTTTATCGCTATCCCGCAGTAACTACGCAATTTTCCGGGATAAAAGTAACCTGTGCTATTCCTGGTCATAGTTTATCCTTGTGCCGAATTTCAGCCAGATCTGTTCAGTCGTTCTGACTTGAAAAAGTAACAAACATCCGTCCATACTCACTAACTTTCGCATTTTATAATATTAGTCAAGCAACATTTTGCAAAATTGGCCAAGTTTCGAAAAAAATATTAATAATAATATGTAAAAAACAAGTACGACAAACAGGTGCTATGCTAATATGTTAAATATGTCCTTGATGATTCGTTATATGAGTAAATAAGAAGTATTTTTTTCACAGTTCATAATGAAAGTAATTATGCACGGAGTCAGATATTAAAATTATCAGAACTGGTTCAATCAGCCATATATTATATTCAAATATGGAAGAAGTATATCTGTTTATCACTGGCAATTACAGTCTGGAGTTGGTTTCACTGACCCATAGCTATTTAATCTTTCATGTTGTTATTTAAGGTCACTTATCATGTTGACATAGTGACGTGTTTTTAATTTTTAAATTTCAAGTAGGTGGCTTTTATGTAAATATTATGAAATACGACTGAGTAATTATGCTGTAAAGTTTGCCTGTATTGCAGCACGTTAATGCCCGACTGTGCATAACATAAAGTTTAATATTATTATCTTCATAAACATTGGCTTATGCAACTGTACTTGGTACTAGTTCAAAAACAATAAAGTAATGATTTGAAAATTCACTGTTTATAGATATATAAATGTACATTAACATAATGAAGCAGCAGTTTTAATGACATTGTTCCGTACAACAATGTTTATATATACATTTTTAGAAGTTGTAAATATTAGTTTTGTTTAAATAAAATGCTCCTCTAAAATTATTTTCGATTTTTACCATAATGCTAAACGCCATCGTCATTCAGTCTTACCTGAAACCTTAGGCTCTGTGAACACGTGATTTATGTTTATGTATTATGTTAGTATTATGTTATTATCAAGAACAAATTACATTATTTTTGGTATATGAAAAAGTCTGTATGTAATGTTTTTATAATTATACTTTATACAATATGATTAAAAATTTCACAAAACGTCTAAAGTATTAAGTATATTTTTATCTTGCAAGCGCAGTTCATTTAAGATTTGTTGCCATGAGCTCAAATGGCGGCACGTTCGCGTGGGTGCTTTCATGTGCCACAACGACCACAAGTGATAAAATTGACACCGTCTGCTCGGACATTTGAGATTGATCAAATTAATGTGTATGGAACAAAGACCACACAATGACAACGTTTCTATTACACGAACCTATTACGGCTTGTAAGCCGCTCGGTTCTTGTTGATGAAATTATGTTTTTATTTCATCCGTTTTGTTAGTATGTATGAATGAAATTTTGAAATTTGAGATAATGCAATGGCCTGAAATTATTGCACACGGTTAAAGAAACGATGACGATGCCATAATTTTTCGGTAGCCATGACCTAATGCTCTAGTAATTATCATGGATTTGTTTATTTTGTAAACTTAACTTCTCTGTAGGTACATACAATTATTGCTCGTCATTGTACCTAGGCAGAAACTACGTATGTATATCACAGATTTTGTTAAGGGTGTATTACAATTTTACCGACTACCGGATAGCCTAATAGTTAGAGAACCAGACTATGAAGCTTGAAGTCCCGGGTCCGATCCCCGGTCGGGGCAGATATTTGTACGAAAAATACGAATGTTTGTTTTCGCGTCTTGGATGTTTAATATGTATTTAAGTAAATATTCATCTATATACGTATGTTTATCCGTTGTCTAGTGCCCATATTACAAGCTTTGCTTAGTTTGGGGCTAGGTCAATTGGTGTCAATTGTCCCAAGATATTATTATTATATATTATTATTCTTTAATTGTCAGGTGACCTGCGAGTACGTGTTCGCTGGCGGCGCTACGGTGCCACAGAGAGTTCACACTATTGTGGTATCCCTGCAGCACTCTGAGAAGGTAACTATTCCCAACACCAGCATTATAATCCCTAGTTCTAGTGACGGTAAAATCAGTTAATGGCCCTGTACTTGTTGTGTTGTGTAAGTAAAAAGTTAGAAAAACTATCTGTACATTACTTTCCATGGTGCACCTCCTTAACTAAGTAATGTTGCAGGTTCTTTTAACTATTACGTCCGGCTATCTTCCAGCTAAGCCAAACTTTAAACCAACATTTAAAAAGCCCAAGTACTAGCACACAATTGTTATTAACAAGAACATTGATCAGCACCAGTCTCGTGTGAAAGTTGAATAATGCATTATAAAAACAAAACTCGCAAAGATAAGAAAGAAATTTCTCTGATTTCAATTCCAAAGAATGTTGACATGTGAAGGACAGAGCTAGTTACATTTTGTAGGATTTATGCATTCCACCTTCGTGTTAAATGTGCTTTAGCTTCGTGTTATTTTCGCGTATATTATGTGTCGTGTATATACATATACACATGAAGCAGCAACTTTAATGACCTTGTTCCGCACAACAATGTTTCAAGCAATTATCACTACATAGTATAAAACAAAGTCGCTTTCTCTGTCCCTATGTCCCCATGTCCCTATGTATGCTTATATCTTCAAAACTACACAACGGATTTAGATGCGGTTTTTTTTTAATAGATAGAGTGATTCAAGAGGAAGTTTTTTATGTATAATTCTACGCAGACAAAGTCGCGGGCAGAAGCTAGTTAGTAATAATTAAGAACTGAGTTTCCAAAATTGGTAATAAAAAAATGATATTAAAAAAAACAGTATTGCTTTAGTTGCCCAAGGTCTGTACAGTTAATTGGCTTGTGAAAACTTATACATATTTCTATAAACACTTTAAATTGATTTCATGCCTAAAAATTAATTATTCATACTTTTGTTACGTAAAGATAAGATTTTTCATGCCATATTCTGTATAAACATGCGCTTATCGATCGAGTACGTTTAAACAATCGCCTCTTTAGAACTATTTCTTTAAACGACGTATCAGTTAACTCGGTTTTGCCCGCTGCAAGAAAAAACATTTCTTTGTTATTGACGGCATTACCGTACAAACATATACTTTGAACAAATTAGGTGACTCATTTGGAAAACCTGTAGGCATTTTGCTCGTTATTCATTATTTGCTTCACTTTTGGAAATAACTTTACAACGTTGATTTCCGCGTCTAAATTTATCGTGATACAATAAAGTTCCAACAATTTCACAATATTTGTTCAAATCTCTAGCTCCTATGTAATGTACAAATAAATTTTTGACGTGATTTTGCACTCACTAAAGGCATGACTCATTGCGTTACGTTCCGCGTGACGTCAGAGTGTGCAAGGGAGAGCGCGGAACAAGCGATTAGAAGCACGATCTTCTCGCGTGCTTTCAGAGCTAGCAGTTCGAATGTTTTTCTATGACGGTATCATAAACGGTATATATAAAACTATCGTTCGTAAAAGGACTTTGCAGACGGTTTTGTTTTAAACAGATAAAAAAGTATTATTTTAGCTACAAAATAAACGAATATTTTACAAGTATAGCTGCCATGGAGATATAAATAATTTGTTAAGAAAATTAAGTAGTAACAAAAGAATACAAATGGTAATTCCAACTAACAGCTAATAATTCGCCGTCCTCTTCTCCTATACAGGGGAAAAGGTCTGGTCAGAAGTTAGCAATAATTTTATTTATTTCTCTAGTTACCATGAGGATTAAATCAGCAGTAATCACAAGCCGGTTTTTTGGTGTCAAAATAAAAAATAAAGAATTTTACGTGATCAAGTTCAGTTATGCTGGAGTACAGTCGAAGTAACTGGATCACATACCTCTGTGGAACCTTTTCTCATACAAATTTGCAATAAGTTCATAATGACATTTGCAATGAAAAGGTTCCACATTGGTACTCAATACAGTTTCTTTTACTGTTCTTTTAAATGTAAAATATATATTATAGATTATGAGTGACATTGTAATCATTCTAAAACTAAGTAGTGTGAAAATCACGACTAAAATAATGAAAGTCCAAACGTAATTTTATAGGTACTTTATACAACAATAGTAACAAGAATCGTGAGATTGCGAAATGTTATATCCGTGTGAAGTACCTATTCCTTTTTGCATTTTGATGAAGTGTTTGTGTAAGTAAATATAATATAAGAAATCCTGATACCACACGTCTTCTTATAAAATTTTTCAGATGCTGATAACTCTTTTTACTTTGGATCTATAGATGCGACAATTATCTATTTAACTTATGTTATGACTTTAAAAATATAGAAGAAACAAGAGAGATTGAGCGCATTAATATTATTTGCAGTGTCATTTTTTAACCCTTAATTTGATATACTTAATATACTTAATTTTCGATTCTGAAACATTCTGTTAAAATTAAAAAAAAAATCTTAAAAAATGTCCACTTATTGTCAAATTAATTCGCGTAATATCGCGTATTGTCAAATTATTTCGTTCAATTCTTTAGCGGATATACCCGATTCAAAATGAGACAATATACCTCAATGTCCCAGCCTTGTCGCAACATAAAATGGCAGAGATCGCGGGATTATTCTCTTCTGCGCGACGATATTGGCAGATTTGAAAAAAATAGACTTCAAAAGGCATCTTTTTTATATTATGAAAATGTAAAAATTAACAATTCGTTTAAATCTATTTTAGATATAATGTAAATCGAGAAAGAATTTGTTAAAAATAAGGAACGATCAATTAAACTCCGTTATTTAACTGATTTCGTAATTATTATTTTTTATCTAATGAATAATGTTATATTATTAAACTAGCTTCTGCCCGCGACTTCGTCTGCGTAGAATTATACATAAAAACCTTCCTCTTAAATCACTATCTATTAAAATAACCGCATCAAAATCCGTTGTGTAATTTTGAAGATATAAGCATACAGCATTGTTTTATACTATGTAGTGATAATCAAAAATAATATAGGGCCGTAATTTGAGATAATCCTGTATTTAAATGAAATTCCTAATATTTCTCAAGTCAGCAATTTGTTTTTATTAATTGTAATTGATTACATATTAAATCACCTCCTAGATCACTCTGGAAACTCTTCGTGAGGAGATCAAGGAAAAGGTCATCAAAGAAGTGATCCCAACTCAATATATCGACGAGAAGACCGTTGTGCACATCAACCCGTGCGGTCTATTCATCATTGGAGGCCCACAGGTAACAGCTCAGCAATATTCTGGCATTATTGTTTTCCATTGACTAACTAAAATGTCTAATCTTAAGTCTTTCACTAATGCATACTTAAAAATCAATTAGGTTTATAAATTCCATACGCACATTCTTAATTTGCAATACCTGTAGTACACTAGCGTTTCTCTTGGACAAGTAAGGCACGCCTTTTGGTTAGAAAAGGCGCGTTTTCATTATATACGCGACAAAACATTTGGAAGTCTGATTTATTTGTGAGACCACTCTCAAGGCTCATTTCTTTGTTATCGAGTAGTGTTCACATATAAGTGGGGTGGCACTGAAAATTTGTGTATTTCTAGTCGGACGCCGGTCTTACTGGCCGCAAGATCATCGTGGACACATACGGAGGTTGGGGTGCTCACGGAGGCGGCGCGTTCTCCGGCAAAGACTTCACCAAAGTCGACCGCTCGGCCGCCTACGCCGCTCGGTGGGTCGCCAAGTCACTCGTCAAGGCGGGCCTTTGCCGCCGCTGCATGGTTCAGGTGAGACTTTAGTAAATACTACAGGATCGACTACAGATAAAAAATGTTAGAATTAGAGCTGGTTCTTCCATGCTGGTCTGGGAGCAAAGAAAAAACATAGAATATACCAGTTGCTTCTCTACCCGCGCAGATGGTAAAAGCCCGTCGAGGGAATGGGCAAAAATAATAGGAATCATGTTATAGTCGATGAGGCTAGCCACCCATCACTATTTTGATTCCACTTTCCACCTATACGCCCACAACCTTGCTAAATGTGGCCTATAGGACCTGTTACGTTAGGCTCTGTCTACCCCGTAAGGGATACAGACGCGATTTGTGTATGTGTATGTAGAGCTAGAATTTTTATAGGAATATGTTGCCATGTTCTGTAGTTTTATTGTAAATATCACAGTTGCGAAGGAAACTGCACTTTCATAAAATTTTTGTTCGGCTGTATCTTGATGTTGAATCCACAGAGCACTAGAGGTAGACTGTTGGAATAAACATACATACATATATCACGTCTTTATCCCTTTCGGGTTAGACAGAGCCTAAGGTAACAAAACATTAAGGCCACGTTTAGCATGATTAAGGGCGTATAGCTGGAAAGGGAAATCAAAATAGTGATGGGTTGCTAGCCGCATTGTCTATAACATAATTCCTAAGACTCGCCCATTCCCTCGATGGGCTTTTACCTTCTGCGCGGGAAGAGAAGCAACAATCAAACCATCCTACATAAAACCTATCGCCGTTAGTTATTGATGACCGGTGTAACGTTTCAGGTCGCCTACGCCATCGGCGTAGCGGAGCCGCTCTCCATCACAGTGTTCGACTACGGCACCTCCCACAAGACGCAGCAGGAACTGCTCCGCATCGTGCAAAACAACTTTGACCTGCGGCCCGGCAAGATCGTCAAGTAAGATCATTGTTTACTTACCTTCTAGCCCTGGGATTCCCAATTTAAGCACCAGTAACGCTCCTATTATTTTACTTAGTTTCATTGTACCCTAACTATGTCTAATGAATATTATGCCTATAAAATGTCCAACGGCTGTGGGCTAGGGCCTTCTGCACCTTATATGACTTACATGGACTCTTTTTCTCTATTCAGCTATTTTGTCGCAGTATTTCTTATGAAAAAAGGAGCTTACATTCTGATGAAGCCTATTTATATCTGCTCATTTGTGTAATCTGGTGTCTTTTCCAGGGAGCTGAACCTCCGAGCGCCGATATATCAGAGGACCAGCACTTACGGTCACTTCGGGCGAGAGGGCTTCCCGTGGGAGAATCCCAAGCCGCTCGTAGAATGACTTCAGACCTGAGACCCTAGAACATTGTAAATATTCCACCATTATCTAAACATTTAATCTACGTGTGTCTTTGTAGCGAGGGCGCGGAGATTGTATCGCTGATGTCTCTCTATAGACGATTTATGTTCGAGCGAGTCTAATCTCGCCTTTGGAACCGTGGACTAAGAGGCGTTCCAACGGCGAAGGTCACACTTGCCGGACTCAGTGTAATTGTTAAGTATTCATTAGATTAGACACATTAGACACGTAGGTTTAACACGGTGCCGTCATATCTGAATTTGAGTTAGTTCAGGGGTTCGATAGGGCAGTCCCATCCACCCACAACATGCTCCCGTTTTAGACAATGAATTTGTGATTTTTATTTTATATAACCCTTTTTAATGAATTAATTATGCCAGCGGTGTTTTAAGTATAATTGGACACACTGATAGTGGGCTGCCTTCAAACTCGAATGTTTTCATTGTGAGCTTTACTGTAAGTGCTATGATTGAGTAGAGTAGACTACTGCTCCCGCCGCGTCACAGTGCGCATGCGCGCTGCAAATACTGTGCTGCGGGCGGCGCGTGCGCCATTTTAATATTATTAAGTCTTAATTTACAATTTTACTTAAGTGTCAGTGTACTGCCGATTATTATTGATGATTATATTTAGCCAATTTTTGTTGGCGCAGCGTCCCGTGTAGCACGTTTTGTGTTGTGTTTCTGAAAAGGTAAAAGGAAAGGAGCCATTTTGAAAACACACCGACCAGTCCGGGGCAGTAGTGCACTGTGCATTTACCCAATGTATGATTATACAAATTCCGCCAGTAGGCTTGATTAGGCGCGACGCTAACCGTACATTTTATGACATTAGGATTTAGAATTTTAACAATTCGTAGGTCGGTTAGTGAGTATTGTGATTATACGTTTTGATCTGTTTCGACCCGTTAAAAGTTTCTAATTGACTTACTGTGGATTATCGATTTATCAGATTGTGGAATTTAAACTAATATTAAAGTTGTGTTCTCCCGGCACATTATCGGGATTTGAAAAGGTGTTTAATTTAAACCATTACAATAATTAACTGTATTTAGTATTATATTACGGCGACTGGAGCCACGAAGCTACTATCCTCCTCGCTGCTACCTTCGTCTGTGTCATACGGATGGTGTCCGTCGTCAACCAGTTCTGCATATCGAAGCAATGTGACGCTCTGAAAAATAATGATATTTAACTGAACTATTATAATAGTAAATGAAATAAAACAATTTGAATTCTTTGATCGTCACTGACGCATCCTGTTACGGGTCCAAAAATATCTGAACACGATCCCAGTTTTCAGAAATTTTATTACAACAAAACTTGAAGCGACTGGTTAAACTAAATGCGACAGTAAAGAGACAGATTGGACGTATAAGGAACTAACATTTTATACAAAATGTTTCCATGTTTTCAAGTCAAAAATTTGACATATACTTGGAAAGTGGCGCCCTTATTTAATTTCTGCTCTTTACTGTCGCACAGTCTCGATCGTTTATTTAGGTCACGCTTGGGGCCCTGACCCACGCCAACTACGAATCCTATACAGGTTTGACGTTGCCAAAACCGTCGCTAAGTGTGTTAGCTACTGTAAATGTCAATGTAATACTTAGTTGACACAGTAGCCAGCGACGTCGTTATGCCATGGCGTCTCAGTGGATTAAGAGTCCATAAAGGTTCTATATTTGTTATAATATCGTTACTGAAGATTGAAACGATTTTTTTGCAGTCCCAAACGAATCATCGTGGTTGTACAGATGTGCAATCCCTTCCTGTATTATTATCTCGTAAATGTTCTTATTTCTATGGTAATGTCATGCTACTTCAGTGAGACTCACAGACACGTCGGCATCATTCGAAAGTAATCGTGTGTTCACGATGGGAAAGGATTATTTACTACGTCTGTACTCTAGTAGTAGACACGTAACGGACGTGAGAAAAGCATTTTTGACGTCTATTAATTATTGCACAGAAACGTCGAGTACCTAGGCACTGTGATTGTAGGCGAGCCTTCCTTCAGGTCCCGGTCGTGAACTCCGAGGTAATGCCAGGGGTCGATGACTCCGTGAATGTTGATGGTGTTGTTGACGTCGGGCTCTAAGCCGCCGAACGCTAGGTTTACACGCTCCACTGCGTCGTAGACAAATTCTTCGTCGAAGCTAAAAAGAAACGCATGTGACAATTGATAAGACGGGTCCGATTTTTGAAAGCACGTGTGAAAATACCACTCGAAAGTAGTGAAAATTTTGCTGAATTTTAAATACGAGTAGCTTAGAAAATACTTACGGCTCTCATTAATCTTGTGACCTAGTCAAAAATTTGATTAGAGCTGTAGTTTTGATGATATAATATAAACAGATTTATACCATTTTCGAGTGGTACTTATTTTTAGTTTCGGGGGAGCAAAATTTGTTAAATCACATCTGTGAAATAAGGTTATGATAAAAAACAAGCTTTTTTGCTGACTGTACTTGCATTTGTCATCCGTCCTACATTATATACCAATATAATAATCTACCAAAATAAAAGTCTAGTAATCTACTAAAATATAAGTATACCAAATTCAAGGCAATTCGACCACTAGAAGTCGATATTTGACTCAAAAAACAACAAACAGATCAGATGTAAACAATTACAGCTCTAAATCATATAAAAGTAAGTATATCGTCGGGGATTGTGCAATACCGCGTAACTAGCACAGGTAAATACTGCGTATCTGTACAACACCCATTGGGAAAATCCGCGTAGCGGGCATTGGTTAAAACCGCGTATCTAACATGTAGCCAAATTAAAATTTCCCGCCAACGAATTTAAAATCCTGATTAGAATATACCAGTTCAAACCAGTATTGGGTGTACGCAGTGTTTACTAGTGCTAGATCGTGGTTTTGCACTGTGGGTGTTGTCTAGATACGCAGTATTTACCAGTGCTAGTTACGCGGTATTGCACTATCTCCGACGATATGATGAAATTGATATCAACACACATTTTATTTTATAACTAGTTCTCTCACCGTTCGCTGAAAGCCTTCTTGCAAATATCAACGTAAAAATCTACAGAGAGCCATACGAGTGGGTCGAAGACCGTACCAATTCTGGGTGCGGTTTGGAAGAACCCGTATTCCGTACACGTTTGGAAATACCAAGCTCGAGCTGTAAACATAAAAGAAATTGCTAGAACTATTTTCACTTATGAAGGTGGTACTTTGTAGGCAAGTTATATAAAGTTTTGGTTGATATTTAAGTTTAAAAGTCGCCAGAAAACTTGGCTATTCCCGTGTTTGGGTAAGTACCTACTCCATAAGTTGTAAGCTGACTTATAAATTAGAATGATAAAGTGTGTATGTAGGTGACGAAAAATATCTTGATTTCACTGAAACTGTTAAGGGTGATTGGGCGGCGATGGTTGCTTTCCGTCAGTAGACCAGCATGCTTGTGGCCAATCTCATTAAAAATACTGTAAATGCTTATTAATTTTCTTCAATGCTGGTCTGGAAGCAAAGAAAAAACATAGAATGTACCAGTTGCTTCTCTTCCCGCGCAGATTGTAAAAGCCCATCGAGGAATTGTGCGAAAATCTTAGGGATCATGTTATAGAGGCGATGTGGCTAGCAACCCATCACTGTTTTGATTCCCCTTTCCACGCATACGCCCACAATCATGCTAAACGTAGTTTAGGTCTTGTTACCTTAGGCTCTGTCTACCCCGTAAGGGATAAAGGCGTGATTTATGTATGTAAATGCTTACAGTTCGATCTAGGTTGGCTGTACGTAGCAATGAGACTCTCGTATCTCATGTCCCAGCAGCCGGCGAGTCCGGCCGTTTGCGCGATGTAACCGCCAATTTTCTCCATCGGAGTGTTTCCTGAATATAACATGAACATCATTTATTATTTAAAGCTTCACATATTCAAGCCAGCTCTTTGCCACACAAAATACAAGACAGATAAAAGACAGCTTGCCTTCCTGAGACAGATTTCGCAAAAGGCTCGAGATGTCCACTGGTAGGTAATGTGTTTCTTTTAGGATAGGTACTTACCCCATTGGCCCGTATGTTGAAGCTACATCTTAGCTACATATTTTACAACATTGGCCAAATCAACCAATCAATAGTTGGGATTTCACCAAAGTTTCTAGTGTAGACTTGTAAAATTGTAACTTGTAGCTTTGAGAAACGCGCTGAAATCTACGAATGATAATTTGTCAGTAGGTAGGTACTGACCGTATGCAGTTCCCAAGAAGTTGTTGCAGATGTTGGTCAGCACTCCGGGCTGCGCAGTCTGTACGGAACCCGAGAACCTCCAGCTGATTAAACCCGAGAAGTATCCCAGTTCATAGACATCATCGTAATCTACCAGTGGCCAGCATAACCTGTTACAATAATCACGCATTACTACCTAAGTAATCTAAATACGCAAAAACAAAACTGCATAAGTCTGAAAAAACCGAAAAATAACTAAAATCTGTAGATGTAGATTAGTAGCTACAGCCGCCATCAGATATATTGTAGCGGGTGAGGTCCTCAAATATTTCGGAGCAGTCTTAAATTTCAATAAATTCGTTACACTAAGTATACAAATATAAGAGCACCGACTTTTCAATAAATTCGGGACGTTCAATGAGGTAAAAATATCAGGAAGCACAATAACGCCCAAGGTATCGACGCTGTCGGGCTAATCATAAAGATCGAAACATTTGTGGAAAATAAACCTTACGTATATAATAATAGATTCGAATTTTAACAAAATACAAACATGACTCGTACGTCATTCCAAAATGAAAGATGTCACCTATGTAGCGTTCTTGTTTGCATGCATAATTCACTGTAATTTAAACTGTTTGTTACAAAGTTAAGGTATATTTTACACAAATGTTCCGATCTTTATGATCAGCTTGACCTACATCGATACCTTTGACGATCTGTGACGTCCCGATTTTATTGAAATGTCGCTGCTCTTATATTTATGACTAGTTGCAGTGGCGTAATTATACCATCTGGGGCCCGTGGCAAATTCTTTTGATGGGGCCCTATCAGTAAAAATCGTCACGTTGTACTGTTTAATTTTAATATTTTTGAGCTCGCGGCTTCTTGGGTCGGGGGCCCCTGGCATTTTGCCAGTCCTGCCAGCCTATTGTTACGCCACTGACTAGTTGCTTAGTGTAACGAATTTATTGAAATTTAAGGCTGCTCCGAAATATTTGAGGACCATGCCCGTGACGAAATATCTGATGGCGACTGTACCTACACCTACCTACTTAAGTAAAAAGAAATATTTCCTACCTATATGCCTGTTCCAAGGAACGCCTTCCTGCTTCCGTTTTCAAAGCTTCAACTGTTTCCAATATGCCCTGTCGAATGACGTCTATGCACTGTTCGCCGCCCTCTGATAAGAAAGCTTCGTGAACTGTCTCTAAATAACCTAGAAGAAAAATAAGCTTCTTAAGTCTTCTTGCGCTATAAACGGGTAAAAGCGTTTATAGAAGTATTTGTATTGTTCCGTGCTGTATGCTGGTTATGAAATTTTCCTAAAAATAAATATTAGAGTGCAAAATAATAGGTAAGTACAGTCAAGGAATTTAATTCCTGACGCTTTCTATAAATAGGTTCCATGGTGGATTGTACCTACTTACATAAAGTAGATTAACTAAAGACAAGTTTAATAAGACGCAACGGTAGTCCAGTGATTTGACTTATGATCTCTCTCATAGTAGGTACCTACCGTGGATTCAAACGCAGAAGACCTCCATGTATATGAATCTCAAAGATTTTTGGAATCTAGAGAGGATGAAGATGAAATACAAAGTAACTATAACGTTCCCGGTGAAGTACTTACTTAAATAAATATGGCAACGGTCCGAAATACAAGAGCCAACTCTAAGATTTATCGTAAAAAGGAACCACTGCACCTACCAGTAAAATCAACTTGTCCCTTTATGGGCCCGCTGGATGCCACGGTGCCCAGCACTAAGTGAGGGTAGCGTTGCTTGAACCACAGCACCATATTCGCGGCATACGAGCCTCCGTACAGGATGATTGGGCTGTCAGCAAAGCGTTCTTGTTGCTTCAAGGCTTGGATGAAATACGCGAGGTCGGCGAGCGCTTGGTCCACGTTCAGGAATCGTAGGTTTTCAGTTGTGAAGTTTCTGGAAAATGACATCGGGTCTACTTATTGATTTTTTACACGATAACAATAGCACCATAGGCCTTATTTCTAAGAGGACAGACGAATACTTAAGTAATTACGTTAAGAGTGGTCAAAACTATAGTTTTCGGTCTATAGACCGCCCGCTTAACTGAATCCTCGCCCGCGTGGGTACAGGGGCGCAGGGTAGGACGACACGGTACCGAGTAGGGTTGCCAGATGGTCGGGAATCGTCTGGATTCTCCCGACATTTCATGTGATGTCCAGACTCCCGACAAATAACAAAATCTCCCGACAAATATACGTATTTTATCATCATATTCTATCTTCCCCGAAGGGTTCCAAATTACTGGACTCGGTAAAAAGCAATGCCAAATACTTGTGGCAAACAAAACGTAAAAATATAATGGAAATTTTATTTTAATCGTTTTTAAAGAGCTGTTTATCTTAAAAATATAGTTTCAAAACTTGACTCATAAATTTTCATTTCTCCAGGCAACAAACCCAAAATCCCGACATCTTGAAATGTTATCCAGATATTTCGATTTTTAGATCTGGCAACCCTAGTACCGAGAGCGGTGTGGGCGGGTAGTGCGCCTGCCGCCCGCACCTCTCTCGGCCCCCTTTGGCCCCCTTGCATAAGCAAGCATCCAGTCCACGTGTGAAGGCCAAGATTTTAAATCCCGTGACCCAAAGTAAGGTCACGTTATTGCTACAATTTTACCCCAAATGTTTTTCACTCGTTTTCACCAGGTGAGCATCACCACGCGAGGACACCCGCAATACCAGACAGTTGCAAATAAATGCTTTGCCAGCCTGAAGGACTTAGCTAGATAGAATAAATAGAATAAGTAGGTACCTACATACATAAATCAAGTCTTTATCCGTTACGGGGTAAGGTAACAAGACCTAAAAGCCACCTTTAGCATGATTGTCGGGGTCATGGGCGTACGCAGGGTGGGGCAGGGGGGGGGCAGCTGCCCCCCCCTGGATAATGTTGACGTCCCTACTAATTAAAGAATTTATATAAAATATATCTATTTTAATTTAATTTTTTTTAAGCACCTAGCTTATAAAAAATCTGATTAGCCCCCCCCTGGCCCAGAACCTGGGTACGCCCATGGTCGGGGTATAGGTGGAAAGGGAAATCAAAATAGTGATAGGTCGCTAGCGGCATCGCCTATAACATGATTCCTAAGATTTTTGCCGATTCCCTCGAAGGGCTTTTACCATGTGCGCCATTTGTGTAATTTTACCAAGTGTCTTCTCCATCCCTACGCCGGCACATAACTAACTAGTAGACAGCGCGCTTTTTACTTGAGTCAGGTAAGATATCACGTGTCTTATGTAGTGGTAGCTTCACCCCTCGCATGCTTAAGACACGGATCCGTGCCAAATTTAAGGCTATCTTTTTGTATTTTATTTAAATTAAATTTGTGCTTATCAAAACAGATGAGACTATGCAGTACTTTTTTTTGCTCTCGCATACGATGGTTGAAGTTATGGTTTGTCGAACAATGCAATGCTGAATCCGGAGAGAAGACAACTTGATTAGAGAATCACACCCCAGGGGTGCGTTCAGTTTGATCACCCGACGACGCCCGACGACGCACTGGCCCGTTCAGTAAGTCAGTGCGATCATCGGACGATCACACCAAGTCGTTCAGTAACATCGTCGGGCGTCGTCGGGCGATCGCACCGGTCACCCCGTAAAATAGATGGGTAAAAAACGCACAGACGTCACTTTGACAGTTGATATGAGGCAAAATTTATAATTCGAACGCTGGGGACATAAACTTATTATTACGAATACGAAATCATACTTCAATTGACACTTTTGACAGAAGAACGCCCCAAGTCGTTCAGTAAGTGTGTTCATGATCGGACGATTTTCACCCGACGATAATCACACTGACACTTTAGTTACTGAACGTAGCCCAGGGGTGCGTTCAGTTTGATCACCCGACAACGCCCGACGACGCACTGGCCCGTTCAGTAAGTCAGTGCGATCATCGGACGATCACACCAAGTCGTTCAGTAACATCGTCGGGCGTCGTCGGGCGATCGCACCGGTCACCCCGTAAAATAGATGGGTAGTAAAAAACGCACAGACGTCACTTTGACAGTTGATATGAGGCAAAATTTATAATTCGAACGCTGGGGATATAAACTTATTATTACGAATACGAAATCATACTTCAATTGACACTTTTGACAGAAGAACGCCCCAAGTCGTTCAGTAAGTGTGTTCATGATCGGACGATTTTCACCCGACGATAATCACACTGACACTTTAGTTACTGAACGCACCCCAGATGTTACATATGAATTAGGTACTTACGTGTAAGGTACAGTGTCGCCATAGTATCTGTGCTCTGTATAGATCTGGTAGCCGTGGTTTTCGCGCGCCATTTCATACATGTTCCCGGCAAGCAGCCACCCGGCCGCGATGTTCCACTCGCCGCCAACCAGAATGAAGATTGGTGAACCTGGGCCACCGAAGAACTCTTCGTTGAACATGAAGCGCTGTGGAGTTACAAAAAGTAGGTAGGTAGGTCTAGATGTTGTAGTGCAGAGGATTTAGTCAATGAATTAATTACTTAAGTATCTATATAATTATAGATGCCCATTAAATATTTTTTTAATAAGACAAGGCAGTCTAACGAACAAGTCAAGGCACCAGCGGGGGAGGGTGGGAATTCCCAAACCTTGCATTGCACAGGTGCCGCAAAAAGGGAACCCCATCGCGGGGTGGTAGTGGGGCGTCGCGGTGACACCGAGTGCTCCCGTAACGCCTCATATACGACCGAATAGGGAATCCGTGTGGTTTTTGGTGGGTATGCCTGCCGTCGCGGGAGAGCCCCACATACCCCCGGTAAACCCGTACCGGGTGGATGTATAAGGCACATTTTCAACACCATAAAAAAAGGCGAACGAACAAGTCCGTGGGTTGCGGAAGCGCAGGGTGTTGCAGCTCCCACTGACACCATGTATAGTCGAAATAAAGTTTAATAATATCGCTATTATGGATAAGTTAAAAAAACCGACTAAGCATGTAAAAAATACAAAATCGCTAAAAATTTTAATGTTGTCTTGGAGCCTGAATAGGTTTACAATTTAAAATATTACTATCCACTTAAACCCAAAATTTGTTGCAAAACCTATTTTGAAAACGTAATATTATACCTACTTCTTAACCTATCAAATATTTCAGACCTCGAAGCCGGAGCACGGACTACGAAGGGCAATCTCCATTGCCAGCCCGTTTGTCCCCGCCAGGGGACTAATTATACATACCTACTGGATATTATATCTTAACCACTCACAAAATGTGCTATACCACTTTTCAACTAAGTACTAGAGTACTACCTAAGAAGCTACGTACGATACGCTTAGTTATGATTAAGTACAAAAAGCCGTGGTAGCCAAGTGGTTTGACCTCCCCTCAAGCAGAGGTTCGTGGTTTCAAACCCGCGGACCTCCGAGTTTTTCGGAATTTATGTACGAAGGAAAACACCGTGAGGAAACCTGCATACCGCACTGGGCGTGAACCTAAGCCCAAGCCCTATCATGTGCTGCGCGAATGAGAAGTACAAACCATAAGAAAAGTATCCGGATTCTGCGGGTTGAAGTGATCGACGGGCATGGAGATGAAGGTTTGGAAGACGTTGCGGGTGCTCATGCGGGCCGTCTCGGCGGGCGGCGGCATGTCGACGCGGATCGGGGGCTCGACCACGCGCGGGTCCGGCACCACCTCCGCCCACGCGCACGCGCATGTCGCCAGGACGAGGAGCAAGTTCAACTGTAAAGTAAAAATACTGTGTAAGTTTTCGGTTACAGAATATGTCTCGAACCCGTTCGTATCCAAATGTCAATATTGCCTACTACGAGAACTGTTTGTTGCCGTTTCGTTCCGCTAGTGGGCCTGCTAATTTGCCGAGTTCGAAACGTTCTAGTGCAGGGGTCGGCAAGTTGTTTTAATCGGGGTCCGGGTACTGTGAGAAATTTTTAACGAGATCCAGAATAAAACAATTATACCTTATCTACGTGTTAATTGATACTTGATATACAATACGTTACAATATTTGGCGGTCCGAGGTTCGACCTCTCGCGGTCCGCAATCGGACCGCGGTCCGCCTGTTGCCGACCGTTGTTCTAGTGTGTCAAAGTGAGGTATATAGTAACACTTAAATGAAAGGAATAAAGCTTGTTCACACACGCCGACATTTCAGAGCCAGTCTAATCTAAAAGTTGTTTATTCCAAATCTAGTATTTCTTCCACGCTGGTCTGGGAGTAAAGAATAAAAATAAAATGTACCAGTTGCTTCTCTTCCCGCGCAGATGGTAAAAGCCCATTGAGGGAAAGGGCGAAAATCTTAGGAATCATGTTATGCGATGCGGCCTGCAACCCATTAGATACTATTTGGATTCCCCTTTACACCTATACGCACACAATCATGCTAAACGCGGCCTTGTTACCTTTGGCTCTGTCTACCCCGTAAGGGATAAAGACGTGCTTTATGTGTGTATGTATGTAGTCTATGTAGTATTTAATGCTTAAGGTAACAAGACCTTAAGGCCACGTTTAGCATGATTGTCGGCGTATAGGTGTGAAGGGGAATCAAAATAGTGATGGGTTGCATTTAAACTGGTAATTAAACTGCCAGTTTGTTATAGGTACTGTGATAGGTACATAATATATATGCCTTAGGACTTGGACTCACCTTTTCCATTTTATTTAAAACAGGCCCCGCGAATCACAAACACATTACGTACCAAAGAATATTTGATTACATTTGCTAATTATCATATTTAACATTATCGTAAGCCTAGGCGATAAGTATGACAACTATAATATGTCTTATCGCTATCGACCTAATTTTAATCTTACGATTAGCGGAGATTATAGCAAAATTCCTAAATGTCATACTTGTGAGTGACTGTAAAGGAACTGAATTTTTTATGAAATAAGTACGAGTACTTAATGTGGTACGGTACAGGGTAAGCTAGGTAGGTACCGACCTCTTCCCAAACCTGCATCGCACAGGTGCCGCAAAGAGGGAACCCCATCCCGGGGTGGTCGTGGGGCGTCGCGGTGACACCGAGTGCTCCCGTAACGCCTCACATACGACCGAATAGGGAATCCGTGAGGTTTTTAGTGGGTATGCCTGCCGTCGCGGGAGAGCCCCACATACCCCCGCTAAACCCGTACCGGGCGGATGCATAAGGCGCATTTTCCACACCATAAAAAAAAGTTAGGTACCGACCTATTCATATTTTTATGTAAAGGTTGCATTAGTTTAGGTACCTACATAGTATTTCAATCATTGCGACCCGTAGACTTATTACCTAACTCGCTCGCAATCGCCATCGTGTTCATTTTGACAGTTCATGTATGGGCTGACAATTGGCATCGGAATCAGCTAGCTGTCACGTTCATACAAGAACTGTCAAAATGAACGCATGGCGATTGCGAGCGAGTTAGGTAATAAGCTTACCGGTTGACATTTATTAATATACAAACTATTATTCAATTAAATAGAGATAAAATTAGATCTTCCGTTTCGTTGACATACGAAAAATGACTCCAACAGGTAATAGTTACATAGCTAACGACAAGTCACACCTACACCCAAATTTTAAACGTCCGAATTGTACCGTCCCGTTTCGCTTAGTAAGTAGGTACTCACAGATTTTAGTACTAGAATGAGATGGACGGTCAAGGCGGTAATTAGATACGTACGAACTGCGAATTTTAAATTTAAGAATAGTAGACCCCAGGATACCGTGGGTGACCTTACCTTCAACAAACATACAACCTACAATCCATATTTAGGCACTTCACCAACTAATGCAATTTGGCCCGACTTCGTATAAGTATTTTTCGTATTCGAAAAGGATCCTTTTAAATTAGCCACTATGTAATATAGCGGATTATACAATTGAACTGCGACAGTATGTTATGTACTTACATAATAAGCGATAGTGTCCTATGGCTTTTAGTTAATAAGTACTTACTGCAAATTCTTGGCTTTATAGGTTTATCATTATAAAAATATTTTACAAATGCATAATTCCAGTAACATCGGTCATTTTTTTTTTATTATCTCCTAATAATAAATATAAAAAAGAAACCTTTTAATCTATCCTAACCTAACGTAGGTAAGCCACGCGATTAGCTTTTAGGACATTTTAAAGTAAACAAAATAGCAGACATACTTAATCAAGTTAGAAAAATTAAAAGTAACGTTGTGTTTTCATATTTCAGTATAATATACACATATAAACGCCACAGTACATAAGTTTTATGCTAAATATTTGATATTTAATTAATGGGCATCAACAATTCAACATTTATCTCCGTAAGGCCGGCTGCAGTCGTCGGCGCCACAAACCAACTTCCCGCTTCCGTGGCCATCCGTGCGGTACGGCTGTTGGCCTATGTAGTTGCCGCTAAAACAAAAGAACATATTTATTGGCTTAATTATTTTGCAGATCTTATACTCAATACCGTCTTCACCATAAGGGCACACGGGGCCTGTGCCCAGGGGCCCCATTCTCAGGGGGCCCCGAAGGACCGACAATTTCTATAATAAATGGTCATACTTAGTAAAAAAAATTTATTATAATTCGCTTTTTTTACTTTCCAAAAGGGCCCCAAATTCTGGTGTGCCCAAGGGCCCCAACCTAGTTTAAGACGGCCCTGCTTATACTCGTACCCTTATTCTAATATACAGGGTGATCAATACAAATGGGTCAGTGGAGAGAAGTCAAAAACTGTAAGGGATAGGGAGTCTGTTCTTTAGGAACCATGGCATCAATTTAAGATTTATTATAAATGGCATTATTTTTTTTATGGAAAGTTTGTTTTTGTCTACCTACATACATACAGACAGAGCTTAAGATATAGACCACGTTTTAGCATGTCTGTGTCTATTATTTTGAAATTTGTCTTTGCAAGATATACTAGTTTAGCTACTTAGATAAAACGTACCTACCCTAGGGCCCCATTTTTTAAAGTACCTACTTAAATACTCTACCATCCGAAAATGATGAAAAATTACAGCTCTAATTTATTTTGACAACTAGCCGAAAATTTTATCTCAGCTGCACTTTGAGTACACAATTTTTTACCACTTTCGAATGGTATTTCCAAGTGATGAGTTCCAAAATATATCATAAATGGGGGTTAGTTAGGCTTTGCGGTAAAATTATGGCCGGCCTTCTGGCCTCTGGCCAAAAACCGGCCCGGCTATGTCTGTCGATAAAACATTACACACACCGCGGACACGTTACGTACATTCCGTTATTATTGCTAATTAAGTAATTTTCTTCTACGCTACTCATATTAGGAACAAATATAGCTCAATTTTCACCTCTTTCTAAAGAAACCTTCGAGGAATGTTCTTTCAAAAATCGGTGCGTACCTACCCGGCTTTTGCGTATAATACTTAATAATACTTATAAGAAGCAGTTTTACCCCAAATTATGTTACAATTTATAGATTTTTCTAAATTTTACGAAATTAAATTCTTTCTTTATAAAAGTGCATACACATTAGTTAGTACGCACCGGTACCTAGTTACCTAAAGAAGGTAGGTCTATTTAATTCGGCAAAGTTAAAGAAGGTACGAGTTAAACAAGAATAAATAATTATTTGTAAATTTAAATAACGAGCGGCTATTTAGAACTATCTAATTAAGTACTTAAATACTTCCAAACCCAGAAGGTATAGGCGCATCGCATGATCATTGAACAAGGTCAAAACTAAAATTAACCTCCCAAATATCCTGCAAATTATCTCGTTGATCTAACAGCGAATTTCCTGTATTGTATATTAATTACCCTGTTATTTTTAACGTCTTAATTATAACTTGATTCAGTCAAATTCGATTAAAACTGGTCGAATTCCATTTATTCCTGAGTATAGCGGTGTTAGCATATTATTATTTTAACGGTCCCTATATAAGGTACTAGAAAATTAGGTGCGGATATAAGGTACTAGAAAATTAGATGCACCTGACAGGACCGCTATTATTAATTCCACGCCGAGGATTCTAGTGATAGGCCAAAAAACGCCCGTAATGCCAACGTGAAGCCGTACGTTATTTTATTTCCACTAGTAACACAGCAAAATTTACGATATTCGTTCACCAATCAGCGCCAAAGCTTTATGTGCCCCGTGCGCACAGGGCGCTGTGGTCCTAAAACCGTTGTGCGCACACCCGTGCACACAGGACGCTCGACGGGTTAATTATGTAGCTGGACAACGTACGACCGATATCTAATCGTCTTATACGCACACTAGGGCTACACGCGACAGTCACAAAACGCCGCCACCGACCTATTTGTATAACCTTATACATTTTTTTTTAACGGAGAGGAAATCTTTATGGATGCCTAGGGTTATGTGGGAGGTATACCCAAACTAAAAACTCTTCGGCGTTGCCTCAATCCGGTGTGATGGGGACGCAGTGGGATGCCACTAGTGCTTCACCACGGACGCCCCCCCCCCCCCCCCCGGGTGGCCCCGGCTTCCGCCAGGACAGCGCCAAGAAGGGGAGAGCCCGTACGCTGGGCCCGTCTTCCCTTAGACAATGAGACCGTGCAATGCAGGTAGGTAATATACCTATAGCACCCACTGCCGGATTTATAGGTCTGGAGGCCCCTGGGCAACAAAGGAGTGGAGGCCCCCTGGCTTCCAAATTAAACTCCTTCCCAAGCTGTTTACTTGTCTGAATTTGTATTTTTTCCGAAGCCTCTATTGTAGGGGCCCCTCTTTTGTGGAGGCCCCGTGGCTGTAGCCCCGGTTGCCCTCCCTTAAACCCGGCCCTGATAGCACCTATGGCACCCACCGGCGTCAACGTGTGTGGCGAGTCCAAATAAAATGTATGGATGAATGCGTCCACACAACTAGTAGCGGCCACTATGCGGTCGCCACTAGTACCTTAATCGCGGGGGCCTTTAAGACCCCATCACAACTAATAAGCGTGTCCTCTTGTAGTTACGTTGCGTTCGTTGGCAGAGTTACATTGTGGGTATGTATGCGACCGCTAAGACTTTGTCACACCAACGCGACTTCCGCGCGAATCCTACGAATGGGTATAAATCTTCAGATCATCACATTTTCAAGATCACGCAAAGAGACCCACGTGAAGGTCGCAGACTAGCGGATGCAATAACATTAACATCTTATGCGTTACTAGCTTCTGCCCGCGACTTCGTCTGCGTAGAATTATACATAAAAACCTTCCTCTTGAATCACTCTATCTATTAAAAAAAACCGCATCAAAATCCGTTGTGTAGTTTTGAAGATATAAGCATACATAAGGACATAGGGACATAGGGACAGAGAAAGCGACTTTGTTTTATACTATGTAGTGATAGTGATGGATTAATTAAAGTTGATCTTACGCAGGGCCATAGTTGCAGACAACGGTGAATTTGTTCCATGAGCCGTCGTGGCTCTGTGAGATCGCGCAGCCGATGTGTGTAGAGTCAGACCAAACCATCTGAAATTTGAATTAATGATGAATACAAGTAGGAGAGGGAATCTTATATTGTTATCTAGCTGTTGGAAGAACGGGGGATTTCCTAACATATCATAGATCATAATCGTCATCAAAAGACGTCCTCTGTGACGCTCTTTGACTCAAAAATATAATCATTCGCAAAATTACAAAATTACAGCTAAAATAACATTCACGTTCACGACTAGAAAATTAATCAAAGTGATTAATCAAACACTGGTTTTCAAATAGTTAGGTAGCTAAAAGTTGTCCATAAAAAAAAACATTTCAACTATTTTTGATGGGTAACATTTGTAGCGTGATTTCAAAATGGTTCCGATACTTCACCTCCCACGACGTTCAGAGCCACGTAAAGTAATGAACCCTTTTTATTATGATAGGTACCTGTGTATAATGTCCAATTTGCTTGCTGCCTCCGAAGTCCTCAGGCCTAATGGCACCAAAGGAGAAGTCCTTGTATTCTTCGAACCAAGCCTTGAGGGCGTCGTCGGCATTTAGTTTGTACGAGCCATCCGTTGTAGAGTACCAGTAAAGATTCTCTCCTGTCGTAAACTTTCCTGATCCTGAAGAAAACGACAATAAATACCGATAAATTAACTAAAACCGAACAACTACTTGTATTTGTTAGAAGATAAGCAAGTGATCCACGAGTCACCTGGTGGTAAGCAATCACCACTGCCTATGGACGACCGCAACACCGGAGAATTGCAGATACGTTACAAGATTTACACTTAACAGAATAAAGATTGCAACAACCTATCGAAGTAGGTATGCCCAAAAGTTAAAAAAATAGGCACCTGATGTCGAGTCATTCCCCTCACTAAAGCATTAATAAGAGAGTGAGGGATACGGTATGACACGAATTTGTAAGTAGACCCTTGGAGTTATCTACCCCGCGTAAAAATACGTACCTCCTAAAAAATACGTACGTAAAAATAATACCTAGATACAAAACACAGGTGCCTGAGTGTAGTAAACTTTTTCCCGACAAATATTTTGCCTAAAAGTTCGCTTATTCAGATATGCGCTACTAGACGTTGTTTTTTCTCCATAAAATTACAATAATTGTAGTTTGAGACTAAATCTATTTTGGGTACGCACCAACTGTTCTGTCGGGGTTGTGCCCGGTAGGGTTTTGAGCTGCCCAGTGCGCTGCTTTAGCGGCCAATTCTTGATCCCAAATCTGCAAGAAACACGATTTTATTGGACCCAACAAAATTCACAGCAAAACCCTTTAATTAAAAAGTAGGCTATTTAATTTGTCTTTTTCATTTAGATATTTTTTTTAAGTTAAGGCGTTATATAGATCCAAATTTTTCAAGGAGCCACTAGGACATCTGAGCCTGATTTGTAAGTGAGCAACAATTCAAGTTTATTTTGAACGCCAGTGTAGTTGTTCACATATTGTTTATGTTTACAAATCATTCAATGTTTAAACACAAGTAAACTTTTACTGTTGTTATCATTGCCGTAACTAAAATAAAAGCATACCTACTTAAAACAGCTAAAGCATATTCCACATTTTTTACCTACTTAAACTGTCTCTAACTTATTTCCTAATTGGTTGTCTGGAAGAGATCGCTATTAAGCGATAAGACCGCCTGTTGTCTACTTTGTTCTTTGTTTCTGTATTGTTTTGTACTGATTTGTGGTGTTCAATAAAGAGTATTTGTATTGTATTGTATTTTTTAAATTTTCACTTACGATACGTGTCGTGAGTATTACTTACCTACTCATTTAAATAATAATTATAATAATTCAGGGACTTCTTTAGATGCCTACTTAAATCGTCGTGTTTTAATTATTTTGCTAAAGATTCATTTCTTTGTACCTATCCAATAAAAAAATTCGAATGATATTATTTTAACATTTCATTTTATATTTTGTTTTTACCACATTACCACGTTAAATTAAACTATTCCTGTGGACCTCTGTTAACGTCACAAATCAAAGATTGTTAATTACCAATTAATTGAAGTACAATATGCTCACTTTTTATTTAAAAAAAACAGTACAAACGAGAACAAGCCAATTTAAACATTTTGATGTAAAATTCTCCAAAATGGGACTTACCCCAGGCTGGCCAACTTAAATATTTCATTTACAAACAATGTGACCTACCACAGACTTCATTTTGGAAGCAGCTGGTTGACCGTGCACTTCTCCTTTGGCCACCCGAAGACGCCTGGAGTTGTGTCCATTCACAAAGGTATGGATTTGTCGGCATGATAGATCGAGCACTGAAATAATTAAATTACCACCAATAATAATTAGTTTTCACCTTGTTCAACACTATCAGTTAAATCGTTATAAAAATTGACCAGGTTTTAGGTAAGTAGATACCGGGTCTAAAAACTACGCAACTGTGAAAATGTTTTGAGAAGAAATAAAAAAAATCAAAATTAGGAGCTACTAACATTTGCTGTGAGCAAAGCCGACTATCGCCAAAAGAATAACTAAACGTGCCATTGTTTGACTGTGCGCTCGCAAGTTACGATTTTGATTGTAAATCGTAAGGCGTTTGTTTTACGTTATATACCCAGAGTAAACAGTCAGCGGGCAAACAATAAAACATTGTTGTGACGAAATTATAACGCCGGGCTCTTTGACTAATTGTTAGGGTTGTCAGCGAATATTTTCATTCGAATAAATTTTACTTTTCAGGTTGTAGATAGCTACTTAACTCGACCACTTATCTTCACTTCACTAGATACATAGTATAAAACAAAGTCGCTTTCTCTGTCCCTATGTCCCTATGTATGCTTATATCTTCAAAACAAAACTACACGACGGATTTTGATGCGTTTTTTTTAATAGATAGAGTGGTTCAAGAGGAAGGTTTTTATGTATAATTCTACGCAGACGAAGTCGCGGGCAGAAGCTAGTATATTTATATAATAGAAAAACGTACATTTTGTCTGTGTTAGACAACCTAAGTAAGTACCTACTAAAATTACAAATGAAAGCTGTAGGCAATAAACTGATAAGTCACAATAACTTTATTTTTCATCAAAGTAATTTTTTAAAAGACAAAGTGAGCAAGTAGGTACCTACAGTACCTATCTCTTCCCGTTTTTGGAGTCGGTTAAAAATAATGAGCCTGCCTTATCTTCGCATAGTTTAAAACAAAGTTTCTCTATGCCGTCTGTAGGTATGTGTGTAGATACGCTTAGATCTTTTAAACTACAAAACGGATTTAAACGTAGTTTTCATCAATAGTAGAATGATTCAAGAGGACGATTTTATTGATACGCATTACGTAAAATGGTCTAATACAACGGGTGTCTATCACTTTATCGAAATTGAATACATCGATTTTCATGTCGACGAAAACTATTCCACGAATGTAATTACGTTTTATTTTCTATACACATAATTTTAAATTCATCGATTTTCAAATAGTCGAACAACTTTTCATCATAAATTGTTTCGAATATGTCTCAAATCATCGCAGTAACGATTCATCGAATTTACCTTTTATCGAAACATGATTCAATAATGATACCATTCATATTTTATAACTACCTCGAACAACATTTCGTCGTAGTAACGTTTCATCGAACGATCGATTTCATCGAACCTACCTAACCTACCTCGGACTCCGTGAGCGTGTCGGGCTTCCAGGTCATAAAAAAAAATAACCCTAACCTACCTCGGACTCCGTGAGCGTGTCGGGCTTCCAGGACATAAAAAAAAAACCCTAACCTACCTCGGACTACGTGAGCGCGTTGTGATTACAATGTATAGTAACACTGATGAAAATGATTTTCTGTGTAATAAGAAATTTGGGAACTCAAACTTACGTTAAATCAAAATTTTAGCAAACGTGATTCGATGAACAACTATTGTGATAAACAAATAAAATAGTGAAGTAAAATTCGATGATTCGATTCCGGTGTAACAGGTAATTCGAAGAAATGTAACAGCGATCAACTGAAGTTCGATGAATGATTCCTAAGTCATAACGACATTCTGCGAATAGTGTTCTGGGAACAGATATTCGATGAATCGATTTTCTGTAAAGTGATAGATTACCCTAATACAACACATGTTCAGCATGCATTTTCTATTTCCAATTAAGTTCCTTTTCAATTTATAGCGAGGCAGTTTTCATAGCAATTTATTTCAATAACGTAATTTACAACCATTCATTTTATAGAAAATAAGGGATAAAAGTACTATAATTTAATCGTTTTACCATTGGTGGTCGGGTTTTTTAATTATGCTCTTGACTCATACATATCGATTTTCCCTGACATTGTGCATGTTTGCATCCGTTTCATCTTGCAACTATATGCAACCACCAAGCTTTAAATCCAATACGCCCACGGGCTACTGTAAAACGCTACGCAACCTAGGCGAAATTCTGTCCCTCTCTAATAATGTGCAAGCCATGCGCGTAAGAGTGCGACAGGATTTCCCTCGCGTCATCCGCCAGCTTTAATTAAGTAATGCTTGTTAGTGTCTCGTCACCATAGACAAAAGGAGCAGTAAAAATAGTGACGTCTGCGACTACGCATGAGCTCCTGCGTACGTAAGTGCGTAACTTCCTGAAGGAAGGAAAGGAAACCAAAGAGGTTTGCTTGTACGTTTGTAGGCGGTATCTACAGTAAACTGGAAAGTCCATTACGTAGGGATACTGGGTTAAATTAAAAACAACGTAAAATTATGGATTTTATTGAAATAAATGGACATTGTTTTAATGCTGGATATTTTGTTGAGTGTAAACTTGATTAACACTCGCGTATCTTGTAATCTGCTTACCTACACATCGTAGCTACATGTGGACGAATCAGGACGGAAATTAGTCTTTCTAACTACCAGCATACAAAGCGCGTTGGTATGTAAAAATACAAGTTAAATAGGTGGTCTTAGATTACAACTAAAAAAAAGTATGAGCATAACCCTGCAATTGACATTACATCTTCTTCCTAAATAACATTAACAGTTTTCAAGTTACCTACCTAGTTATCTATAATTTCTTTGTAAAATTCTATTCTAAATAAATTACTCAACCAGTGAATTGTACTCTACTTTCCTGTCTGAGTAAATATAAACCGCAAGTACTCCCGCTTAACCTAATTTTGCTTTATGACTAATGGAAGTGTACCTATTGTGTACCTGTAAAATAATTATTTGAATCAAGCACGACACTACAGCGGCTTTTTGTTCATTCAATAAAAATTACAATCATCATAAATTGTACATTGTCAAGTTAGAAGAATTTAGATTGAAATCGTCAAGAGTAAATAAGATGAAATTAAATAATACAAATCAATTGAATATTACAAAAAATGACAAAATCAAAAACAATAATAATAAAACAATTAGGTACAATTTGATTAAATTAATTCTCCGCTAGGGCGGACACTACAGCGGCTTTATTCGGCCACCGTATACCCTATAGATACTTATTCACCTCTATGACCATCTCTAAAGTACTCGTATCTATAGATAAAGACTCTCAGGTAACTTACCTACAGCTCTAATTAAACTATTTGACAAGAATAATTAGACTGTTACCTACCATTTTTTTTCTATCCTACCCGTATTTCAAATTAAGAACTTAGTTATTACCACTTTCGACTGAACTCTCTATTAGTGACGAGTTTCCGAAAATCGAGAATCGAGCACCTCATGAACTAGTAATACTAGTATAGGTACCGTGTGTCACAGGCTCTTCTGCACGTATAGTCTACACAGATATAAAATGTGTGTTTAGTTATGTTTCATTGTATAATGTTACTTAAGAAAACAAATGAATAATTATCATATCAGCAGTGAAAAAGTGAGAAATATCGGCTAACGGGACGCAAAATTTAGATATTTTACAAAAATATGAATTAGGTGTTGTTAGCGTGATGACCCTGGGAAATAAGTCTCTTGGTTGGTATTTGTCCATCTGGTACGTCATCTCATTAAAGATTATGGACAAGCGGCTAAAGACTTCAGGAATAGGCGACAGCGTGTCAAATCGTGATGACTTCGACGTGCTTTTTTAACAAAACAGTGAGAATCACTCGCAATAGTCAAGTCCGAGACGAGCTCATGACGAGCTAAGGTCCTGTGTTATCATGTCACTGTCAGCCATGTCCATTTGTTTTGAAAGAGAACGTAGAATACCTATTTCATTCAATTATATGCAATAGTGCCAATCAAAGTAAATCATCATGAAAGGTACAGTCAGCGTCATATATTAGTTCGGTACACCATTTTTTTTTACGGTGTGGAAAATGCGCCTTATGCATCCGCCCGGTACGAGTTTACCGGGGGTATGTGGGGCTCTCCCGCGACGGCAGGCATACCCACTAAAAACCACACGGATTCCCTATTCAGTCGTATGTGAGGCGTTACGGGAACACGCTCGGTGTCACCGCGACGCCCCACGATCACCCTGGGATGGGGTTCCGCTGGTGCCGCTTGGATTTTTTATAGAGGTTGTCTCCTCGTGGCCCCCGTCCTGAAAAAGACAGCGGCCTACGTTCCCGGCGCCTACGGGCCGGGGTTACGTGTTGACCGACAGTGGCCGAAGCCACGCCGCTCCGCGATCCCGTCCCTAACGGGGCGCACCGCTCCGACGGCAGGCTTATGCCCGCCGACCCTCACGTCAGCGGTTCGGTACACCACAGAAATAGTATGATGTTTAACTTTTTGGGCACTAGATGTTGTAATATGACGCTGACTGTACCAAAATTTTTTTTAGGATATACCAATCGGTAGGTACCTACCTACTTCATAAAGAACTTAAACTTGAATAGCAGTCAATCCTGTTCATGACAAGTAGAGTGGTATATTTACAGGAAAATAACAGATTTTGTAATTCTAAGGGCTCTGTTCTGCCTCACCGGGGCGCCACTGCGACTTCGCCAGCTACGTACCTACCTATCCTATACTAATTAGACAAGCCAAACCGTCGCTAACGCTGCCGTATTGAGTTATATGGTTCGGTAGCTGGCGACCGACTTCAGCCTTCCGAAGACACAGAGCTTTATGGGACAGCAAATACTTGGTCGTTAAATTATGCTAAGAAAGTACCTATGACGAACAATTAGTGATAAGTAGGTACCTACTTAACCTGACCGATATTTTTAAAATATTTAGTTACCTACTCACTGGCTTGCACGGTTCTATTCTTAGGGTGGCGCTCCACTTGGCGTATTTATCCAAATATTTGCGTGAGTGAAGAGGATGCACTATATTGTTTCTAGCGTATGATGCCAATAGCGCAACGCGAACACGCAACGCCAAGCGGAGTGCCACCCTTACACTTCCGGTGCGGAGATTAAGACGGCTAGGCAAATTACGGGCACAGAGACAATTCATCTTAGATCTCCATTTGGCAAACCAGCGACAATAATCCATCTAGTGCTAATAGACTACAGGCCCATGACCAAAAAATGTGGGTCATATGAACCACCAGGTGACGTATATAGGACGATATAAGAGCATAAAATAATAAGATTCAGCACTATGCCGTCACTTGTAAGCTGTCCAACTGAGTGCTGGTGAGAATTCAAAAGTGCAACCCTCGATTTTTTCCCCTTGTCGCATGATTTTTGTACGGCGTTGCAGAATAATGGATTAGAAGCTGTATTGAAACAGTATGAAACTGATGCCGTACAAATGGTGCGCCACAAAGTCGGTAATTTTTTTTTTTGAATTTCTGACAATTTCCAGGGTAAATTTGGTCATTTCATTCTGTACGGCATCAGTTTCATACTTTTTCAATACAGCTTCTAATCCATTATTTCGCAACGCCGTACAAAAATCATGCGACAAGGGGAAAAAATCGAGGGTTACACTTTTGAATTCTCACCAGCACTCAGTTGGACAGCTTACAAGTGACGGCATAGTGCTGAATCTTATTATTTTATGCTCTTATATCGTCCTATATATGTCACCTGGTGGTTCATATGACCCACATTTTTTGGTCATGGGCCTGTAGTCTATAAGTATATAGGTACGGTTGTCTTGGGCAGCGGTGAATGCTTACCAGCTGACTTTTTTTTCTGAGAGGCGGCTAAGTATAGCAGTGGTAAGTAAAGTATGGTTTGTATGTAGGTAGTCCGGAGACGACGATGCCACATCTAAGTTCATTTTGAATTAGGAACATCGCAAAGAAACAGCTCGGCATACGCAAAAGTACTTAACCCTAATTTTCCGTGTTTTCTCATGGTCTTGTTACGTAACAATCTCATGAATCAGTTCAATATTTTCACCTTTAAGTATGCAGCGGAAACGGATATTAAGATAATATTAACGTTATCTGCTGAGGTAGTGTTTACACGGAAATATACTGAGTAAATAACAATGTCTTTTTATTAGTCAAGATGTGAGTTAGCGCATTTGCAGAAAAAACAATTCAGTCCCATGAATCACTTACGGGTAGGTAGGCACCTCAATATCGTCACTGATAAACGGAAGAAACCTGACTTCGTAGTAGCTAGGGAGCTGGCGAGCAAAATTTCTATATGATCAGCACACAAGGCAGACGTTATTAATAGTAATATTTATGCCCTAAGGAACATCAAGGACCCGGTCTGCCACCATGGTGGCGCTGCATTGTAAATTTACAGCGTTTCAAAAATGTAAAAAAAAAAAGTGTGCTATATTATGTGCACACGTCTGCCTCTAGGCCTGATGATTACAGTCATCCTAGAAACACAAAAAATCGAAAAGGCAGACATCCAGGGCTCTGACTTTTGTAGTATTAAATTTTTTAATTTATTTTTATGATTTAAAAAATTGTATATGATTTGCACACTTGGCAGACTTGAATTGTTCGATCAAAAACAATGAGAAGAACCACGGAAAAATAGTCTGCCATCATGGTGGCGCTGCGTTGTAAATTTACAGCGTTTCAAAAATGTAAAAAAAAAAGGTGTGCTATATTATGCGCACACGTCTGCCTCTTGGACTGATGTTTGAATTCCTTATGAAAACAAAGAAAATCGATGAGGCAGACGTTTAGGCCTCTGATATTCCAAAGGCAGACCGTTTGATTTTTTTACTGAATTGAATTGATTTTTTCTGGTTGGCATTGAGAAAAAATATGATTGCATAGATTTCAACTCCAGAAGTATAGTCGTTACCGTGCTTTTAGAGAATAATAATTAAACAAAATTGTATAAATAAAACTAAAAAATAACAATAATCCCATGCAATAGGTACACACGGCAATATTATCAGGTAAGCACCTACACACGCTTACGCCGTATCTATCCTGCTTACCGAATAGTTTTGCTGTATGCCTGCTGTCCCTTAATTTCGTGAATTTCAAACAGTTATACAGGTGAAAATCAGTGAGCAAAGTGTCTGCCACATTTTTTTTCGAATCCACGGAGTCATAGTGAATCGAATGGGCGCAATGAGAACCGCGTGCAAATGACTTAGTAGAGCTTTTTTTTTTTACACTTTTAAGACTCCGTCCCATGATAATGCAGAGTCCTGAATGTCTGCCTCTTCGATTTTCTTCGTTTTCAAGATGATTGTGACCAATGAACTCCAGAGGCAGACATGTGCAAATGACTTAATACCCCCATTTTTTTAAGCAACTTCAATCCGCTGTAACGCGAAAACGCAGCGACATAGGACCTTAATTGATTGAACCAAATCGATTCGTAATGATTTAAACTGCACTCCACCTCGACGTGAAACGTGTGCAAATCATATACCAAAATGCTCGCCAGCTCCCTAACTATAGTAGGTAGTTGTAGTAAAACCCAATTAACCTTATTAATTGAATATATTTACAACTAACTAGGTAAGGTTAACATGGTATGGTATTATATTAATGTAAGGTATTAACCGCAAAATTGAAATGGAGCAATCATTAGGTATTGTTTTATTACAGGCTAAGACAAGACAATGTACAGTGGCGTAACTATAGGGTGGCAGGGATGTCAAAATGCCAGGGGCCCTAGGTCTATACGGGGCCCCGAACTGGCTTGGTTTAGAGCACAGAAGGGACGCTGATGCATTTCTTTATATTGAGGAAGGAGCCCCATCTGACGAATTCGCCGCGGGCCCCAGACAATGTAAATACGAAAAGTTAATTCCAGTGACGTACCCGATGGAAAATCATCTCCTTACTACACAAAGAACTTATGGTGGTAGTGACTATCTTATCCCGAGAACCCAGTGACGGTCTTAATTGAAATTAGTAGCAAGTTAGTAACTAAGTAATGGTCAATGGATCTTTTTGTTTGACACTTGACTTAAATTTTTAGATTTATTTCAAATTTCTAGGTCAACTGGAAGTGCCCTATAGGTTTGATATGACAGCTATTTGTACAGTCAGCGTAATATAGTTTGGAGCATTCAAAACAGCCAAATAGTTGGGCACACCATAGAAATAGCAAGGCGTGTCGAACTTTTTGGTTACCTTGGATGTTTCATACTATATGACGCTGACTGTACGAAAACATCTTTCCTATTGACTATCTTTTGGCTGAATCGACTTAAGTTTCATTTTTTTCACTGCTTCAAGGAGTAGCATACATACGTACTTACATAAGCCACGTCTTTATCCCTTACGGGGTAGACAGAGCCTAAGGTAACTGTCATGTATTTACTGTCTATGGTTTGGCGCCATAGTTCTCAGAATAAAAGATGTCGGCCCCCGCCTTGTACGTGAATCGTGTTTTATTTAATAGTCCTAGTTAAAACATGAAAGTGGCTACGAGGAAGGGATAATTTCATTCAGTAGTCGTAAAGTCTTAAAATTAAAGAAGTGAACGTCAAATTATTGAGTCAAACTCCAACAGGAAAATATTGTCGGTGTCGGTCTTGTCTCGGTTGGTTGTTAGTCATGGCGTCCTCATATATTGGTAATATAGCTCCCTTTGACGAAGAGACACAATCATTCAACTCGTGGTACGAGCTATTCGAGGAATATTGTGAATTGAATGGGGTGCTGGAGGAAATGGTTGAGGGCTCAAAGAGAAAGGCTTTGTTTTTGACACTAATTGGGAGTAAGCACTACGATGTGCTGCACACGTCGTGTCTTCCGTCTAAACCAAAAGAAAAGACCTTATCGGAGCTGGGCTCCATATTGGTGGACAGATACAGCCCTCCGGCGCTGAAATCAACATACGCATACATGTTTAACAAATGTGTGCAAGGTGACCGCACAGTGGGACAATTTATACTGTCCTTACAAGAATTAGCGTCAAAATGTGATTTTGGCCAGTACGCTGATCAAGCGTGTGTAAATCAGTTGATTGTAGGAATTAAAAGTCAAGCAACAAGGACAAAGTTGCTCGGAACCCCCGATCTAAATTTTGCTCAAGCCAAGGCAAAGGCTTTGCAGGATGAAGTGGTGACCAAGCAGGCAAATGAGATGTGCCAGGAAGAAGCGATGACTGTCCAACGGGTCCAAAGTAGTGAAATACCTAAAAATCAAGCACAAAGAGTCCGGCCAAACCATAGACAGTAAATACATGACAGTAACAAGACCCAAATGCCACGTTTAGCATGATTGGGCGCGTATAGGCGGAAAAGGGAATCAAAATAGTGGTGGATTGCTAGTTGCATCGCCTATAAGGGAGCGTTCAAGTATTACGTAAGCGCTTGAGGGGGGCGGGGGTTTTTGCTTTGCTTATTTTTGATGACATGGTGGGGGGGGGGGGGGGGGGTGTCGATATGTTGATTACGTCAGCAGTTTCCATTCAAACTGCTGCTCACGAATCAATAAAAAACAGAATCTATTAAAAGAAAAATGCATAACCAATGATTACGTAAGCATGGGAGGGGGGGGGGGGTAAGAGGTTTGCTTACTTTTGCTGAGAAGGGGTAGGGGGGGGGGGATAAATAATTGTAAAAAAAATTGCTTACGTAATACTTGAATGGCCTCTAACATGATTCCAAAGATTTTCGCCCGTTCTCTCCATGGGCTTTTATCACCAAATATTAAGGGGTAGCACTTTAATATTTAATAAATTTCAGCTTGATACCTCCACGCTTTCCTAAAGAAAAATCTTGATAGACGGACGGACAAAAGTGACCCTGAGGGTTCCTTTTTGAGGTATGGAACCCTAAAAACAACTGGAGCAACAAGGGAACAACCGCTCGGCTCAAATGTCACGTCACTATTCTCCCTCTGTTATTGTCACAACGAAAGGACAAGCCTGAACAACTTCGAGATCAGACTAGACAGACTCCACACTCTGTTTCGGTGCTATCATTTCGTATTAAGAAACGGATAATTTTGCTGTAAGCATTATCTCTATAACATTTTACTGAGAATATGGACACAAACATTATAATTTCAATTCAGTTTATGTAACGACGGGAAACGTTTTGAATGAAAATCGAATTTACATAAATCATTTATTTTGTTTGACATTTAAGTTTAATTCACAGATCAATATGGAATTATCTTCGCATTCAAATAAAACGCAATACAGCCGGTTTCAGACCAGATATAAAATGGTACTCATTGTGGTAAAGGGCGCAGAAACCGATTTTTCTGTCAGAATTTTCCACTCACTTCAACAAGGATATAACTCGACGTTTCCGATTCGAAGCGAATGGGTACTTCTGGTACTTACAACTTTCGTAAAGGCAGCGCTTATGCACGAGTTAAGGTCCGGCCACACCAGTGCGTAAGAGACGTCGACGGTGCGTTTGCGCAACGAAATTTATGAAGAAACGAAGAGAACGTGACGCATGCGACACGTCACTGTGTATACGCAGCGGTGTGGTCGCTCCTTTATCATTTTAATACTACTGACGTTATACAAAACGAAAGGTACTATAGTCTTTCCAACCATTTATTTTCTCGATGACAGATGTAGTTTGATAGTTATAGTGTTGTGACCTAATAAGTGATCAGTAGATACGATATCGATCCAATTTTATTATATATACGAGTAGTTGAGAAGTATTCAGCTATGGAGCCAATAAAACAACCGACTTGAATGCTGATTTATTACTAAGCGTGCTGCGAAATGGCCGAATGACAGTATGTTTGTAATGAATAAAGTAAAAACTACTGGAAAAACAAAAAATATTTCACCATTAAAATGCTACGACATTATTCCTGAGTAACATAGGCTATTTTTTATCCCGGTAAAAAATTACGTGTACAAAGTCGCAGGAACACATCTAGTTCAATATATACAATACCGATACAATATCGATATTTCAATCATAACATCACTATTTGCATTCCCATAGAATGTAACTTTATTAAAACGTTTATTGTTTATCGTACTTTAAAAAGATATTACTGCATATCTGGACTCAATTTGTCTTAGATGCATATTATATGGGATCAAGGAACAAAATTAGGCAGTCGTCATATTTTTTATACCTGGCATTTAAAAGTTAATTTTTGCGTAAAAAGCGCAGTTACATTCTACGGGAGCTGTCATCGAGAAAATAAATGATTGGACAGACTAGACTATAACAGTGCAGCAGTGTATCTTGCAAAGCTGAGCTGCAAAATCCACAAATTACCTTTTAGGGTCTATAGGTAATGTTAATTAAGTCCAAAAGAAATAAACTATTATACTAATATTGTAATAAACGATATTAAGTAATTTTCCGTCAAATAATTTTCTATAGGCCGTTGTCAGCTGCATATTTGTGAACCTAGACAGCTCTGCCACACAGCAAAGATTATTTTCAAAGCGTTTCAACCGCCTCTCTGCTATGTCGCTCTTGTTAGTTGTTAGAAGTGGGCAAGAAGTTCGAAACGTTTTACAAGTGTAGGAGAATAAATTGACCTAGGCACTGCCAAAATATCGATAGCTGTATGAATAGGTAAATCAAATGTTCAACTTTGTTCAACGCCTACGCTTACTTCCATACGCTATATTATATTGATATTTGACAGCGATATCCTTAAAAATAAAATGGTTTTTATTGGTATTTCTTTAATTACACATCAGAATGAAATATAAAAATATAATGACTCATCTTAACCAAATAAGAAAAAAATTAAGGCAGGTATGTTACACTGCCCGACAATAAGAACATTGTCAATGTCATGCATTGGTTTGCTTTTGATTTTTTATTTTAATCTACCGTTTAAATCAGTTGTACAATTTGTGGAACCATCGTTTAGTAAAGTCGCTAGTTGGTGAATTCTCAGAGCACGGCAGTTGGCGGTGAGGCCCTGCAAGTCTGGCCACGCCTTTATTTTATTTTTGGGTACAATTGTATGCATAAATAAGGACTCCAACAGGATAAACTTCATATAAGTTATATACAACAGAGAGGATTTGTATTTACCTACTTATAGTTTCACCATTACTCTGTATTCTCAATTATAACTAATCACAAGGCCAGTTTTGTTTGCAAAACAATGCTCTTAGTTAGCTTTTTATCTAAGTAATATTCAGAATATCTATATCACACAATAGTCAATGCCACAATCACTCGTGTTCAACTAATAAATTAAATCGTCTAACACATTACACACTTACACTGATATGACAATAATACTTATTACAACAACTAAACTGTATTATCGAATTGTCTTTGAAAGGCTAGCTTAAAATTAACTCTAAAAATGTGTCAGTTATCTACATAAGCAATTAAAAAAATAGAAAATATCTACGAATGTAATGAGTTTGATTTATCTATGACTGTCATTGGAATAGTTTATAAAAAAAATGATTACTACAAGACAGTACGTTGTATTCAACAATCACAATGAAATTATCTTTTAAAAGTGTAAATAATGCATACATGAATAATAATTACCAAATTTAGTCCTTCTTACATTCTCACGTCGCACAATTCTTAATAATTCATAGTCACATTACATGATTTGTTTAGAAATCTGAATAAACCTATTTTTGTTAAAATATTTTGTCCATTTCTTTTGATACCACATTGCATAATAGCCAATTTTGGGCAAAAAGTATTTTGCATCTAAATAAGTTTGATTCATTCACATATGAACATTTTTGTTTAATTTTTTGCTTGCTCCTAATAAGTATGAAAATATGTATGATCGCATGTCAACAGTTAAAACATTCACATGTTTTAAGAATTAAAGGAAAGTAAAATGTAACACAGAGGCGGAATCCGACATTTGGACAAGCAATAGTTTCCAATAAACCAATAAAACAACACCTGCTATCGCCCAAATAACACTAAGTAAAGTTGAACATTAATTACAACTGACCCGCATGAGTTTCAAAATGTCAAATTATAATTGAAATCCTAATAATATTGTAAACATTTGTCAGACAGTATAGAAACAGAAAGTATTATCAGAACAAAATGAGACAAGTTAATTATTTGTTTATCCTTGTATATTTTAGATAAAACTGCAAATTGTGTTGCATTGAAAAATTCAAATATAATATCGTTTCATTGAAACCTACTTAAGCTTAAGTTTAAAAAATCTACAAATAAAATCATTTGTAGAGTAAAAAAATAAGAGGAAAATAGTTTCCACGTCCGATTGATTTGATAACAGAATTTGTCTAATTGGTGCTGGGGCTGTCTGTGCCGCTTCCGCTATTCTCAGTGTTTAGAATCACTTTTGAATTCTTGTTGTTCTTCTTCGCCGACTTGCTCAGAGTCGCGACTTCTTTCAATAGATTTTGAATCTTTGTATTCATTAGATTGAATTTGGTCTCATTGAGACGGTCCTTATTCTTCATCTCGTTTCGTATATCAGTTGTATTGTTGAGATGCTGCGCTTTTAGCTCAGTTATCTGAAATCAAATATTACATTAGGGATTAACGTTTAAGTTCAACAACAATTGATACGACCAAAATGATCAAAAGCTTACCAGTTTGTCTTTTGTCAGGAGTTCATTATCCTTTTGCTGGACTTTTTTCTGCAGACTGGCGATGGTTTCTTTGAGCTGTGTCATGGCTACCACATGGTCGGAACTGTTCGGGTCAACTTCACCTAGAAATTTACAAATTATACGAGTTTATTTACTATCAAAAATATAAACATACAGATTTAAAATATTTTTTACCAAAAATTCAAATCTTCAAATAAATCCAAACTACAAATGTTTAATGAAATTTTTACAAGACCAAATGCATCTTTACAATAAAAAAAAGGATGTCTAGTCGGTTTACCTCCTCTTTTTCTGAAGTAGTATAAAAACAAATTTATTTATATAAAAATGAATTGCTGTTTGTTTGACTCGCTAAAACTCGCGAATAGCTGTTGCGATTTTAATAATTTTGATTTTGAAACATTTGTGCAAGCCGAAGGAAGATTTAAGCGGTGAGAAAACGTTAAAAAAATGGAACGGGGGCGAATCCGCGGTAAACTGCTAGTTAATTATAAAAGTCCACTTTTCTGTTAATTAATTGAATAATCGCAAATAAAAATAAAACAATAAAAGCGTTATAGTTACCTTTCTTACCTTGCATGGGATTCATCTTTGATTTTTTCTCTAACGGTTGAGAATCATTCAAAGAGGAATCTGATGCATTCATTGACTTCATCATATCAGATTTACGTTTTTCTTTGTGACTGCTTTTTAATCTGGAAAGTATTAAAATATTTCGCCACATTTATTTTACTTAGTACAACCATTCAAAATAGGTATAGGTGTTTGCAGTTAGAAAATGGTTGACCCTATCAGTTTATGAAACTATTACTCACTTGTGTGATCTGTGTTTGTGTTTGTCCACTGAAGAGATGTGCTGATTGGTCCGAGCCAGTGCGCGCTTGAGAGATTGAGTGCAAAGCCAGCACAACAACTTCCCATCCACCTGGGACCATTAAAACAATAAAATAAAAGCATAAGACTAGTGCTCAAACAACATATTTCAGCACATACATTTTTTAATCACTGACATTTTTTAGAGTAAAAATTTTATTGTGTTTATCCTTGTTAAGAACAGTGTGCTAAAATTTTAAAAAAAGTTCTGTAGCTTTTGCATAAAAAATTAACATCATCCATGTTTTATTTCCAATTAAAGCAAAATGATTGACATCGCACATCTACCATGTTATCTGAGAGGGTTTGTTTATTTATTAAATTACCGCTTTTCGATATAAAAAATCACATTAACCTTTTTGTTATCATCATGCCGGTCGAATGCGCAGCGTTGCTTGCACTGCTCACAGGTCACAGCTGGACCAAACTTGCGTTCAGAGTTAGCGCAGCGCTGACATTTGTTACCTGAAAATATAATTGCTTCATTAAGACAATTAATTTAGCAGAACAGCTTGTAGCTGACGCATGCATGTCACTGGTTACTTCTTGCAATGTAACAGTTGTTTTTAGGTAATAAAAATACTACAACCAATTCAACTGTTTCACTCACATTATCAACCAATTATGTCAAGTATTTTGCATATGGATGGACTAAAAAATTACTGGATTAAATTAACTGGCAGCTTTTCTGTGTGCACAGCACTTATTTCATTTAAATCTAGTGTAATTACAGACAACACTCACAAGACAGTTGCATGTTTAATTTAATTGTATATGTTTACATTTCACCATGTTTTTGGATGAATTTTTTTTTTCATTAACATATGCTAGGGATATAAACCTGGACGTAAGTAAATGTGTGGCCCTCCGCATGACACTTTACAATACCAAATGTTCACATGCTTAGTGAGCGGGAGTCGACTAGTCAACTTACATGTTCTGTGTAGTGAGGGTTGTTTACGAGTGTAATTCAAAAGATTTTCTTAAGGCACATAAATAATTTACTAGTATCATTTTAATCCAAACTAGCTGTTGCCCGCGGCCCCACCCCCTTCTGGACTTGCTGAAATGTTCCAAAACCCAAATGATTCAAATTACGGGCACAAGAGGCATTTCATCTTAGTCCTCTAGGTTGGCAACGCATCTGCAATCCCTCCGGGGTTGCGGGTGTCTATGGGCAGTGGTGATCACTTACCATCAGGTGACCCACTTGCTCGTTTGCCTTCCTATTCATATATAAAAAAAAAAAAAAAAATTTGGTACAGCCATTCTCGAGTTTTAGCGAGACAAGTGAACAGCAATTAATTTTTATTTATTCCAAATATCTTACCAATGAATGCAGCAATGATGTTACAGTATTCACATGCTGATGGCTTTCCATAGGCTTTTACATTGGCTTCACACTTCTTGCATATTGAAGATGTGTTTGATTTACTGCAACACCACATTACAATTTGTAATTAAGTTTTAAAGCTTACAGTTTATTACAAATAGGTATAACATTTAACAAAAATAAAATATATATGTTTTTGTGTGGTGTAAGGGACAATTAAGTTTGTGGGATTTATACGTGTTTTATTGGCAGTAGTGGAGGGAGGATTGCATGAAAAACATATATATTTCACACAGGCTTGGTTATCTTGCATGTGAGTAGCGGAGTAGCAAGGTCAATTTTTGTTCATTGAAATGGACCTCCGCAAAGTAACACCTGATTCAATAAAATACAAAGCACATAACAAGAAAACTTCTTTTTATTGCAACAAGTAGAAATTGAAAAAGTGATGTCACTTTTGACCCAATGATCTATGATGAAATGAACATTAATTCTGTGCCTCCTGTGACAAGTATTACAAGTGTAAAATCGACATTTTACAGGAGAGTGAACATAAGATTAAAAAAATCTGGTTTGTGAGTCAAGGGGGCTACCATTAACCGAAGCACTTTTTTTATAGATAAAAATATATTCTACATACATGAATTTAGTGTTTTTCGGTAAATATTGTAAGTTTAAACAAGAACTCATAAAACCCTATAACTCAGTGTTATATGTGTTTCCAGTTCAATGTTGCTTGAACTAAAGTAAAACATAAAATACTACTAAATAGATTTTTTGACAAAAAAAATATCAAATTGGTCTCGCATTGGTAGGTACAATGTTGAGTTGTACCCTGGTCTGGTTTTATATAAAAGTTGGTCAAAAGTGATATAACTGTCAATATTTCCGAAAAAAATACCTAAAAATAAAATGTGAAATCCACAAAACACGAAAATAGCCTTTAGAGCAATTACATAAAGGGTGTTACAGTTTGATATATGTATATCAATGTGTTTGATTTTTTTGCCGAAATGCTGCTAGTTGTCACTTAAAAAAAATATCTGAAACTATAGCACCTAGAAGTAAGTGAGATAGACCAAAAAATTGGTCTATTTTTTCTGATTATTTCTAAATATTATATATATATATATACACACACACACACACACACACACACACACACACACACAAATCACGTCTTTATCCCTTACGGAGTAGACAGAGCCTAAAGTAACAGTTACCTACAGGCCACATTTAGCAAGATTGTGGGCATATAGGTGGAAAATGGAATCAAGATAGTGATGGGTTGCTAGCCTATAACATGATTTCTATGATTTTCGCCCATTCCCTCGATTCTAAATAAAAGCACACAAAAGGGTACAAGTCCGAGTTATATCACTGTTCACAGGGGGCACAGAATTATAATGAATGAAAGTAAAATTTATTTCCCCATTAGTAATCGTATATTTTGGCAACTTGCTCTGGCACTGACCTTGTTTGTTGAAACTCCGACCGGCAATACGTACACTTGACTACAGGAAAAGATCCGCGACATTCCTGGAATACAGTGAAATGCGTAATATATTATGCGTACGTCATCAACCTATTAAACTACGACATCTGATATTTACAGTATTTCATTCATTTTACCACTAATATCTACACTAATGAAGTTAACACCATTACCTACCTTGCAAAGTTGTTCACCAGGAGACAGCTCCTCGAAAGGGTGTCTCGAGAAGCAACGGGAACAAGCGAACAAGGGAGTAGAAGCAGCGGAACTCATGGTCGATAACTTCGATAAACAAATTCACAAGAAAAATAGAAAAATCACAACAATACAGAAACTGATGAATGACACAATACAATTAATTCAAAAATTGATTATGACGACGTAGGGTTTGAAGTTATCAATCGGCGCCATATTGTTTTTCGTATTCGAATGGCGTCAGCACGTCAGCTGTCGGTTTTTTTTTAATTTATTTCATGACCATGGATGCAAGCTGTCTGTTTGCGACATTGGAGTTGCCATTAGTGAAATTGATAACTACCATGGACGTGCTACACATTGTAATTTTTTTTGCAAGATTTTTTCTTAGTGAGAATTTCAACATCAACATTATCAAATACGCTTATAATCGGGCAGGCATACTCCGAATTTAGTTTTTTGATATTTCGCTCGCACGAATGTCAACATGAGACGCGGTATAATACGAACTTGCGAGTCAATTCGGTTTTTTCACGTAATGAGGTTTTCCCAAGCCCCCCCCCCCCCCCCCCCCTTTCGAGAATATCGCATTGCCAGTGGCATGACCCTATGATATACGGTAAATATATTTTTCCGATATGTTTTCCCGCATAGAAAATGAAAATGAAAATTTATTTTTGCAAATTGGCCGCCAAGGGCTCTTTTGCATGACTTTTTGAATCTACCAGCGCATTCGGAAAGACCATCATTGCCAAGAAGAATGCGCCGCAAGAAACATAGATGCTGTGTGAACGATTTTCAAAGTTGCCATCCAAATTTATTGTGTACAATATTCGATAAAATCTCGTGTAGAATTCTACCGTATACGGGATAAAATGCGCCGTATGAACCTAGCCTTCCTTCATAGGCTCACACACATGTACACCCAAATTTCTAAAGTTATAATTGCTTGCGTGTTGGAAATATATGCAAAAATTTTACTTCATTTATTTTTAAATAAAAATTTACTAGTTGTTTGATCCACTACTCTGAAAAATTACATGAAAGTTGGGAAACACAAATTAAGATAAATTAATAATGAATACCTGATCGTACGTGTGCATGTTTTGTATGTATAGTTATTATAGTTAAGTTGGTTTAGTTAGTTGTTGTTCACTCTGTGGTGTTAGTTTAGTTATGATGTTGTTGTGCGTGGTTTGACATGACATTTTTATCTCAGATTTTGAGATTTTACCATTTAATTGGGCTATTAAGTGTGTATTATGCAATAAAATTTGCTAAGAAAACCTAGAATCCTGATACAATGGCTATCCCACCGTTTCCCGCGCAGGACTTGGCCAAACTCGTACTGGGTAAGATTTTTCTTTGGCGGGAATCCATCACACCAGGCAGGGGATGTAATGTAACGGCCACTGGGAAGCATTCTTTACCCTTTGTTCTGTAATGTTTCAGGATACCTCGTTGAGGAACAATTAATGACTGCGTACGATGAGTTTCTTCACACAAGTCCATTCTTGGATGCTCAAAAGAATGAATATGACAGAATATTTATGCACTCCCTTAGAAAAATTCTTGCAGAGTATAGGGCAGTAAGAATACATGGTTTGTATATTTTTTACATCATAGTACTTAAGATACTGTACTATTGCCCGTAGCAGTACCAAATAACTTGATTAGGTACAAAATTAAATAACAGCAGATATTTGCATCAAGTAAAAATCAATCATTTGTAAAGCTTTGAATTGTTTGTCACCTGAATTGAACCTAATAATTTATTCATAATACATACACAAATACAGTCACGCCTCTTTCCTACAGGGGTAGGCAGAGACTACTTTGTTCCACATGCTACGGTTCTGACAATAATAGTAATAACCATCACCTTAAAAGGCTCTCGCGAGGTGGTTAGGTCAAGGGCCAGATACAGTAGGCGGTACTCCTGGACTGGACAAGGCTCGGATAGTCAGGAGGTTCCTCTCTTTGACACCCTAGGTTAGGTTTTTATAATATTTTTATATTTTGTATTAATATTGTTTAATTACTTTTTATATGAATATTGTAAAAACCTAAATTAAGGTAAAAATAAATTTACAGAAAATAATAATAATACAATAATAAGAAATATGTCAGGATCGTAGCAAGTGGAATAAAGTAGTCTCTGCCTACCCTGCCCTGCCCTGCCTGTGGGAAAGAGGCGTGACGGTACGTATGTATGTATGTAATAATAATACCCAATATGTTGAAATTTATTTGCTAAACTGCAAGCGAAAACATGAAAATTATTGATAGTTGTGTGCTTTATTTTTTATGTTTAGATGTAAGTACACCTAGCTGTAGCTTGAAAAATCAATCAATTTAAGTATGTAAGAGAAATGTAAAGTAGAAGTAAATTTGTGTAACTCAAACTAATAAATTATAACCTTGGATTACTTATTATTTGTGTAAGTAAACCTAAGTTTTTCCTTTGTTGCAGTGGAATCTTGCAAACCTATTGCGCTAAGAAAAAAATTATTACAATGCAATAACTTGCTGGAAATAGTTACATTTTTGGTGCGTCACATTGATGTTAACAAACTCCAGAAAGATGCTAGCAGTGAGAAAATCAGGTAACTATGTTTTATATATTTCACTGTTATCATTGTTAACTTTTTAGGGCTCCATACCTAAAGGGTAAAAACGCAACCCTATTACTAAGACTTCGCTGCCTGTCTGTCTGTCCGTCTGTCTGTCACCAGGCTGTATCTCATGAGCCGTGATAGCGAGACAGTTAAAATTTTCACAGTAGATGTATTTCTGTTGCCGCTATAACAACTATAAACTAAATACTAATTTTAAATGAGTGAAAAGCATGGCTTACCTACATTTTATGTCGAGTTGACTCGCTGAGTTGAGGAAAAAAATATTAAGCGAGCTTATGCTATAGTATAACCGAGCTTTCTAAAACATATAATAAATTTCGCACAGGCTTGGCTATTTTGCACGTGAGTAGCGGAGTAGCATGGTAAATATTTATTGTTCAATAAAACAAAAAACAATTCAAATAACAATCAACTAAAAATAATATAAAAAAACAAAATAAAGTCAAATAAAAAGTCAATTAGAAATTATAAACAAGTCATCACAAACCCAGCTAAAGCCAGCGTTTCAGCCGGTTCTTAAAAGAATTTAAGGATGGTGCATGTTTGACTGGAACAGGCAATTTGCTGTACACCGTTGGTCCCATCATGTGTATCAGCTTTTTGACTTGGCGAGTCTATGTTTTATGGCGACGAGTCGGTCAGCGTCTCTCATATCGCGCCCGCAATTATTATAAGTAATAATAATAATATAGCCTTTTTATTCCAAATTCACTGCAATTTCAATAAGTAGGTATGTTGTTGTTGTTATTATTAAATTGTCGCGTGCCTCATGGCATAGGCCTCCTCCGTGTATTGGAGGGTTTGGGCTATAGTTCCCACGCGCCCCCAGTGCGGATTGGGAACTTAACACACACCATTGAATTTCTTCGCATATGTGTGCAAGGTTTCCTCACGATGTTTTCCTTCACCGAAAAGCTCATGGCAAATTTCAAATGTAATTTTCGCACATAAATTCCGAAAAACTCAGAGGTGCGCGCCCGGGATTTGAACCCACCACGCTTTGCTTGAGAGGCCACAGGTCAAACCACTAGGCTACCACGGCTTTTTTGTTTTATAAATATTGTAACTGAATTGTTTATGTAAATTTAATTGTGCACAAAGGAATCATAATCCAACTATTCTCTGCAGCAACAACTGAATACTTTACAGTAGGTATATAGACAGGTAGTAACGCTTGATTAAAACCCTTGTATATACGTCATATCAAACAAATTTTTCGAGCTATGCAAAATCATCTTTGACTTTATCTATTTTGGTTGTTTCCTGAAATTTTTATTTACCTTTAAAAAATTAAATGCTGTGTTTGAATTTTTCAGTTTTGATTCACAAGATGTGTCCACATCAAAAACTGGATGTAATGCCTGTAATTCTCTAAGATTAGGCAGCTGTGTGTGTAACAATAAGAGAAATGTGTCTTCAAGTAAATCTTTTAATAACACAGACTCTATTGATACAATGGAATCTCTTGCTCAAGCTACATCTCTGTCAGATTTACCAGGTATGTCCCCATCCAAAATGCTTAATTTATTTGTCTTTGAAAACCCCAACTGTCATCTTGAAATTTACACACTATTATAGTATTTGGTTTTCCTGACATGGACTTGGGGTTCTAGTTTGCCATGCATATTATGGGCCACAGTGAACATTTTAATAAATTTTTAGAAAGAAAAGATTGTATTCCATGCAAGCAATATTTTTTAACACATTCCAAAACTTGAAATTAGAGTATGTTACAGGGAACAAGGAATCTTCTGATAATAAACACATAAGAGTACTTGAGCCTCAATTAAGCCATTCTACACCAATAGGTGGACCAAACCATGAGGTTCTTATGGCTTGCTCAAATACAGGTAAAGGAAACCATGAACAAAGCAGTATTATTGGTAATCACCATATCAAGTCACACACATATAGTACATCTTTGTCTGCTGCACAAAAATCAAATGTAAGTAACAGTAATGGATGTTAAAATAATTTATTTTTGTGGATTATATACAATATGCTATTAATTTAACATTTTCTTTTACATTCAGGCTCTAGGAAATGCACAGTTACTAGAGTGCTCACAAAATATTGCAGAGTTCAACACAGTACTAAAACAAGTGTATAATAACAGTATTGTCACTGGAAGTATGAAAGATAATAGCAATACAGTTTGTCCAGAAAGAAGTAGTACAAATAGAATGTCCGTTGCTGATACATTTCAAGATTTCTCCACGGGGGTTGGAGGTAAGTTTTGATTAGTTAATAATTAATAGGCCAGCCAGTCATATCCTACAAAAACATAATCTTGAAAACGTAAATTGTAATGAGCTGAATTTTTGGTATGATCAGATCATAAAAGCCCACTCACAAGCTCCATACTTGTACTAACTACAATTTGAGTCATGTATTTTTTTACAAAAATATTGTTATTTTATTTTTGCATATTAAGCATTATATTTTCAGCCGCTCGTGCTAAGAGAGAAATTAGCATTCACATTACATTACTTTTCATAGTTTTCATTTAAGTGTAAAATGTGCTTACAGTTTTCACCTATTGCAGGTAACACAACTTCCTGCTTGCAAAATATAGTTTTACATTCCCCCACGGGGTCCTAATGACACGCCGAAATTCAGTTTGACGTCACACTTAACATTTTTTCATGTAAAATATTCTGACTGGCTTGTTCATATTTGTATTTTGATTTAGCTGATTAAAAAAATAATTTTGCTGTTATTATTATTACAGGGGCAACAAAACCTAATATAAATGTACCAGATTCTAGTACTTCTGAGAACATGCATGTGCAGTAAGTTTACTTTCAATTACTCGTCTTGTAAATCATCAATTAAAAAAAAACTTTATATGAGTAACGAAATAAAATTTAGGTAAATTATGTCGTCACTCCTACGTGTGAATTATTATGTAATTTTTTTATTAATGAGGACCTTCATCACAAAATAACATTCAAAAAAATATTTTTACTTTTTCTTTTCTTAGGGTACCACATCAAGAAAACGATAGGACACAATTTAATACGAGAAATGTACAGACAGGACAAACAAAGAAATGTATGTTTAGAGTCGGGAATGTGAAACATGATGTTACTGAAATAAGTAGTGAAATAATTGATGTTGAAACTGTAGATCAACCACCAACCTCTAAGCCAGAAGAGCAGAAAGTTACTATAATTTCAGATGTTAAAGTTGGAACTGACGATAAATTAATTAGTCTTGCTCCAACACAAAAAAATGCTACATCAACCCCATTGTTACAAACACAAACTATCTTCATAAATGGAACTCCTGTGTATAATCCTAAGCCGCGTGAACAAAATTATACGTTTACCAGAGATGAGATTATGGCAATGCCAACTATCATTTTAGTACCAGCACCAGGTAATTTTTTTAGGTGTTATTAAACACCTGTTTTCATAATTTTGTTATTCGAATTTTGTAAATACTTAGTAATATTTTCAAAATGGTTTTTTTTCAGGTCCTTTGAAATCAGTTTCCTCTGTCGGTACTAAGCCACAAGCCATAAATGCACAAAGCTCCAGTGCAACAACTTCAACCGGTACACTAGCGCCATCGTTTCCACCACTTTCTGTCGATGTTTCGAATAGTTTATTGAATGCGAATAGCTGTTTACCGAATGTTCACAATGTGCCCGTTCTTGGCAATGAAACTGCTGTGAACAAGCTAGGGTTAGTGAAAACTGTGGAAGCCATTAAAAATGCATCAGTGCCCAAAGATAGTATCGTTCCGACTCCGAATGCAACAAATACGCCGCAAATGCTTCCTCCTAAAAGAAGATCCTCGTCTACACCACGGCGAACGTCTCACGTTAGGGTTTTGGATTTCACTACTCCCAGAAGAATTATTAATGAAACAATTGCCGAAGACCCAAATCAGGATCGCGCAGATGACGATTCCAATGAAGTGTTCATAAGCAAAAGCCCTAATGTGTCATTTCCACAGGGATCAATTGCAGAAAATACTAAAAATTCAGAAACGATATTTGAGAACACAGTAACATGTAACAGCATTGCACATATAACAGAAGAAAAAAATATAGATCAAAAGAAACAAGTAATACGTAAAGAAAAAGATTGGGATGCTGATCTTCGTGCTCTGGCTATAGCGAGTGCGTCAGTCGACAAACTTATTCCCGCACCAAAACCGAAAGTAAAGTCAAAAAATATTAAAAAAGCTGTGGAACAAAAAGACCCGGAAAAAAAGGCAAACGATACAACAATTGCAGGCAAAGCGAAGAAAAAAAGTAATGTTAAAAGTAATATAAACACGAATGCCAAAACTTCTAAGAAAAAGGGAAAACAGTCCGTTGAGAAAAATATTGTAACTGGTATTCCGTGCCCTGAATTAACGGTTTCAGTTAGCAATAATAATAAAGAAAATCCATTAACAAGTACTACGGAACTCGAAAAAGATAAAAATAAATCTAATGATGAGGATCGTATGGATACACCTGAAGTGGAAAGGTTATCTTTGCACCATGAGATCGGTGTTAAGTTAAATATTTCTGATCTCCTAGAAACTCCTTACAAACAAGCTCTCTATGATATTCAGATCGAAACTCCTAGGTTTTTGGGACAAGATTTACCAGATGATCCGATGTCAGATATAAAAATAATGGATATACCTACTCCAAGGTTTTTAAGTAATTCAAACATGCCTTATACTCCAAAACCTGCACAAATCACACCATCATCTTATTCATCCAGACCAACAGACTATTCAAGTGGCGGCTCTTATTATAAACCTGATGATCAGGATTATATGCCTATTATGGATGATATAGGGTGTCCTGTTTCCTCAACTCTTTTGAAAGACAATACAAAATCAAGTTCAGTTGAAATCGGCCAGTTAAACGAAAGTAAACCTAGTGAAAAAACTAAAAAGAATAGGTCTTCTCGACCAATTAGACAATGCACCAAAAATGTTTCATATTACAATAGTCCAGCTAGCAACAAAACGAACGAAATAGATAAAAAGGATGATGTATCCTCATGCAGTGATACCATTAGTGCTAATAGCTCATTTGACAAAGCTGTTAACACAGCTACATTAAGAAGTGAAAAAACGAAGCGACCAGCGAAAGGAGGAAATAACAAAAGCCCTAGATCGATAAGAACTCCACTTAAAAAAGCAAGCCATAAACCCTTCATGAAAATTAAACCTAGACGACCAACGCCCACTAAAGATACAGTAAGAAAAACAAATAGAAAGCTACCTGAAACAAATCAAAACTCGACAAAAAGAAAATCAATAAATAGGGCGACTAGTAAAGATAAAGATCCATCAATTTCATCTCTGCCTGTTCCCGCTCCAACGAAATCACGAAGAAAGTCATCCACCCCACGAAAACTGCACAGCACTAAAACATTAAATTCCGAAAGTTCGGGTCACGAGTCTCCCGAAGTAGAAGCCGCACAAACTACGCAGATAGAAATTCAGAATTCAAGCGTCAGTTGTATTCATGATTCTGATACAGAACAACTACGGCTTCGTTGGTCAGACGATGGCTCTCAAGACACGAGACTTTCGGCGAATGAAACTGACGAGATATCACAAATTAAAGAATACATCAGTAAAACGGTACCGGCACTGCATAGCAATAACGAAAATGATGGCAGTTTACAAAGTGATTTAATTAAGCGAGGCTTTGACGTAGAGACGGCAAAAATAATAGAGCGGGATTTGTTGCATACACCTGCAAATGAAAATGACAGTGAAAAAGTAATTTTTTTGGAACCAAGTACAGAAAAGTCCAAAATAGATAAGGTATTAGAGCGATCTGTTGAGTCGGATTCCAGTACATTACCTAGCAGTCTTGTTACTAACGAAGAAAACGATTCTGAGTATGTTGAATTAAGTGTGCACGAGTGTAACGAAGAAAGTGCCAATTATGTTGTTATTCAACACGATGACACTAAAAGTCCGCCTAGGAATGACTTACCAAAGTTAAAAGATAAGTTTTCAATGGAAGTGTTTATTGATGAGGGTGTTGTTGTTAGGTTAAGAGCTACTGCATTAAATTATTTTCCTGAACAAAATAATCAAGATTTGAAGCTGCCCACAGAAACAAATAGAGAAACTGAAATCGCTGTTAGTTCGATTTCTAACATTGATAGGTTGTACTCGCCATTTAAAGAATCCGTTAGATCTCAATGCTTAGATATTTTTAACTCTACTCTTACAAGCATTGACACACCTCTAAAAAGCGACAGCCCGAAAAGGAATCAAGACTGCACAGTAACCGAAATTGTTTTGGAAGAGGAACTAGTTCAAGTAATAGAAAAAACTGAGAAAAGAAAACGAAAAAGATCGTATTGTAGTTCTGGATCAGAAGAGTCTGTAAACGATCATAAAGTTGTAAAAAAAGTGAAACCAGAAACTCAGTATATATTAAATTCGAAAGAAATAAAAAACTTGGACATAGAAACAGTACTTAGTAGACTACATGGGCCATAAATGTATATTTGCTGTAAGTGTTGGCTAAGCGTCTGAATTGTGACTTGTTTTATTCAAGATAATTATCAAGTGCAAAATATAGCTTAATTGACGGCACAAAACTGTAGTGAAGTGACATTGCAAATACAACCAAACATTCAATATACGGTGGTGACAGCGTATCTCTAAATGTGATGTATGCTGTTATTCTTAAACTGTTTTGGGAGCAGTGTGTATTGTACTAAAACTATAATATACTTAAGTGTTGATTGAGAAAAGTCTATTTATATGTGTGAGACACATACACAATAATTGTATGATTAAATAATTTTTATAACATTGTACCTAATTATAGTTATTATAAAATTAAGATTTAAATTTGTTACATAAGACATCTTTGTAAATATTCAATTGTGCTGGACACAGCAAATGTCAAAACATTCTTTTTCAAACAACATTTTTCATTTTACACACTGACCTTTATCAATTTTATTACTGTTTGAAATTCTCACGTACCTAAGTCCGACAATCCTTTCTGGTAATTATTATAATTGTGAAAGTTGAAAGTTGGTTAGTATGTTTGTGCTCCAATCACTTCGTAAACAGCTGCATTGATTTGGATAAAATGAAAGACATGAGACGAATATAGGATATTTTTTATTCCAGAAAATTTGAAGGATTGCCGTACCTAGAGCGTTGCGTAAAGGGAGCGCTCCCACACGTTTGTTACTCCATAGGAGGATAATCTTACACATTGGTGGCTTCACGTGCGGGTTGGCTCCTCTTTATTATTAGGTACCGTAAACAGGGGTGACTGATTTACTGGTGATTTTGAATCACCCCGACTTTAAAAAGTGGTTTTATATTGACGAAATCATTAATTTTTATTTGCGTTTACTGCAGCTTCCAATCGATGTCTTCATCTATCGCTTTTGCGTCTAAATGCCAAACATTCACCGCATATGGACATTATCGATTTTATATCAATTTTTAAACGATCAAAGTAGCCACAAAAGTATCAGTCACCCCCGGTTAACTTCGAATTCTGGATGATGCGACAGAAACCGTTACGAAATGCGGATATAGAGCATTTTTGATCAATACCATCTGGGAATAAAGATGATATGGATTATTTGGAGGCAGATTGTGATTTTAACATTGACATAAAGTATTGCGGATAGCAATAAATCGGGTCTCTGAAGAATCTAGTCTAGTGATTCAGAAAAAAGTCTCAAGTTAACTGTTTACCAGGGCCTACGACTTCTTTTCAACCAATGCAAAACTCTAACAATCCAAATTAGATGTCAGAATTTCGGAATTGGCATCAAGTTCAACGAAGAGTTAGAGAATTGAAACTAGAACCAACGCTTTGAAAATTAAGACAGTTCAGGTTAGATTTGGCCAAATATTTGTGTTTGTGTGGCTCATCGATGATCAAGAAGGCTGGTGGACCATTCACTTGAACTGAAAATGTTGTAGCTGAAAAATCAAAAAGGCAAATGTATGTAAGAATCACCATTCTTCCTCTTCATTATATATCAGAATCAGGGTAGATCGAATATGCCATTTCTCTGTAGGTATGTATCTAATGAAAGATGCCAGGCTTTGTAAATGTTTGGTTTGTGGAAGTTGCAGGGTTTAATTGTATTAAAAAATAATATTTATTTCCGTAAATTTCACATTTAACACAAAACGCACCATGTAAAAAAATAAAACCGCCATATTTATTGTACCTGGTAGACAGGTACTTACCATGTTTTAAATTATAAGTTTGACGGCGATGTCTCTCTCTCTGTCTGTCTCTGTGTGTGTGTGTGTGTGTGTGTGTGTCGCATTTTTGGCATAAAATTGTTTTTTTACAAGCTTTTTATTAACTTACAATGTAGGTATATATGTATGTATATATGTATGTATGTATATAGGGAATGTCGGGGTGGAATCTTGGGAATCAATTTTGAAGCAGATATCTTCAACCGATCGAGCTGAAATTTTATATACTTGAGTAATGGATGACAATACAATAATCTGGTAGCAGAGTTCTGGTAGCCTGGTCAAGACCGTCTCTGCAGGACGGAACTCTTCAACGGTTGGTCCAATTGACTTGATATTTGGTACACATGTAGGACGGATGACAATGCAAGTAGGTACAGTGAACAAAAAAAAATAGTTTGTTATTTTGTTTACGTATAATTATTCGACTATTCGATTATTGTGTGGGAGTTTTTATTTTAAATTGATATACGTTAAGGATGAAAAGGGCCCCGATACGCTTGAATGTCCAATATCCCGGGTTTTATCGAATTTCCCTTATTTATAACGTGTGGTGCGAAAGATAAATTGAAAGGGCTTTCATTTGATACCACTTTTCAAGTCTCTAGGCCTCGAAACAACAGCGGGGCCACTGGCTCCATAGTGACTCCAAAGGCTATTTTTACCGTCATGGTGAAGGTACATTGAAATCCCTATACAATAGCATTAGTTTCGTCCTAATAGCTCAGGGGGGGGGGGGGGGGGGGACGCTAGGTATAGACACAATTTTTTTAACTTCATCGTCGGCCAAATGGATTTACCTAGTTTGGCTTAATTTTATAACTGTTTAAAATACTAGGTATAATTGGAAAACTCTAACATGTTTTATAAATACTTACGAGGTAATCCTTATACATTTCTGCCAGTGGCGTAACTATGACGTCTGGGGCCCGCGGCGAATTCGTCCGATGGGGTTCCTTCCTCAATATAAAGAAGTGCATCAGCGTCCCTTCTATGCTCTAAACCAAGCCAGTTCAGGGCCCCCTAGAGCTCGGGGCCTCCTCCTGCCACCCTATAGTTACGCCACTGATTTCTGCCTCGAATTCAGGCCGATTGTTTGTCCAATTAACACGACAGAACAAATTATCACTTTTTTACTTGAAGACAATCAATATCATGATCTCCGACTTATAATAAACAGCGTTCGTACCGAGGTAACCCAATCGGTTTCATTAAATATATTACTCATACTGCGAATGCGTCTAATTAGCCTCGTGAATTGCGGTGTGAGCCGCATGCAATTATGATATGTATTCTCATATTCTGTTTAATTAGATATAGTTAGTAGACGATCGTGACACCGCCGCCGCGTACCGTTCATTACCCATGCTAATTCAAACTGCTACTGCTGGCAAAATCGCTAATCTCTGGAAAAATCTTCGCCTAATGGGTTTTCGACAGGGAACGTATGATGTGAGGTTAGCCATTTCGTGAAAATAGTGAGCTTGTTATTGATGTACCTACCGTAAAATTACCTGTCTCGTTATAGGTGAGTCAAATCAAAATACTGTTTCTGGGAATGATAAATAGCTACAGGTCCTCAATAAAGACTGAGGGCGGCTAAAGTCCGAAGAACTGTTGCACCTATAGGTAGATAGATGAATTAAATAATCGCACTTACTACTTACTGCTATGTTTGTCTTCACTTACAAAATGTTTCTGAAAAAAAACCTTGACGTAGGCACTAAGTACCTACATCAATCACTGGCTAGCACATAGTTAAATATGTAGAAAAATCTGCTAGTAGGTACTATAATAATGACTCCTAACTACCTAATATAACAATCTCACTTAGCTTATTGCTCGATAAAATTTGTAACTAGTACTCGACACAACCTAGACCAAAATATACGGCGTTAGGGGGTCCGGGAAGGGGTGTTTGCGAAGTGGGTCACGGATGCGGCTCCTGACACAAATACCGCCGCATCTCGCCACGTGGTGCTCTTCAATTCAATACTTCGCGTCTATGTAGTCGAGTAGTTCTGACCTAATCAGACTATTCGACACTGCTCGGTTATTTCATGTTACAGGATTGATGATTTGGAAAGTGAGATCTGACTGTCTACTTGTTTCCGTTTTTCTATGATTTGAATATTTTACAAGCATTTAGGGCCTAAATTTTAGGCATTTAACGTGCAATGTATGTATGTTTGTCCGGGTGGAATCTTGCGACTCAATTTTGAAGCAGCTGTTTTCAACCGATTGAGCTGAAATTTTGCATACTTGAGTAAGCCGGATTACGATACAATAATCTGGTAGCGGAGTTCTGATGACCCAGCCAGTATCGTATCCGAAGGAGAGAACTCTTCAACGGTTGGTCCGACTGACTTTAAATTGGGTAAATATACGTAGGACGGATAAACAATGAAAGTACCTACAGTGAGCAAAAAAAGCTTGAATACTTTTTTTTAATGCAACTTATTTATGAGACCGATGCTCGTAAATGCCTTCCATCGAAATGATGTTTCCCATTAAAATATTTTTTGTTTCAATCATGTTATAATAATTGATGACATACTTAATGCCAGCCATTTAAGTTAATTTTGACATCATGCCAACAAAGGTCCTTAAACCGTTAAGTTGCAAAATGCCGTGCGGTGCTGTAGGTTTGCATAGCGGGAGACGCCTCGAATTTAGTGACGTCTAGAAATTCCGCAGGCAGTTCGGGTATAATTGATTGCGGGTGATTTTACACCACCCTCCCACCCCCCGATGCACCTCCCCCCCCACGGCCGAGGAGCCCCCTAAAGTGCAGCGCCGACGCGACGTCGCTCCGGACAATCTGCGTGCTCTGCTTATTTTCCCTCCTAATTCCTTTGCCGGAAATTGCCTTTATAAAGAACGTAGAATTTAGTTTTGGTTGCACGCTGTTAGTGAGATAAAAGTGAATTGCTTGTTTCGTTCTGCAGTTGCACTGAACAAACTCGAAAGATGTCTGTCCAAGATATCGTGACAAAGTTTTCGTTTTGAAGAATTAGTGCCGGTGACTTTTCCTTGGAATAGTCACTGCAGTAAATTTAAAGAGCCACATAAAATTGTTTCTTCTGAAAATGGTCGCTTTGTATATTTTTATGCTTTGTGAGTGCTTCATTTTATTAAAATTCGTCCAGCCGGTTTAGCGTAAAATAGTAACAAACACACAGGCACGCTTTTAATTATAGTCACTTCGTTATCCTTCAGTCTCTTAGCCGTTCGTCCGTTTGTCCGTCATTTTTCTCAATCTCGTGGAGGTGTCAAGCTGAAATACTTAGGTACCATGTACCTACCTATTATATGAAAAACTTAGGGCTACGGCTGGCTACGGTCTCTTTTAATCCTAAGCAGATAGAGCGATTAACAGTCACAACCCTTTGGAAGCGTATTTTCATACTTAATCATGGGAATCAAATGAGCTGTTGATATAGAATTATGTAATTTTGCGCAAAAGTAGGTGAAAAAGTCGGAAAATCCCAGATCCTCAAAAAACTTGGTCTTTCATGGAAAGCCTATGACGTACAAACTCGACTCGTTGTTTGCTAGCTTATAAATGTGTACGTACGGAACCCTCAGTGCGTGAATACGACTATCATGACCGACTTTTTTATTTTTATAGAATAGAATAGAGGAAGTGCACACTACGAATTTCAGATTCCGTTTACTGTTAAGCTTCAAGTTTTTGTTGGTAAAGGCTCGCGATCGTACAATTTGTGTTTCGTTGAGCTTGCCAAGTCGGTTAAATGTTGAACTAGAGAGTAACACAGTTAACGTAGTCATATTTACTCTTAATTCCCTTTCGTTATCGTTTCTTCATGCACTAAGTATTGTATTGTAACAAGTTCTTTATGCCATGGTTGTTAGTAGATACTAGACGTGCACGAGGTAAGTCGCTAGATAGCTCTCTTACTGTGTTACGGGGTGCTTACATAATTTCGTTGTTTTAAAGATCCCACATTTATGGAGTTGTTTGTTCCTCTAACGACTCTACGTGTAGTGGTAGTTTCGACATACCGATTGAGATTGTGTTGAAGCTCCAATCTATGTATCGTGTAGAAACTCCAATATACTTACTGTACTTTCGTGTTACCAATAATGTCTACTCTACATGGATTATATAGCTCGGATTCAAGCAGCCTGAACCATTTTTTACTTATTTATGAGTAGGTACCTACTTAAATCCTTACTATAGTGTTACATTACCTACACGTTAAATATAGATTCCAAAAGGTTATAATAGGAAAAAAAAACGTGTCTTGTAGGTAGTCTTAATAACAAGCCTTCTGTAGACTGGCTCGGAGCGGAGCCAACTGGGTCGAGTTCTGCAACTTTCAGCTGTTTTTATCGGACTTGTGCGGGTAGTTCGGTTTACTATTAGCGCATGTTTTCTGCGAAGATACCTAACACTTGTTTTATAACCTAGTTAATTATTATTTATATCTTTTAACGTGCGTCATTTTGTCTTACTTCGTGTCATTCCTTGGAATATTTTATCAAGTTTTTATAAAGGCAGATATTTATACGATACTCGTCTCGCCTATTTATTTTAATCGTCTTACAGAGAGTGCCATTGGAAATCTCAAACAGAATCCACCGGCATTTAGTGCAAATAATCTCATTCGCTCGCAACCCGAGGGCTTGCGCGAGTTCTTTGAAACCTTAAGACCCGAGTTGCCTTCGTGCAAGTGCAACGGAGGCGACGTCGTAAGTGCCAAGTATTACCTTAAGTGTGTCAATTGGTGGCTCGATGTGCGTGGCCCCCTGCCACCCGCTCTGAGGGGATGGTGGGGCAGGTCGGCGGATCGATACCCGACGTCTGGCCCACGACCTCTCCTTTCTTACCACCTTCCTAAATACTAATTACGTGCTTTGACACAGCCTGCACGGGCTCGTACCGAATGAAAAGAGCTATGGATGGCGACGTGGGCGTCATTATCGTTTTCGCGCTGTGTTTGTTTTTTTGGCAACGTTTGTGGTATCGTTGCGTTGAGGGTGTGCTTTTTTGTGGCTTTTTTTGGCAATTAGACTCCAGCTATAATGGTACGTGTTCGTATGACATAGGTTAGTAAATAACTATTTTTGAAATGCAGTTTGTCTTTATGGGTGTGTGATAAAGGCTTCCAAAACCAAATAATTCTAATACATAAGTAGTTATTTTTTTATATATATATTACACTAGAGGATCGCAGATGCATTGCCAGCCTAGAGGGCTAGGATAGGTGCTCTTGTGCCAGTAATTTGCTATTTGCTATCTTTATCGTTATTCGTTTCTTACCAAGTTAAAGTTTCGGGGCCTATAAATTATTGTCAAGGCAAGTTTCGTGGCTAGGTTAGACTAAAAACGAACGACACTTTGATCATAAATACTGAAATCCAATTTGCTGATCCGATTAACGATGACCAGTAAATAGATGGATAAGCCATTTTTTTTGAGACCGGATTTCTGTAGCTTTGCCTCGTATGGACTGCGGATAGTCTTTGAAAGCAGACTAAATACAGCTTTCCTAAGCTGGATATAAAGGAAACAAGATTAAAAATGTATTCGCTGCACGTGGGTCATACATAATGCCATTTATCCATCGCCGGGGGTAGTCGAACTAGTATTAGATTTACTACCTTTGTAGTAGGTAGAGACTGTAATAATCTGATAATGTGATAGTGTACGAAGGATTAAGTAAATAGGTACTTAGATTTACGTAACCGTTCGTACGTTATATCAAGTTGGTTAACTTGGTTTTTTGTTCACTTTAGTATTTTTTTTAAGTTGTAATGTGTATATTTAATGTCAATCTTCTCTGCTGGTCTGGGAGTAAAGAAAAAACATAAAATGTACCAGTTGCTTCTTTATCCGCGCAGATGGTAAAAGCCCATCGAAGAAAAAAAAATTGATTCCCCTTTACATCCTTACGCCCACAATCATGCTAAGCGATAAAGACGTGATATAAATGTATGTATGAATTATTCAATCAGAGTAACCTTTAACCTTCCCTTTGTTTGTTATTCGTAAAACGCATAAAGCAACAGTTGTCTAACCAATTATCTTGAAGAATATATCGAGAGCCTAATAGTTAGTCGCTTTACCAAATAAAAGACGTTACTTCAGCATTACTTGGGATGGCAGCGGCAGTGCGGTTTCGTCCAGAAACGTTGCATCTTCAGGTGTGAGCGAGACGATTGCGCCCCGTACTACTTTCGGCAACCGCCTACCCCCTGCTCCAAAGGGGGGTAATGGACGCACGAGGCTCTTCGGCCGTGTTGTGCCGTCGCTCTTTATGCTGGCTTGCACGCGTGCACTTGCTAGTTTCTTTGACGTCCCTTTGTTGAGGATTCCAATTTCGGTACGTCTACTCTACTTCGGTATTTTATTACGAAATTTTATGTGCAGGTTACGAGCTCGGATTATTGCCTTGTGATAGGTTTTATTTGGCTCGGCAAGAGCCTTTCATTTTGAAGGAAGCTCGCCGAGTACGGAGCGTACCTATTTAATAAAGCTAGTCTTAAATTCCAAATAAATTTAAATTAGCTAAGTTTTTTTTACAAATTCCCAAGCTTACCTTGGCAGCACGTAACCAACTTACTTAATCCTTTATATCTGGATGCATCTCGTGTAATCATGCAAAATTCCCAAGACGAGTGGGTGGCGCCCTCAACGACTGAAACTGAAACTTGGAGCCACCCTGTTCGAAGGTCGTTCGAAAGTTCTTGCAAGAAATGAATTCGCTACTGAAACACTTTCATCTCACGCTTTATCCTTTTTAGGACGCGAATGATAAAGATAAAACTAGAAGTAGAAGGTGGTAGAAAAACAAAAGCAATTTATCTTAATTACCTTAAGTGTAAGTTTGTTAAAAATGTTTTTGAACGTTTCGAAGGTTTTCTAGCGTTAAAATGACAATTACTGTTAGAACAGGTTAATGCGGTTTCGCGCCGTCAGATGCGCCGTCTAATTCCCGTAGTACCTACGTACATATTGAGACGTAAACGGTAATGCGTTCGAGACGTCTGGTGCAATAAAAACGTACTTAAGTACACTCAGTGTACATTTTCTTTTTCAGGCCATCACGATGAAAATATCTCGATGTCGTGAAGCCAAAGCTTTAGCGACGAAAATACTCATTAACTTAGAACGTCAAATTACTAAAACTGAAAAGCACTTTAATTATGGCGGCATGATAAGGCCAGCGTGAAAGGGCACGGGTTGGGTGCACTATCGATCTCCGTTGAATTAGTGTGCGGATCGTTCGTCGTCTTTGTGAGGCCGTAGGACGTCCAAACAGACCAAAACAAGCTCCCCCCAACTCCCCCCCGCCCACTAGCGCCCGTCGTTACCCAACCGTTACTACGTAAAGCCTTCATCTGCTCGCATACTTACTACAGAGATTCGAATTGATCCTAATTCTAGATACGAACGTACTTACTCCGAGTCTCGAATGCTTTGCTTTTAAGCAAAATTAGGTGTACATGAAATTGTTTCAGTTGGGTTTGATTATAATTATTGCTAAATAATATTCCAATACACGGAGGAGGCCTATGCCATGAGGCACGCCGAATTATGCGACAATTTAATAATAAAACAACTACAACAACAACAAAAAATGAAGTTGTAGCGAATTCGGAATAAAAAGGCTATATCTATATCTATATCTATCTATACTAATATTATAAAGAGGAAAGATTTGTACCTATTTTTGTATGTTTGTAATGAATAGGCTCAAAAAGTACTGGGCCGATCTGGATGAAATTTGGAACATAGATAGATTATAGTCTGGAATAACACATAAGCTACTTTTTATCCCGGAAAACTGCGTGATTCCCGCGGGATAGCGATAAACGAATTCTACGCAGACGAAGTTGCGGGCAACTGCTAGTTATTAATATTTTAATGCGTGCTCGTGTAACTAACTGCTCACAAATTTGTTTCTTCTTCATGTACCCTTTTCTAAGAAGCCTTACATTTCCAGGAGTATTAGTAAAATTAATGTAAATATGTTAGCCGTTTGGACAAGTTTGAATTAAATCGCATGTGCCTACCTACACTTGAATACAATTAACGTAGTTTTTTTGTAGTTTTACAGCAAATTATTTTACTCGGCCTCTATTCCGCTTTTTAGATTCAATAGTAAATTTAAATTACGTTATTAATCATACCTAGTTATGATAAAGCGTATTTTGTACCAAGTGCGCAATTTCAATTGTTATTAGCTCTAGTTTCATGCAAATCATTCAGAATACTGGACCTTGCCTGAATTTGAAATGGTCAGCACGAGGATTCCTAAATAGAACCGATGCCCGCAGTCCACTTGTCTAATAGAGTTGAGCACGGATCCCTAATACGGAATCGAATAGAAGCTCTACTATTGTACCCCTAAGTCGATAACTCGCTACCCGTATCAAGCCAATTCTAGACGGTTCTGCACAATCAGCCAATCACGTGGTTACGCATTTAATCCCCTTTACGAGTGTAATGTGTATTTGATCTACTTATACATTTTTTTCTTATTTCTTCCATGCTGGTCTGGGAGTAAAGAAAAAACATAGAATGTACTAGTTGTTTCTCTTCCCGCGCAGATGGTAGAGGCCCATCGTGGGAGTGGGCGAAGGTTTTGGGAATCATGTTGTGAGCGATGCGGCTGGCAAACCATCACTATTTTGATTTCCCTTTCCACCTGTACGCCCGCGGTCATGCTAGGCGTGGTCTTAAGGTTTTGTTACCTTGGGCTCTGCCGGCCCCGTAAGGTATAGAGACGTGATATGTGTATCTGTAGCTGTTTACATTTTACTCAAGTTCCTCCTCACAAATTATATTCATTTTCTTTAAAATATTTGCAAGAAAAGGATCATAAATGCGAGTTGGATCCTTCCTAGTTACGGTAGGGTTAACCAGTTACGCCGTTCCGATATACCTATTCAATGTTATACATTTTTGACCATTGTAGTTAAAAGTTAGTATGCCGCCTATTCTATACTTTGTTCTTAGTTTCTGTATTGTTTTGTACTCATTTGTGGTGTTCAACAAATATTGTCTACCTACTCCTGTTTTCAGGTGTGTACCTACCCAGTTGTAGATAGTTTCTCCCGGCGCCGTGGTTGTATCTTGGCGCTAAGTACGTTACAGGTATTCTGTTTGTTACGTTGGGGCCCAGCTATTTGTTTACCTAAACCGGGAGGTGGGAGCGGCGCCCAACTCACAAAGGAGTTCTCTATTTATTAAATCATCAACTGGACAGTTATTGGCGAGGTTGTATACTGCCCACGCGCACCACGTTAGTATTTCATGTCGCTTGGACCGAATATTGCAAATTAAAAAAAAGTAGGTACTATGATGAAACTTTTACAACAAATGTTTTTTGTCACAACGCTTTCAGTTAAAAAGGATGCACAATTGTTTGTATTTATTTTTAGAATCTGCGACTCAAGAAAGTTAAATAGACATAACTTAAGGCGCCTTCCTGTTTCCCAATGGCATTTCGGAGAAGTTTAGATTGTCGTTTTGTCTAAATTGAGCATTTAATTTTAACACCATGTTTAACAGCGCTATCGTATCGAGGCGCTCAAACATCTAAATCCAGCTGAGGTATACATTCCAAACTGCCTATTTAGCTGTCAGCTAAGTTATCTAATCATAACCAGTAACCAAACGATCCAAAATCCGCAACGTCCATCTATTGAATTAGTAAAGTCTGTCAAAGTGCATCGCCGAGGCACAAAGGTCGTTGCGTGGGAAATAGGGGGCGGGTGGGCGCCCCCCTTCTCGGTCTCGTGGGCTTGCACGAAGTAAGCTAGAGCTTCAGAAATTTGTTATGACGCACTGGATTTTCTCCATTGTTTTGCCAAGTAAAATTTATTGTAACTTACACTTGCTAACGTTGCCGTTGGTGTTGCGCTGTTTTGTGTCGACGACATATCTGGGAGAGAAATTTGAATTACGCTTTTAGAACACTCAAATCGGATGAATTTTGTGATTGTGAGTGGCGTGGCAACTTATAAGCGACGTTTCATGCAAAAATTTGAAAATGGAATTGATTTGTGATTCGTGACGGTTAACGGATTACTCGACTAATTATAATAAGCATATTTAATTACAAGTCTAAGTATTTTCTTTGAATTAAGTATACATGGTATATTTAATAATACGTATGTACATAAGTAGGTAGGTCATAGCTAAAAAGAAATAGAGCACTTTTGTAGAATATTGGTACATTAGTCGATATTACTGGTACTTACTAGTGCGTTGGCTGCGTTTTAAAACTAGTTGCTTAATAATTAGAAATTCATTTTAGTATTAAAATTAAAAAAATAACAGCAGCTATAATCTAATAAATATCCAAGGTAATTTAAAATATATCTACACGCTTATTCACAAAGCGGTCTGCGCAGAATAGTAGGGTGACGGGGCATAACACCACGCGCGTCCTCGCCTCATCGCACCCGCAGCTGCCAGCTACCTGCTTACCGCATTAACATTAAGCATTAATTAATTGCATATCAAGATATAATTGCACGCTTGTCAGTCTGTTTTTTGTGTGACGGATTCTGTCGTAATGTCAAAGAACAAACTGACGTTTAGTACATTCATGTTAGACGCGTCGTTGAGAAATTCAAATTAAATTAGTACAATTGTTATACAGAGTAATTATAATGGTAGTGGTCTGATTTGTTTGTTGAATAAGTATAGATTTTGGCTGATTTACATATATAGCTTCGTATGTAATAAGATTATCAGTTCGGGAAAAATAAATTACATTTCGCTTAAGCAGTTCTAGCACGTATACATGAAAAAACACAAAAGAATAATTTACTACCTATAGGTAAACCTCTCTAAGATAAAATTACATTTTAAATATATGTGTCACAGATGGGCGAATTGTTGTAAATGTTGAGTGACGAATAATTTCCGTACCTCACCGCACTGGGCCCGTTATTGGATAAGCCTATATGTTGTGGTAGGTTTACACGAGCTATGAAAAATAATCTAGTATCTGAAAAAAAAAACTTCTGCATAGCTGTAATAAGGCATTAGGTAAATAAGATATCTGCCTTGGAAAAATCTGATACTAAATAACGAAAAACAGCACGTGACATATTGAAAATTTGTCATAGTTACGAGTATTTACAGAATTCCGCATGGTGATGGGAGAAGAGACGTGTCAGGCAAAATGTCTCCACGTTTAATTACTCGCACCTGCCGTTTTACTTTTAACTTTTTATTAATATGCTCATTACGTATTGACAACGAGCTATATTTTTGATTAATTATAACAGTTTATAACTTCTTTTGACTGTGTAAATCCATATTCTGAAGCGACCATCGCCATTCCTTCGTGACATACCGTACCGAAAGTGATACCTACAAAGCTCGTGTAAATGTAGATCAAGCAAGTACGGTGTACCTACGTAACGTCGTCTGCTTAGTATTGTTCGGTTGACAGGGCGATGACGTCGGCGGTTCGGTGCAGTTCACCCCCCCGTCTAACCCCCTCCCCCCTCCCCCCTAGCCGACGGTCGACGCTCTCTAAAAGGAAAAAGGAAGCTAAAGGATAATCTATCACGCCTGAGGCCCGACTCGATAAAAATGAACGATTAGACCATACTCACAATCGATTTCGGTGTTGCATGCACCAACGTTAAGGTTTCGGCTCCCGAATTGACGGCTTTTGCATCGGAAGTAAGCAATGTTGGTGGATGCAATACTCGTTCTTCTCTGCCTATTTACTTTATACTGTTCAGTAAAAGCCTAAGTTTTAAACACAAATTGTGTAGAATTAGTTTATGGTTCAGTTCTGGCCAAAAATTGCATATGAGCTATTGAGCTAATGTACGTCGAAAATCAGGTAGGTACGAGAAGGCTACATGGGGTCTGATCGATGTGCACTTATGTACCGCATTCTTATTAAAATACATGTAAAAGTTTTTTTATCTAATGACTTCGATCCTTCGAATGAGATCCCTTATAGGGATAAGTTCGCCTTTATGCATATATTAATGTTATTTTTATTTTTTTTGTGAATTGTATCTGTTTCTTTATATTTGTACAATAAAGCATTTACTTACTTACTTTTTCAAATACGTAGGTTTATATTTTTTCTCATTTTTTTTTACCTATACTCGTAGTATAGTAACTCTACATAACCTATCACAACACACTCAGGTATAATTTAGACAGGCTTAATCTCAACGTTTTACAAAGTAATAAAAAAATACTTAAAACGAGGAAACTGTAGTGCTGATTAAAACAATATTTGTCAGTCCTGAAACATTTGCCAAGCGTCCTCAGGCCATTCCCTTCTAATTCTCGTTTGCCAGGGCAAAGGCCTAGGTGCATTAATCTACGTGGGAAAGGAGGGGTTGTTAAGTTCAGACGGGTGCGATTTCGGCGGCGGCGGGCCGGGGTCGACGGCCGGGCGTAGACCTACGCGCTACGCAGCTACGCCGTAGACGTGATTTTCACAAGTTCAATGAGGCACAGACTTAATTTGATTAGTTATTACTTAGCTTACCAACCTCCATCAGGCAATCTCCCTCCATAGTATAGTATCGTTCAGGGAAGGTTTGAAGAAGATGTGGCTCGCACCATCTTCTTAAATTAATGGAAATATTCCTTTGTTTATTGTGCTCTTTATTTATTTATTTTATGTAGTATATTTTATTGATATACATAATAGACAGTATAAAGTAGTTTATTGACTGGTAGGTTTTAGGAGTTTATGTAAGTATTATATTCGGTAAAGTTATGTATTGTGGCTCTCAGTGTTTGCAATTTTTAAACTCACTCGTCCATCCCTAATATAATACTCCTTTCATCCACTCAAAGGTTGACTGGAAGAGATCCCTTAAGGGGATAAGTCCGCCTTTGTGCATGTATTTCAGTGTTTGTCAATTGTATTTGTCTTGTTTATTTTGCACAATAAAGAGTTTACATATACCTATTTTTCATGTACCTATTTCATACATACGTACTTAGTCTTAGATTGAAGCGTCACAGATACGTACGGCAAAAGGTCTTTTAAACTTGGGTTTCTTACCGTAGACTGTAAACTATTTTTTTTTATATGTGCTTAGTAGCACTTGATGGTTCCATCGGAAGACCAGCGCTGGCTGCAAGGCCAGCATTATGCTGAGATGGGACTTCGTGATGTATGTACTCATGTTGTTTTACTTCTTTTTGTTTTTGCAATTCAGTCATTATATATCGCGAATAAATGTTTTCTTTCTTTCTTTCTCTTTCTTTCTTTATTTTCATCTTATTTAAATATCATATCATAATTGTATGTCGATTAGTTGTTGAAACCTTGTGTATCCTCATTGCAGATACAACTAGTAGTTATCCCACCGAAAGCTGGCAGATTATTGAACATACGTCCACCTACTTGCCGTGTCTTATCCAACCTCGACATTGGCAGAATCATCAAAAAGTTGATGAAGCCACTTTTTTCTAAATTTGAATTGAATTGAACTTGTGTTTCCTGATTTTTTTTTTATTTTCTTATGCCCTCGCTAACCCTCGACGAAAAAAGAGTGGTGTTATAAGTCAGACCGATATGTATTTGTGTCTATGATACCGTAACTCTTGAACGGGTAAACTGATTTGGTGCAGTTATTTTATTTGAAAGCAGGTTTTTTACAATGATTATAAGATTTGTTTGTTATATAAATAAATAAATATCTTGGGACAAATTACACCAATTGACCCAGCCCCAAACTATAAAATATACACCTCCGAACCTCAAGAACACTCTTTTATTAACTACATTACAGCTTGTACTATGGGTACCAGGCAATGGATAAACATACTTATATAATGTAGATAAATACATACAACATCCATGACTCGGGCACAAACATTCGTATTCATCATACAACTGTCTGCCCCTACCGGGATTCGAACCCAGGACCTCTAGCTTCATAGTCAGGGTCACTAACCACTGGGCTGAAAGAAAGAACAAGTATGTAGAATGGCAGTACGGGCAGAAGCAAAAGCGGGAACTAGTATGAGAGTGTAGAATAGGATAAATTGTCAAAATAGGCTACGACCACGTTGGAGGTAGTATATAAAAAAAAAACACTAAGCTATCCGGTCGTCATTTGACGTGATTCATGCTGCGCATTTAAAATAACCAAGGTCCTAAGTCCTAACCTAACTACGCCGTAGCTAGTCGGAGCCCTGAACACCGTAACGAACTTGCACGTAAATTGTTTTCGTTTCTCCCCTCTGTTCACTGCAGCTTCAGTTTGTTATTTCCAGATGTTAACTTTAACTTTACAACGGTAACCCAAACGTAGATACAGTTATGATAGCGAAGTTAACGCCTAACATTCATCTTGCATTCATTTCAGCTATTTATTAATTAACAGGCATAATAACAAATAAGTATACGTTGTAAAATAATCCCGTTACCTTTTACGCGGAGCACATATTATAATGGATAGCAGTGATATAAAGTTTCGTAGCAACTGAGATAAGAGTATGGTTACGTTAATAGGGTTGACATTTTGAAAAAAATGTTGGATATTTTAGTTACGGAAAGTCGATTCACTGACGGACTTTTCAATGCTAGCTCAAACCCTTGGTCTTATAAGGTTAAAATCAGGGATGTTACGGATATATAATTTCGGATCCGGTTATGGATATGGATATTGGAAAAATATAATGTCGGTTTCGGTTATAATATTATAATATTAATTTTTTTCGGATTATCCGATAGTTTCGGTTACGGATATTACATTTTTAAGTAACTGTAAAATGCAACCCATCACTATTTTGATTTCATTTTTCACCTATACGCCCACAATCTTGCTAAATGTGGCCTGTAGGTATCTGTTACCTAAGCCTCTGTCTACCCCGTAAGGGATAAAGACGTGATTTGTGTATGTATGTATGTGTATGTAAAATGAAATACCAATAGGATTATATTCGATTTTAATTGTACTTTGTAGGTTTCGCAATCTGTCATACAAGTATACTATTTAGTTAGACTCCGCCCTATCCGAAACTATCCAAAACTTTTATATCGGATTCGGTTACGGTTACGGATATTTTTTATTTCGGATATCCGATAGTTTCGGTTACGGACATGGATATCCATAACAACACTGGTTAAAATTATAGCATTATCCTCTTATTCCGTATAAGATCGGATTTTTCGAAAAATTTACGGATAGGAAACTACACTTCTTTTTATTTTGTTCCATGGAAGAGAATGACCGGGATTAGCATCAGTTATATTGAATTAACATTCCTTCTGTGCTGGTCTGGGAGCAAAGAAAAAACATAGAATGTACCAGTTGCTTCTCTTCCCGCGCAGATGGTAAAATCCCATTGAGGGAATGTGCCAAAATCTTAGGCGATGTGGCTAGCAACCCATCACTATTTTGATTCCCCTATCCATCCATACCCCCTAAATCATGCTAAACGTGGTCTTTGGGTCTTCTGTCTACCCCGTAAGGGATAAGGACGTGATTTATGTATGTATGCATGTATGTATGTATTCAAACAAAAACCAGTCCGTAACTTTGTAGTAATACAAATACAGAGGTATGACTTTTAAGACTTCTGCTCCACATAAATAGCCAAGTAGGGACAAATTAAGAGACCCGACGACATCCGGAAATCACAAGTCTGGACAAATCCTGATACATGGTAACCCTAAGTTAGGTGCACCATAAAACTATTGGTGTGTACCAAGTTTATGATTGTCGTTGCGACTTGCCACGGTTATTCGGAAGACGGATAGGAAGGTTTTGCATGAGGATGCTATAACTTGAGCTAGGTACCCGGATATGACCGGGGGAAATGATCCGCGGATGCATAATATATCGGCAGAAGTGCATCTTAGAACTTCCGCTTGCCTGCAAATAGCTGTTTAGATTTATTTTGAAAAGTTCACCGATTATTGCTTCTTAATAATAATACTATTAGGCAGGGTTTCCCAAACTATGGCTCGCGACCCACTGGTGGGTCGCGAGCGAATATTAAGTGGGCCCTGCCTGTAGAACGACACACCAAAAAAAATGTAGTAACACTTCGTTTGTTATTTGAAAAGTCCTTTCTTCATATTGGTAACGGTTGAATTTCTTAGAGGTGGGTCCCAAGTTTGTAAACTTGTATTAGATGGGTCGTAGCCCAGACAACTTTGGGAACCCCTGCTATTAGGTATTTGTTACCTTAGGTTCTATATTTGAATTTAAATTTGGAACGTCAACTCCTATACTTCTGTTTTCGTACTCTTTTATTTTTGTCTGTGGTCAACCTTCAGTTTAGAAACATCAAACCAAAATTTGCTCCGTCTATTTTTCGTATTTAGCTCTAAAGTCACTCTGTCTACCTCTGTCCGGGGTAAAGACGTGATTTATATACGTACTAGCTTCTGCCCGCGACTTCGTCTGCGTAGAATTATACATAAAAACCTTCCTCTTGAATCACTCCATCTATTAAAAAAACCCGCATCAAAATCCGTTGTGTAGTTTTGAAGATATAAGCATACATAGGGACATAGGGACAGAGAAAGCGACTTTGTTTTATACTATGTAGTGAAGTGATGTATATATGGGGTATTAGGGTAACCTGTAAAACTGTCGGCTGGTCGAACGTGAAACTGGCGTAAAGACCACAATACCTATTGATCTATACATATCGTAGAAAACAAAACCGTTTTTAAGTGTTGATAACGTCCTGCCTTACGAACGCGGCGTGTTGTCCATAGGATGCGTCGATGGCGTGAGAATGATTTCATCTTTTGATTATAGGGATGGTAAAAAATTAACAATTCCTGATCCGATAAAAGATATAATAATTAAAGAAACTCTACACACATATAAAACTACCTACACTGCGATTGATTTGTATTTTGATGAACTTTATTATTTTAATTTTATTTTAATTTATCTGTGAAAAGTAAATGTCAAAGTGACAGATAAGGACAAACGATTGCTAAGTTACCAGAAGCCTACAGAGCGTTTATGAATAAGGGGGTTAAGCTTTATCTTTTTATGTCTACTTGTCTATGTAAGTAACCAATATAAAATGACCTCACATTGCCTACATTTTTCTTAAAGAGCAAGGCTCTGCTAACACCGAATTTTATAATTAACTTGCTGAATTTGTAGGAAACCCTCTCGGTGCGCCGGTCTGACTGGCAATTGGCCGGTTTTTTTTATTTTATTTTAAAATGAAGTGGTTTTTTTAAACGTAACTTATTTAGTTTTTACTTTATTTGCAATGTGTAAATCAGATGAATGTAAATACTAAAGCCTTAATATTCTCACTCGATTACCCCATCTTCTTGCTTCTACTTTGCGGCGGTATTATCTTTACCGGAGGAGCTCTTTTTTGCTTTCATCCACGGTAATAATACCTAAGGACTCGTTTACGGTGGCGGTTTTTTTTATGTTAGAGAGGCCAGACAAACGAACTAGTGGGTCACCTGATGTTAAATGATCACCACTGTCCATAGACACCCGCAGCGCTTTACGCGATGCCAGTGCGTTGGCGGCCCTATATATTTGCAAAGATGAGTTTTTTATTTAATCATGTTTTAATAATCTAATAATATGTATCCGTTTTTTTTACTATTTCTAAACTGTTATTAATGACTATTTTAAATCCAATCAAAAGTTGAGATTGGGATTCGGTGATTTGTGGGAGCCAACGACAGTGACCATTGTATTAAATATCTATATTTAGGTTTCATTGAAATTAATACAGCGACAGCGTTAATATTATTTTTCAGATTAAATTTAATTAGGTATATTTATAACTAGCTGACCCGGAGAACTTCGTACCTACAGCCTAACAGTCGATTCTTTTTTTCTTTTTTAATTTTTAAAATTTTCTGAGTAAAAACCAGCCTCGTACTTCAAGGAATATTCTAAAAAGAATTTAGCGAAATCGGTTCAGCTGCTCCCGAGATTTGCGCTTAGCAACACATTCAGCGATTCATTTTTATATTATAGAAGATATACATAGCTGTCATTATTGGAATTTATTTTTACGTTTAATGGCACATCTGCCTGCGAAAGGTACGCCAGTGTGGCAAAGCCCTACGATGATCCAACAATCAATAGATGTTAAATATGGACAACTGTCTAGCAACATTATACCTGCGCACTACAAGTGCGGTTCGCCGTTATTTGTTTTTAGGTTAGGTTAGGTTAGTAATTCCGTGTTTAAGAACCCGGAATAGTTTTCAAAATTGCCCATGGGAACAACCGTTTAGCGTAAACTGTTATAGATAAAACTAGGAAGGAGGCCGTTTCAATAGATGTTTGCAATTTTAACTACAATTTTAGTACTTACTTTCGCGAGCTCGATTTAGTCTAAGATCCGAATATAACGTCGACCTGCACCGAGCTGATAATAGAATGAAACATATTTTATAATAAATTTTGTATATTAGAAAATATAATAAAAATGGGTTGGCTAAAAAAATCCTGGACAGACTATTTAAATATATTACAAATATAATATATTTATCTATCTATTGATTTATAAATAAAATATATCTATAATAGAACAGTTAAATGTAATACTATCATATTAAACAATAGAACATCAATGAAATAAATATATTTAAATATATATTTATTGACTTACATAAGAATACTAGTATATAAGAATATATCTATAATAGAAAAAAAATTGTAACTCAAAATATGATAATGTAAATAATAACCATGCCTTCACTTCACTACATTTACTGCAAATAAATATATTATTATGATTATAATTATTATGCAGAAAAAATAGTCTGTCCAGGATTTTTTTAGCCAACCCATTTTTAACATATGTATTTTCTAATATACTAAATTTATTATAAAATATGTTTCATTCTATTATCAGCTCGGTGCAGGTCGACGTTATATTCGAATCTTACACTAATTCCTTTACTGATGTGGAAATATTCCGACCGAAATCATTTTTGTGGGAACACTGGTGAGATTTGTTTATAATTTCTTTAATAACTTGACTTGAAGTTGGACTTACAGGTACTAAACTTTGACTAGATACATATTATTACACTTGACTGTACACCAGAATACTAGCTCAACTGCTCAACATCAAAACTATGTCTGTACACAACATGTTGAAGGCTGAAACTTCAAATTACTTAGTTGTTACTCAACGAAGGTGACCTCTATCTGACGCTTAACAAATCCAGAATATATTCCCAACTGTGACCTGTGGAGGTCACAGCCACAGATAAATGTCACGAGTCGTTCGGAAATTGCGCGAACCGCGTAGCAAACATAATTTAATTTCCGCGGGTCTGCTTTTAGACAACGATATATCCAGTTCAGTAAACTGTTGTTATCTTTACTGTTGTGCGGTTGGAATAGAATTTTGTGCATGGGATTTATAAATGCCTGCTATGATATTTGGAATGCGCTTTTTGCCAACACTTTAAAATAGCAGTTATTTTTTTATAAAAATGACAGATGGTAAAAGCCCATCGAGGGGATGGGCGAGTCTTAGGAATCATGTTATAGGCGATGCTGCTAGCAACCCATCACTATTTTGATTTCCCATTCCAGCTATACGCCCTTAATCGTGCTAAACGTAACCTTAAGGTTTTCTTACCTTGGGCGCTGTCTACCCCGTAAGGGATAAAGACGTGATGTATGTATGTATGTATTATGTACATTAAAATACAGATAAAGTTATCAATTTTGTATAAAATGTTACTTACACTGTATTTTGTTTTAAGTATGTATACATAGGTATGTCTATTTGTTTGCGTCAAATATTAAAATCGATTATCTAGTATCCATAGTACAAATTCCAATTGGTATGGGTTGACCATGTAAAAAAAATAAATTTAAATTGACAATATTATGATATACTAGCTGCTGCCCGCGACTTCGTCTGCAAAAAATTGGTTTTTCGCTATCCCGCGGGAACTATGCAATTTTTCGGGATAAAATATAACCTATGTGTTAATCTAGGGTATCAGCTATCTGCGTTCCAAATTTTATCCAAATTCATTCAGTAGTTTTTACGTGAAAGAGTAACAAACATCCATCCATCCGTCCATACTTACAAACTTTCGCGTTTATAATATTAGTAGGATGTAGGTAATAACTAGCTAAGGCCCACAGTATCATCCCATTGCAGAGTTGTATATTTCCAAAACTTAATTTTCTTACAAACTCGAGCCTGATGCACAAACACGAAAAAGAAAAAAGAGCTATTCCATTCCAGTCGAGCCGGTTTCAATTGAGAGTTTTTCATTCAAGCGATAATTAATTTTGTGTATACCTGTGGATTTATCTCATGTAATGAAGATTTCTTCCTATGTTCCTTACGGCTAAGGCCCTGCTCTCGTATTTTCGCCTTAATCTTTCTAATTAAGAACTTCAAACGTTCGCAATACTTTACCCTCACCCACGACGTTCCCACAACTGACATGCGCAAGAATGCTGGCTCTACGGGAATCCTTTTCCAAATAATTAATGCGATAAAATAGTGCGCCGGCGCGGGCGCGGCGTGACGGGCGCGCGCGCGGAGTCACGACGCGCGGCGCATGCGCGGCCTGGCGCACCACACCTAGCCGGACGGCGGGAGTCTACAGGCGCTGCTGTGCATTACTGGCTTTTTACTTTCGGTTGCTTTTCATACAGTTTTGTACAGTTTCATACAGTTTTGTTTTTGAACGGTAGTTTATGCCCGGCTTTCCGGCTCACTGTAGGTATGTTGGTTCGCTACATGTCGCATTTCTTAACCGATTCTCGTGACAATTTATGGGCAGGTTCAGAGTAGTTCCTTATGGCGAAATGTTATAAATGACACGCACGTCAAAGGTTTGTAGAGATCAATTAACATGCGTGAATTCTCATTCAAAGCTTTATAATAACTTTTTGGAAGAATTGAAACCATGTCATGTCATAAGTGTAGAGGTTTCTTAACTTCATTTCTATTCTCCAAACATATGCTCTAATTGGTATACAACATAATGGCATGCGAATTTTAAATAAAAATCCTTTAGTTAAAGTATAATTAGCATTGAAAGAACACGTATTAATCCCAAATTATACTTCGTGATAATTGCCAGACGCGTTTAAAAACACCAATGTAAAGCGAATAATAGCGGTGAGTCACTTCAGCAAAATAAAGGCAAGGAAAGGAGCACGGACACTGCGTCCCTCTATCTATGCACTTCTATTTTATTAAATCAGGACACTGCCCTCGTCTTGCATCCTATACGTAGGAACCCTGTTTCCGATTCATGCTATGCAAAAATATTCCAGATTTAAGCCAGAAACAGGGTAAAAAAACTCGCCTGTAATGTAAATCGACGATTTTATATCAACTTAGTGCGATAGAACGGATGCCGGGTACGTAGCATAAATTGAGCTTGTATAAAAACTGTAAATATGATCAAATTAGCGCGCTTATTAAAACACGTTGAGCTCAACACTACGAGGGGATTTCTTTAATGCAATGTAGCCCAAGCTCTCTCTAGGGAGACTGAGCGGTCAATTGTGATTTCATGATGGTGTATTATTATTATTATTGCCATTATCAATTTGTTAACAGCTTGTCAATGCAGCTTCAATTGACTCGTTAATGGCTTCCTAGGAAAGTAATTCAATCACAAAACAATCGGTTTTTATCGTATATACCTACTCGGGCACAACATTTTCATCGATCACCTTCAGTCACATGAATGAGATTGGCAATCGGGCGAGGTCGTCATGAGACTGCTTAACAATTTTTTATTCTTAAATACACGATTAATGCGTTGTTTTCCAACTTCCAATTACTACGGCTTATAGTTTCACACACTAATTAGGAGCGCTTATTTATACGATTTACTCAGACGTTTTACAAACCCATTACACCTGTCGCTGTTGAGTCTCTTAATTAGGTTTGCACTGGAATACCTCCCTATTTCCTGACTAACAGATATTATAATAGTACCGCGCGGCTGATTTAATTAACCGATAGAAATTCCATGAGCGAAACAGGCCGGCGATTACGGATTTACACGTTCATTCATAAAGTTACACACAACATAGGGCCGGTTCGGGCAGGCGGCACGAGGTCTCAAACAGCGTCCGCTATTGGAACGTCACTCTCAGTAACAAATGACGGTACAGCCGGGAACCGGCCTAACTGATGTTCGTGCGTACTGCGTAAGCGCACCGCCATGGATACGAGACCTTTGCATCAGAGGTTGCCGCGCTGATATGGATAATTGAACGTCAAAATAAAATTGCGGTTAGATAGTGATTTTTTGGAAGTTGTGTCTTCGCAAATACTTGCAGCGTAGATAAGGATAAAGGTTTTTAATGTTATGTAGGTACCAAAGAAAGTATTAGCTGCCGTGTTTATAATATGTACCTATATAATATTAACGTTACATGTAGTCATAAAATTAGTAGCCATATGAATTAAATCAAATTAAACTATTAAATTAAAAATTAATCTTAAGATAAAATAATTAAAAAAGGAGGGCCCCCGTGGCATAGTTCCACAGACGCTGGCAACATTCCCCCTTTGGACAGCGATACTAATACGTACTTACTTGTTAGTATTTAAAATCAGAAAGAAATGCAGAGAAAAAAACATTTATTAATTATTTATTTTATAACTTGGAGCCGATTCAAATCTACGTTACTTCATCTCGCATTCGGTAGTTATAAAAACTTTAACTACGGGTATCAAATAAAATGGCTGCATCCTTTTCTGTTTTAAACCCATCACTGAAATATCACAAACAATAACCATCAAATGAAATCCATGAAATAAATATCATAAGAAATTGTGACATGCGCAGCTGGGGGAGCGGGAGTAGCGGACGCCGATATCGCAATTCAATTCATACGTCAACCCGAGACCACTGGCAAGATGGGATTTTTGACTGCCGCTCGCCGCCGATTGACGATTTTATCTCGACACTTGCCCCCTTTTAAAGCGATGTACCTTACACGACGGGCGTATCATTACAAGATAATTGCTCGCGTTTAATGCCATCGCAATGCACATGCATGTCCTCCAATTACTCCCTATTAAGTAAGCACGTTACGACCCTTTTTATCGTTGTATCAATGTAACTTCCGAAATCGTATATCTGCGATGCTCCACATGCGAAACGAAAAGCTTTACTCACGCCCGTCACTCCGCTTCGTATTAATTAAGGAACAAATTACACGTTCTTTATCACCACTCTTTTTTTTAATAACAGGCATTGTTGTACATTCGTGCCAAGGAACGATTCTTTGCAGCCAGTGACTGATTTAATTCGGTTTAAACACGATTTGAGATTGATATATTATGGTACGTCTTCATCGTTTTCTTTAGAACAGCTTAATTTGTAAATTATTTTTATCTGATATTGACTTGATAATGTTCACGCAATGAGCGTTGAACATTGAGAATATTTACACTCAAGTGTAGGTGTAGCTAAGGTCTGAAATGTAATAAGTTGATTGTTTGAAATTGTTCTTTAGTAAAAGTAACGTTTATTATAGGCGCCGGGCCGCTGATAGAACATGCACTAATTAATTGGTACCGAGGCAACAGTAAAAAACGAGAAACGACATTGACTGATATAAACCCATTGTGTTCTTAATGTGACACGTTTAATACAGGGTTTGGTTAAGCACTAATCTTGTTTATGTCAAATGGCGTTGCGCTATTTAAACTGCTCGTAGAGCACTTAACGGAATGAGTGTCAGAAAAGCAGGTGTGAGGCACCTGCATCTTGATTAGTGATTGCACTTAGCTTCATGCACTTGACATGCTGAATTAATACTTATACATTATCCTATTGAATGTGCGTTTTTATGATAATTAGTAATTAAACGCCGAGATAGGGTAGGTTCCATTCACGTGCTCAGTGCAGTGACGCAAATCTCGCAGGCATCATTTTTTTTCAGAAATCGGTGATATGCTGAACGAGACGCCATGTCACGACTTTTTGTTCAAGAATAAAATAATAGATACTTACGTCAAGTTACGAGTTAAATAAGCAAACACAATACAATTTAAGTGCTACTTTATTACGAGTTGAAGAGGGTTAAACTAATTCTTACATCGGTGAGTTAGAAAAATTATAAAAAAATGAACGCAAGAAAAAAACACGGGGGTTTTCAATATTCCGCTTCAAATTTGGGCATTTTGAACAAAAACATGGGACTGTACATAATCCATAAAAGGTGAAAAGGGCAACGAGGAGAGCGTTTGTTAACATGCCAATATTTGAAGAAGCTATAAAGACAGTAAGAATCAGATTGATATAGCGATGTGATGGCGCATCACCTAGATATCATAATGGCATATTGTTATTTGTTATTAGGCTATTACTGTACTTGGGTCCCGCTACGAAATAATAGTTTCCTCGATCGGTGGAGGTTTAGGCTTCGGTACAATATCTGCGCGGGCGCGTGCCGACACGCCCCTCCCCCGGGCAGAGTTTGTTTTGCCGAAGCGTACTCTCTCGGTTCTTCTCATTCCTTTTTGACAGATCGTTTTGTTTTCCTTTATTAAAATTGCTCACAGAGTTTAAGCGAATTTAACTTAATATTAAAATAGGTTTAACACTGGGTGGTATTGTGGTACCTATCTTTTCGAAAACGTTGTCATAAATGTAATAAATGTGTGAATACATTTTGAGTAGGGTTTTTTTTGAAAAATGGAAGTGACAAAGTTTTCTTGCCTATTGCAACTCATTTGGAGTCACTTGGGATGTTTGATGGCTCTTTAAACTTCCCATTTATTATATCATCAAGATTTGTTAAGAGCTAATCAATTTTAATTATAAATGCAAGAATTAATGGAAAATAAGTGGTAATTCGTTCTTTAATTAAATAAGAAAGGGTGCGCATACATCTATTTCAATAAAAAGTACAATGGGTATTATTTTTTATTTTCATTTTGTGTAGGTACCTAACGGAATGAACTATAAGAGAACAGCCCTAGCTTCGTTGACGGCATTGCAGTTAGTGATGTTCAACAAAGTCTTCCGATGACAGCAATCTTATAATTTTTCCTTCAAGATATCGTGGTCACCAACCTTTTTACTCTTTTTAAAAATATTTTAAAGCTACCTCTATTTTTATTTCATATTAAAAAAAGTAGCAGGTACGTTGGATTGCAAATTACTGTCAACTTACGTAATTTTTTTCTTTAATTCTGTAACGTCTGAACCTGCGCTAGACAGCTTTGCTATAGCTGGAGATTGATACGAAATGTTGACGACCCCTGGCAGAACGGTACGCCACGATTCTTCAGCCCAACGCACTGTCTCGATAGGATATCGATTATGATAGACGCCAACGTCTAGTATCGAAAATAATGATAGTCGAGATAGCCCGAATTACTGCAGTAAAGCTACAGTACAGTTGCTTTCGCAGTCTAGAGAGCGGAGCAGTGATACCATGTAAATAACTGTAGTTCAAGTTAGTCTTACAAATACAAGTTAGACTTTTGTCATCTTCAGCGGATTTTTTAACATCTCTATCGTTAGTAATCAGTTTAATCTAAGCTGCGTAGTGTTTGTTGGAACCATGGGGTCTACTCCCAAGTTCGATTGTCGAAGTTCATATCATACCGTCCTACTCAAACTCAAATTAATGACTGTTAGTGTTAGCGCAACGGCACGAAACGAACTTCGATAATCGAATCGCGCAGTTAAAGGCCAAATTACAAACTACGGAAATGGAATCAAATGGAGACGTGTCACTCTGCTAGTTTTGGAATGGAATCTTGCTGTCACGGTCGCTGCTTTCCTAGTTCCTGTGTCGAATACAGGGCAAGGAAAGCAATAAAATGTATTAAAGCAATGGACGCCGCTAAGCCGCTAAGTAGCAGTGCTTGCACTGCTGTGTTCCGGTGTGGAGAGTAAGACAGCCGGGGAAATTACGGGCACAAGAGGCATTGCATCTTAGTCCTCTAGGTTGGCAACGCATCTGCAATCCCTCCGGGGTTGCGGGTGTCTATGGGCAGTGGTGATCACTTACCATCAGGTGACCCACTTGCTCGTTTGCCTTCCTATTCATATAAAAAAAAAAGTCTATTATTTTTCTTTGAACTTTTCATTGAGTACTGGCATTAATAGAACTTGGTAATTAATTAGGTACTGCATACTCGTATCACATGTAGTACTATAATCTTAAATTATTTGGTATTTTTGATACAGCGTTTTTGGCGGTAAAATATACCATTTTAATATTATAAACGTGAAAGTTTGTAAGTATGGATGGATGGATGTTTGTTACTCTTTCACGTAAAAACTACTGAATTGATTTTAATGAAACTTTACAATAATATAGCTTATAGAGCAGAATGGGATAGCGATAAACATGTCAAAGGTAGCAGCGGCCAGAGTCGCGAAGTTAATAATTATTGCAGATTATACTATCAACATCAGTTCTTAAGTCTACTTCTACGCAGACGAAGTCGCGGGCAGAAGCTAGTGTGGTTATATTAATTACCGCCAAAAGCGCTCTATCAGAAATACCTAACAAATACAGCATCCGTTTCAAGAATTCTAATAGAGCATGACCGTACAAGTGTTATTAAACAAATTAAACCAGTCTGTGTTATACCTACCCACAATATTTAAATAAAAGTTGAACTAAAGTTTTCGACAGTTTTTGACGTCCATTTGATACGTACTAACATGCAGTATTCATTAGTGGTCATAACCGGCTTCTAAAAACGGTCATCAGTGATCACCGTCACCGCCATTAATGTCCTATTTAGCACATTTTACAGCGATATTATGATTATCATCTCCAGCCTGTATACGTACCACTGTTGGGTACAATGACTTTTACAATGAGAGCCTGGACTATAGTTGGAATATAGTTGCGGATTGGGAACTTTACAATCACCATCGAATTGCCTCGCTGGTTGAAATACAGGTTTCTACACGTGCTTCCGCGCTGGTCTGGGAGCAAAGAAAAAACATAGAATGTACCAGTTGCATCTCTTCCCGTGCAGATGGTAAAAGCCCATCGAGGGAATAGGCAACATAGGAATCATGTTATAGGCGATGAGGCTAGCAACCCATCACTATTTTGATTCCATTTTCCACCTATACGCCCTTAATCATGCTAAACGTGGCCTTAAGGTTTTGTTACCTTAGGCTCTGTCTACCCCGTAAGGGATAAAGACGTGATTTGTGTGTATGTATGTGTATTCTTCACGAAGTTTTGGAGTAGCAGTGATAATAAGAACGTTTTATTGAATCAGGCGTTACTTTGCGGAGGTCCGTTTCAATGAACAAAATTACCTTGCTACTCCGCTACTCAAGTAGTACTCGTGAGTAGCGGAGTAGAAAGGTAAGTTTTTTGTTCATTTAAATAAGAACTTTGCTAGTCCTGTGATTTTTTTTAATCAATCGCAAATATCATGATGTAGCTCTGCCAAGGGGCTCCATCCAATGCTCTACAGCTGAAATCCTTGAATACGTGACATTTCCGCACTATCAGATAATGGGACTAAATTCAGAGTTAAATTTGGCTTTGAACTGGATTGTAACGGTTTCTGGATCCTCCCATTGATGCTGATTTTGGAGTATGAAATGGTCACGTTTGTGGTCACTTAAAACTACTAGCTTTTGCCCGCTGCTTTACTCGCAACAAGCGTTAAATCTTTGCTGAATAAGCATCCACGGGTGTTTACAATAAAAAAAGAATATCATGATCCCCTGAAATTATCGAGGTAAAAAGAAGCCTATGATCCATAGATCCAACTATCTACACACAAATTTCATCCAAGTCTTGTCATTTTGTCCAATCTTTTGACGCGAAAGAGTAACATACATTCTGGCAGATAGACATACTTACAAGCAATAAGTGTTTGTGGGATAGGATTAAACATTATACAGTATCCACACATTAATACTAGATGTTGCCTCTGTTGTTTGACTAGATTTTTTCAAGTTTGACGGATATAAGTAACATTTCAAAATGTCAATGAAAATTAGAACACAGAAAAATCCGAAATGTAAAGCTATGGCCGGGAATCGAACCCGGTTCCTCGTCATTCTGTGACGCGTGCTATTACCCCTACACCACCCATAGCAGGTGGGTAGTAACATAAAATATAGGTGCTCTAAAAATATAGTTTCCATTTTCATTTTCCTTGAAGTCCGTATAAGTCCTAATTAAGATTAATATAAAAGGATAACTTAAAAATTCAGTTCCTATTATTATGTTTATTGGGTACTTATCCTTCCTGTACTCACACATGGTCAAGTGCTTTATTTATACAGTTTCTACGTTGTAATGTTTTTTTATTTGGCTGTAAATATGTGGTTGTATAATTGCGTCAAATTGTAGAATAATACGAAAAAAGCTATGTTGACTTCCGTAGCCAAACTTTAACATGTTTTGTTTTTATTTAGCTTTAACTGCCATGAAATGTTTCTACACCTACGGTACTCAAAACTAATATCAAAACAATTATTTTGTGATGCCCCACTGTTGGGTACAAAGATCTCCTCTTGGCTTCCCTCATCTTTCTGTCTAAAGCTTTTCTACGTTCAAATCACCCTCTAAAATATCCTCTAAAACGGCGATTAATAAAAAAAACTCTCTTGATTTTATTGTCAAACCAAATCCAATCCATAGTTTTCTTATTTAATATTACCATTAAAAATATAAAATAGGTAGGTATATAAAAATATATATTACTCAAAAAGAGAAACTTAATAATGAAAAAAAAAACACATTACGAAGAAGGAAAATAAAAAACTGTACTAATATTATTTATATCTTACAAATATTGCCGGGTACACAATAACGTACACGGTCGGCGCGGGCGTCGTGCGTAGGCGCATCGTGGGCCCGACGGCGCGCCCCGCCCCACCCTTAGCTATCGACTCACGCGCATCAACTAGATAGCACTGGCCACTAAATTATTAGCTTAAGCGCACGTATTAGAAATAGGAAAGTAGCCACGCAATAAAAAAAGAAATCTATCGTTTCCGTACAACCCCAATAAAACCACGACTAGTATGTGAAGGACAAAACTGTGGACTGACATGACTGTTCATGATACGCAAGAAAAGGAAGATAGAAAATTGATGTGGATGAATTCGTTAGCACCTTTAATAGTTACCTGAGTGGATGTGCTGGACCTCAATCAATTGCTTAACTCGCGTGTGTAGACTTTAATTCCCATGAATACTCGTGCCAATGCATCAATGTGGACTTGAAAAGCTTAGTTTATTGGTTTAGCAGAGACATTTAAAACATTATCCTTTAATTTTGCCCTCGCAAATGTTTTTTTAGTAATGTAATAAAAAACTGTAACTTAAAAAAAAGGTCGAGGTATTTTCTAGCAGGGCAGAATGTACGCGAAGCCGTTTGGATTCGAAACGGCACCATTCCTCTTTGTAGCCAGCTGCCCAAAAATAATATGCATAAGCTCACAATAGTACACAGTATAAAATGCAGTATAGTATCCCCGAGGCTCACGGCGCGCTCGTAATTCCTCGTCCAGCGGCACTTAGCCGATAACACCGGTAACTACCGACTAGTGGGCTTATTAATTTATATCCTTTATTGCTATCTCACTGCTTGTTATGCAATTGAATTTATATTATCTTAAAAGGTACGCGCCAGCAATAATAATTGTCGATTACGATTACTTACGATTCGCGTTTGTGTATTGATGTAATGACGTTCTATTATAGGCAAATCTAATGGTGTAAAAGTGCTAGGGTGATCTTATGGCTTTTTTATGTGTCAAATAATAAACGCATTGTAATAAAACGCCTGTTTTTAAAACTATCAAGTGGCACTTCAGGTTGTGAAGATGAATACGAGAAATCTTTTTTGTGATGATGAATGCTTAAATTTTTTTTTTGCGTGTGGTTGATTAGATGCATTTTTTGTTTTAAGTATTAGACTTTTTTGTGTGTTTTATGTAATAAAGAGTTTTTTCTCAAACATGCTCGGAAATGTATGCGTTAATGTCCCGATATGAGGACATGAAGTTTCTCGTTTATGGCTCCCTACATTACTTCTTGGCTTAGGCCACAAAAGTTAGTATGAAAATCCATTTTTGTCCGCTGCTCTAATTTTTTAAATTTCTATACTAAAATTAAATTGGCAAAGGAAAAAATTACATACAGCCAACCACCACCACAATCTGTACCTAAAATAATTGCGACATAAAAAAAAAATCTATGGTACTATATTTATGTGCGCTTAAACATGGTGCTCAAATAGCTGGATCAAATTAGTACATTTAAAAAATAAAAAAGGTGGCAAATCGAAAATCTTTTTTTCCCTATAATAAACTATGATTTACTTGATTGTCTAGTAGTTATTTTAATTTTAATATTTCCTCACATTGTTTGAGAAAAGCACTATACAAGCTTTGGCCGGAACAGGGATTGCAGGACTCGTTCTATCTGGCCTCGTCTTCGACTCGGCCACCTACCCCAAACTCGTCCAGCAATCCCTTACTTCACGGCCTCTGCAGTAATGTACTATAGATGGCATTTCGGATTGCATAGTAAGAATCCTTTTACATTTTAATTGATAAATTAAGCATCACGTGTAGCTAACAAAATAAATATACAATACTGACATTTACCATGACAGTCGCAAAAATGCTATCAGCCTTTGGCCAGTTTAAAATATAGTTAACTAGCTTCTGCCCGCGACTTCGTCTGCGTAGAATTAAACATAAAACCTACCTCTTGAATCACTCTATCTATTAAAAAAAGACCGCATCAAAATCCATTGTGTAATTTTGAATCTACGCTAAGCATACAAAGGGACATAGGGACACAGGGACATAAGGACAGAGAAAGCGACTTTATTTTATACTATGTAGTGAAGCTTTCATAAGTTGCATCCTCAATGTTACCCCGTTGGTAGTTCGCCTGTAACTTTTATTTTTATCATAATAAGATCTGTAAATTTTAACTTTATTTCACGTTTGAGACCATGTCATGATTTATATTCAAAACTAAAAGTTTGCCAAACTACCCACAGTAAACCATGTCGCGCACCTTGATTCGTTTATGGTTTATACAATACTAGCCTTCCGTCCGCAGCTTCGCCCGCGGTAAATTAATTTTCCCGTAGGAATAGGTATTTTCCTGCGGTAAAAAGTAGCCTATGTCACTCAGTGATAATGTAGTTTTCTAACGGCAAAAGAATTTTTAAAATCGATCCAGTACTTTCGGAGCCTATTCAATGCAAACAAACAAACAAACAATCAAATTTTTCCTCTTTATAATATTAGTATAGAAAAACACTTTTTATTATTCGTACACCCATATACAGGGTGTCCCAGAAACCGACGATAACCCGTTAAAGGCTGATAGACCTACTAATTACCTACCAGAATATCATATTTTAGGTTTAGTAAAAATATTTTAGTTTTCGAGATATTGTCATTTTTGCAAAAATCACGATTTTTCTCCCTCAGTTGAGTTTTTCGTCTGCCACACCCTCAAATGACCGAATTTAGTTAATCTGATTACTGATAAATATTGCAGAAAACATGGGCTTTTAAACATGATATTATTTTCTTTTATTATTTATTCAAACTTGGATGAAAAACGACTTAAGAGACAGTTTTCAGATATTTTACTGTTTCCTCCCGTAACTTTGGTCCTCCATGGTATAAAAAAAATAACTACGCTAAAGTGGCACTGGATACTAAAAACATGTCTAGCTAATGTCGTTTACAAAATGGTATAACACTTACTTATTTGTTTAATAATTTCAAATTTACTGCTATTTCATTACAGAAGAAGCTCAAATAAAATTGAAGTCACTACCAACTACAAATTAAAATAAAATGAAATATTTTTAGCAACCCAATTTTACACAGCCATTTGACGAAAACAAAGCAAATTCGATTTTCAAATTCGAATTTAAAATTTTCAAACTTTATTCGAAATTTGAATTCAACTTTACCAGCCTTATAAAAACAGTAATTTTGCCGTCCTCAGACTAAATGGCTGCTCACTTGATTAGCTTCTTCAGTAATGAAATAGCAATAAATTTGAAATTATTGAACAAATAAGTAAGTGTTATACCATTTTGTAATCTACATTAGCTAGGCATATTTTTAGTATCCAGTGCCACTTTAGCGAAGTTTTTTTTTTTATACCATGGAGGACCGAAGTTACGGGATGAAACAGTAAAATATCTGAAAACTGTCTCTTAAGTCGTTTTTCATCCAAGTTTGACTAAATATTTAAATAAAATAATATCACGTTTAAAAGCCTATGTTTTCAGCAATATTTATCAGTAGTCAGATTTACTAAATTTGGTCATTTGAGGCTGTGGCAGACGAAAAACTCAACTGAGGGTGAAAAATCTAGATTTTTGCAAAAATGTTAATATCTCGAAAACGAAAAGATTTTTACTAAACCTAAAATGTGATATTTTGGTAGGTAATTAGTAGGTCTATCAGCCCTTAACGGGTTATCGTCGGTTTCTGGGACACCCTGTATGTATACAGGATGTTAGGTAATGAGTGGATAATCCTTGAACTATGGATAGAGGGTACTTAGGACGTTATAATAAAGCTAAAATAGGATTAGTAAAAGTTGCACGGCTTCCGAGATATTCGGACTTTTAGGTTTTTTTCGAAAATGAACACCCTTATTCAATGTTTTGATCATAGCACCATTTTAAGCTAACTTTTTAATTTTTTTATTTTTGCTCAATATTCTTGATAACTTGTATTTTCAGATAGGCATTACAATTTTTGTGAGACTACATAGGATTTAAAAAAAAAAAATCGCAAACTTAATTTTTGGCTTTTCAATCGTACATTGATCGAATTTTCAGCTCTCACGGTGAAAAAAAAATACACTACCGCCTAGTTGCCAATAAGCTTAAAAACATGCCGGTTTATTGACGATTTAAAAATGGTAATTACCTTTTGAATTTAAATTCAAAATGACAAAATAATAAAAAAAATACACGCTCACCCACATTTTTCCCGATTTACTTTTTGTATCACGGGTGTAGAACTCAATTTTTTTTGTTGCAAAAATAACATTATTGGCCACTTATTTAAATGCAAATGGCATTTAAATAATTCCAAATTTAAAAAACATACCAATGCCTTTTGTTTTTTTTTCGAATTTGATTTTGAATTTCGCTATTATTATTGCGTAATGAATGGTTAATTTTGCGTTTAGATCGTTGTGTTGAAGTTTTTTACTTTAATACTGCTTCGAACATAATATACATACACTGATAGAATATGCCCAAATGTATTACATTTATGGTGAATGCCAAGGCACAATTTCACTATTCATTATGCAATAATAGCGAAATTCAAAATCGAAGTCGAAAAAAAACAAAAGGCAGTCAGCATGTTTTTTTTTTAATTTGGAATTATTTAAATGCCATTTGCATTTAAATAAGTGGCCATTAATGTTATTTTTGCAACAAAAAAATTTGAGTTCTACGCCCGTGATACAAAAAGTAAATCGGGAAAAATGTGGGTGAGCGTGTATTTTTTTTAATTATTTTGTCATTTTGAATTTAAATTCAAAAGGTAATTACCATTTTTAAATTGTCAATAAACCGGCATGTTTTTAAACTTATTGACAACTAGGCGGTAATGTATTTTTTTTTCACCGTGAGAGCTGAAAATTCGATCAATGTACGATTGAAAAGCCAAAAATTAAGTTTGCGATTTTTTTTTAAAAAATCCCATGTAGTCTCACAAAAATTGTAATGCCTATCTGAAAATACAAGTTATCAAGAATATTGAGCAAAAATAAAAAATTGAAAAAGTTAGCTTAAAATGGTGCTATGATCAAAACATTGAACAAGGGTGTTCATTTTCGAAAAAAACCTAAAAGTCCGAATATCTCGGAAACCGTGCCACTTTTACTAAACCTATTTTAGCTTTAATATAACGTCCTAAGTGCCCTCTATCCATAGTTCAAGAATTATCCACTCATTACCTAACACCCTGTATACAGGGTGTCCCAGAAACCGACGATAACCCGTTAAGAGCTGATAGACCTACTAATTACCTACCAAAATATCACATTTTAGGTTTAGTAAAAATCTTTTAGTTTTCGAGATATTGACATTTTTGCAAAAATCTAGGTTTTTCTCCCTCAGTTGAGTTTTTCGTCTGCCACAGCCTCAAATGACCGAATTTAGTAAATCTGATTACTGATAAATATTGCTGAAAACATAGGCTTTTAAACGTGATATTATTTTATTTTAATATTTAGTCAAACTTGGATGAAAAACGACTTAAGAGACAGTTTTCAGATATTTTACTGTTTCATCCCGTAACTTCCGTCCTCCATGGTATAAAAAAAATAACTTCGCCAAAGTGGCACTGGATACTAAAAATATGCCTAGCTAATGTAGATTACAAAATGGTGTAACACTTACTTATTTGTTCAATAATTTCAAATTTATTGCTATTTCATTACTGAAGAAGCTAATCAAGTGAGCAGCCATTTAGTCTGAGGACGGCAAAATTATTGTTTTTATAAGGCTGGTAAAGTTGAATTCAAATTTCGAATAAAGTTTGAAAATTTTAAATTCGAATTTGAAAATCGAATTTGCTTTGTTTTTGTCAAATGGCTGTGTAAAATTGGGTGGCTAAAAATATTTCATTTTATTTTAATTTGTAGTTGGTAGTGACTTCAATTTTATTTGAGCTTCTTCTGTAATTAAATAGCAGTAAATTTGAAATTATTAAACAAATAAGTAAGTGTTGTACCATTTTGTAAACTACATTAGCTAGACATGTTTTTAATATGCAGTGCCACTTTAGCGTAGTTTTTTTTTTTATACCATGGAGGACGGAAGTTACGGGATGAAACAGTAAAATATCTGAAAACTGTCTCGTAAGTCGTTTTTCATCCAAGTTTGACTAAATATTAAAATAAAATAATATCACGTTTAAAAGCCTATGTTTTCAGCAATATTTATCAGTAATCAGATTTACTAAATTCGGTCATTTGAGGCTGTGGCAGACGAAAAACACAAGTGAGGGAGAAAAACCTAGATTTTTGCAAAAATGTCAATATCTCGAAAACTAAAACATTTTTACTAAACCTAAAACATGATATTCTGGTAGGTAATTAGTAGGTCTATCAGCCATTAACGGGTTATCGTCGGTTTCTGGGACACCCTGTATACGCCCCCTGACTCGAAAACGACCAACGTCATAATATTACCGTAATTAAGTTTGTATTTGGTTTTGTATATGCCTTCTGATTCGAAGAAAAAAATTAAAGTCATAGTTCTGGTCATATATTGGGTTATCAAATAAAATTAACAACTACATCTATAGATACACTTACATCGTTACATTTGTTTAACTTCGTATACTAAGTATGTAAGTAAGTAGTAACAATGAATGAAAGAACCTAGGTATAATATTTAGGGACAATTGACACAAATTGACCTAATCCCACAAACTAAGCAAAACAGACACATGATAAACAATATATTAAACATCCAAGAGCAAGGAATCGAACCCGGGATTTTCAGCACTGTAGTCAGGTATTCTAACCACTTGGCTATCTGATCGACATTTTGTTTTAGTTCCTCTTTATCGTAATCATTTTATGCATTACCAACGTAATTTTACTTTGACTAAGTCAACGTAATTAGGTATTTTAACTAAAGTCTCTTAAGAAAGTTTTTATTTACCAACCACGAATAAAAAACAGAATGCATACGATCACAAAACAAATAATAAATCCCTCACAAAACTGTAAATTGGCCAACAACTATCATGCTATTTTTGCCTCAAGAAAATCTAAGTGAGAAAGTCCTAAGCTCAATCCGCTAAGTGAGTAGAAATAGCGCTTGAAGCTATTAACAAGTTGTATAGGAAGGGTAAAGTGCATCATCAATGAATAGTCCGTAATGTGCGGCTCCGATGAGAGTCTAGATTTTTCCATCCTTTAGCCCAGTGTTGCCAGTACGATGTCAGGTTATCGCGCTAGGTTCTTAATGAGAAAGGTTTAGATTGGGCGATAATAATCAGGCCATTCATTGTTGTAACGTTACTGATTAATAATTATTGATTGCTTAAGGTTCATTTGTGTTTGACCAAGATGTATTTGCGAAAATTTTACTACCTAAGTATAAAAAATTGATAATTCAGGTGCATAGATCGTGGTATTGGTAATTGTGATGCTGGGCTACATTTTGCGAGCTAAATAATTAAAAACCTATATGTTGGCACATTTTTTAAATCTACTCCAAACGAGTTTCTTTACAAGACAGAAACTTCATTTTTCAATTTTAAGCGATGAGGTAATTTTATATTGAATGATCAAATAAACATAAACATATAGACTACAGCGGTACAGGTATGGAATTTCTCAGGTACAAGTGAGGAATTACGACTAATTATTAATGTACCTACGCTTTTTTATAGCTTATAGATGATCAAAAATAAATGTCGAAAAACCTAGTGCCGTACCTACTAAAGTGGTGGTGCCGGAAGTTAGTGCAATTTTTTTTCCATGTACTCACGTAGTCACCTGTACCGCTCAGAAATGACGGCATGGCGCTCTGAGTTATTTTATGATATAGTAACAGCCTTCTAAGCGTTATTCACGCTGGTTCATTTCACAGGTTATTTTTTTCCATGGGCTTGTAGTCTAATAGGTAGGCAAACATCAATCTGGACTGTTTTATGTAATTTCAACTTGCTACCTCTTACGTGTTCCTGAGGAAAATGGTCTTGACAGGAAGACATTAGACAGACAATGTAGCGACCCTGCCCCAAAAAACTTTCCTTTTTTCTTTTTGAGGCACGGAACCCTAAATTAAGCTAGAGCTGTCCCCAAAGTTGCTAAGATGGCAACACTGGCTAGCTGAGAGCATCTCACGCGCTATTACCAACGCCGGGTCGCGGTCGTGAGTGCGCTTTGCATATTTCAAGTATGCAAGCTAAATGCGTACACTACAGTTAAGTGAAATGGATCGGCGCCTATGACGTTAACGGTGAAGCAACAACACTATTTACTTTTCTCACGGTACATTTTTCGTGGAAAGTTGGGTAATACATCTTCTTCTCTTCTGAATGTGCCACTCCATTATTGGAGGTAGGCCGCTAGCTCTGAAAACTTCTCTCTGTCTTGAGCCATCCGGAATAATTGCTTTGCACTCCCTAATGTTCCGCAGCCATGGGTAATACATACATATATGTACGTAGGCCACGTATAGAATGGTTGGGGGCATATATGTGAAAAGGGGGAGTTAAAATAGTGATGGGTTGCAATTAAAACAGTGTGGTTATAACAAAGGATTCCTAAGATTTTCGCCCGTTCTCTCGATGGGGATTCTTCTGCGCGGGAAGAGAAGCAACTGGTTCATTCTTTGTTTTTTCTTTACTCCCAGACCAGCATGAGAGCACCAGCAAAGTTGGGTAAGTATTCACGGTGTTAGGGGATGACTTTAACACCACCTTTTTTTATGGTGTGGAAAATGCGCCTTATGCATCCGCCCGGTACGGGTTTACCGGGGGTATGTGGGGCTCTCCCGCGACGGAAGGTATACCCACTAAAAACCACACGGATTCCCTATTTAGTCGTATATATATGTGAGGCGTTACGGGAGCACTCGGTGTCACCGCGACGCTCCACGACCTCCCCGGGATGGGGTTCTCTCTTCGCGGCACCTGTGCAATCCAGGTTATGGGAAGTCTCGTCCTCCGACTTTAACACCACCTATGGCCATTGGCCGTAGCCATGGCTGCCGAGTTCTATGAGTTGACACGGAGACACATTCACCTAGGTACACTTAAGCGATTAAATGGCATAAGTTCAGTACGTTTTCAAGTAATTAAAACTTTATTACACGCACCGAGGTACCATTTTTTTACACATTACAGAAGTCCGGTACCTAGTAGGTATCATAACTTTTTCCAATGTTCATTAATATTATAAAGAGCAAAGATTTGATTGTTTATTTGTTTCCATTGAATAAGCTCCAAAACTACTGGACCAATTTAGTAAATTGTGTCGCCATTAGAATCCTACATACATAATCCCTGATTAACATAGGCCATATAGGTATTTTTTTATAGTTAATTAATTTAGTCTTCAATTTTTATTTGTTATTTCTTTCTAATGTATCTTTTTATGTTTAGTTTATAGAATATGTGTAAATAAATGTTTTGGTTACATAGGCCATATATACTTAACTCTGCGCGGACAAAGTCGCGGGCAACAGCTAGTCTTGAATAATTGAAAAAAAAAAACAGTACAAAGTCAGTCCGTACTTTCAAAAGTAACACCCTGTCAAAGTCAATTCTGCAACTAACTGCCAACCAATCGAGACAACTATACTTATTATGATAAAAGTACAATATAGTCGTCTACCGTCAGCTTTGCGGTGGTACAAGGCGAGCACGCTTGACCCGCGTAATTGTGTGCGCCAGGCCTATAATCCTGCTCCGTGGCACTTTACACGTCACGACCGTGGTCGGAACACTTAGCTTAAAATTAAAAAAAAACTTACTCAGGTCAGGTCGATAAACGTAAATTCTAATTACTAACAATATAAATTAATAATTTACAGATTAAAAGTCTTGGTTTATTGTGAATTTAGTATACACTCATTTTGATGTAATTTGTAATTTATTGATAGTTATACTATTTTAATTTTTAATGTAGTTTTAAATATTGTAATTTAGTACTTTTATAATTGAAATGTAATATTTCAGTATTGTACACCATTTTATACGGTAGATTACGGTCATGTAGCTTTCTGTACCCGTTTTCATACAATAAATGCATTATTATTATTATTATTGCATTGATTAGGACGAGGATAACTTCACAATCATTAATTACAGTTTATTTTACTTTATACACAATGGTTTTGTTTTAATAATTTCAACAAACAAATTAGATTTCATATTCAGCATCTCTTCGATCCATTAGACGTAAGTACGGTCATATCCGCGTGAATACGAGTATCATATACACATACTAACACAACGAAAAAATAGGTCCGCAAGAATTTTAATCTCGACATCAGTACCTAACAACCATAACACATATATATGTATAGGTAACTATTGGCACCTAGCGTTTATCCTGATATTGTTATTTATCGCAGATTATCCTCCCATAGATCAATTATTATTTCTGAACATTACTATGTGAGGTCCTATAGGATATAGAAGGGATTTCTCGAATTTCCCACAGAACAAAGGAAGGAGATAACATTCAAAATAATAGAGATAGTTGCCCATTTCATTGAGGTTTTACGAAATTGTGCTAGGTAAAGTAAGACTCGCATTTAGCTGGTTTTTTGCATTTCGATGGGGGAGAGGAAGAAGTTTTAGCGCATTTTTTTATTCTCCGCTGACAAAGTCACGGGCAAAAGCTAGTATTGAACTAAACAAACAATGCATTTTTTTTCTGGCCGGCACTTTTCAAATGCTTGTAAAGGTCTTTCACCGGTACGCCTATTAGTGGCGTTCAAAAACGTGCGGAAGTCTGAGCCGACTAATTGGGACGTATTGAGAACGGCGCTATCGGTCCGATACCTACTCTGCTAATTCGGTTAACGCTGGCAGTTTCCACGAGGCCGATAATATTATTATACGTGGTGTAGGAATTAGAGAACAAGCTTACTGGAGACAAGGGATTGATTTAACAAATACCAATGGCGTTTATTATTCAATTATTACATTTTAACGCCATCTATTACAAGAACTACGTATTTATTACAATGGCTACCGCAACATTACAAAATTAAAATGCATAGTGTCCATTGTAATCCATTTCAACCCATTTTAAACAAGAACCCCCCCCCCCCCCCAATACATAAAAAAATTAAATATTATTAAAAAATAATATTTATAGTGGCACTTATTAAATATATTTCCTTCTGTTCATTTTTGTTTGTACTTATTTTGGCTCATTAAATTGCATTATTTGACAGATACTTGGTACATATGCGAGTACGTATCTGTAATGAGGAAAGGATTTTAGTTCCCGGTGCAATGAAAAATGCGACGTGTTATACTACTAATAGAGGTGATACAACCACGAGAAGGTGACGGGTGGTTACTACAGTCGTTTTATGATAGAGATATGAAGTGTTAGTTCGTGGTTAAATACCGCGTTGGTTGCGGTCAATTGGGAATTTTGGCTATCTAAAATATTCTCTCCAAAATGGCCGAGTATGCAATTGCACCTAATGAGTAAATTGTTGAATTACCTCGATGAATTAATTCGTTGTTTTAATTACTAACCTGCTTATTGAATAATACACAAATTTAAATATGGTTCACTTCCATGCTAGTCTGGGAGCAAAGAAAAAACATAGAATGTACCAGCTTCTCTTCCAGCGCAGATGGTAAAAGCCCATCAAGGGAATGCGCTAAAATCATAGGAATTATGTTATAGGCGATACGGCTAGCAACCCATCACTATTTTGATTCCATTTTCCATCTATGCGCCCACAATCTTCTAGGTCTTGTTACCTTAGGCTCTGCCTACCACTTAAGGGACATAGACGTGATTTGTGTATATGGTCTTAATATAATATTACTAAATATAAGCAAGTGTACGAAAACAGTTTCAGGTAGTTAAATGTAATAAAAAGGAGAGAAAAAAAACTACATTAAATAAACATGGAAATCGGAAGAACTAACCACTGTTTGTCCGTTTCTTTGTTAATGCTACTCTTGGAAACTGCTGAACGGGTTTTCACATACACATTGAGCTTAGTTTGAAGCAACATAATAAATCTGCTTTGTTTCATCAAATCGGATGTTATGAAGAAAATATGAGTACCTAACTAGTTGTGTAGTCTTGTGGCTTTGACTCATCCGGCTGCTAAAACATGGCCCTTAAAAATTGACTCTTTAATTTCTTGAAAACTGCAAGTTCGCGCCAAATGAGCAAAACAAAAAAAATCAAAAATGTGCATAAGCATGATACTTATGGACGTTATCGAAGAATCTACCAAATGCGAACTACCTACACAACTTTCTCACATATCGAAGAACTAGACGTCAAAAGCTTGGTCCTCACTTCCCCAGTCTCTCAGTCACAGAGCCAACCGTCCAATTACAGTCAATCTGCAGAGCCGGCGCATCGCACGCAGGTTGCGCGTTAATTTTTCAAGCGCTAACTTGCCCTATTGTGAGGTGTTGAAATGGCCATTGTTTCCCTGACAATGGGCCGACAATAGCCGCGTATCTCTCAAAAGGCCGGGAGCTCGGGTCTTAGCTTGTAGCATGCCCGTATCGGTGCATTGTTTAGAGCATCGTAGCTTTAGTAGTGTGATCAAGGCTTTAGAAATAGAACCCTGCGCATTAATTGGTGCTTGTTTGTATGGGAAAAAATAAATCATTAAGTTTCACACCTTGTCGGCGCTGAAAAGTTGATTTTCTACATACCGCAAGCATTATGCTTACCTCAAAAAGTTTGCAAGTGAATTGTTGAAACTGGTAAGGAAAATGAGCAGGCGAGTCATCATATATGATTAGTTATCATCGCCGTCAATATGGAGGTAGCTACCAGGAAGTTTGGTGGCTATGGGTAAGATGGAATGCATCGTGTGTTAGTAATTACCTCCAATCATTAATAAAATTGTAATCATTAAATAGCGGAGGGAGCATCTTTACCCTTACGTTGTTGGCATTTCTTTGGCAGTCTAATGCGGACTTCCAAGCAGTGCAGTTGGCTCCCATCGTCTGTATCTGAAAAGATACGACCTAGGGCTTTTCAAAGCCAGAGTACATACGCTGTTACTGAACCAGTGAGTATTACCGTCGCGTCGGTCTCATTCTGCAATTTACATTAGTCCATCACTGGTCATCATATAAGAAAAAAAAACTTTTGTTTAAGGCGCGAACGTCTGCTACCACATTGTTCATCTCTTTCTCCCGCCATCTTTTACCATGTAACAGAAACTACCGGTGATGGCGATAGTGAACGTTAGCGCGTTATTTTTTTCAAGTACCAGGCCAGTGATTGACCCGTATCACTCCTGATGGAAAGTGCAGATGAAACAGACGGTGTAGCTCACTGGTTCTGTAACAGCCTATTAACTCTGGCCTTGAAGAGCCCTAGGTTGTATCTGTTCGGAAACACAGGCGATGGGAGCAAATTCCACTCCCTGGCAGTTCGCATTAGAAAGGAAGAAGCGAACCGCTTTGTACAAGCCAATGGAATGCCAATTGCAGTCCACGTAAGTCCACAGGATTAGCGATTAGCGAAATTCCTGAAAGAATGCTGTATATTCTAATTACCTGGTATTAACTTGGTATTAAGCCGTTAGTAACACCAGTTTGCGTTGAAAGCATTTTCTGGCGGCGGCTGAGACCCGGTTTTAGACCCTATCGATAATAATTAATTGCAAGCGGAAACTCTCTCGCTCGGTGAAACTGCAATGACATTGATCGATGCAGTTTACTAAAATAAATACTAGGATAACTTGCCTAATTGTCTATACTTGTTTATAGTTTTCTCAGCTAATGAGGCGCTATAAGAAAGGAGGCAAAAGAGTTTGCGTTTGTGTGAAGAACTTTGAATAAGGTTAGAAAGCAAGCTTGGGTACCGTAGTAACCCTACTTCTGAAATGCGCCTCCTTTCTCCTTTACAGGCGCCTCAACCTTATCCTTCAGTCTTCCGTCAGTCTTCAAGAAAGGTGACAAGCAGCGCCATCTACGCCGAGGTCAAAAAGGCTAAATAGACACGGAACAAAAAAAGAGTTTTTCGAAACTCTCACGGGAAAGACAATTCCACTTCAGGAACGAAGCCGGAGGCACGAGCCAGTTAACATGCTATAATATTGAGGATTGTAGAATATTGTTAACCCGAGAAAATGTTTCTCCCCAAAGGTTTTCTCTAACATCAGATCAAATTTAATACGTGCGTGCCTAAATAAATGGGTGTTTGTCACTACGAGAAAAGGGGGAGATGGGGTGGAACACGGTACATATTTATAGGTGGATGTCAGAAATGGGAGACGATAACCTGGAATCGATCCAAACTTTTCTTTCTGTTTTCCGATGTGCCAAGCCGGGTGTTGTGTAGGTGTAGGTGTGTTACCTGAAATAACCTCGCTTAGATAAGCAAACGCCCGGGGAACATTTATAACTTGACCCTTTAGCTTGTAGGCATTAGGAATCAGGTGTTTTGTTGTCAAAGTTACCGTATGCACCTACATCAAGATACGTGATATAATACCTGCTGGTGAACCGATAAAGTTGTGGTGGTTTCTCGAGGACAATGATCAATTCGAATGACATTGTTGACTTCAAAGGCTCTCTGCAAAATCAGGCTCCATTTTTGCTACGAAACTTAGACAGAATCGTTGGCGTCACCCGTCGTCTGCCACGTTCTGAAATGGGGGCCAGCCCCGCTGGCACGAGAGCGCACGAAAGTCGCGTCGCGCGCGAGTTGGACTACCCGTCTCTTTCTTGTTGGTACAGTAAGAAAAGGACGGGCAATCTAAATCGCGCGCGACGCGACTCTTGTGCGCTCTCGTGCTAGACGTGCAGGCCGTATACGTAGGAACAGTGCTGTCTTGCCGTGCCTAATCTAATCTTTGAACCGCACCCTATTAATGCAAGATCCTGCTCTGTCTGTTAAGCGTTACACATAATTCGCACCCTTCGTGGAAGAAAGACGTAAGTCCTGTAGAGCCTTAATAGGACTTACGTCTTTCTTCCACGAAGGGTGCGAATTATATTTTTCTACTTCATTCATACTTTTTAAGGTATTTACTTCTGAAGAATGAATGAAGTGAATTTGAATTTAGTAGGTCTTTAGTAGGTCTTAGGAGTTCTAATTTTAAGCTAGTAAAAAAACAGGGAAATAAAAAGAACAAAACAACAAATATAAAAGTACGGTAGTTTAAAAATAAAATTCAGAAAAAAAATGAAAAAATGGTCCCAACTCAGCATGACGCTGGCCTTACAGCTAGCACTGGTCTGCCGTTGGGATAAACAATAAAACATAATTATAGTTACTTCAATTATGTAAAATGTTAATTATACCTTTACTTATAAGGTCGACATAAAGCAAACGCAACATAGTTTGCGAGGAATCGTTTGGCTAACTACTAAATTGCATTTCCAGGTTGCGTTCCAAAATGCAGGCAAGGACCGCGTCTGTTCGAGTCTTCCTTTCACGTCATACTGCCATTAATCCGCCGGTGGAATCGATCAATTATATTTCGCTCGGCAGCTAAAAGGAGATCTGGAATGGCGCGGATATTAACGTTGACGTAAAGGATGAAACGAACTTTCCAACGAGATCTCTTTGACCGAGAACAACCTTAGTGCCTTTAAACTCAAAACACTGAAAAGGCAACGCCTGTTAACTTGTGCTGTGTAGTTCATGAAAGATGTACGGTACAATATTAGGCCCTTAGAATTTGTCAGCGGTTAAGTAATTATTACTATCCACTTATTGTTATTACAGCTCGAAATCTTAACCAGAATTATAATTAAAGTTTCATAAAATAAAAGTTAGGCAGCCTTCAATACTGAAGTGGCACTATGAAAAGGCGCTTAAAGAAAAAAAGACCAAGGTTATGCAGTATTTCAAAGTGGTTCCATATGGCTGGCGTTGGTTTCAACGCGTTTCATTCATCAACGTTTGAATCAATATCGAATAACCCAGACACCGAAGTAAATTTTAATAAAAGCAAATATTTTTTCATTTCCCCTAACGAACAAGAGTCCCAGACAGGAACATAACGCGCAGTAGGTTTGTATACACATTGTATCAGAGATATCCGTCGGGTGACTAATGTTTCTCGTCACACTGTCTGCCGAACCTTTTTGGGAAGGCTAGCATACAGTGCGTCCGCGACAGGCTGCAGGGGTACGAGGCGGCGAGCGTAAGCGGAGCAACAAGCTAGAAGTTTGTAGTTCATTAATTATGGTGCTCCTAATACTACTACTAGTACAACTTAGTTTAATGTTCCTTATTTTATAGTCCGAGAATTTTCTGCTGTCCCAGGATAATTAGTAGCCTGTGTTAAAAGAGTAAAAATTAAATGAGAATACCATTTTCTTTGTAACTGCTCTCCTTTAATCCTTTACACTTTATTATATCAACATAGACACGAATGAACTAGAATTCTCAGATCTGTTAATTGGGATATACATAACGTGACCATACGACCCGGTTTAATTGGGCGGGACAGTCCCGGTTTCAGGCAGTCTGTCCCGGCGTCCCCAGCGAAGCCAACTTCGTCCCGGTTTTGCAAGCAGACCCAACGATAGTTTAAAATTATACGTACACGTATCTAAAAACAAGACCCGATATTTAAAAAAAAAATTGTTCAGTCGACAAATACAAAAATACGACTTAGAAGTCACGCCACTACTGGGGGCTTAGTTAGTAAGTCGTGCCAACTTAACTATTTTGTGTTTAGAGCTTTAATTATTTTGTGTTATTCTATCTTCTACAATAAAATACTTGTAAAACACTAAAAACTTTTTTTATTATATATTTCCGCAGATGTGTCCCGGTCTGACGAAATAAATAAATGTTCACGTTGCGTTAGATATACAGTGCACATGGCACTGTGTGTGCTAGTGATACTGGGCGTCGTAGACGAAAAACGAAAATGCATTATTAGTAAGCCAGGTCGTGGTTCCGGCGCCCGATGCACGTCCTGCAGAGCCGAACTGAATTCTAAATAGTACTTAAACCTGCTAGGTTTTAGTAAGTATGATTGAAAATAAAAACGGACGGCGCTTCTAGCTTCAATTGATTTAAATACTAACTTTCAACATTTTAAGTAGTTACAGTCGAGGGCATTAATACAGCCATCATGTCAAATATATGTCACCGACCTTATTGTCCGAGGCATAAAAAGGTGCATAGATGTTTTTGACGTCTTGGTAATGTACATATTTATGCCCTTGACTGTGCATGCTTGTTTTTGGATTTTAAATGAAAGGCTAAAATGATTGTGTTAATTAATTAAAATTAATGGCATCTTTGGAATGCATATTCACAGATGCACACATCCAAAGTGTTTAAAGATCATTGAAGTATAGAATTTCATATAAGTTTCATCCTTGAACGTTTTGAGGAGTCTATTAGATGAAAGGTTTAGCCTTCCGTCTGTGCAGATTATATGCTGCGGAGGTGTATCCTAAAAGAAGTTTTCTTGTTGAAGCGTAGCGGATAACACGCAAAGGGCCATCGCGCACATCTCTAAGTGGATGAAAGTCGCTTCCGCAAAACTGGCGATTTTTGGAAAGTCGAACACATGTTGGTGTCTTTTGGGATACGACCTACTCATAAGCGCAGAATCTGGATATCCAGGCAAAGCAACCAGGTTAGTGTTTTTTCGGAAATCACATGATGTTTAATAGGGGAGTGAGTGGGGGAAACTTAGAGAAAAGATCAGTAAATGTCAAATTGGGAAAATTGCAATTTGAAAATTGCTTATTATTCAAATTTAATCATAACAACGTGGTCCTTACTTTTTTTTAGGTTTTATAATAATTAGAATCTCACGAAATTTTATCAAGGGGGTCTAGTACCTAGTCAGCGTGGTTATACTTTTAATGTTCTACCCTACGTTGAATAAAAATGTAACCAGGAGCGTGTAGTGCGGACGATGGTATCTGGCTGATCGATGCGCTGGCCGCGCCGCGCTCTAATGGCCGGCATTATGAGCATTACTCGTATTATTGCAATGAGACTGTTGCTTATCAGTACTTTCCTGTGTGTGCGCTGGTTTGGCTCTTTATCGTCAAGGGCTGCATAGGGTTGCATGTCAGTTTAAGGTTTCCGTCTCTACGCAAAGGGTGCTACAACAACGCTAAGGCACTGTTGTCTCGCCGTGCGTCTGTCAAAGGGCGTAGGAAGACATTTGCTATTTTCACTGAGTGTGCTTCTATGTTGGGTCTGGGAGCAAGGAAAAACATAGAATGTATCAGTTGCTTCTCTTCCCGTGCAGATGGTAAAGCCCATCGCGGGAATTTGCGAAAATCTTAAGAATCATGTTATATAGGCGATGTGGATAGCAACCCATCACTATGTTGATTCCCTTTTCCCCCTATACGACCACAATCATGCTAAACGTGGCCTTTAGGTCTTGTTACCTTAGGCTCTGTCTACTCTGTAAGGGATAGTGACGTGATTTATGTATGTATGTAAAAAAAAAACTATACCGCTCAGAAATGACGGCATAGCGCTCAGAGTTATTTTATGATATAGTAACAGCCTTCTAAGCTTCATTCACGCTGGTTCATTTCACATGTTTTTTTGTCCATGGGCTTGTAGTCTATAAGTGATATTTTGTGCAATTGACCAATAAAGGTGCAACATTTTTATCAATATACTGTAACAAACGAAGTATACCTTTTTAATGATCAACAAAAATATCCGGTTCATCCGTTTATTTTAGACATTCATGAGATTCTATTGTGTTAGGCCAGTTCATATTTTAATTAAGCGATTTCCGTTGCAATTTAACCTGTTTCTTTTGTCGTTAAACCGATGTTTAGTTGTCTGGACTATGACATTGATGAATGCACACCGTTTCATAGTTTCGCATGAATGCATTCCATCTTATGGCAAAAAGCTATGCGTGCATTTAATATCAATGATAGACGGTTTTATAATTGCTTAATCGGCTCCTAATTATAATACACTTTTGGTGCGATTGTACGTACTTCAAGGAAACCATTTAGAGCATTAAAAAAACAGATAACATAAATATAAAAAACAGATAAAAAACAGATTTGACTCACTTAGTTATAATATTTAATATAAATAAAGAAATATTCTAAGAATCAGCACGTCTATCTTGTAGCAAAAAAAAACTCGATTACTTTTAAGTTCAATTTAGTGGTGTTGAAATGTATAAAACTCTCAAGCTGAGATCAAGTTTAACGACGTAAATTTAGATTTATATATTTTTCAAGCAGATAGCCACTAGTCACAAACTAAAAAATGCTGGTAATTATCCAAAATTCAGGAAAAAATATTATTTTATTGCTTTTTAGTTGACCTCTGTTCTTTCGATCGTCATACGTTCATATAAGTGTAGTAGTATTTTTAATTATTAAAAAAAAATCTCCAATGATCTTCAAATTATTAAACTTTTCGCACTTGCCAGCATCTTATTATTCGGGTTTCTTTGCTAACCTTATGATCCCTATGGTCTTGTCGGTAAAGTGACTTCCACAAAACATCTTATACACTAGTAAGTAAGTTAGACTATGTGAGCGGTAAACCCCTTGAAGATTATCGAATAAAATAAGTGCAAACAAAAATTTACATCTTAATAAAGATAACAAAAGTAGGTACTGTTTATCATTTTTCGAAATCATGTAATTTTTTACGTTTTCGTTCCCCATGGCTACGCAATTTTGCGAAATTTCCAGAAACGACAAAAAATATATATTTATAATTAACGAACCTGCTCACAAAAATCGGATGAGTAATGCAAACTTTAGAAGAGAATATCGTACAGAAACGCACGTCGCGAAAAATATGATAAAATATCCAGGGGTTCAAAATTGGGGGTGGAAAATTAGACGTTTAAAACTTTGCCAGGAAATTTGGTATGTGGCTGTTCAATCAGCTTCACGGCGACCATTAGTACTGCTCTACGCGTTTGGACGTTGATCGATGCAGCCCCTACTTCTGATGCACTTAAAGGTATTAGTGCACTTTTTGTAAATAATCTTCGTTCGTAGAAATTTATTTTTGTAACTTACCTTTATCTACATGCTAGATCTTTGCACCGAAAGTTCCTTAATGTTTATCAATCATTATGGTAGGTAAGACTATAAACATTTCTGTAGTATTTAACTCGTAAGTCATAATATATTATGTATTACGAATATACAAATTATGTATGTCAAAGATGGCGTACTTTCAATAATCAGCTGAATTTATTTACTGATGAGAAATCTACAATCTTGCCAATCGTGGCCTAAGTCTTGGCACCTTAGGCTCGGACTACCCCGTAAGGGATAAAGACGTGATTTATGTATGTGTATGTATATGCACAGTATTAATAAATAAGTCCTACACTCCCCGTACACCTTCTGAAATGGACGGCTATAATTATACAGCGTGGATTTGGAATAGGGCGGAACCTTTAAGAAGACGGGCTTTAGCGGTACAAACGCGATAACCAAATATATATTTTTAATTTTCTCCAACTAACTGGTCGTGATTAATTTTTAAAGATGCTGTCGAGCAGCAGTGTAATTGACGTTAAACTATCATTGCCTTAACTGCATTGTTTACTGTACATTGTGTGCTGAATAATTTTGTATGTTTTTTTTGTCTTATTTTTTCATAAGAGGTACCTTAATTAACTCTTGCGGACTCAAAGTTAACGCTGTTTTAAGATTCGCCCTTATTCCACATCCACGCACTGTACAATTTCTAATATTATATCTTAAACTAAGTTGAGGCAGAGGAATTAGGAGTCCAAATAATTATACATGTGTATATACTTTCTATTTTAAAATGTATTAGAGTATGGTGACTTAACATATTATAAGAGCACCAAACGTATTAGTGCTTTTATAATATACTAGCGTCTGCCCGCGACTTCGTCTGCGTAGAATTATACATAAAAACCTTCCTCTTGAATCACTCTATCTAATAAAAAAACCGCATCAAAATCCGTTGTGTAGTTTTGAAGATATAAGCATACATAGGAACATAGGGACCTAGGGACAGAGAAAGCGACTTTGTTTTATACTATGTAGTGATGTTGAAGTAACTATTGTATCTGACATTGCAAACTAGTGTATTCTCAGACAGAAATCTAAAAAAATGCTAATTACAGCGACATCTGAACAATATTTTACAGCGCTATCAGCTGGCAAAGAAAATTGGGTGGTTGTCTGAGTTAGCTCAAGTTGTTTGTAACGTCTGGGGGAGGCGGCCCCGTGCGAACAAAGCCTTCCATGAAAGCCTTCGGACGTTGATAGATGCGATAAGCTCGGATGCAAGTAAGCTGCATACATTTCTTGCTGCAGTTTTCTCGTATAATCTTCACGGTTTTTACGCGACCGCTGGAAACGCTATACCTAATGGTTTTAGGAATCTCGTTCGCCTATATACTCGTGCATACCTAATGTGAAAATGTACATAAAAGGTCATTAAGTCATCAGTAGATGACATATTCGCCAGGATTCATAATAAAGAGTGATACACCCTCACACTTTCCTTTGACTTGTCTCTGTTTTAATTTGTACTTAATATTTACGCTCTACCTACTATACTATAAGTAAATGTGTAAAAACTAAGGAAAGTTGTAGTTTTGATAATTTAGTCAAAACATTAAACTTGAATCAATTAGAACTATTAACATAACACCTAATTATGGCACAACCATCAAAACTTTTTTCCTTAAAGTAAAGTAAAACAGCAAAGTTTTGGCGTGTGTACAATTGTACATACAACTTAATATGCATATACGTTTAATTAGTTCCAACAGTTATGCCCCCAAAAACGTAGCCATTATAAATTCCAATTCCTAAAATGGCGTTCAATAAATGTCAGTAGCTATTATTCGCCTAATCCATATTTCAGAGGCACGGAGCTAGCACTAGGCACGGAAATGCAACGCTCGGTGCGGAGCGGACCGTAAATGCTTTTTCTTATAATTCAGAGGCGTCACGTAGCCACCGCCGCGCCCCAGGGATGAAAGCCTAGCTGCACAAGAACGCAAGCGAATTTGCAGTTACCTCTTTTTATCTCACGGTCCCACCTATAAAACAGGATAAGAAAATTGGATTTAAAGAAAGGCGATATTTTTAAAAGGAGATAACAAATCTTCACTTCAAATTAAAATTCTGGTTACGTGCGGAGTTGTAACGAAGTGTTAGATTATTCCTGGAGCCTTTATTACGTCTTGAGCCTTAGTGGTGTTTTCACACAAAAGTAGCATTTTAGCGATTAGGAACTTGTTATTCTCTACTTATTGTAGAGCGTAGGCGGCACTGAAGCGCTGCACGGCACTTTAGGTGCCAAAATATATTTTTTCGTTCGTCTGACGTGGCATCCTGGCGTGCATCCACTGTCATATCTGAGCAAGTGAGCACAGACGCCGAGCGAATATTTTATTTGGGCAGTGCGAGGATGTCGTGTCGTAGCCTCCCTGTGCCTATCCAACAGCGGGGACCTAAGGGGGCCAAAAAGGGGGCCAAGGGGGTTAGGAGGTTAGGAGGGGGCCCGACGTTGATCGATGCACGTCTTGCGCCGGAGGCTGCACCCGACGTAATTCATTAAACGCTGAAACTGCAAGCGGATTTTGAGTATTAAAACGATTTCTCACGGGACGTCCAGTTTAGTCGTGCCTGCACGTACACGGCTCAAAGCGGTCTGCTTAGTTGTTAAAGTGAATAGATTAATGAAGCTAATACACGTACGTAGAGTGGCTCGGAAGCCCTAAAACTTTGTTGTTCTAAATTCGTTAAACTGTAATGATGCTCGTAGCTCTGGCCGCTTAAGCGACCGCGCACTATCCCGGCTCTCTGAGAGACTTTAGAGTAATATTATTATTATTTAAAGGATGACAATTCATAATTAAGTTTTTTTAACAACTTCGAAAGTAAATGTATAGGTACGTAAACAGCATTCTTCAGTTTTCCTCCACTAAACAGTTCTTTAACTTCCGAGTCATTGTTAAAGCAATAAAATACTCACTCATTGAATCTCGTTACGTCCATTCATTTCGCAATATCCGAAGGTATCAGATATTTCGTGACATTGTTCCAAAAAGGCCGAAGTCAAAATAGTTCAATAACTGAAAACATGTTGTAAAAACTTGTGCACAGAGCTCATTTTCTACAAACAGATGATTGAGATTTAGACTGATTTAAACTGTCTGTGTCTTAGTATCGAATTTGTAGTCTTTCACAATGGTCGCCGAGCCGCTGACAAAGCCGAATGTACCTCATCTCCTTTTGTGCAGAGGAATGGACCACAAATAAACCTACCTCACGTTACCGCTACGTGAGATTTGGAGAATGAACAGTTAACTTAATGAAATTAATATATTGATGACCAGAAACAGAATAATTGAAACCAGCCCATATTTTAATGCAGAACTCGAGTAATTTTATACCTTGTAGCTTGTCGAGGGAATGGGTATAGGGATAATGTTATAGGCGATGCGGCTAGCTACCCATCACTATTTTGATTCCCCTTTCCACCTATACGCCCACAATAATGCTAAGGGTGGCCTTTAGGTCTTGTTGCCATAGGCTTAGTCCACCCCGCAAAGGATAAATACGCGATTTATGTATGTGTGTACGTATACAAAAATTGTAAAAGAGATTTTTCCGTGTTAGAGTAAATGTATGAGTTACACAGCCCAGCAGCATAGATTAGGTACTTATTAAGAGACGCGCGAAAGCTAAGGTGCGTAAACAGAATATTAAAACTCTACTGAATATTATAACTAAGTAAAGTTGTAAAACTATATTATGTATATCAACACTTCAAGCAAATTTAAACGTTAAAGCTGTACAAGGTTGTGTTTTACATTTTGTGAACTCACTTATCACAGCTCTATTTGTTACTAAAGTATCATTTTCAACTTTTTACCGTATAACGGTATATTGTAAAGGTAAATTGTATTTGAATATGTATTTTGTGGCATGTCTGTATTCATATTCAGGGTTACTCAATTGCGAAATTATAACCCCTTTATTCATAAACGCTCTGTAGGCTTCTGCTAACTTAGCAATCGTTTGTCCTTATCTGTCACTTTGACATTTACCTTTCACAGATAAGGACGAACGACTGCTAAGTTAGCAGAAGCCTATAGAGCGTTTATGAATAAGAGGGTAAATCTGTGTACTAACGTCAACGTTGATACGTGGAAAAAAGTGCCAGAGTTAAGTTATATGTTCGTAAATAATTCTACTTATGAAGAGTAATAAACAATCCTGTTATAAAGTTGATCGAAAGCCAATAGCTGTACAAAAACTTTACTATTCTTGCTATTCTTCCATGCTGGTCTGGGAGTAAAGAAAAACATAGAATTTACCAGTTGCTTCTCTTCTCACGCAGATGGTAAAAGCCCATCGAGGGAATGGGCGAAAGTCTTAGGAGTCATTTTATAGGCGATACGACTAGCAACCCATCACTATTTTGATTTCCCTTTCCACCTATACGCCCTTAATCGTGCTAAACGTGGCCTTAATGTTTTGTTACCTTAGGCTCTGTCTACCCCGTAAGGGATAAAGACGTGATATATGTATATATGTATGTATGTACAAAGACTGGAAACTTGCCAGGACTTATTTTTTTTTAAGCGTTATTGATATTTGTAATTTTGTTAAGTTCGCCTATTACAACCATTAGGTATACTTAATGCTTATGTTTTTGCATTTTTTTTTACGTACCTATTTCATTACGTTTAATAGATCGTTGGTAAATAAAATAGACCACGCGTGTTGTCATGGAAAGTTGAAATTGTTATACAATAAAGATGTTATACAATATACAATAAGGGATAAAGACGTGATTTGTATATGTATGTGTATGTATAAACATGTTTAAAAAAAAAAAAAAAAAACAAGAATGTTTATTTGGTTTTTACATTTATATTATAGTTTACAGTAATACAGGTTGGAACCTTCCTTTAAGCATGAGAAATGCTTGTATCGGAATTGTTTATCGTAAAAGATGCGTGGCGCCATAAAATTAAAAACGAAAATTGATAAAAAGGCTTAACAGAGCTTTTTCGGGGTCTTCTTGATAGTCTAGGAAGAATTTTTGTGTTTTTTTTTTCAGTTCTCCATCCGAGTGAAAAAATATCACGACACACATTATTCCCTCTCAGGTTGTACTGATACTGCCCCTATATGCAACAGCTAAGTTTAAAGTCGTAAGAAATATTGGGTGGGGATGTTCCCCCCACTTTTTCTGCGGCATAATCCCCCCCGTCTTGCGTGACATTGATTGATGCAGGTGCAGCAAGAAGCCCCGCCATCGCCATCTGAAAGCGGGCTGAAATATCGAAGTGTTTTTGCGAAATTTCTCACGCTGCACTTTCTGGATACCTGGATATTTTATGAGGGTAATATAGTATTTATGTATAAATAAATAAAAGAAGAAAGTTTACATTTTGATAATTGATTAAAATATACAAACACTAATCCTAAAAACCTACATATCTATATCTATGCTAAAACTAACTATAAAAACCAATATTCACGAATAAGAAATTACAAGAAAAAAAAAGACAAAAGAAAACTCCCTCTAACCCTCTAACCCTACTCCTGCTGCTGCGGCAGGGTCCCCATTTTGTAGTTTTAGAATGACAAAACGTGGTTTTTCAGTGTAAGGAATATAATAGAGATTCTTAATAAAGCAGCATGTCAACATTGTCAACTAGTCTTAAATGGATATAATTTTTCCCTTTTTTATTTCCATTATGAAACGTTATTTTGAAGATGTAGTTCGCGTTTCATTTCTTTTGGTAACCAGGATACTGTTGATCACTATTATTAGCTCTCATTCATTATTCGTATAACATTTTAATCAAACCTTGGAACTGCTTTTTTGCCCATGTTCCACTGGTCCGATCGGTTTGAAATTTAGTAAATGTATAAGAACTCCGCAAAAGAAAATGCAGTAACCAAATACCGTTAACCAAAACGATGTTTAGGAAATGAAATCATGCACAAAAATGTATGTATATGTATGGAAACTCTTTATTGCACATAAAAATTTTAAAAAATACAGAAATTCAGACAAAAAAGTACAAAGGCGAACTTATCCCTAAGAAGGGATTTCTTCCAGCTAACCTACAGAAAGGAATAGTTGACAACAAAAAGGCAAGCAGTCATTATGCGCAAATAAGTAGTATTAATACTTAATAAATCACACAACAAACACTTAACAAAAACTTGCTGATAATTTTTATTTGTAGAATTTTTTTGTAGTCCCAGTAATTACATAATTGTTTCTTAAAGTATTGTACCTTATTTAGACCACTCGGTAAACCCCTCGGTAAGATTGTACATTTTTTTTTTAAATAAAAGAAATACTATGAAAATACAGTTTAATGTCAACATTTATTAACCCAACATTGGACACAAAATGTTCTGATTGCGTAGTTTTCGTTTACCTGTCTATTGTAATGTTTCGCCTACTTATGGCTATACACGTAAATCCGTGGACGCTATCTCTTCGGATAGCAGTGGCGGCGACAAACAAAAAGGTCCTCTTAACAACATTTGTCTTGCTAATATGTGTTCCGGATCTCACGGCTGAACGCAGACGAGGAAGCCGGAATGGTTTTCCTAAACGACAGTTGCAGTTTGAAGCTGGCAAATTGGGCAATATAACTACTACAACATCACTTAATGGATTTGTACTTAAGTACACACATAAAAGTGGGCTAAAGTACTGTTTTAGAAACGACAGAAAATGCCATGGTAGCCTAGGCAGTGGTTTGACCAATGGCCTTTCAAGCAGAGGGTCTGAGTTCGAGCTCGGAGTCGCAACTCTGAGTTTTTTGGAATTTATTTGTCATGAGCTTTTCGGTGAACGGAACGGGAGGGAACCTGCTTACACTTCCCAATCTTTCCAATTCGCACTGGGCCCGTGTGGAAACTATTAGCCCAATAAGCCCTCTTGTTCTGAGAGGAAGCCTGTTCTCGGCAGTGGGACGTAAATAGGCTGGAGACGATGATAATACCGACAGAAACTGATGACAGCTGGCCATTCTTAACCAGTCTCTCTTTAAAATAAGTCTTCGATCCATTTGACTGCGATTTTATTTTTTCTCGGATGGCGGGAACCAAGCAATGAGGAACAAGTTGGCATCAAACCGTCACTCAAACCGTTCCTTACAGCGTAGTAGTACTAACCTAAGTTGTAAAAAGACCTCTACGCAAAGCTTGTTCGTTAGTTTCATCTAATATATCGTATATGTTTCATGATGACCACGTTGAAGCTGTGTTCACGTAGGCTGCTAAAACATTCCCGTCTCTTTCTTATAACGGACGAATGAGAGAGATAAAGAATCTGCACGTGATGTGAGGAAGTATAAACGTATGAGATGCACACGGGTTTTAACCTGCCAATGTGTAATGAAATATGTGCATTAACGTGTGTATACAAAGTGACATAACGGCGAGCATTGTGATGTCATGGTTCTCACGCACACCTCAATCGCCTATATTATTTTAAGAGTTATCGTTAGTGCGAGACGGCCGCATAAAGTTTTATTGTAAACACGTGCAGTTGTGTAGGTGACGTGTACGTACAAATTAGTTGCGATGCTATGCCAGTGGGCAGTGTTAAGAAGACAATAATACGCAAAAATATCCGAAGCTGCGTTTGCATTTCACTCTTGAAACCAAACCGAAGAACAATGTTTTTTTATACATCAAGGAAGACAAACGAGCAAGTGTGCCACATCCGCAATACAGAAGCATTATAGATGCGTTGACAGCTAAGATAAAATACATCAGTAATTTCACCGGCTGTCCTAATTTCCACGCCGGAACGCAGCAGCGCAAGCTCTGGCTGCTTGGCGGCAGGCTTAGAAAGTAAGATGGTAGCGATCCAGACGGACCCCGCACAAAGTCCAACCGCGAAATTATGTCTGTTCAAAAGATTGCAGACGAAACACGACGAAACGTAGTTTAGTCGCACTTTGCCGTTTGCATTATTATTTTACTTTTTAATTGGCCTGAGACTTCTTACGTATACAAAGGAACGTTTTATATTTTTTTATTATTATAAGTAACTAGCCTTCCGTCCGCAGCTTCGCCCGCGATAAATTAATTTTCCCGTAGGAATAGGTATTTTCCCGCGGTAAAAAGTAGCCTATGTCACTCAGTGATAATGTAGTTTTCTAACGGCAATAGAATTTTTAAAATCGGTCCAGTAGTCTCGGAGCCTATTCAATGCAAACAAACAAACAATCAAATTTTTCCTCTTTATAATATTAGTATAGATAAACAAGGCAAGAATTCTAAGTAGGTATCTAGACTTAAAAGTGTTTACATTCATGTGATAAACAGTAACTAGGTGCTTACCCTAACGGCAAACGGTTTTTCGATCACTCGACTTCATTTCACCACTTTTCTACTTTCGACAGCTAAAATCTAAAAATTGCTCCACAGCCCATGTTGGAAAGATAAAGCTTTATACACGTCCAAACCAGACGCTATTTTTAGATCGTATCAGTGACGTCATCACCATTAGAGCAAAGCGTCACTGGATATCCAGAGATATCTGCAGGTCTGGAACCCTAGCAACAGTCTAGAAAGTCTAGAATAGTCTAGATTAATTTAGGTGGCGCGAGTGCGCCGCCAATGTAGACGTCTAGATGGCGCCACTGAGCACCTAGACACGCCGCACTTTTTACACCATTGCCCAACTTCCGACGATAAACTGCCCTCTGGTACACTGGGAGGTTCGTAATTACCCAACCGCGGGAGTTTGAATTTATTTATTTATTTATAAAAACACATGCAAGTTTTACAGTGCAGAATCAAAACACTCACACATTAATTAAATACACATAAAATTAATACCTATCTAAGAAAGAAAGAAAGAAGACATTTATTCCTTTTTCAAGACACACAAATATAAGATAATATACACAGTTTTATAGAAAACTAGCTGTTGCCCGCGGCTTCGCTCCCGTTTTTTTTTTTTTCTAAATTTCAATATGAAAAATAGATAGTAGCCGATTCTCAGACCTACTGAATACGCATATAAAATTTGGTAAGAATCGGTCAAGCCGTTTCGGAGGAGTATGGCAACTAAAACTGTGACACGAGAATTTTATATAGTAGATAAACAAGGTATATAACAAAAAAAAAACATAGACATGAAAAATAGATCATCAGCGTCAAAAGTATCTGTCAAAAGGTAAATATTACATTAAAAATTAATTGAAATTAATTAAATTGTTTGAAGTCGATGCGATTGTTGGAGCAAGGTCGCTTAATCGTTGCAGAAAAAAAAGCATTTTATTCATTATACACATACATACATACACATACACAACTCACGTCTTTATCCCTTACGGGGTAGACAGAGCCTAAGGCAACAGGTACCTACAGGCCACATTTAGCAAGATTGTGGGCATATAGGTGGAAAATGGAATCAAAATAGTGATGGGTTGCTAGCCTCATCGCCTAAACATGATTCCTATTATTTTCGCCCATTCCCTCGATGGGATTTTACCATCTGCGCAGGTAGAGAAGCAACTGGTACATTCTATGTTTTTCCTTTGCTCCCAGACCAGCATGGAAGTGTTCATTATACGTAGAAATAAATCATCCCACTACTAACGCAACCAAGATACGTACGAAGAGGTTTTAATTTATTTTGGTGACGAGAAAGCTATGTTATCTGGATAGTTTTTATTTTTTAGCATTGGTAGCTATAGAAGCTAAAAATGTATTATAAAAAAAACTTAAAAACACCAAATTATTGAACTACATTATTATACATACATTTAATAAATATTTATATCGAATTACAAAAAAAAATATTGTTATTCAAATTTGCAAGTGAAAAACTAACTAACAAATTAACAAAAAAAGGTTAAGTACTAGATAGACTAGGTTAAGGGCACTAACAATACATAGTAAATACGATTAATATTTACAAGTACAAGTAAATCCAGAGGTGCACAACCTTTCCAAAAACCCTTGATTTTTTTTTATTAGTAAGTATATTTTTTATCTCCTGTAGCTTGACATGACTGTACCTATATTCCAGTAAATTGTCGCTGAGGGTGTTTGATATACTTACACCCTGTATTTGTCTATGAGCAGCATGCTCTCGGTGTGCTCCTGTACAATTGAATGACACTCCTTTGTCCGGCTGCAACGAGATTTTTTGCCGCAAGGAGTAAATTCGCTGCCTAATGTACTGTCGCGGACTGCGATACATTGAATACGATGAATAAGCGTTGCCAACATTTCTGAATCTTATTAATAACCTTAATCTTATATATAAAATTCTCGTGTCACAATGTTCGTGCCCGTACTCTTCCGAAACGGCTTTACCGATTCTTACCAAATTTTATATGCGTATTCAGTAGGTCTGAGAATCGGCTACTATCTATTTTTCATATTGAAATTTAGAAGAAAAAAAAACGGGAGCGAAGCCGCGGGCAACAGCTAGTTAAACTATATAAGTTGCGTTATAATATGCTTAAGAAAAATACATAAAAGGTATACCTAAAGAAACAAAGAAAAATATAGTCTTAGGGGCCATTCAAGTATTACGTAAGCAGATTTTTTACAATTATTTACCCCCCTCTTCCCCTTGTCAGCAAAAGTAAGCAAACCTCTTACCCCCCTCCCATGCTTACGTAATCATTGGCACCTCATATGCATTTTTCTTTTAATGGCTTCTGTTTTTTTTGATTCGTGAGCAGCAGTTCGAACCGAAACTGCTGACGTAATCACTATATCGACCCCCCCACCCACCATGTCATCAAAAATAAGCAAAGCAAAGACCCCCCCGCCACCTCAAGCGCTTACGTAATACTTGAACGCCCCCTTATCTGACAAGACCTTTATATGCAATACGCTAAAGCTATTATTTTCTTAAGTACTGGCAACACATTCTCAGCACCCTTGGTTACGCTATTTTTAAATTTTTCGTAATAAATAGAACATGAACTGACGTAAGAGTCCTTTTCCTGGAAATGATACAAATGTCTCACCATAGCTGCTTACTTCTTAACGATTCATACCTATAGGTATACTACGTACTATTCAGGGTATAAAGACTACAAAAATACCTATCTCATTAAAATCACGAAGTGTAATATTCGCAAGGCCGGCAACGCACCCAGCAGTCCTAATGGTACTGTAAGTGTCTATGAGCGGCGGTGATCACTTAACACCAGGTAAACCGCATGCCCGTTTGTCGGTTTTTATATACTTATAAAAGAGAACTTAATATACCTACCTCTGGAAAATTAACAATTGCGGTTTGTAGCATTGTCATGTTGGATAACCGGCAAATTGGGCGTCACTAATTCTTTAGAAATTGCATTTAGAGAAGTAAATTAGTATCATTTTTAACAAAAACTTGGAGCTTTACAAATTCGTTCGTTCATGAATGTTAGCAATGCACGTCCTTTCTATATTATATCTTTGCCTCCATTCGTTATGATCATTAGTTGGCTTTGCTTGGCGAAATATAATATATATACGTACGTTAGTTAAATACGTACCAAAGCTGCCGTTAATTATGTACCTACTACACAAACTGCAGCGCTTTCAGGCATTATCCTTGGCATTTCCCTACTTAATGGCAGATGAATGTCGTTAGTAGTCGCAAGTACGTACTCGTAAAATCCGGCGGTTTTACCCCCGTCTCGATTGCAATGCCTCACTAACTCTTAACCGGAATCCAGATTAAATAATGTATCTGAAATTAGTTTTGTGCTCTACACGTTTACGGCGCGGATATCGGGTTGAGATTTTACTCTGTGGCGTTATGGTTAAAAGTGCACAATTTCAAACCATAACTAAGTAGACGGAGGAGGCGAGCGAACCGGAGACAACTAATTGACCATTGGCTACAGCAAATCACTAATTACCGTCGTCAAAACTGGAGAACGTAAATAAATAATGGGCGATACAATTATTTCGAATTGCCAAGAGAACATGGACAAACAAAACCAACATAAATTACCATAGCCATATAAATAAATATAAATATAAATGGCCATAGCTTTACTTTTCGGATTTTTCTGTGTTCTAATTTTCACTGTCATTTAGAAATTTAACATAAATTACGTATTTATACCTTACAAGGTAGACAGAGCCTTTTATTTTAACGTGTGGAAAATGCGCCTTATGCATTCCCGCGCTCGGGGCAGCAACGGGGGTATGACGGGCTCTCCAGCTCGCCGCTGCCTTCCCTGTGGAAGGAGGGGAGAGGCCTATCGTCTAAAAACACACACGTTCCCTCCTGGCCATGAACTGTGGGCGTTACGGGAGCACTATGACTGGAAGAGATCCCTTTTAGGGATAATTTCGCCTTTGTGCGTGTGTGTTGTCCTGTATTCATCTTTTTCTTGTGTTTTATGTACAATAAAGGGTTATACATACATACATACTATGGTGTCACCACGACAAGGTAGACAGAGCCTAAGTTAACAAGACCTAAAGGCCACGTTTACCATGATTGGATAATAGATAGAAAATAAACGCGTGCAACATTTGCCCTTTTATTCTTACTACATTTTAGGGGACGACGTGAGTGCTATGTGTGTCCGCGGCTAAAGTTTTCAAGTGTCTTTCTTTTGGTCTTTTTTCATATAGGACAAGGAAGGCAAACGAGCAAGTGGGTCATCTGATGGAAAGTGAGCACCACCAACCATGGACATCCCCAAAACTAAATGATTGCAGATGCGTTGCCAGTCCAGAGGGCTAAGATAGAACACCTCACACACACACACACACACACAAATCACGTCTATATCCCTTACGGGGTAGACAGAGCCTAAGGTAACAAGACCTAAAGGCCACGTTTAGCAAGACTGTGGGCGTATAGGTGGAAAGTGGAATCTAAACAGTGATGAGTTGCTAGCCGCATCGCCTATAACATGATTCCTAAAATTTTCGCCCATTCGCTCGATGGGATTTTACCATCTGCGCGGGAAGAGAAGCAACTGGTACATTCGATATTTTTTCTTTACTCCCAGGCCAGCATGGAAGAAACATAGAACACCTCGGGTGCCAGTAATTTCACCGGCTGTCTTACTCTCCACGACAGAGCACAGCAGCGCAACCACTGCTTGGCGGCAGGATTAGCGAGTAAGGCGGTGGTAGTGATCTTGACGGACCTTGCATGAGGTCTTACCACCCGCCATTTCAATGTTTTCGGTTTTCCATGCAGGTAAGGCATAAATTAGTAACCAAGCGCAGAAATCTTGCCGAAATACGGGTAGGTACAAAATTAAGTAAGTTAAGTAAATGCTTTATTGTATAAATATAAAGAAACAGACACAAATCCCAAAAAAAAACATTAAATATATGCACAAAGTTTAAAATATCCATATAGTCAAAGCCACAATAGAGCGTAAATCTCAAAATACAACGAAAATTCATAAAATAAACTAGGTACTAATTATCATTACACGCATGCATGCATACATACAATAAGAGTACACATATACAATATTTAAGGAGATGGTGTAACTGACATGCGAAAGCACTTTTATAAATTTAATACGACATGATGACTACTTTTGCTTCCTGCCAGCGATTGTACACTGTACGGAATTACACGATTGGAAAAAATAATCAAAATAAGCAAAAGTTCGTGACCATTAGTATTACCTACTTAAGCGAGCAAAGGAGCCAGCTTTTTCATTCGATTCAAAATGGTTTTTACTCCTCCAAGACGTCTGCGCATATCACTATCAATAACAGTAATTATCTATTTAGAGCTTTCCAAGAATAGCTGGAACTGTCGGGGGAGTCACATCTCAAATTTGCGGGAAAATAAGCGAGAATTTAGATATTGAAACGTACTAAGCGGGCAAGATCGCGTTGAATCACTTTTGAATCCTAGCCTTTTGTATTCCTAAGCATATTCTGAAAATATTCACTGAATGTCACGCAAATTAAAACATTTTTAATGGCACTATTTAAGTAAAATTGTGTCTCAGGATCGTGAGTCACGCATGGGCAATGATTTACTTTGTTTTACTCTTACACGTGCCAATAAAATTATGTATCTTAAATTGTTTACTTGCTCGTAAACATGTCCTATTGCTGAGAGGTTCCAGTTGCCTTGAATGCGTCAGAGACATTAAAAGAGTGACGATTTTCAACGAAACTGCATCTCTTTAACTGATCATTAATTAGTTAAATTAGGTTAGCAAATCGTTTTCAACTTAATCGATCAAGCAGACGAAAGACTAATAGTCAGGTTCTATCTATTTATTGCTTTAATTACGTAAAAGTTTATGGATTATGCAGTATATATTATCTGTGTATCGTTTCGTGAGTCATAGACGGTTCTGGCTGAAAATCAGTGCTGCAGGTGTCTAACACCTCAGCGTACCTAATGCTGAGCCAGCGACCGTTTCACTTTTGCGATTGCGAAGACACACACAACGCTCATGCTCTATTTTTCATGTCTTGATTATTTTCTACTAGCTTGTGCCCGCGACTTCGTCTGCGTAGGATCATACATAAAAACCTTCCTCTTGAATCACTCTATCTATTAAACAAAACCGCATCAAAATCCGTTGTGTAGTTTTGAAGATATAAGCATACATAGGGACATAGGGACAGAGAAAGCGACTTTGTTTATACTATGTATATTCTCTTATAATTGTGTGTCTTGCAAAAAGGAATAAATGTTTCCTTTCTTTCTGAATAAGTTTTAAGTCATCAATTAAAAATGTATGACTTCATGAATGATGTTCTCGCAGTTGTAAATAATTAATTCACACGCCACATTGTAGTAAAAGTTGCAAACAGGTTTAATCATAAGTCTGTTGATGCACCCGGAGCGTACAATACGGCGTCATCTAGACGTCTACATGGACCTCTAGTAATGAATCCTAAACAAACTGCTGCAGCGTGCAACAGAATCCTACAGTCTCGAACTGAAATATTTTTTCGAATTCCAATGATAACCTGAATAGTCTTCATTTTCAATAAATAACTATTTACTATATTATATAGGGGAGACCGAGGCGAGTTGAGACAGAGGTGAGTTGATACAAAGCCGATTTCTCTGAACTGCGACAGTTTATCGGGCTGGTAACTTCGCTAATTCGTTGCTCTTTCTACACTCCACAGTTTGTGTGAAGTTGTGACCTCGCTAACTGTTATAGGTGCAGAGAAAAAGGCTTTGTATCAACTCACCTCCGTCTCAACTCGCCTCGGTCTCCCCTACTGTACGCGTTACATTACACACAAAATAATAAAATGAGACAATAATTGCTTCCAACATAAAAACGAATAGTTAGAAGCAGTTTCGTCATATTACCAGTCTACATACGTAACTACAAAATGCTATTAAGAGTTTTATAAATTTATTTATATCAGCCCCACTTACAAAAGTTAATTAAATGTAAGTGATTTACAGCTAGGTTCGTATTATTATCGCCATGTAACACTACGCTGTCAAACTAAATAAATGTCAATGGGACAAAGTACTATAAAGCCGATGCCAATTATGATCTTAATTAAAAGTTGGAATGCTCGTTAGATCCCCAGATACATAACAATAAAGTAACTTTGTATACTACCTATTCTACGCAATTTTCTAATTGATGATAAACAGTTACCTACTTTGATTCATGTATCGATTGTTAAAAATAACAAGTGTAGAGATGTAATGTAAGATTTGAAAAACCCGAGCCGAGAGTTATGGTCAAGTGTTTCACGTAATCATTTTAAATGTGACGATGACTTAAGCCTAATATTAATCATCAACTATTAAGGAATAATTAACTGGCTGTGTGACAAACACATTGACGGGCATTTTCTATTTAAAAACTGCACGTCGACTTTAGTTCGCCTTCGTATATCTATTTATCTCATTACCTGTAAAACTGTGTGCTATGTGTTTTATGTTCAATAAAGAGTTATACATACATACATACTTTAAGTAATTTTTTACCACTATGAGATTTTTTTATCTTAATAAGAATAATATAGGTCCTATAAAATTTTGTAACGAAATGTAAGTGTGTTGTTGTAAATACTTATGTTCCTTTTTTTGACAGGTTCGTGGCTTTTTTTAACCGACTTCAAAAAAAGGAGGAGGTTCTCAATTCGTCTGTATTTTTTTTTTTTTTTTTTTTTTTTTATGTTTGTTACCTCATAACTTTCGACTGGGCGAAGCGATTTTAATGATTCTTTTTTTATTTGAAAGCTGGTGCTTACCGTGTGGTCCCATTTCAATTTAGTCCAGTTCTGACAATGGCACCCATGAGAAAACCATATAAGTCTGAAATTAGCATTAAGTCATCATCATCATCTCAGCCATTACAAGTCCACTGCTGGACGTAGGCCTCTCCTTTAGACCTCCATTTAGCATTAAGTATGTGTGCGACAAATCGTCAGTTTCATTTAAACGGCGCTGTCATATGAGCAGCACGTTTAGTAGGTCTACCCATATTCAGAAAAAAATGTTAGTGTACTTCAGATTCACTAAAAATCAAAAAATAAACAAAAATTTTAACAAAAAAAACCGACTTATATTATTTATAATATTTGATACATTTTTAGTGAATCTGAAGTACACTAACATTTTTTTCTAAATATGGGTAGACCTACTAAACGTGCTGCTCATATGACAGCGCCGTTTAAATGAAACGGACGATTTGTCGCACACATAGATACTTAATAATGCTAATTTCAGACTTATACGGTTTTTTCAGGGGTGCCATTGTCAGAACTGGACCAAATTGAAATGGCAGCACGTTTAGTAGGTCTACCCATATTCAGAAAAAAGTGTTAGTGTTCTTCAGATTCACTAAAAATTAAAAAAATAAACAAACATTTTAACAAAAAAAAACCGACTTCACTACGCACTAAAAAGAAAAAAATAATTGCATAATATTCTTCTACAACTTAATAATTAACTTACTTTTTCTACTTATCAATATATAGGTACGATCTAATGTTGTTACAATTATTGTTATTTTTGTAGTCGGTGTCAGCCAAGGAAACACTACAATATACCCAGCAACAATAATACGAGAATACTTTAACAAATACTTTTTCACAAATTAACTTTTATACGGGAGCGGATCAGAATACATAAAGTTTAAAATGTATAATGGGTTAAAATACATAATGGTTCAAAATGTATAACGCAATTTTCTGTAAAACTATTAGCTAAATGAACTTTTTTGATATCGTAATCTATAGATTGGTTTAGGTTAGGTTAGGTTTGTTTTATAACAATCCTGTTAATTTGTAACTTTCTGAGAAAATCGCATTATATATTATAAACCATTATGTATTTTAACCCATTATACATTTTAAACTTTATGTATTTTAATACGTACCCCTTTTATACACAAGCACATCTCACCTGTAACTATGTATGTTACAAGCGTACGCTAGCTGACACCGACTCCAGAAATAACAATAATTGTAACAACATTAGATCGTACCTATATATTGATAAGTAGAAAAAGTAAGTTAATTATTAAGTTGTAGAAGAATATTATGCAATTATTTTTTTCTTTTTAGTGCGTAGTGAAGTCGGTTTTTTTTTGTTAAAATGTTTGTTTATTTCATACAATGTTACTCATCACTAAACTGTGACGCAAAAATAATTTAGAAAATTAAGGTTTTTTTTAGGGAAAATACTTTAAAATTGAAAATGTTCTTACACAATACAAACAGCAAGAACGTCATAGTTAATTATAAGTGCTGATACCTGAATGACTGTGTTTTCTTGGTACCTACGTTTTCTAAAAATTAAACCTGGCTAGATCGATTTATTGCCCTCGAAACCCCCTGCATTCAATTAAATTCCATGAAAATCGTTAGAGCCGTTTCCGAGATTCAGATTATGTATTTACATATACAACTGCTAAGCGTGGCCTTTAGGTCTTGTTGCCTTAGGCTTTGTCTACCCCGTAAGGGATAAAGACGTGATTTATGTATGTATGTATGTTTATACAAGAATTGCTCATTTAAAGGTGTAGATAGATAGATAGATTAGACTATTCTGATTGTATTTATGTAATTGTGCTTCGAAATGAATACATTAAAGTGGTGTTATCGAAACAAAAAACTTTATCGCCTGGTTGTAGTGCAATTTGTCAGTGAGTAGGGTGAGCAATAACTATTAGAAACTACGGGGGTTCGACAGTGACTAGTTTTATTAACAGCTGTGTGGCTCAAAAAAAGGAAGCTGTCCATTGTCAATTGATGCCATGTTGTTTTTTAGCGTAATGCGTATACATAATTTGTTTCCATAACTGCTGCGGTAACATGCTAATGCCTATAAAAATAAAACATTAAAAACATTAAAGCGACTACAAATTGCATACTTATTAAGCATGTATTTTTTTAGCGTGCACCGTGTTCTTTACACTATAGAGGCTTTGTTTGGCGTCACCCCAATAAGGAAAAATATTTCGTAATAATATCTGTCATTTTCGAAGAAAATGTGCATGTAGGTTTTGTTTACTAAGATACTGCGGATTACAAAATTCATTTTTTGTTTTGTTCCAAAATGAACTCCTGGATATTTTATATGATAGATACTCGATGTGCCTTGTTTCAAAACATCAAGTTTGGTGATCCAAACTATATATACTATATTTTTGACTAGTTGTGATCAACTAGTCAAAAATATACTACTTGTACACTGTTATTGATTTGGGTTCTATTGCGTTAAAAATGTCTCTAACAACAGTTTTTCGCAAATGTTGTATTGTGAACTAGACCATCGTTATACATACTATGTAGATTTAAATTTGTTTAGGTCAGGTTTCCAGTGCATTGGTAATATCTAAATATGCGAGACTTAGTTTTAACAAATTTCGCTTTTTACTTTTAATTAAAGTAGTAATAAAACAATATTTTTCATACACGTATGACGCAGTATGGCGTGCTACATTCCGGTTTGTGTGTAGGTGTGTTGGAACTTTCCAACTATCTTTATTGTCGCTAGAGCGCGATATGGGTGTCGCCGACGGTGTCATGCAATGCTGCAATCATCGCATGCAACCGTTATATTTCAACTTCAAAAGTATAATTTTCATTTGGAAATAGTCGCGCAGCTCTAACTCAGAGCATTTTACTGTGCCATAAAGTAGACTTTAACCAGGGTGATCCAGTGGCGAGTTAAGAGCGGATTAAAGCTTAAGAAAGACACTTATTCGTAACACAAGAGTTGATAAATTAAGTACGAACGTTAAGCGAGATGAAATGTTTCAGCCATGATGCCACTTCTGTATAGAAGGTTAACGCCAGTGCTTTTTAAAAGCGGAAAAAAGTCGCAAGGGAAATAATTGTAATAAAACGGACAAATTTCATTTCCTGTTTCTAACCATAATTTATTCATTTTAATGTTGTGTCTCCACGCTCGAACTAATTTCTTCAGTTCTTCACTGAGTACAAAAAATGCTCGACTTTGCGCGTACGCCTTCATTTATGCAAACTAATTAAATAGTATTATGTATATATGAGAAGGCAACTCTATCTCATTGTCTCCGCCTGTCTGTTTGCTACCCTTTGACGTCATAACCGCTGTTCTGATCTTGACGAAAATTGGCAAGAAGATTACTTGAATATTGAATAATAAAAGAGGCTACTGAGCATCCCGGAAATTTCCATAGTCTCACTGGATAGCGGTACAAAAATAGCAGATGAAGTACTGGGCTATAGCTAGTAATTTGTAATGTAATCACTTGTGCGAACTATCAAGGCAATGGACGATTTATTATTGTATTTTGTAGTCGTAGCCTATATAACAAACGCAAGTAGAAACAAAATCACGAGAATACGAGCGAAATTCAATAATTGTGGGTATGGAATCATTCTAATTACAAGAGTTTTGACGCCAATATCGACCTATTGACACGGTCGCCAACGCGGTTACCAATCACACTAACACGGCAAGTTATATAAAACTTGTAAAACCAAATCACCTCTTAGGGACCGTCCATTAATCATGTGATGTTTTTTAGCACTTTTAAACCCCCCTCCCCCCTCCCCCCTCCCCTTGGTGATACGTGGTGAGGTTTAAAACTACCCTCCCCTTCCCCATCCAAAATCACGTGTAGTTTTAGTACCTACAAAGATTTTTTTTTTTAATATTATCTTTAAATACCTACAGATATAAAAGGGTTCGTTGCCTGGCAACGGTGAGTCAAGGTCACACTACACGCCGCTTTTCGATTTAAAAATCGCGCGCTTGACGAATAAATAAATTCACGTGATATACAGCCCCCCCACCCCTCTTGTGATATTTCGTGATTTTTGCCGAACCCCTCCCCCCCTTTCGGAGCCTCACGTGATTAATGGCCCCTTACCTCCTAGAATGGAGACCTCTTAGAATTAACTTAAGTTAAAAATACAACAGTTAAATAGGTACGTGTTCTGATTGGTTACAGCTAGACCTGGCATCGTATTTTAAACTGAAGACTCGTAAAACTGAACCAGCAAAGCATGTCAACATGGCCTGAATGTGGACCGTAAAACCAGCTCTAAAACTGGCTCTCTTTAAACTTTACAGACTAAGAACCGGCTTTAAGCTTTAAGGCCATATAATTCTTGTTCATGAATCTACTTCCGAAATCACCTAAACCACAGTATATATATAAGCTAAAGCAGTAAGGAACCTACGAACAAATCGGTTGAAACGAAACACGCACACAGGCGCGCGCTTTACACGGCCCCTAAGCGGACCTGAGCCTGAGCGGAGTGGACGAGGTCCCCTTAGGGGCCGTGTAAAGCGCGCGCCTGTGTGCGTGTTTCGTTTCAACCGATTTGTTCGTAGTTTCCTTACTGCTTTAGCTTATATATATACTGTGCCTAAACGGATTGCATTCTGAAACTTCAATGGGACACGAAGGTTGTATAACGTTAAGAACTATCAGTTTGTCAATATCACAGACCTATACTGAAGTGGATGACGTAGAGGTATGGATCAATTTAATGTAAGAATACTGAGCGTTTTATTTTTTACTAGCTTCTGCCCGCGACTTCGTCTGCGTAGAATTATACATAAAAACCTTCCTCTTAAATCACTCTATCTATTAAAAAAAACCGCATCAAAATCCGTTGTGTAGTTTTGAAGATATAAGCATACATAGGGACATGGGGATATAGGGACATAGAGACAGAGAAAGCGACTTTGTTTTATACTGTGTAGTGAAGTACGTCACCGTCTCATTTCAGTCCAGAATATACAAATATTATTAGATATTAGATTTGCACAATTTTGCGTTTTTGCTTATTTTGAAACGTAAGCGCGAGACTGACTGGTTTGGGCAAACTCGACGTTAGCAAAAAATGAATCGTAGGACATTTTTTTTTATTATACTCAAGATAGGTCAAATTGCGTCATCCACTTAAATACAGGTACGTATGTATGTATGTAAACTATTTGGAGTGCAAAATAAACATAAAACAAATAAAATTGTCAAAAATTGAGATACGTGCACAAAGGCGGACTTACCCATTTAAGGGATCTCTTCCAGTCAACCTACTGTCACAGGTCTGTGGTCAGTGTAGTACGTACAGTCAGCAGCAAAATTGTGTACACGTTTGACCGCTTAGAACAGCGTTTCAAGGGACTATAGTTTTTGAACGGGGAAATTATGTTGCTGTGTCTTACCTTTACATATTTTTGGCAACTGACTGTAAAAGTATAAACGGGGTTCCCAATCTTTTTCAACCTGCGGCGCAGTTACAAGTTTAGTATTTTGTAACAGCGCCCTGCCTTAGCTAAGTTGTATTGTTGCTATATTATTTACCGACGCGAGCGCTCGAATAGGTACCCGCGAATATTTGTGGTTTCGGATAATGATAGAACTCACGGCGCCCCTCTTTACTTTCTACGGTGCACCAGGGCGCCGCGGCGCACACTTTGGGAACCCCTGGTATAGACCATGCACGATAGCTATTCAACTTGTAGAAAGAGTTGTCAGTATGTTAATACTGTGACCTTTTACGGTGCATTGGCAAAATCCGTTAACAGGAATAAGACAAGTTCCAGTTAGACTCCTGGTGTTTAGCATCCGAACCACAAGTTAAAAAAAACTCAAAGACAATAATGCTTGTCGGTTTAGGCAAATCAGGCAAAGAAAACACTTGATGAAATGAAAGAATCAAGCAACTACATCAGCGTCCAGTTTTAAGTGGTTATTGGGGCATAAAGTTTTTGATGTAGTACCTAACAAGGCTTTAGTCGACATTGATCCCTGAAATCAACTCAATCGCATTCATTTAATTGTACAAAAATACTGAAAAGAAGTAACAGACTAGATTGCCGAAACTGTTAGCTGGCGCAACTGAAATAAATAAGTAACTAAACGTAAATAGAAACCATCCATTTCACAATAGCGTGGATAAAAAATAAAAAGGACTACGAAAAAGCGTAAAAGTTCTTGTGCATTTGGTGCAGCTAGTCACGCAGGCGATTTTTTGATTTCAGAATCACGTATCCTATCGAGTGCTTCAGTGCCAAAAACTACCTTAAGCCAAAAAGCCCAGTGATCATTTTGTTACCGGGGAATCCGTGTGGATAGGAGATTGTGTAAGTAAACGGTCGATAGGGTTACTAGTGTAATAATAATATTTATTCCAACACATTAAACAACATTTTGTTTTTTAATATTTACCTTACATTTTAAGCAAAGCTTGTAATTAAGACTAAATGGTAAAATGAATAAAAAAATGAACAGTTTTTTTTGCTGTTTTTTCTTTGTTCGAGTTACTTCCAAATTTGTTAGGTATTTGGAGACTGGCAACCCTGCAGGCTATGGCGGATACGTCACGCAATTCTACCGTTATCGCGTGCGACCACGGATGCTATACTTTTTTCACAACTCGTGAAAAACGCCTGAGCTTTTATTGCAAGCTTTCGGAAGGTTTCGACGCTATCCTTATATAGGATTTCTTGTGGAAGTTTATTGTTTCTATTTTCAGTCTGCCTACTTAAAATTGGCATTGTTCATTTTTTTTAAGCTGTGCCTTTAACACCTTTATTTGATAAAATGGACTATTTCAAGCAACTCATTTGAATATTATGATTTTACGTAGCTTTGTTAATTATTAATAAATATTTTTTCGCTGTTTGATAATTCGTGAATTTAGACAGAATCCCAATCGCCTTCGTTCGGTTGGCTATAAAAAAAAACGGCTTTGTCTATGGTTTTTGTCGATTTGACAGTGACATGTGACAGTTGCCTTAGCTAAACTTTTTTTTAAATTTTTGTGGCAAACATTCGATGCTGGATTCTGTCTAAAAACCGGGTCGTTCGGTCAAACAAAGGTTCAAAGTACTTTTACAAAAATATCTGCAATCATAAAGTATTTTTGAAATCGGACAAGATAAATCGGATAAATGATGGTTTTCCTCGAAATGGTTTTCGAATTGGAGCATACTAAAAAAAATGAACAATGCCAATTGTTTAGTAGACAAGGTGGTGAGTTCTATAGGGTGCATGAGAAACTTATTATAATGCTCGTAATGTATTCTGTATAAATGTACCATTTACTTCGGAATCATGAATTATGAATTGCGGCATTTTATAGAATGACATTCTTACCTTTCTTATAAAAATAAACTTTAGTATTAGGTACTTCCACGTTTTTATAACAATTGAATAAATAAGACCGAGGCTAATAGTTCATAATGTTGGTGACAACTTTAGACAGACGTTGCAGCTGCGTTAGTTGTACGTATACATGAAAATGTTAATGTCCGTGTGAATTCAGTCACCACTACATTCAACGACAGCCTATTCTCGTTAAACACTTGTCAATTAGTTGCCATAATGAAACAAATATCTTGTGGTAGTTATCGTATTGTAACCACCATAGTTTTTGTGCGTTCATTGACCATTTATGCCTAAGCGCCACTAAGCGGTCAGACGGTGCGGCAAGCGTTTTTAATACATTGCGTGTGTGGTCAAATAAGCGACCTTTCTATTAGCATGTCGACCGAGCAATGAACAAGCTTGATGAAGTAGTCACTGTCGTTACTGAAGGGCTGAATCTTTGACGACTATCTTGGAAAAAGAGTAGTATTCCGTTGCCTACCATGGATACTGCGGCGGTGGAACTCGGAGTTTGTAGTTCACAATAGAGAGCGCTGTCGGCTCTCTCATAATTTCAAGTCCCTTAAGCGCTTTTTACGACACCGCCACGGGAAACGATGGATCAACATAATATTTATAGCAGAGTACACCACGATCAGCTAAACAAATTCCTCATAAAAACGGTAGTGTGGAAGGCTAGATACAACTGCAATATTCTCCCGTTGAAGTCTTCATTATAGTTCAGTTCTTCAACGACGCCCATGACTATTTGACTTGGATAGCCTAGTGGTTAGTGACCCTGACTATGAAGCTAGAGGTCCTGGGTTCGAATCTCGGTAGGGGCAGACAGTTGTATGATGAATACGAATGTTTGTGCCTGAGTCATGGATGTTGTATGTATTTAAGTATGTATTTATCTACATTATTATAAGTATGTTTATCCGTTGCCGTACCCATAGTACAAGCTTTGCTTAGTTTGGGGCTGGGTTAATTGGTGTAATTTGTCTCAAAATATTTATTTATTTATTTATTCTTACAAGAGTGTTACAACTTAGAAGAAGAAGAATCCCTTTTGTAACCGACGAAAAAAAAATGGAGGAGGTTCTCAATTCGACGCGTATACTTTTTAGTAGATGAGATAAATGCTTACATCCTACTGCCATCTATACTACATCTTTTGTTTTCCAAGTTCAACTCGTTTCATTGAGTACGCTGCCAGCTGCCAAAGCCGAGACTTCCTCAGGTGGCACTGACGCTCATGTGCGTTCAATTGCCTGTAAAATTGTGACAGCGGCACTGAGTGAAAGACACGAAAACGCAGATATGCGTCGGCGGCAGTGCATGCGTTAGATAATCTTTGTTTAATTTTAGCTCATGTTTTTAACTTTCAGACTATAATAGGTAAAATGCGCACTTTAGTACCGTTAGCATAGGCGGTGTCACGCGTCCCTCGACATGCAATGCCGCAATTAAGGCGTGCACGTTGCACTAAACTGAAAATATTAATAATTATTGCTATATATAATTCTAATACAGTAAAATGACATTCCGTGTTTTACTGTACAGGTGTGTCCTGTCTCTCTCTAACGAAATCGGTTTGTGAGAGACAGACAGGTAACATGTTAGCAAGTCTGGCGGTCAAAATGTGTTTTGTTGCTAAACTATTTTGTACTTTAGTGCTTAAATATTATTTTTACATAGGTAATATATCTACTATAAATAAATAATAAATAAATAAATATCTTGGGACAAATTACACCAATTGACCCAGCCCCAAACTAAGCAAAGCTTGTACTATGGGTACCAGGCAACGGATAAACATACTTATATAATGTAGATAAATACATAATTAAATACATACGACATCCATGACTCGGGCACAAACATTCGTATTCATCATACAACTGTCTGCCCCTACCGGGATTCGAACCCGGGACCTCCAGCTTCATAGTCAGGGTCACTAACCACTAGGCTATCCGGTCGTTAAAAACTATGAATGACAAACTGGTACAAATTATATTAGGTAGTACCTAATCCTGTAATTGGGGTGTATACGTAATTCATATAAGATACTATACTGTACTACTAATGTAGGTAACGATGTTATAATATTATTATGTATTATGTGTACTCTTGATGTACCTAATAAACTAGTAAACGAGCAAAAATATCACCGGAATCTTCCTTTATGTTCCATGAAGAACATACACACATACACATACACAAAACATCCATATCCCTTACGGGGTAGACAGAGCTTTAGGTAACAAGACTTAAAGGCCTAGGCGTATAGGTGGAAAAAGGATAGTGATGGGTTGCTAGCCGCATCGTCTATAAAATGATTCCTAAGAATGTCGCCCATTCCCTCGATGGGCTTTTACCATCTGCGCGGGACGAGATACAACTGGTATATTCTACGTAGAACATTCATGCAAAAAATCTTGTCTCTAGACTTAACGTTGAGAAATTGAGAAGATAAACATCGGGTTATAAGTACCTACATAACCTAGCTCTGTATTATTAAAAAGATTAAACTGTGCACCAAATTTCATATAAATCCGTCTAGTTTAGCCGTTTTAGCGTGAAAAAGTTAAAAATATACAGACATACCTAGTCACAAAGTTTCGCAGTCGTAATATCGTAGGAGTGGCATTCTTCACAATTTCTCACGACTCAAGTTCCACTACGGTTCTCGAAATTCAACCTGTTCCTGACTATTTGACGTTATGGAAAATGGAGGGTCAGCAAATTACACCACAACAATAAATACCACTCGCGTATCCGTGCTTGCGCTGATGTCGGTACTACGTATGCGAAAACGCTGCGTTGACAACAAGCCAGGTGCTTAGATATTTCCGATAGTATTCGTATTTATGCGTTTAACGTGGACAATACTGAACGAGAAAAATCGGCTTGATTTTCATACAACTTTGTATGGGAAGTGACCTTTTTAACCCCTGACGCAAAAACAGGGTGTTCTAAGTTTGATGTCGATGCCTCTCTCTCTCTCTCTCTCTCTCTCTCTCTCTTGTTCTTTGTGTGTGTCTGTCTATCTACTTGTTGAAAAAAAACCGCTTCGAAATCGATCCATTGGCTTGAAAACAATGATGCCACAGACAGTCGGGGGCTCAAAAGACGAATGTCAAAAAGCTCTTGGCGGCCTATAAACATTTTTCTTGTACCTACATACATGCACACATACATACTGTCACGCCTCTTTTCCATAGGGGTAGGTTGAGACTACCTTGTTCCAGTTGCTACGATCCTGACATACCTCTTTCGCATCAGCCGCATTCATCAATCTCTTCATTCATGCTCATCGGTTTTGGCTACTACTGACCTGTACTTTTTTCAAAACTTCCCTAATTATTTTATTAGATTAGGTTCTTGGATTTTTAAGACAGCGGATTAGCATGATTGGATCCCAAAAAATAAGCATCCCTTAAAAGCAAATAAGGATTACGTAGTTCCAATTTATCATAATTTATACCTCCATGAATATTAATAAAAAATAGTCAGAAACTTTGATAATGATAAAAAAAAAACTGTACCTGACGCTAAATAGCCGTAAATTTTCTAAAGACGTTCGTCATATCTCCAATCTGTAAGCAGATATAAGTCAACGCACTCTGCCGCGAACGTTCTAGAAATTTTCTGCAGCGTTTCTAAGGGGGGTTGAGGAGTGGGAGGATGTTGATAACCTGGATCGGGAGCGAGGGTGCAGGGTCGCGGACCTTGCCGCACGACCGCGCCCAATCTGAACCCTGCAGCCCTGAGTCCAACTGCTTGCTGACGATGGTAAACGGCAGACGCGACACACCTTTGCCTGCAACTAAGTAATAGTAATAATACAAAATTAAACGTCATAATAAATCATGCCACGGGCTTAAGCAACACTAGAGGTTAACTTTGCATTCTTTGTTAATTATAGGAAGTAATATCTGAAACTATTCTAAAAATTCATACACTAATAGAAACTTATGCCTACCATTTCCGATTACTTAATTTGGGCCGCTTATTACGGAAAGTTAAAAGGGGAAAAGCCACAGGCGCAAGGTACTAATAAGTAATCAAATAATTAGTAATTATAAGCCGTGACTGCATGCTTCTTTTTGTTAACTTTTTCTTTTACAAGTTAGCTTTTATGGCAAAATTCACCTTTATACTAGGTATTGGTACATTATTGTATTTTTAAACTGTTTTGCGCAATAAGAAATTTACGTACACACATACCATCAGGTCGATTAACTATGTTTATTTTATTACGTTTGACCCAACTGGCAGAAATGTTAAAACCGTTAAAGACATATAAACAGAGTTATGTCCTGTCTGCGAGCTATAATCGCGATAATAATGCTAGCTAACTTCTAACTTCTACATGCATTTTTATATCTACGCTGAGGGCTGTTATTAAAAGTTAAGATAAGATTCAAGGCGATGCGGTGCACGACATGGAATTTCTTGTTTCATATTATGTCAAGAAATTGTTAACCTCATAAATAAATTGGATAAACAAGAACAGGGTAAAAAGAAAACTATGATCTAGCATGTACTGAGAACAGAGAAAACAAAAGATTAGAAGTTAATTAAACGGAACGGGTACTTTGAACTCTGTAACTCTGGATAAAAATCAGTGCACCGCTTTGAACATAGCTTAGATTTAGATAAAGTACGTTTACTTAAAAATCATCATCACCATAGTCATCTCTGCTCGACCTTCATTACTGGACATGAGGTACCCCAAGAATTCCCACAATGTTCGGTTTTGTGTGACCCGCATCTAGGGTTCATGATTTCTCGAGGCCAATTTCTCGGGGCTTCTCGGGTTGTCGAGAAATTTACATTTACATACGTTTTCTCATATTATTTGGTTCCAATAAAGTCAACAAATTCATTATATTCAAAAACATTAATCTTATGAATAAACTAACTAACTTTTTTTTTTAAATACAGAAATAATATTATTCAGGCTGATAGTTATAATGACAGCACCACTTTTGGCTGGTTATTTAGAACTTATAAACAAAAGTAGCTTCTATTAAACTAAAAAAAAATCAACATGAAAGAAAACGTTAATCCATCCATCCGTCTATCCATTCGTCGTTTCTGTATCAGCTCATAAAGTTTTCTTATTCTTAATCACGAATGAATTCACTTTTTGTGATTCCATTTATGGTGAAGCCGTCTTTTGCAGCCAATATTTCACCCAATGATTGTATCGGTGGAGTTTTGGAGTTTAGTTTCTGTTGCTGCATACTATTTCTATATAGGTACATGATTTCTCGAGTTCTCGACTTTTCTCGAGCTTGATTTCCCGGAAACAAAGCCCAACGATTTCCCGGGAATTCTCGGCTCGAGAATTCCCGGGAATGAACCCTACCCGCATCCAACGTTTCCCAGCGACCTTTACCCCATCGTCCGACCACTCAAAAGTAACCAACATATTAAAATTAGTCTACGACATTAAACGATAAATAATTAGGATGCGTTGCGTAGATAGAATCTGCACAGCTATAGTTTTTAAGTTCAACGGCCAGTCTGCTAGTAGAACGACGTTCGTGCATCACGGAGGCATTGACTTTAGGGGGGCAGATCCAAAATTCCTGCATGTCGGGGTGAATGGCTATTTTGAACTGAGTTGCGTGTGAAGGGTGAATGACATGGAACAAGCGTAGTCCAGTTTAGTAGGGAATACTCGTGGGATATACTAGGCATAGGAGGGTAGAAAAGTCAAAATGCCAATAAGCTAAAAAGAACTTTGGCACTCCATTTACTTTGTTGATCTTTGTCTTGTATAGTAGAAGAAGCAGCGATATATTATTCTGAATGTGCAATGTTTTAAATTTTCGCTATTTTCACTCCTAAAAATGTATAATTCATTATATTTTATGTAATAGCTACAGGTCTTCCATGCTGGTCTGGGAGCAAAGAAAAAACATAGAATGTACCAGTTGCTTCTCTTCCCGCGCAGATGGTAAAAACCCATCGAGGGAATGGGCGAAAATCACAGGAATTCTGTTATAGGCGATGCGGCTAGCAACCGATCACTATTTTGATTCCACTTTCCACCTATAGATACGCCCTCAGTGTCTTGCTAAACGTGGCCCGTAGGTCTTGTTACCTTAGGCTCTGTCTACCCCGTAAGGGATAAAGACGTGATTTGTGTATGTATGTGTATGTAAAACCAAAAAAAAACAAGAACTGGTCGTTTTGGTCAAGATAGTAATAATTATGCTAGGCCGACCAAGGACAGCAATAAAATTGCTAATGAGTATGACAAAACTGTAATATTGATAGTAGTACCTAATCAATACGTGTGTAAATGTGGTTTTATGCTATTAATCCGGGTATTTCTGACTGTGAAGAAGTCCGTTATAAAATCAGAAAATGTCAAGGATGACTTCTTTTAAAAATAAAAAGGAATAAATCTCTTTCAACATGAAACTACCGTGAGACTTAATCATCATTACACATAAACGGATAACTCACGTATAAAAAGTCGAGTGTCGAGTGAGTCGAGTGAAAGGACTGCGAAATAGTCCGACACATGTCGAGCATCACTCGACTTTTTATACGTGAGTTATCCGTTTATGTGTAATGAGGAATAAATCTCGACAAGTCTCTAGTTCAATTTTGTCTTGTTGCTATAGGTACAACCTTATGTGGATAATGTTAACTGAACTCTTTTATTGCGTAATGAATGAGAGGTTGGTGCACGCCGCACGAGCCCAAAGGGAGGGAGAAGGGGGGAGTGCCATCAGTAGAGGGGGGTGAGTGCAATACCACCCTCTAGAGCCTTATTTCGGGTCATCGCGCCCGCCCCGAACACCGAACGCAGCGTGAAACGCCTTGCAAAATGAAGTTTTCATATTAAACCAGCCAACTGATGCCAGGGTCGTATTTACATAGAGAACGCTACTAATTAATGCATGTATCTGTTAATTGTTTTCGCTTCATTAAATGCGTCGAGTTAAAAAGTTCTAGGATCTTCGAAACAAAAAAAACCAGCATTTTTTTGTTACGTCGGTGGAAAATATTTGTGAGGTTTCTAGGTTTCTGAGAGCGCGTAGGGTGACGGCACCAGTGTTGGACACTTTAAGCTGACAAGCACCAGTAATGGACACTTCATTCTTAATCACTACATAGTATAAAACAAAGTCGCTTTCTCTGTCCCCATGTCCATATGTCCCTATGTCCCTATGTATGCTTATATCTTCAAAACTACACAACGGATTTTGATGCGGTTTTTTTAATAGATAGAGTGATTCAAGAGGAAGGTATATATTTCTAAATGTCAGTGAAAATTAGAACACATAGAAAAATCCGAAAAGTAAAGCTATGGCCGGGAATCGAACCCGGATCCTCGTCATTCCGTGACGCGTACTATACCCCTACACCACCCATAGCAGGTGGGTAGTCTCCGAATTTTTCTACCTGTTACTAACTGTCACGTAACCTTTGGTTACTAAGCGAATTTTTGTCGCTAAGCGTCATCTGTTTGAATGATGTGTCTGTACGACACAATTACAATTACAAATTAATTAACAACAATTAGATTAATTACAATTAGGTTTTTATGTATAATTCTACGCAGACGAAGTCGCGGGCAGAAGCTAGTTTAATTATAATATGGTTTTAAATTGACTGTTATAAAATAAATGACTATACCTTAGTGTCTTTTAAATAAGAGTTATTGTGCATTATTGGGTCATGTCCATTACTGGTGCCGTCACCTTACAATCGCATCCAACTTTGCAAAACTGTTCTTAGGACGTCTGTGCTGAATCTCGCAAGCTACGTCTGCACTTCACGTAGGTAATAAAATTAATTGTATTTTTGTCAAGGACTATAAAAATAAAACACATCTTGCACAAAAGTAATGCGTGATTCAATTTAAATAGTCTTAGATAGGTATATAGTTAAATTATCACGTTATCATCAGATGGCAAAATCTACAAATATCAAAATCATCATTTAAGGTCTTAGAAGCGTATTGACAAAAATAAAAAATATTTTTTCTGTTTTTTTTACATGCGTACATGCATCATAAAGACTTTTCTTGTATATTTATTATATTTGCTTTTTTATTTTCATGTTTAAATTAATTTAAACATTTATTGTAGTAAAGAAAAATTGCATTAAAACTGTACATTAAAAATTAACTAAATACTATGGTACAAAATTAACCTAAACCTAGCTTAACTTAAACTACAAATTAAATTAAATTGTTAAGTTAATTGTCGTATGTGTATATTTATTTAATAAGGGAATATTTCACATATTGTTATGATAATTGTCGATGATTCTTGTAAGACCTAATATATTAGGTCTTACAAGAATTATATATGCTATAGCATAATAGCATAATCTCGAAACCAGAAAAGGAATATTTTTAAAATTATATTTCAAGGTTGAAAATATTATTTTAATCGTAACAATAGGTACTTACAAAAGTGGTATAAAATTATTCGCCTTGCAGGGCACAGTTTTGCCTTGAACAAAATTTTATCTCAACTTTTTACGATATTAATTTGCTTCATTGTTTGCAATTTCACAAAGTGTAGAAAATGAACTAACTTGACTCCAATTAATTGTTGTAAACATGTTTTGAAGCACTTTCAGATTGAGAGAGTGAATGGGCATATAAAACTTTATTTCAGTTTCTGTTTGAAATTAATGAAGCTTATAAGGAATTTATTATGATCACATATTTTGAAAATATATTGCGGATACACATCTCTGTGTATATTTTGATAAAGTTTGCATTGTAAAATAAGGCTTGTGATGTATTATAAAGATGGAGTATACAAAATTGTAGAAGTACATAATACAGAACTTAATTAAAAGCCCAGTTATTTAGTATATTTACGCAAGGAATGCGGGAAGAGACTAGACTCGTTTCATTGAACCACATCTGTGTGATGATTTAACTCTTAAAAACGAACAACTCACTTTCTTAATTCGATGACTTTTTATTCGATTGATTTTATTTTATGCCATATTACGTCTATCTATTATCTTTTGTTGGCTGTGAATCGATTTCGATGATTCTTTGTATTGGATAGAATCTGTCAAAGGGAATTCAATTATCATCAAACACATTTTACTATTTACATACCTACTCGTCATCTCGTCAGCTGGTTAATGTTGCAGATAGTTTTATTGTTTCAGTTGTTTATTAACCACCATATCAACAAAAACTTAATCAGACCAACATTGAACGGTTTCCTGAAGCTTTTAATTTATACAAACTTTTAGTCAACACTAAATCTTGATCAGCTGAGATGTAAACATGGATACGACAAACATTCTATATTTTTAAGGGTCAAAAGTGTTGTAGCTACTTGACCTAAATGACTTGGTGCACTAAAATGATTTTTAAGCTAAAACGAGCGTGAGGCACGTCACTTTCAACTCTTATGTGAAATGGAACTGATTTTCAGACGAAGATAATGTTGAAAGTTCTTTACAATGCTTGAATAATTTGATGTTGAAATTGAAACATTGTACCACTTACAAATGCACGGGGTAGTTGCTGAGGTAAGAGCGTTTGAAAGATTTAATCGTAGTAAGTACTTTAATGTTTGATTCTATTTCAAAACGTCAGTTCGGAAAGCGGTTTTAATAAAAGTTGCTTTAACTTTTTGTTGACTGTATGCATTATCATCTATCTTATATTGTGTAGGTACACGTATACCTACCAAACTTCAAGTCAATCCGACTACTAGAAGACGGTAAAATTTCACTTGTAAAATTTGATTACAGGTAGACAGTCTAATAAAAGCTTGTAAAAAACAGTCCCTCGCTTTATTTATTTTCAAATTACCTGTCCACTAAGGCACAAAATGTCGAGTGATCTTCGCCCCTCTTTAAGTTAATGTGACAAATTCCGTAAAAACATACGGTACCTAACCTATCTAATAAGAGGCTGAGGATTTTTTGTATGACTAGCCGACAAAACCACCACGACCACTCGATCGGATGACAAATTAATCGTAACCCAACATAAGCATTCACACCTTCTAAGTAATTAATGCAAATTCACTTTTTCTGCGTCTTACATGAATTTTTATAGTGTTGCGCGCAAACCGTCTTATTAATCCACTGCGCGCGCATCGACAGGTGAGGGGCGATAATCTCACGCAGCGCCTGCGCCGCAAACGGCGTGACCTTTCCGTAATTGAATAGGCGTGCTGCCTGCGCACACGCACGGCCTAAACGCACGCGAGCAGACTCGCATAGCTTACCTACATACATGGACTTACGCTATTTTCCCACTCATTAGGACCGTGGACAAAAAATATTCAAGTGATCCATCACGTTCATCATATTGAAAAAGTTTACTTTAAATGGTAACGGAGAACTTCAATTCATCCTCGCCAGGTACCCCATTTAGCGCTGCCACCTTGCCAAAATTAACCGCGCCGTTAGCGAATCAATAAACAGACAAACGCTGACCCGGTGCATTGGAACTGGAGCAATTCTCTATAAATAAAGCAGTTTCGCCTGCAAATTTTATACAAATGCCAGTTCCAAGTCTATTGGATTGGACATGGAAAAGCTTTTTAATATAAATAGCAGCTTATCTAAATGAGTCACAGTTTTCCCACTAATATGTATGTGCATTTGCGTTGGTTTATTTCACTTATTTTCAGGATTTAAAATAAATTAGCCAACTACCCACTGCATTTCATGCGTGACCCGTTTTCACATTCACCCGATTTACTTCGATTTGGATCCTGTGTCCGTCACCCATCGGTGTGTATTCAGTGCGCTGGACCTGCGTTACTGACCTGAATGTATGATACAGAAGTAGGGCAATGGAATATGGATGTACGATTCTATTGAGCACCTTGAATCCATTCTTGTTACAATACAATACAAATACTCTTTATTGAACACCACAAATCAGTACAAAACAATACAGAAACAAAGAACAAAGTAGACAATAGGTCTTATCGCTTAATAGCGATCTCTTCCAGACAACCAATAATAGAAATAAGTTGGATACAGTTTAAGTAGGTGGCGGAAACAAATAGACAGGATAAACGCAGGGATAATAAAAACAACAATATCAACATAAATATAATACATAGCTAAATAAATAAAACAAAATAATACATACATATACACATAACATAATACTTATGATAAAATAAATGTGAGAAGCAATGAAAAATAAGAAGGCCATACAACAGAAAAGGACCATACACCTATATACATCTATATATATATATATTGATGAAGTAGCGTCATCTTTTTTTCTCATGTTCTAGAGATATAAGGATTAATAAATATTATGACTAGTAAATGCTGGCCTACTTTTTACCTATAGACACTAAGACCTCTTTACGTTGCAGATTGCTATATCTATATCACTGAACATTGAAGATATATTTTTTTAAGCATTCACCAAGTTTTTTCATTATTAATTTAATAAAGTATAAAGTAATATTTTATATTTAAACACTTTAATCAAAGACATTTTAACTTGGATTTGAACCCATGACTTTATGCATAAGAGGCGGTACATCAAGCCACTCTGCCACCGAGTTTTTCACAGGGTGATCGAAATAAACAACCGCTATATGCTGTTCCCACACGAATAGTATGAGAGCGGCGACCCAGGGCGGCCGCGGCGCATGCATTATTAAACACATCAAAGGAGAAAAATCGAAATGTGCATCGGCTAGTAAAAGCGGTTTTCCGCCCGATTAGCGACACACGGATGTATCAATTACGTATGTGCAACCGCGCACGCCCGCACACATCAATCTGAAACTGTGCTTCATACGTTCCTTACACTCGATTGAGTCACTATTGAAATGTAAAGGACATGGTGTCGTGCTGAACGCTATGTACTTCCCTGCCAGCTTCTAAATGCTACGGCTCAGTTCACAAAGGTTTGTTCAGGTGAGACGACAATGGTTGATCTAGTTTTTCTTCAGCCGATTAAAGAAGCTATTTTCAAACATTCACAATTCTTACAACGTTTATAAATGTAAGATTAAAACTGCAGCAGGTTTTCGGCAATTAGTTTTAATAATACAACTTTTATTGAATATCTACCACGTGGTAAACAGTTTACAGGAAAAAGGTTAATAGAGAAAATCAAGCAATAGGGTGGCACAGTCACGCTTAAAAGTAGGTATTAACTTTTGACACAATTCGATGAGACTTTTCTAACCAGCTGATTATATATTTTTTTAATCATATTTATAAAATAATATAATCATGTCAGTTTTTTTACCCAGTTTCAAACTTTGTCAGGAACTTCAGATGTACCACCGAACTATTTACATAGGTACCTACCTACCTAACAAACGCTTGACCACAACACAACGTCTGTAAATTTGTCTTTTGGATTGGATACACTAAACTTCGTCCCAATAAGACGTTTTTAATCATAAAAATTCGCATTTCTTGTTTACACCTCTGATCCCACATCATGCCATTTGCACCTGATCTGTAAAAACATACATGCATAAATCACGTCTTTATCCCTTACGGGGTAGACTGAGCCTAAGGTAAGATCTAAAGGCCACGTTCGGCCATGCTCGTGGGCGTATAGGTGGAAAGGAGATAAAAATATACAAAATATTATGGTGCAGTTTAATTGCGCAGACACCCTTAGTAGACTTAATGATTGAGTAGTCTAGATAAAAATCTAGACTAGACACTAGGTATAAACTTTGAGGTCTGCATATTCGTAATCAATTAATTAAACTTTCGGAAATCGGTATACGTTATATCATATTATTATTAGATTTAACATTTTACGCATGAAATTTGAAACCCCATCAATCTGAAAGAAAGAAAGACATTTATTCCTTTTTGCAAGACACACAAATATACGAGACATACACAATTTTATAGAAAAAAACAGACATGAAAAATGGATCATCAGCGTTTTGTGTCTTCGTAAAAGTGAAACGATCACTGGCTCACCATTACGCTGAGGTGTTAGACACCTGCAGCACTGATTTTCAGCCAAAACCGTCTGTGAACGATATGTGCCGCTCTCTGTGGTACTGATTTAGTACATTACAATGAACTTGAGCTCTCTGACATCCATAGAGAGCTCATCCCACCATAACAAAAACAAATTTTCATAGTTTTAGACACTTACAACGCCTTGCTCTGTTACGGCGCGCCTCAACCATCACGGTGCGATAGGACAGCCAAATTGTGGTTTTACCGTCTTTATCCTCAGCAATTCTGAATGTAAATCAGCTGATTTTTTCATGAACAACCACGGCTCCAATGTGAGAGAACGGTCAATCCGAAAAACGCTTTATAGCCTTTTGGTGTGCGCGTCCCTCACAAAATAGTGCGTGAATATGGAACATGCGTCTTACAAAGTGTACGCAGTCGCGCACCTTGTGAGTAAAGTAGGCATAAAAACCGTCTCGTCACTTTAATGATGACAAACACGCAGTCAAATAACGACTATATTAGCAATCAGAATTAAGCTGACGCAGCGTAATTGGTTTGATTAATCGTATTTTAAAATTATCATCTAATTCGCTTCACACTATCTATGGCGTCTATAATTTACTGTCATCTAGTCATCTACGAGGATAAATTATCTTTTTGTAATACGGCAAACGTTGCAATCCATATTTTGCCTGATGTCATTAATTTAATATAGTCATGATTAAACACCAAACGTCAAATATGCCATAAAAAGCCATGTCACTACGTCGACACTGGTAAAGTATTACTTGCTGTTGTAGCAAGGGCTTGGTTAAAAAAAGTGGTCGATGACTTTTGTGTGTTTTCAGAATGAAAAACCAATAAAGCAGACTGTCACAATTGACTTTTAATGGTATTTGGAATGAGTGTTAAAGATGATCTGGGATTAATTTATTTTGTGTGTTTACTTAACATTTTTAATTAAGGAAATTTATAATACATATAATAGAATAAGGAACAGTGAGATAAGGAAACGTGCTGGTGTAAAAGAGGATATAGATGGTGATTAGGATAGAAAAAAGTATGCTTAGTTGGTTTGGTCACGTAGAGCGGATGGATGAAAGTAGACTAACTAAACAGATCTATAGGGGGAGTGCGAATGGGTACGTTGGGAGGGGAAGGCCTAGACGGACGTTCCGGGACCAAATAGGAGACGTTTTGGGAAAAGGTCAGGTCAGGAGTACCCGAAACCGACGAGCATGTATGAAGAGATTGATGAGTGTGGATGAAGGGAAAGAAGTATGTCAGGATCGTAGCGTAACAAGTGGAACAAAGTAGTTTCTGCCTACCCCTGTGGGAAAGAGGCGTGACGGTATGTATGTAAATTTATAATTATCTATTCATGTATTCGTTTTTCCGAAGGATAAGAAAACTGTGGGTAAAATCTTTTTTAATCAAAGTTTATGTAGTTACCTACATTTCTTACTAAAAAAAAAATTACGGTCACAAAATATAAATATTAACTAAAACTAAAAATAAAACTAATTGTTCACTATAAAATGTTTGCAATTGGTTTTAAATTAGGCTTTGTATTATTAAAAACTTGTAAATAAAAGCATTTGGCGCTGACGTGATCCAGCCATTAACGGAGATGATCAGTATTAAAGGCAACAAACAACTTCACTAACGCGAAGGAACGTACTTTAAATGGAACGTGTACTTTGTTCATTTTTTAGGTTAGCTTGGAAAAAGGCGGTTTGCTTACAAGCACGTTGATAGGTGCAGCAAAAACTCAAAAACGTAGGGGTTGACTTTAATGGGTTTAACCTTTTATTTCTCTGTAAATGCAATTACATTTATGCGCGGGCGGCCTTGGGTCCCCTCGTGCGTAGAAAGAAATTAACTTTAGCAAAAGTAACAGTGAGCGTCATAGATCTCCACACTCATGCTAAAAGGAAACCCAGTACCTAACACCCGTCGTTAGCAGTCCGACCATAACTATGCGCGATCGGCGGCGCGGCGAACGTTTGCGCAGTTCATTGCGTGTGCTGTTTGGTGATCACTGTGCAGCGTGTCTTGACACAGCAAAAGCACGCCGCCAGTCGCGCGTAGCCTATATGCCGTTAAAAAGTCTGTATTATTAGATACAAAAAAAATATATTGAATGTAGCATAGAAATTTTGCATTTTTGATAAACCAAGATGACGTTGGAATTAATACATACGTAAAATAGGTGTCATCATATTGGCCTTTACTATAGCCTCATGACGATAACTGATGTAGGACAATGGATAGTATGGCAATGAAAATGTTGTGATATTAATTCAGAGGTCCAATTTATTCCGCGATTTATGAAAGACCAGTCGTTAAGAGGTTAGAATGAGATTCAAAATTATTAAATAATACCATAGTTGGCATTTCAATTTCGGCGTTACATGTTTGAAAAAGCTTGGCAGATGTTTCAATTGCTCTGTATTTAGCCAAGTGGCGCTAATAAAGCTGCTGGCGAACTCTATAGTACTGCATGTAACGATTGAGCGTGAGTGTGGTGGACCCGTAACATTAATGAAAAACGGTTATAAATAGAAGTGCGTAATTGCCTTAACAACCTCATAATATGCATATTTTTTCTACATTTTTCACATTCATTCAAACCGGACACAATAAACTCTCTTTAAAAAATTATTAATAGTAGATTGTGCAACAAGTGCATAAAATATAACATTTGGCCCGGAACTGAGTTAAAAAGATGTTTTTTTAACAGCAAAATAGTTTTTACGATCGTATTGTATCTGCGGTTCACTGCGATTGCGAGGAAATTAAAAAGTGACATTGCAAATAGATGTTAATTTACTTAATTTATTTAATTTGAGAGTTTCAACACAAATATAACCAAAAAAACTTACTTAAACTAGAACAGTTTGCCTTTGACTGAGACGAAAATTTTACTTTATGTAGGTAGGTACTTGAGCAAAAAAGTTCGTCTGTATGGTAATAGCGATCTACGTCCTAAATATGTAAACGCAAACTGAAAAGTGAAAATTAATTACGTCAATTGCAGGTATAGGTTTACGTGGTAAGGTCGTTTCTAACAAAACAACCTACCTACAACTTAGTGTAGCATATTTAAAAGCAATCCAAATTTTAAGGTTACATAGTCACCAATCTAGTGTATTTAAAAACCTGTTCCTTCAAATTTGAGACAACTTGTTTCGCAAGATTATATTTAGTGATATCTCTTGCTTATTTGCATCGTTGTTTTGAAATTCGATTCTTCGGCGACTCGAGAATGCTACCAGTCAGCGGAGTATCGGGAATCGGTCATGTGCGACTGTGAACGCGTCCTTAGCGTGTGTGACTCACGGCCGTGTGAACAGGGGCTTAGCAAAATCAGCGATTTGTGAGAGCTGTCTGTGGTAGCGAGTTACTTTGGAATTTTTCTTTGACGGCTTATATATGCTTGCTTTACTTTTTTTAATTCCGTGTCCTTTCAAAGGCAATGTGGTGTTTATTACTGATGCAAATGGCCTACTCAAACAAAAATAGTTATAACTAAGCATATTAAAATTTTACAAAAGTTACAAAAAGGTGATTGCGAGTATGCCTAATAGTGTGTTTTAACAAAACTAGACCCAAATTGAATGATCGACACAAACAAAAAACTGTATAAGACAAAATGTGCTTCTTAGTCTTTTTAAATGAGTGAATTTAGACAAGCCTTTTTTGCAATGAAAGATTAGCAAATAAGTAAGCTACCTAAGGGTAATAAGTGAGCACCACCACCCATGGACCCTCGCAGCGCCAGAGGATTGTGTAGCTACATGTATTGCTAGCCTAGGCAATTTATTAGAGAGTAAACGCCGTGGTTGTCTAGTGGTTTGACCTATGGCCTCTCAAGGAGAGGGTCGGTGTTTGGACCCGGGCTCGCACCTCCGAGTTTTACCATGAGCTTTTCGGTGATGGATAACATCACGAGGAAACCTGCAAGGCAATTCAATGGTGTGTGTGTCAAGATCCCAATCCACACTGGGCCCGCTATGCAGGCTGAGGAGAGAATTCTCTACACGTGAACACAAAATTAAATTTAATAATGTTTGAAGTCATATCAAAACACGCACACAGTATTTTCCAAGAATATCCCGGCTCTCATCATCGTAGTAGTATTACACGCAACAGGTGCAAATATCTAAGAATTTAATGATTTACATAAGTCAAAGCAAAAACATCGTGGGCTTTATGCGACCGGCCACATTCGTGTCTCGGGTATTGTATGCAGATTGCCTTCTTAGAGGCGTTAAGCCTACCACCTCTGGGTGAAACATAAATTTGCCCACTTTACATGGCGTAATGATGTTATGATATCATTATTTTAGTCTTGAAAGATAAGATGCAGGGGATAAGAGATAAGTCGGCTTGTTGGACTGGGTGTAAACCAGTTCGGGAATCTATATCCCATTATTCTTCGAGTAATGGGTTACTTAAATTCGTTCATTTAGCACATATTTACGCTTACAAGCTAAAGTTGTCACGTTTAAGCTGTATGAATAGCTGTTCATATTGATATATTTCTTGTTGATCTTGTATTTGTTCCACTGCTGGATAAAGGCCTCCCCTCTCGACGATTCATCATCATCATCATCATCATTTCAGCCATTACAAGTCCACTGCTGGACATAGGCCTCTCCTTTAGATCTCCAATAAGACCGGTTGGGTCTCGACGATTACATTCCCCATATCCAGAGCAATATCCGCAAAATTAATTATAAAAAAAATAGCTTTATGGCGAAGGTGAGTACTTATCCTAATGGAATCTGCAAAGAAATGTACAAAAAAAAATTGTAACAGCAATGATGCTAAATATTACTTACTATAAGGCTACCTATAGGCTTCTACTATTTGGTAAGTTTCATTCTGGTAAGGAATTAATAGGTAGAAACCCAAAATGCTAACGTTGACTAAATATGCATTTTTTTGTTTCGATGTATAATTTTGAACGTTTGTGCTATTCTTATACCAATACACTGCACTAAGATTTTATGTACCTACCTTTACGTACATAACAATAGCAATTTTCAATAGGTACAAAATTATGTCCTTGTGCGATTAGTTCGTTCGCAACGAGACGATTGCGTGCTCGCTAGGTGGTCGGTCGAGGCCGTCACTGCAGTGGACAATCGATTCATGGTACCGATGCGGCATAGTATGCGACACTGTTGAATTCGATACCTTCTCAAAGTTCACCTTATCCCAGACGCAGAGTACACTGACGCATCATCTTATGAAACGGATCAACTGCCCACATTGAAGCGGCAGTGTAAGGTAAATCTCGGATCAGTATCAACCAATGTTCTGATTGAATATTCAATGTAGTACCTGTCCCCTTACGGGAGTGACACTCGCATTAAAAGAATCGAATGGCAATTTTATGTTCGTATGTAGCAATCGATGCAGGCTCGCCGAGGCAGTTTCGAATAGGTTCCCTATATTGGCTTCCGATCGTATAACCAGTGCAATCGGAAACTCAAGTGAACTTCGACGAAGCCCGCACCAGTTTTTTTTTAATGCAGGAAGTTTTTATTACGGGATTCCGCATAATAGTACCTTGTCTTACTGTTTGTTCATTTAACATATAAAATTGTTATCTTGCCTTGTTCCAGTTTTACGTTAAAAATGTGATAGTCGCGAAGGGTATGGTGCCCTCTGAGATATTAATATTTGCCATCCGGCTGATGTCAGGAATGCACCGTAGACCAAATAATTATAAAATGAAACTGCCTACATAATTACATGCGGATACTTTTATAGCTGTTTAACTGAACTCTTATTACTATCCGAACCCTAAGCACCGAGCATCAAGCTTTAATTCCTTAATTATCCCTCGTACAAGTTAAAATGAGCTCACGCATAATTTTTTATTGCCGCATACGCAAAAAAGCAACCTTTGCCTCGTCTCATAATTACCTCAGCGTTTCCGACGTTAGTTCCCTTCACTACGATATTACAGGCAGGCATTTTTAAACAAAGTAACCTAATTTGTATTCTAGTAACGAAATTGATTGTATGCGCACAGGCAACTTTAAATTAAACTACTAATTGGACCCTCGTTTTCATATTACTGACACACGCCTACTATATGGCATGACGTGTGTTTAGTATTTAGATGAAGTCAAGCGATTAAGTATGCTAGTAAGCACAAAAGTATTTTCTTTATTATAACTAAGTTTGCTTACAAATACAGGTACCTAGTCGTCCAATCAAAAAGTGTGTGTGCGTGGTTGCTACAAGGATACACCCGTTTCTTTTGAAATAGAGACGGTTGCATCTCTTTGGCGGCTGCCCCTGAAAACTATTTGAGCAAACAAACGGTGTAATGAAACGCGAGCGTTTCTGGTATTTCGCATAAACTATGTGTGGGAAATAAATAACTCGGAGCTAATTACGAAATTGTCATCGGGGAAAGGTCCGAGCAAATTGCGCTCCAATTTAGACGTAAAATGTCGCAGGCAGTTTTTGCAAACATTAGTAATTGCTCATTGTGCTTCGTGCCTTCTAATTGGAATAATGCGTTTGTGGAATTCAATAGAATTTGAATTCAAATGTCAAGGTTTTTTATTTTGTTCTTTTGGAAAGCTTTATGTTTCATCAATCTCTCCGTAGATGCATAGCAAAAGGGCTTTACCTAATTGCTGTTCATGTGATATGATAATGCTTCTGAAGTAAAAAGATTTAACTAGAGACATTGAAAACGACAGTACATACGAGTAATACAATTATTAACGAGCAAACAACCAAAAATATTATGTTGGTGTGCATAATGTGTAACTTACCGTAAATGAATAAAATTACATTTAAAAGGCCGGTACTTTTTTGTTCAGTACGTCCCATGGGCATTAATCTAGCTGACTTAGTCAAGACAAAATAAGATGAATCGTGTTGCGCCCGCGACCTGCAGTTCGCGAGTTACACGAATTACGTGACACGCCGCACGCATGCGTGACAAGCAGGTACGGAGGTGTATTTCAATGATCAAGGTATTGTAGCGTTCTTTTCGGAAACGATGCGATAAGTCGAAAACATATCGAAGCGAACAAGTAACTTACTATTTGTAATGTGGCATTATATATGTGCCTCCTGTGATCAGTGATATATCTCGACTTGTATGTACACTTTTGTGTGGTTTTATTTAGAAATAATCAGAAAAATATAACGAATCACTTACTTCTAGGTGCTATAGTTTCGGAAATAATCTTGTGAAAATTGATACAACTAGCAGCATTTCGGCAAAAAATTCGTGGTACCTAGAGGCTATTTTCGTGTTTTGTAGTATAAGTGAAATTGTTTTTTTTCTTATTTTTCGGTATTTTTTCGAAAATATTGACCAATTTTTCTAAAACCAGACCAGGGTGCAACTCAACATTGTACACCTACCAATGCGAGACCAATTTGATACATTTTTTGACAAAAAATCTATTTAGTAGTAGTTTTATGTTTTACTTTAGTTCAAGCAGCATTGAACTTATAACGCTGAGTTATAGGATTTTACGAGTTCATGTATATCAGCTTACGCTTTGTGCTCCAAGGGTGCACCATGATATAACTGAACTTGTATCATCTAACATATATTATTTACTCATATTAGACATTTCAATAGGTACAACTCACAGGTTTTTCGCGATTTTCTTCGAACTTACAATGTTTACCGAAAAACACTAAATGTATTTTTATCGATATAAAAAAATGCTTCGGTAAATGCTAGCCCCCTTGCCTCACAAACCAGATTTTTAAAATCTTATTTTCGCTCTCCTGTAAAATGACGAGAAAAAAATACCGGTCTGAAGTTATGTCGCTTATCGTTTACTTGGTAAAAATAAGAGACGGACGCCACATATAACAACAAAGAAGGTCATGTCCTGCGAGATGTTTAGATTGTATTTTGTGCTGTCATTGCATAGGTGGACATGGACACTGTGTATTAAAATTTAATCGAAATTATTTTGATCGGGTGGTTGTGTTAGTTTGGCTAAGCTTCCCTGTAAATATGTTTCAGGATTTTATAAATTGTGGTCTATGATTCCATTGTATATTGGTCGATATTCAGTAAGTACGACGTCAAATCCAAAATTACTATAAAAAACGTTCATTCGATCTGATCCAACGACCTGTATTTCAGAGTTGGTAATTCAAGTACTTAACCTTGTATAATTTATATTATGTCGTTTTATATTATAGTTGCTTGTAAATGTTTGAGTGGTCGAAATTGGACGAAAAGCGTGTAGTAACGCAATCCGTTGAGTAGAACTGCCTGTTAATCAGAGAACCGTGAGACACAGATATACTTAACATACATATTTATCATCGAACAAATAATACTGATTACTTCACACAATAGTTTTAGTCGGAAAGGTCGGACATTTTTTTTATAGTGTTGTTTACTGTGAGTGGTTATGTGCATATTGTAATATTGTCTTATTATTTAACCTAAGTTTTAAATGAAAAACCACGGTAGCCAAGCGGTTTGAACGACAGAATAAGAAATTTTCAAATTGTACCTTTTACTTTGTGAAGGTCCAAGCGGATAGCAATGTACTTCACTACTCCGCAAAATAGTGAGATACTTAAAAGGATTCTTTCAGACCAGAAGCCCGGTTTTTGACCCCGTAAGTACCAACCAAAAATGATAAAATTTTTCGATAAATTTAAAACTCAATGAGTAGAGAAAATTTCACTTATCTCGTTAACCAGTTTAAAATTTAATTTCAGCTGTACATTGTGGCAATACAAAGACATTTTCCACTTTCGAATGGTATTCAGGTCTAAGAAATTTATACAAAAAATAACTTAACAATCACCTCGTCCGCTGAAATCTAGTGTTTGCGCAAAGCCATAGGTATCTATCTACGTGAGTGCCTGCAACAAACAGTTTAACTTTTTCATCGACTGCAAAAAGGAGGAGCTTCGTCTGCATTTTTTACAACTTGACACACAATAGATTATATGTTTTTGCTGTCTACTACCTACTGTAAAGAATTTTAGATAATTTAATTTCTTAGTAATATGTTGTAGTCGTGAGTATCATAGGTACTATGGAATCTGTATTCAAAGTAGTTCGATGTATACAGGCAGATAATTGACAATATTTAAAAAAAATCCTTGAAACACCATTTCGAGAGAAGTGCTTGTAGAATACAAAAAATAAATTTTTGTACAATATCTTTTGGAAAAATGAGCAATATTATGTAAAACGGGAAATGACGTCATACGGCTAATTCAACTTTTTGTACATGGCAACCGGTTGTAAAAAAACTTATAACTTCCGGGTTTCCGTTTGACATTTACGACGTTGACATTTTGTTTTTTTTGTTTTTGACGTTCATCGAGATTGACATCTGCCTTCACTGTCAAACTGTTTAAGCACAGGATTCATCAGTCAATTTGATGTAATTATTCCACTTTTTTAAGTGTACAAAATACTTCCATGCTGGTCTGGGAGCAAAGAAAAAACATAGAATGTACCAGTTGCTTCTCTTCCCGCGCAAATGGTAAAAACCCATCGAGGGAATGGGCGAAAATCATAGGAATCATGCTATAGGCGTTGCGGCTAGCAACCCATCACTATTTTGATTCCACTTTCCACCTTTACGCCCTCAGTGTCTTGCTAAACGTGGCCTATTAGGTCTTGTTACCTTAGGCTCTGTCTACCCCGTAAGGGATAAAAACGTGATTTGTGTATGTATGTGTACAAAACACACTAATGTGACGTCATTTCGCCGACACTTGACGTTTGTCACATACCTACTCCTTTTCTGCTCGACCAACGATTTAAGTTTATTTTTCCACTGAAATACAAGATTTCATAATTATAAAAAATTTGGCTAGTAAGCGTACACGTCAGTTTTTGCGCTACAAGGACGTCCTAAAAAGGCAGTTAACGGCCTGTAGCATATTCCAGGATGGCTGGGAAGAGCATACGCGACAGAGATCACAATGGTGCAACTCTGTTCATAAGGCAGTCAACAATTTTGAAAGGCTCCTTGTTGAAGACCTCGTAGCCAAACGCCTTCACAAAAAGATCTGCCTTAAGCCTTCCCACGAACACCTACAACTCCATGGGCCAGTTGTACTGTACGTCGTGCAACCGCTACTTTAAGACCAAATTTGGTTTCGCTAGCCATTCTCGCTCTCACCTCCGGAGCTAGCAGGGTTTGCCGTTGGCGGATACGTCAAGGAGGACATGATGATGGTGGGTGATGTGTCCATTCGTGGCGATTCACTCGTATAAAGTTTGTATGAATGTCCTGACACACGAGCATTATGTTAGCAAGCTTAACAGTATGTTTATAATCGTGCTCCATTCAACCATATCCACTTAAAATTCACTGGCTTGTTACAACACGCAGCATTTGTTCGAGATTAGCATGCTCGCTTAAATTTATAAAATATGTATCGCATTTCATTAGTATCTTGTAGGTTTAGCTGGAGGCAGAGCCTTGATTATGTCATCTATATAGATGAGATGAGACGTAGTTACTAACCTTGATGGTTTCGTCACAAAAATATTGAGAGAGTAAGCTATTGCTGTCTTATTTGCGCGAGCAGTACCTTGTATGTACGTACAACATTCGTCTTTAGCATCTTTCTCACTAAATTTGGTATCGGAGGTGTTTATGAACTCTTTGCCTTCCATTGTCACCTACTCGAAATAAAGGGTCTGTACGTACGAGTATAGTCGACCAAGAAATTTATCATTTTTTATGACAGTTCCACCACCAGAAAAAAAGCAATAAAGCTGATTGTCACATTGACTTGTGAGTGAAAATAGGCTTTGATGTTTTAAGCCGTACAAATGACATTGAACCTTAACTCGTCAAGCGTCCAAGCGACTACAGTAGTCCCTACTTTTTCGGGCGGGAAATGTCCTAGGGACTGCATTATGCAGTCCCTAAAAAAGTCCCGAAAAAGTAGGGACTACTGTAGTCGCTTGGACGCTTGACGGGTTGAGCTGGTAAAGGCCTTCTTGTTCGACTATAGACAGAGGGGGGGCCATCACTTTCCGCTTCCGCATCCGCTCGTCGCTTGCTAAGCATGGCTATTGAAGCTGCGTATAGCCGTGCATCGGTCCACGGGGGTTGGCAGTCGTGACGTCGCGCGACCTCGCACTTATCTCGCGCGCTCTCACGACCACGCAGCGCGTTGCACGACCGCGCTTTCCTTGTAGGATATACTACTATACGTATACTGTGCGCTGGCGTTGTTTTGTGCATTTTGAAGCGGAGTTATCGTTAGAAAGGCTCGTGAGTTATTAGGGATATGTGTAAAGTGAGGCGACAGAGGCGGGGTTGGGACGATATCAATCAGAAACATAGCCGCCTAATCTCATTTAGGGGAGACCGAGGAGAGTTGAGACAGAGGTGAGTTGAGACAAAGCCGATTTCTCTGAACTGTGACAGTTTATCGGGCTGGTAACTTCGCTAATTCGTTGCTCTTTCTAGACTCCACAGTTTGTGTGAAGTTGTGACCTCGCTAACTGTCATAGGTGCAGAAAAAAGGCTTTGTATCAACTTACCTCTGTCTCAACTCGCCTCGGTCTCCCCTACTGAATGACTCTTCATGCATCTTGTTATTTTTGTTAGGATAAAGTTCACCAAAGGTTCTTAGTTTATTATCTCATTTAAACAAAGGAACTGCGTTTTTTCGCGTCACTAGATTTACTGATTTATTTTGAAGGTCAAAGTCATATTATTTAAATTTTATACAAGTTTGAAAAAATATTAGACTGCTAATAGTACACGTTGCGTAGATTTTAGATATCCGTCTAGCTTATGTATATTAATGATTTAGTATATATGAACTATGCATAAACTGTGAACAAAATACCTTAAAGAAATATGCAAAAATATCCAAAAATATTTTGCTAAATATTAATGCTTCCACTAATGTTAGTCTTTAGTCCATGTGCTTGTACTTGCTGATAAAAGCGATTTCAAAGTTGTGAGATGTATTTTGCAAACTGCACTATTCTCCATTATTCTCATTCCAATCCATTTTAACGCCTTTTAAAACAATTTCATCTAAATTCAAAATACAAAATCACTCATTGTATGTAATTAGCGTTAGGTACCTACATCCACCGGATTGATGAAGGATCAAACTTGATATCTCACGACATTTTATTACAATCACACTGTGTTTTTTTATGAACTTGGGACTCGTTTGTTTACAAAAGCGTTAAAATTAATTGAATTGAACTATACTAACAAATCTGCGTCTGTGCGGGCCCAGCAATGTACCATAACTCACACAATCACAAATTTGTTGCACAGTCTTATTTGGTTCTTATTCATAGGTATAAGAGCTGGCCTAAGTCCTCCCCACGCAGAAAACCACCCACACCAATAAATTACAGGATTCACATTTCTAAAAGCACATCACTCAATAATAGCACACAGAAGTGATAAAAATACGTGTATTGCTACAAAACTACCCCTCAATTTTTTTTTGTTTAGTTGATCTCTCAACTCGTATTACAAATTCAGCAGAATTTTTCGCCACGATCGGTATATTCGAGTGGTGTGCTTTCAAAAATTGGACCCCAGGCAATTTATTTTATTTTCTCATCAATTTATCTCACAGCCATTACGTTTCATTGACGTCAGTATCAAATAGTTCGCACAAACGCTTTAATTTAAGCAGGCAGTTATCAGATGTGGGTAAGGGCCACCGCACGCGTTCCGGCGCGTATCGCGGGATCGCGCATTTGCATCCTCGCGGTGGCGTCAGGCCGAATCATGCTTTAAATGCCATAGCTGCTTTCTGATACAATTTTTGGTAGAGCAGCGTCAGCGTCAGTTAGACACAGATAAAAAACTTAATTTGGCACGCATGACATGAAAATGAAAAGAAACAAATTGTCGGGGATAGTGCAATACCGCGTCACTAGCACTGGTAAATACTGCGTATCTACACACCACCCATAGTGCAAAACCACGTAACTACCACTAACTAGTAAATGCTGCGTTCAACACAACACCCAACTTTATACTGGTTTGAATTGGTATATTCTAATCAGGATTTTACGTTCGTTGGCGGGAAATCCTAATTTGGCTACTTTTATTAGATACGCGGCATTAACCAATGCCAGCAGTTACGCAGTATGCACTATCCCCGACGAAATACTGAATAAGTTATATATGAAAATGTCACGGCACAGGTGCGAAAAGGCACCGGCTCAGCATTTGTTGCCGGCATTGCTGCCACAGCGCTGATATTCTAACACTTGATCACCCGCTAGAGTGTGCTGGAAAAACAATTCTCAAGGCACTTTGGGAACTGTTTTCAGAGGAGTCGCACCACCACCGATGCGAAACGATGATTCAAAATAGTAAAATGAACCTAAATAGTAGGAAAATTTCTAGATTCTCTAAACTATACGATATTGTCTGCGATTTTTTTTTTAATATCATTTTGCGTAACTGAGAAGAAAACTGCTTTAATAGTGGTTTTAAGAACTGTTTTGACAGCAAGATTTGGAACTCATAAGTCAAATTATAAGAGTAACATAAAAATATTAATAATATCACAAAAAATCTCAATAAAAATTTTGATTGAATTGCTTTGGACCTCTAGTCCATATTATTTACATAGTTAATAGCTCACTAGATAAATGTTTTATTTCTAGTGAAGAATAAAAAAAAATATATCATTATCTATAGCCTAAATAATAAACCTACGTAACACTACTGGGTACAGGCCTCATATTGATAGGGCTTGGACTATTCCCACGCGAGCCTAGTGCAGATTGGGAATTTTGCACACACCATTGAGTTAACTCGCAGGTGTTCGCGAGTTTTCTACACCAAAAAGCTCATGATAAAGTTTCAAAAACTTTTCACACATAAATTCCTAAAAAATCTTTTAAATACCTACACTTTTACGCAAACTCTGTGCCCGCCTCCTTAGCCGTCCCACGGCCTGCGCCCGCGCCGGCGTCGTGCGCCCGTAATGACAGCCCGCACGCGCGCCCTCTAATTGATAATGGCCGACGTGCCCATCTCTGCGACGCAATTATCTCATTGCAGCTTGCGTTTTTACTGAACGAAATTTACTTTTGCGTAAACACAAAACAGTGACCACTTTATTCATACGAATCAAAACATCAGATACAACAAAATAAAATTTATTTTGTTTGTGTCTGGCATAAGCATAAATGTCAAAGTAACAGCTAAAGACAAACAAATGCCAAACTACATATTAATTGGGGTTTATGATTATAAGTAAGGGGTGCAAGTCGGGTGACCTCCGCGTGTGGTCAAGAGCTGCAGTTCGTTTTTGGATCCGTCCGAGGGGAAGAGCAGTGCTTGGTCCGGTGCACCCTGGGCATCGGTTAATGATTTGCTGGCAGATTCTGAGGAATATCATTTTCCGTTGGCTAAGCGCCCGACGGGGGGGGGGGGGGGGGACAAAAGACCTTTGGACCGTGTTCTACCGTACAACGTTGCCGACATTTTTGTCACAAAATTTTTGAATACTGTATTTATTACTTTGACATTGGCGAAATCATCGCATCGATCGATGGGGCCATATATTAAAAAAAGGAGAAGATTATAAATAAGGAGCTGAATGGGTAAAGGTGATAAGTCGAGCTAAAATTAAGATTTAAAGGTTAACTGGAATAAATCCCTTTTAAGGAAACTATGCACCTTGTTGTTTTCATGAACCAACTTTTATTTGAGGGTAGGCCTACTACAATATACGTAATAAAAAGTATAACATTGAAATATGGACAAGTAACCGCGTGTTCGTTTCGCTGCCGCCGGGGCGAGCGCTCCAGGAAGAAGGACTACGAAATAGTCCGAAACATGTCGAGCATCACTCGACTTTTTATACGTGAGTTATCCGTTTATGTGTAATAAGTAACCGCGACTTTATCTGCAGACGGACTTTGCTTATTCCTCACTTACTTTCAGCCACATGGCTACGAAATAATTAATAATAATAATAATAATATCTTGGGACAATTGACACCAATTGACCTGGCCCCAAACTAAGCAAAGCTTGTAATATGGGCACTAGACAACGGATAAACATACTTATATATATATAAATACATACTTAAATACATATTAAACATCCAAGACTCGAGAACAAATATTCGTAGTTTTTATACAAATATTTGCCCCGACCGGGATCGAACCCGGGACCTCAAGCTTCATAGTCAGGTTCTCTAACCACTAGGCTATCGGGTCAATTCTACATAGAGTCGCGGACATAGCTTAATAAATAATGATTCGCTAGAAAAAGTATTAGTACGAATGCACTTTTGACCCGGTCGCAGGCGACGAGCACGCAAGCACGCTGCGTGCAGTGCCGTGGCGTGTCGCACCAACATACAGCATTCACTAATTACAATAATTATACAGACTACGCCTTGCATGGGACCACCTATTGATTATTTCGCCAGGCGCTACTCGATTTTAGTGTGGAATAACTGAACCCTTATGTTGCCAATGGGTTCGACATCAAAACAGCGGATTTTTGAAAACACAGCAACACTCGAAAGTATGATTAAAATTTGAAAGTGGAGAACAATTGTGCCGAATTTAGATGAATATAAGTATCGGCCCTGTTTGAAATTGTTAATCATTTGAAAATGTAATTAGACACTTAAAAGAGATGATGTTGCGGGTGGTAGGACCTCGTGCAAGGTCCGCCCGGATCGCTACCGGCGTTTTACTCGCTAATATTGCCGCCAAGCAACAGTGCTTGTGTTGTGTCCGGCGTGGAGAGTCAGGCAGTCCGTGAAATTACTGGCAAATGAGGTATTCTATCTTAGTCACACACACACACACACACACACGCACACACATACACAAATCACGTCTGTATCCCTTAGGGATAGGATAGACAGAGCCTAAGGTAACAAGACCTAAAGGCCACGTTTAGCATGATTGCGGGCGTATAAGTGGAATCAAAAATAGTGATGGGTTGCTAGCCGTATCGCCTATAACATGATTCCTAAGATTTTCACCCATTCCCTCGATGGGCTTTTACCATCTGCGCGTGACGAGAAACAACTGACACATTCAATGGAATCATGAGATTATAATTAATAATTCCATATTGGCAATATATTGGCAATGCATCTGACATCGTGTCGTGTTGCGAGTGTCCATGGATGATAGTGCCATGTCCACGGTCCGTCTCATAAAAAAAAGCAGCGAACGAACGGAACGCGTATCCAAAAACCGTTCAAAGACAATTAAAGTCTTTTACACTGGACGATTCCTTTAATCCACCGACGGGCAGGTTAAAAAAACTTGTTACATCCCACAGTGCGTAACGAATACTTCTATTGAATTGCATTTGTTAGTTTTCAAAGGCATACAGATTGACAGTAAAATTAATAACGAGAAAGAGCGCCTGTTTTTTGTGGAGCGACAATCGTGCGTTGATAATGGATCAGCGGAAATGGTCGTCAGTTAACAGGATACAGAGTATACGACACGGCGCAAATATAGACTAGACTTATCACTAAACTAGCTTCTGCCCGCGACTTCGTCTACGTAGAAATACATAAAAACCTTCCTCTTGAATCACTGTATTAAAAAAATCGCATCAAAATCCGTTGTGTAGTTTTGAAGATATAAGCATACATAGGGATATAGGGACAGAGAAAGCGACTTTGTTTTATACTGTGTAGTGAAGTGATAGTATAAAACAGTCGCTTTCCGCTCTCTGTCTGTTTGTCCCTATGTACGCTTAGATCTTTAAAACTACGCAGCGGATTTTGACGCAGTTTTTTTTAAACAGAGAGTGAATCAAGAAGAAGTTTTATATGTGTGATTCTACGCAGACGAAGTCGCGGGCAGAAGCTAGTAATTTATAAAATTGGTATACAATATTCGTGTGTTCAAAATCTATATTTGCTTGTATAAACAATTATAATTCAAGGACTCCGCACAGATTGCGGGTGGTAGGGCCTTGTGCAAGGTCCGTCCGGATCGCTACCACCATCTTAATCGCAAATCCTGCCGCTAAGTAGCAGTGCTTGCACTGCTGTGTTCCGGTGTGGAGAGTAAGACAGCCGGGGAAATTACGGGCACAAGAGGCATTGCATCTTAGTCCTCTAGGTTGGCAACGCATCTGCAAAACCTCCGGAGTTGCGGGTGTCTATGGGCCGTGGTGATCACTTACCATCAGGTGACCCACTTGCTCGTTTGCCTTCCTATTCATATATAAAAAATAAAAAAAAAGATTTTTACATATATACATACATACAGTCACGCCTCTTTCCCATAGGGGTAGGCAGAGACTACTCTGTTCCACTAGCTACGATTCTGACATACCTCATACGCTTCATCTACATTCATCAATCTCTTCATACATGCTCGCCGGTTTCGGATACTCCTGACCTGCCCCTTTTTCAAAACGTCTCCTATTTGGTTCCGGAACATCCGTCTAAGTTTTCCCCTCCCAATACAACCATTCACACTCCCCATAGAGATCTGTTTAGTTAGTCTTCTTTCATCCATCCTCACTACGTGGGCAAACCAACTAAGCATACTCTCTTCTATCCTAGTCACCATATCTTCTTTCACACCAGCACGTTCCTTTATCAACACTATTCCTTATTCTGTCTTTTAGTGTCACCCCTTCCATATTTCTTAACGCTCCCATTTCTACTGCATTTATTCTACTTTCATACTTCTTTTGCCATACCCAAATATCGCTATCGTACATTATTGTCGGAACGAGCACCACTCTGTGGACGGCCGGATAGATTTTTATGATCCTTAATTTATTGGATTTGTCTTTGCGAATAGCAGACTATTACTAAACGGTAAAAAACATAAAAATTGACGAGTTAAAACGCGTGAAGGAAATTTGTTTTCTCATATATGTATTCTTCTTATGCAGCACTATCTGTGATAATGACGAAAATTGATTTTAAGGCGGACAAAAGTTTGCTGGAACAGCTACATATACATACATACATATAGCCTTTTTATTCCGAATTCGCTACAATTTCATTTTTTTGTTGTTGTTGTTGTTGTTGTTGTTTTTTTATTATTAAATTGTCGCGTAATTCGGCGTGCCTCATGGCATAGGCCTCCTCCGTGTATTGGAGGGTTTGGGCTATAGTTCCCACGCGCGCCCAGTGCGGATTGGGAACTTAACACACACCATTGAATTTCTACGCAGATGTGTGCAAGGTTTCCTCACGATGTTTTCAACTACCTCTAGGCTACCACGGCTTTTTTTACTGGAACAGCTAGCACGTAATTAATATAATAAAACATTATCTGCGATGGTTCAACATAATTCTTGATTCAAATTTAAAATAATTACCTAACAGTGAAGCTCAAATTGTGAAGTCAATTCTAGCATCTATTCCTATTATAAAATTATACTTAGAGAGTTGTAAGGTTGTAAAACAAAAGTCCGATGATTAGCTTCAAATATTTCTCGATGCAGGTGTTTAGATACTATTTATTTTACAAACAGCTTACATACCTACGCGTAATGAGGAACCCACAACAACGTATGACAGGCAAATATTCCACGATCGCTGTTTCCACCGAATAGGGGAGCCTACATTTTGTACCTATAATAAATAGGGAGCATGCGTATAAATACTTATTAATGTTTTGAATTTAATTCAAGCAGTGAAGAAGCAAGCAGTAAAATAAATTTGCAGCTCAAAGTGCAGAGATCTTAGCCTTCTAGGGTAAAAAGAATCTGCCATTGTTTGGTTTCACGGGTGTCCTTGTTACCTTACCTTACCTTAGGTATTTCAGTTTTTTCACGATAAGGAAGACAAACGAGCAAGTGAGCACCAACACGCATGGACACCCGCCACACTTGAGGATTGCAGATGCGTTGCCAGCCTAGAAGGCTAATGTAGAATAAACTTCACGAGAAACTACTAAAACAGATAGGTAACTCAAGAAATAAACGGTACCTACCTAATTATTATGTATTTAACTTATAGCACCTAACTTGTAATTGTCTTCATACAATAAATTAATTTTGTTTTTTTTCGGTGCAATAAATTTATAAGTTTCCGAATTAACAACGGATACACAATTTGCAATAACTGTCAGTAACTGCTAAATAATGTCACAAAATACTCGTTTAATTAATACAGGTAGGTATATAAATCTAAAAAATAACCGTGTCATCGACAGAGACTGACTATGAAATAATTTCTACTCGTATGTTTTTCTACATCGTTACTATAATTTTCGTATTACACTCACACATAAATCACGTCTGTATCCCTTACGGGATTGTAAACAGAGCCAAGTTCGATTTTCGTATTAAATTTATGAACTAATTCGATGTTTAATGCAAGTTCCCTACGTTTATATCTAAATTGTGCGTCGTTAATTCCTCCTCGTGGCTGGCGGCTTTGGCCAACATCTGCTGCGAAAGTTGAAAAAGGTATGCTTATTCGATTGTTCTACCAAAGTGGCGAAATGCCAACACGTCGCACCCTTTACTCCACTGAGCTAGGGTTGCCATCTCTAAAATTTGGAAAACAGGACAGGACGCGTGAAAACCCCGGATTTTAGAGTCCGAAAGCCGGACATGTCAACAAGATCGTGACGGGAGGGGTGGGGGAACGGTGAAATAGTGCGTGTCTCGCAGGCGGCCCAATTTTTTTTTTTTTTTTTTAAAACGGTCTACAAATGAAACCTTCCCCGGACGCTCCCCGGATGCCCTCTAAACTCCGGGGAAACCCGGACGGATGGCAACCCTACATTGAGCTAACCTAGTATTCAAGGCCTATTTATTGAGACTAAGCTAGTTGCTTCACGCAACTTCGTCTTCATTCCGCGGGCACGTTATTCAGAGATAGTGTAGTCTTCTATTACGTTAGTATTTTTTGTAATCAGTTTAGCACATACAAACAAACAAATTCCATGAACAAAAACCATTAGAACGGTCAAATTTGGCATATTTACAAAAAGTTATTAAGGCGTAGGTTCCGATAACAAAGGTGTACTTTCTGTATAGATCGTACTGTCAAGATGTCAATTATATACTTGTCAATATGTCAGCAAATGATGCAAATGTCAGGATGTCAGAATTATTGTCAAATGATAGCACACGTTAGGTGTTAGCGAGTCTTTAATGCACTAATAAGTAAAAATACAATAATTAGGTTGCGCGTGTAAGCGCGATCGGACCTTAACGGTCATGTCACAGTTAATGCGATGCGGTGTACGTGCTAGAACGTACAAAAGGATTATTGAAAACTATCTATTGCCCGCAGCTTCGCTCCCGTTTTCGTTAAATGTTTTCTTACCGATTAAACCTTTGACTTCCACAAATAGTTCAAAACCAAAATTAGCTAAATCAGTCCAGCCATTCTCGAGTTTTAGCGAGACAAACGAATAGTAAGTCATCTTTATATTTATGAAGATTAAACTTCCAAAGGGACACAGACGAGATTGCAAAACAGCTATTTGCATGTAAAGTCCTAACTTGGATATTTCCTTCAGTTGACTGTTTTGTTCAAGCAAATAAATACAGAACCAGGTTTATAGGTTAATAGATTTGTGCTGAAAAACTCAGTGACATGCTAAGCTTGCCTATAATCCTAACGGTCTAAATGCTTCAAATAGAACGAGGAAAGATTGCACTTTTACTTTACAGAATTGTATTTTGCTTTCCGAAATACGGCACTAACAAAACCTTAACGTCGACATGGAAGTTAATAACCGAAGGTACCTAAGTTTGATTGCATGTGACACGAAGTCCACCATACACTGACAACTTTCAGTTAAATGGAAAGTAAGGTAAAAATAGTATTATTAGGTACTCGTATATTTTAACACGGGCCCAATTTTTAAGGCACATACGAAACTGCCATTCGAAAGTGGAAAAATGGAAAACAATCTACGTATCAACTATTTAGTTTCCACTTATTGTAGGTAGTTTTTAGAATCTTTTAAAAAATAATAGGCCAGGGTCGATACCTTTGAAAATGATAAAAAGTAAAATAAAATTATAGTAGGATGAAACCCATTAGAAAAGGTAGAGAATATTACAAAAATTAAAGGAAAAATAAATTACGGTCGATCTGAGGTCGGGAAGGGGGGGGGGGGGGCTGAGTTTTTAAGGGTGAAAAACGGTTTATCTCGATTTCCGGCGATTTTTTGCAATCTTTATGTTTTATGGATTCGTATTTTTTTTGTTTATCAATGTAACATGTAATCTTACGTTTAACGAGTAATTAAGGTGTAAATTTTAAATAAATTGCTCAAAATTGAACATAATGTTTTTTTCCTTTATTTGCATTTTCTGACAAAAATTACCATTGAAATGTATATATTTTTTTATACCATCAGAAAGTAGAGATTTCAACGAACAAAAAGGCCACCGACTTTAAAAAAAAAAAACAGATATTTTGACGTGAGAATTTTCGATTGAAAATTAGGGTGCTTTTTCGATATTAAGTCAAAATAAGGTGAAAAAATGAATCTTTTAAATCAAAAAAAATACTGTAAGTTTGGGACATAAAAAGGTAAGTTTTCACCAAGTTTCGTGAAAAAATTATTATTTTTGCAAAAGATAAAAATAAAAAACCAAAAACTTGGTTCTTTGAATTTTTCACATAAATTTTGAGGTTATGTGAAAAAAGTGTAAAAGCAAAAGTTGTAGATCTTTTTATTACCTACAACTTTGCCATTCAACTTTTTTTCATAAGACTTGTAGTTTCGCCGGAAATCGAGATAAACCGTTTTTCACCCTTAAAAACTCACCCCCCCCCCCCCCTTCCCGACCTCAGATCGACCGTAATTTATTTTTCCTTTAATTTTTGTAATATTCTCTACCTTTTCTAATGGGTTTCATCCTACTATAATTTTATTTTGTCTCAAAAATTATCGACCCTGGCCTATAACTACACTGATGAACAGATATAACGGGTCACTTGCCATAATAGAGTTGTATGGAAAGTGACTCATTATTTTTCAGTGTATTTCGACACCGTGAAAAAACGGGGTGCTAATCCTCATTGCACAGCCGAAAAGTCTAGTAAAGATGAAGAAGTGAAGTAGTAAAGAAGTCCTGGGTTCGAATCCTGGTAGGAGCTAACACTTGCATGATGAACATTAATGTTTTATACTCGAGTCATAGATTCTACCCATAACGCAAGCCTTGATGTTTAGGTCAGATCAATTCATGTAAATGGTCCCATAATTCATTTTTGACAATAAATAAAATAATATGTATCTGTCTACCAATAAATATGTACAAAACTATTTTTGTACCTTTTTTTGTATTTTTGTAACTAGTACCCATTTAAATTAGAGTAAAGCACGTTTTTTTCCTGAAAATGACTGCACTTCTATCTGCTCGAAAACAAATCAACTTGAAAACCTATTCCCGTTTATGACTTTGAGATCTCGGATCATCCGCACTCCAATAGATAAACATATTAGTATAGATGACTGAACATAAAAGTTGTATAAGGTGGTCGATATAAATTTAATATCCGCGTAGGATTTTGTTCGTAGCCGCTGGCAAGTGGTCAGGATCTCGTGTAAACACAGCCGTCTCCGATGTGTGGGGCCATAGACTTTCGGTGTGATCTATAAGCGACAAGCGTTTTTGGTAGCTTATGTACAATAATCGCTCGAGTAGTTGAACCAGTAAAAAGTCCACGTGCATTGTGTTTCCGTGTAAAGTTATAGCTTCGCTAAGGAGTAGTGTCAGCTAGCGTCATTTCGTGACTTAATACACTTATGTACACTTATGTTGTTGTATTTTGTCTTGTTTATTTTGCACAATAAAGAGTTTACATACATACATACTTATTAACTTTATAACGTTATCTAAAAAGGACTGATGCAAGTATGGTAGGTAGGTAGGTACTGACTAAAAAGAAAAATATTAACCATTGGACAGATGGTACACAATGTTAACCTGGGGCCTTACCATGACGTCTGAATGCGATTCAATTCCGGCTCAGTTCAGGTTTTAGCTGTCATTTTTAGTATGGACTTGACAGCGAGCGAGCCTAAACTGAATCAGAATTGATTCGCACTAAGACGTCATAGAATTAGAAAGAAAGGACAACAACTAAGTAATTTTCATTACTATGTATATGGTTTTATAACATACCTATTAGGTACTAAACGTTTTTCAATGAGAAAATTGACAGTGTAGTAGTAGTGGTATTAGCAGCATTTATTCCGCTAGTCTCGTGGCCCTTTGTAAAGCATGAAGCGCGCGTGCACCGTTTTCAGTCAAAAACAACGGTGCGGCCATGACTGCGATAGAGTGTTGCCGCGGTTTGCCCGACCGCCGTCTAGCTGCAGCTAGGCTAGGGAAGCCATGGAGCCTACTTTACAACATTTTTAAAATTATGTAGCTGATTGTATGAGGCGTTACTGTGAAAGTCCATAACTATTTAACAAAGACATACCAGAGCTATGTTTAAAGCAAAAACATTACATAATCAGATCTTATGAAACAAAATCAAAAACTACGTGTTTTCTTCAAAAACCCAGTCTTAAATATTTTTCGTTAAAGAAGCAGACAGGCGAAATGAAATGAGTATAAACGTTCAGTGTTTTGACTGCAACTAAAACAAACCCTCCTAGTTAATGATAACATAATTAGTCGGAGAATAACAAACATTATCTAAGACATGTTTGTAATTGAATGTGAACGTACTCAAAGTATACGTTTCTTAAAAATTGTAAAACAGAGCTGATGAGAAGCCATATTGTCTAACCCGCGGACTTTCGCGATCGTTTGACACAAAGAAATGGTAGATGTGTCTACAATAACTGTCTCAGTTTTAAATACAATCAATATCTAAAATTAAATTAAGAAATCTATATTCGAAAATAGGCCACATTCTTTGCGGAGGTCCATTTCAATGAACAAAAAATATATACCTCAGCTACTTACGTGCAAGACAGCGAAATCTATATTTTTTACCTGCTAAAACATAAAAAATTCGCACAAGCTTGGCTATCTTGCACGTAAGTAGCAGAGTAGCAAGGTAAATATTTTTTGTTCATTCCTCTTTACTACTTCAACTGAGCTTATCTTTTTATTGGAATACAATACAAACTTATTTTATTTATATAATACCTACTATTATCTGCTTTTGTTCTCTTAAACGGTTTTTAAGCGCTTACAAAAGGTTGGAGAGCTACATGAAATAGTAACCTTTTTTTTTGTCAGTAGGTAAGTGTTTTCTACGAAGAACATTCTTGTTGAACGTCTGTTAAAACTAACCTTTATCGTGCAACTGCATTTCTAATCTATTTTCAAAAAACAACGTTGAACATTAACGTTAGTTTGTAGTCGAATTTGGATAAGCTCAGTTGAAACAAAAAAACTCCGACTCCTAAAAAGCTCAGTGGTGCCATCTATGATCTCTTCAGAAAACTCTCAAGTTATAACTGATTACGTCTTCACTGTTTCCTTGTTCCCGCACGGTGGGGGCGTGTCGGGAAAAGTTGCACATTATTTACGACGGCCACGAAGCCGATGCGCCGATAAGGCGCGTCGCAGTCTCCGCGTCACGATCTCCACTATCTTCCGATGTCGATATTGACTCCATAATAATACTATTAAATACAACCCGTACACACGATGTTTGCTAACTTTTGACCCAATATAGATCGCGGCAAATTGGAGACTCGCTTGAGATTGTGACGAATGGGTCGCGCGGACGGTTACAGTTCAATCCAGAAGACAAAGTAAGGACACTTACTGATATATACGTATATGTATTTAACATTCATACATAAGTCACATTTTTATCCCTTACGGGGTTGACAGAGCCTAAGGTTAAAAGGCCTAAAGGCCACGTTTAGCTTGATTGCGGGCATATACTTAGATGGAAAGGGAAATCAAAATAGTGATGGTTTGCTAGCCGCATCGCCTATATCTAACATCCTATGATCGATTGCTTAACTTAAGTGATTCAGGTGTCAGTTTATACAGAAAAACTGGCCAAGTGCGTGTCGGGCCACGAGCAGGGTTTCGTACTATGATACCTTGTGCCAAAAATAGTTTTAAAAAGTTTTTCGTCAATCCCACAAGGATCCAAACTCAACCAAAGGCTCGCGGAATCTTAAAAGCTTGGCAAACAGAAATCGATCGAGAGAAATACTGAAAAAAGATTTTTACTTAATATGTAATTATGAAGACTTTTGTTCATATCTTGTTTAACTTTGATGACCGGATAGCCTAGTTGTTAGTGACCCTGACTACGAAGCTGAAGTCTTGGGTTCGAATCCCGGTATGGGCAGACAGTTGTATGATGAATACGAATGTTTGTGCCCGAGTCATGGATGTTATATGTATTTATCTACATTATATAAGTATGTTTGTCCGTTGCCTGGTACCCATAGTACAAGCTTTGCTTAGTTTGGGGCTGAGTCAATTGGTGTAATTTGTTCCAAGATATTTAGGTATTTATTTATATCATTAAATTATCTTACCAAGCTTTACCTACTTCAAAATAGTACGTACATACTAAACTTATTGAAACATGTCAGAAGTTTCAAACTTACAAGATAATGTCAGGAAGTCTTGCAGCTAAGTAGTACGAGTACATAACAAAATATATATACCTCTATAGTCTATAGTCTTCAGTTATCAATCGAAAACTATGACTCAGCTGAGTAGAATACGATCGCTTCTACATAAAAACGTGTAATTTGTTTGGTGTTTAATGCAAAATAGGAACAGGAAAACTCGGTCTATAAATTTGGATCGCTGAACGGAGAAGAGCACGAAATCATCACTTTATACAGGCTGTGTTTTATTTCATTTAGGTAAATCTAATTAGTTTACTGTTAATTGTAGGAGTAAATTATTATTTGGCGATATTGGAAACGATTTTACCATTTTCCGCGCTCATGGTGCTTATGCAGTTAAAAAAAAAATGAAAATGCAAGGAAGTAACAACGGTGCTGTTTAATTATTTTTTATTAGAAATTAATTTATTATTTTAATATGACTTTCTTTCATAAAAACTTAAGGCAGACCGTAACGATACACAGAAAATTAAATGCAATTAAAAGTCAGGTTTTTAAAAGCCTTATTTGCAATAACGTTTTGCACAGCAACTATTATTATTGTATTATTAGAAATCAAATTAGGTAATTTAAATAATTTGTACATATTATCAATTTATTAGTTGTTTGCAGATTTTAAGCAAAAATCGTAAATTTTACTACATTATCTAAATTGTTGTTTTGTTAGCAACAGGACAATGGCCCACTCCTTTAAGTACACACAGTAATGATGTCCCAGAAATGGCAACGTTAAAATTGCTTACAACATCTCATAGCGGTACAGTAACTTAAGTTGATGGGCATTTCTGCCATATTGATTATGCGACATTCAACTTTGACATTGTTTAGACTACCACGTAAAAGACCAGAAATATAAAGTGGAGGTGTCAAATTTGTGGAGGTTTCCTTATGATATTTATCACGAAACTTAAAAGTAACTTTGCACATACGATAAATTTAGGCTTTGGACAACTTTCGTGGTTTTTTTCAAAATTTTCAAAAATATAATTGCCTTATAAATACCCCACGTACCGTACATAGCGTGGTGGTATGTTTTTTCACGTTTACTTATCATTATTTTTCAATTTAGGAACTCGTTTGTAAAATATGAAGATTTAAACACTATCTAAGCATACGTTAAATCATTATTTCTGCCTATTTTCATTAGTTTTACTGCGAATGGCGCCATGAACTTGGCCGGTTTTTTAAGCATGGTCAAGTAAATATGTTCTTCCTTAGCCAAGTGTTTTTTATCTTATGAAACGTGAACTACATTCTAAAGTAATCCATGCCCATTCTGCTGGAACTCATTTGCAAGGCAGAGCGTGAGATTTAAGGGGAAATTATGGCTTAATTCTGATATTCATCAGCCATTAATTATAGCTCGTTTATAAATGAATACCGACGGCACAGATGCTTAACCTCTAGAAAATACCAAGTACTATTGTGCTTGGGCAGAGTTTTTCTATACAACAATGTCTTTACGTAGCACAAAACAAAGTCACTTCCCGCCATCATACCACGCAACGGCTTTTAATGCCATTTAAGAGTGTTTCAAGATGAATTCAACACTTTTTTTAACTACTCTTTATAAGGCGTTATGGATATTACTGGAAGAGCGATTGGTTCAAAATATTAGTAAAATCCGGTGTGTTTTATTAATCCGAGTAGCGTATAGGAATTTTAAAATACAGGCATTCCAATTTTGGAATTAACGTACAGTCGGAATCCACAACACAAAAACTTCGAGATAAGTTCGTATTTTAAAGATTTAAACCGGTGATCCAAAAACCATGAACGACACTTACTTATTAAAAACAGCCAGACCAAATGACTTAATTGCCCAAAAATACTGTGAGGAGCAGCATCTCAACAAAGTTGTTAGAAATGTCTCTTCCATTCATTCTTGTCGCACGTGAGTGAGTGTAGGTACTTCCATGCCGGTATCTAGTGGCGCGTTCGGTTGCGTGTATGCCAAATTGGCAAGATGTGCTTAAGGTAAAGATAACAATGAAAAACGACTTGAAATTCAGTCTTTAATTGTATTAGGTGCTCGATAGTTAATTGTAAACAATTGAACAAATACAATAACATTGATACCACGTATACTTAGCGCAGGGAGATCACAAATGAGTTAAATTTTTCCTGACACCTTATGCTCTCTCCCCTCGTCTCATGGTTACATTGGCTTTTAATCAAGTTAGGACATTTGCACTTGTTGTCTAAAGTTATCTTCCTAGGTACATATTAAAATAGAAAAAGACAGAAAAAAAGATCATTTTGAATATTAATGTTTTGGATTCAACTTTAATTAAGTACTATAATCACCTTATTTTTGACAAACGCAATGCAGTGACAAACAACATTTCCGGGAATATTTCTGTGCTTTCACTGAGACGAGACTTTAGCTACACCGATTTTTCACTTCAAAAATCCCACCTAACAAATTTGATGGACACCTTAAAACGTTAGAACTAGAACCATTTACTTTATTATTAAACAAATAGCTGTTGCCTGCAACTTCGTCTGCATAGAATTCGTTTATCTATCCCGTAGGAATTACGCAATTTTCCGGGATAAAAAGTAGCCTATGTGTTAATCCAGACTATAATCTATCTATGTTCCAAATTTCATCCAAATCTGTCCAGCCGTTCTAGCGTGAAAGAGTAACAAACATCCATACATCCATCCATACTTAGAAACTTTCGCATTCATAATATTAGTAGGATATTGTTTGTTTAATAGTATGGGATAGCATACAAGAATAATAAACAATTGACCGGAAATATTGGCAAGGTCGCATATAGGTAAGGAAGCGTCAGTCAAAATTAATACATTACCCAATTAATTACTTAAACAACGCTACGGACTAGTTTTTCGACACACTCTGAGAAGAAAAACAAGTCGCAGGTCAGACGAACGCGAAATAATCACAGGATGTCATTTACAGCACAATACATTCGACGAGATATTAAACCATTGATAACACTGAGCGAGCCAGATTTGGCGCGCAAATACATTGACTCTTGGCCGTAATGGTTTCGTAGGGAAACGTGTGTAGCCACGCAGTGGACACTACTCGCTGACTGCTACCCGTTTTATGGCATCGAGCCGGGTGATATTTAGTAGTTCCCATAGGAAATGAAGAAAGTGTCAAGAACATTTTTTACTCATAGCCACTGGCGTTGCACAGGTTCTAAAGGTAGCCTGATAAAGAGCGCGTTGAAGTGATAAGACCGCCTATAGCTTACTTTGTGGAGTAAGTGTTATAAAGATTAATTGAATTGTATTGTGTTTGTATTATCCTCTATCTGTATCATTAAGAACTATGGTTAGTAGAACAGATTTTAATGTTTAATATTGAAGCAGCGGTTCGGTTTAAACGGGAAGTTTTTTTTTCAATGTGCGATTTTTTTACTCAAAAATGGAAAAAATAAGAAACTGATTAAAAATATTTTTTTGACCGCCACTGAATTACATATCAATAGTATTTTTGAGAATACAGTGAATAATATCGTCATGATTTAAGATGTTTTATCTAAAAGTTGACATGACAACGTACACGATATTCTGATGCAGATGCAAAGACTATAGGTATATACTATATTAAAGTATCTAAAAAACACATTTGCTTTATGTTCGCGACAAGAAGTAGCATAGAAATAGTTTAGAATGTTAATTTCTAACGGTAAAACCGTAAAAGTAAACAAAAATTCATGAAGTAAAAATTCTTGATTCATTTGATAGCCTACCCATTATTTGAAAAACAGCGCCTTCTCTCGTCGCTGGTGAGCAGTAGATGTTCCACGGGAGTTTGTAATTGTGTCGTACAGACACATCATTCAAACAGATGACGCTTAGCGACAAAATTCGCATAGTAACAAGGTCACGTGACAGCTAGTAACATATAGAAAAATTCGAAGGCTTACCCACCTGCTATGGGTGGTGTAGGGGTATAGCACGCGTCTCGAAATGACGAGGATCCGGGTTCGATTCCCGGCCATAGCTTTATTTTTCTGTGTTCTAATTTTCAGTGTCATTTAGAAATCTAAGAACTAACATGCCAGATAATTACCTTATTTGTTTAAATACCAATAATCTTCCATAAAATAAAAAATAGAATAAAAAAAAGAATAAAAATAAAAATAGAATAATAAATAAATAGGTTCATTTTAATTTTAATTTTGATTTGTTTTAATTTAATTTGATTTAATTTAATTTTATTTTATTTAACTTGTGCTAATTTATTTACTGATTTATTATTATTGATTTTAAGACATTTAATTTAATTTAATCTTTCACTTAATGTTTTATTTTGTAAATTCGATTATGGATGCAAGTCTGGAATAAAAACATTTCATTTCATTTCATTTTCATTTCATAAAATGACAAGGAGCAACGAAGCAATCTCAAGATTCTTGTTTAGAAAATGCGTATTTATATTTATGGGCAAAAAACATCCCTTCGGAAGGCTACGTGTTAACGTAGCTTTTAATTTATCTATTGAATCAGGAGGTACCATCATCACGCGATAGTCGCATTAAACATTTTATGTTTACGTTTCTCATCGCTTTTATTGGAATTTCCGTTACTGGTCATTTCTGTAGCACCCTGTTTTTAAGTTAGTTAAAAAACTTCATGGCTATCAGGAGTATTCTTTATCTTGATGAAGACGGATGCTTTAATTGATACGTAAGTTATAAGGTCATATACCAAACCAATGAAGACATTTTCGAAATAACTATAAGTACGCTAAACTTATAGGGCGTATAGCAAATAAAAAACAAAAACCAAACACTTACCTGTCAGTCAATCAGTAAATTCATCCTGTACCTTATCACGGTGCTGTTTAAGCCGGCACTTAGGTATCGTAATTGCGGTTAGAAAGCAAGTACATACTTAATGTACTTCGAAAAAAGATGTCAATGACCTCTTTAGGGGGAAATCCAAAATTATCCGTGCGTAACGAGCTCGCACTGACAGTCGGGTCATCCCGACCGCGCTTTTTGCAGTGACGCGCCAATTTTAACTTTATTCACACGTTAATCCGACTTTGAAAGGAGTTAGTGAAAGTGACTGGCTTTTTATAGACAAAATCTAGACGTCTAGTTCATTCTTGGCGCTTTGCGTGGCGATTCCTATTGCTATGTATTTATGTTGCCTTGTTAAGTTTAAGAGGTTTTCATTTTTTTATGCGTCTATACCTCCGGAGTTTGAGAACCGATTTGAATGATTCTTACTTACTTAACATCACTAGTTAGGCGGCGGGTGAGAGAGCTTGTACCTGTATAATAAATGACTTGTTTCATTTTAGCTATCCAGTTGTGATTGTGACAGAAACAAGAGCACTGCGCCTGCATTAAATGCCTGGCAGAAACAGCTTTCCAATCACATATTTTACAAGTGACAGACTTTTCGAACGCTTTGCATTTCTCTAGAGCGACTTTTAAATGGACTATCTACCAGCCACTAGCTTGTCTAAATACTTTGCTTAAATCTGTATCTACACTGATAAGCAATTAAAAAAAACAAAAAAACCCGACTTATTAAGAAACGAAAAGACAGGAACAAGATTTCAATTTGAATATTTTATTTTGGTTTTTAATGATCATGGTTCACAAACGCAATAGGAGGCCATAGTGAGAATGTTTTGTTTGGATCTTCAGATACCTAGTTACTAATTATTTTTGTGGACACTTGCCATAGGTTTTTGCTTCTACAAAGATATCCACAGCATGTACTTGATACAATTTAATGATGTACCTAACTCTGTAGTCATTGATAAATTTTAAGAATCAACTTGTCTCGTAGTGGGAAAAATTCTCATAGCTTCTCCTATCTAAGATCTCAAGTTGGCCCATCGTCAATTCTCCAACGCGAATATTATTTAATACATCTACAAATGTAGAGTCCTTGCTTGCCTCATGTTTTGGGGCAATTCGCAAAAATCTAATATCTGCCACAAATCGATTTCTCCTATCAAATAAGCCGGTTGTCTAAAGCAATAAGCACCATCTGTAATTTTGGATACTGGGGAAGTTGCATAACATCGCCGAACGAAATAACATTTATGCCACCAAAGTGGCGTTGATCGTGTTTCAGCTGCTATAGTCGAATATGAACATTTTTAGGGTCAAATAGGGCATATTTTCATCGATAATTAACCAATTAATCAATCTTCACTTTTATCGTTCTCTTTGTAACGTTTCACCAGTGAAGAGTTACTGCTCGTCACCTTTCGATAGGACACGTAAAAGTGGAATGTAGAGTACCACCACCATTGAAGGATCATGATTCAATCATTCACATTGCTACGCCAGTTGGAGCCATTGTCTGACATACTTATCTCAAAGCTTGTTTCGGTAGTAATTTTGGATAACAGGTAAACTGTAACTACCTATAGGCTACTTTTGACCCGTGAAAAGGAAAAAGTATCAGTGGAGCTTACTGTCTTTAAGTCCTCAAAAGTATCTGCACACAATTGATTTTTAATCACGTTAGTGTGTGTTCAGATATTTTAAGTTGCCCCGGGCCGTAACTAGCCATTTACCGCCCGCTACAGGAGCGGAAATATACACTTCCTGACCAGGGGAAGACGAAGATAGATTCAGGTCGCATGTTTGTCGCCCTCGCCTTTGTCTCGTGCGACAAGTTCCTGCGATGATTCTTTATTTCACCACCCCCGGGGCGTAATGTATTATTGCGCTTGCAGACTGCTCCTACGGCGACTGTACAATAAGTCGCCTAAGCTTTAATCTATTAAAGTTAAATTACAGTTGGACACATATAATTACACATAAAAGGATAACTCACGTATAAAAAGTCGAGTGATGCTCGACATGTTTCGGACTATTTTATACGGGTGGTAGGGCCTTGTGCAAGGTCCGTCCGGATCGCTACCACCATCTTACTCGCTAATCCTGCCGCTAAGTAACAGTGCTTGCACTGCTGTGTTCCGGTGTGGAGAGTGAGACAGCCGGGGAAATTACGGGCACAAGAGGCATTTCATCTTAATCCTCTAGGTTGGTAACGCATCTGCAATCCCCCCGGGGTTGCGGGTGTCTATGGGCAGTGGTGATCACTTACCATCAGGTGACCCACTTGCTCGTTTGCCTTCCTATTCACATAAAAAAAAAAAAAAATGTTCTAAATATTGACCAAACGGTGAGTGTGAGCGAACCTTTACGGAGTGACGTGATCAGTGTTGTGTGCTGCCCTACATTTGACAGCAATAAAAATGACGATGAAAACGAGGGTAGTTGTGCGCCGCTGTCAGTTGCGTCGAGCAGCCGCGGGAACAGAGCGCTGGCGCGCAGTGTTCGTTTCGCTGCCGCCGGGGCGAGCGCTCCAGGAAGGACTACGAAATAGTCCGAAACATGTCGAGCATCACTCGACTTTTTATACTTGAGTTATCCGTTTATGTGTAATTATGATTGAGTCTCACGGTAGTTTCATGTTGAAAGTGGACACATGTAAACTAAGAATCGGTACCACAAATTATTTATATGATTGTGAATGTTTTTTAGTCGTTCGCACTTGAACCTACACATCGGTATGCCGGCTCCATTTCCAATGTGCACACTATTTCTATTACTCGAGATGTTACGATTCAGTGACTCGAGTGCTGTGGGCTCGCCAATTTTTTGCGCTGGTCAGTTTTCGGCGGTAACGGGTCGAGTTTGAGGAAAATGTCGTAGTTTATGGTCTGAGAGGTAGGCGTGGATCGTACTTTGGCTCGGAATTATTTTGTAATGTCTTACTTATTATGAATAAGTTGCTACCTGCTTGTTAATTGGTTTACAAGCGTTTGGTGGTTGACACTAATAAATTGGGTAGTCCGGAAAGACATATCACACTGAAGTCATAAATTACTATTACTATTAAAAAAATGTTTTAATTGAGTTTAATTGGTAAAATTAAGTTAAAAAATGAAACTATTTGACTCTGAAGCTACAAGGTTCTTTTATATTTATAGCAAAAACTTACCAATTTGACTTAAATCATAAAGTAACTAAATAAATATTAATTTTGTACTTGTCTAATATTGGTCATCGATTAGGAATACAGAAATATAAAATGTTACTATTTAACAACACACAACACAGTTATAATTGTATTATAAATAATTATCAATTATGGGAAAACTGCTAGCCGCAGATTGCATTAAATAGGACACTAGGAGATCGAAGCAAGCCTCGAACAAAAATTTGTTGCTAATTAAATACGGCAAAACCTCAACATTAACTAAACTTAATTAGTCCGAAGCTGAAGTAAAGGTTACATAACCCTCTAGACTGGCAATGCATTTGCAATTTGTAGTAAAAACAGACGTCAGTTAAACATTGGTTATTTTATTGTTTAAGCACATGGGTAGACGTTATATTTAATACGTACTCATAGTCCTGCAGGTATACCAAACAATCCTTTGGTATCCCGGGTGCTCATGAGTGGTGATCCCCACTTAACATCAGATGAATTTTTTTGCCACGAACTTGCAAAATCTGGAACGAGCTTCCCGCTGAAGTCTTTCCATTGAGTTACGACCTGGGTGCCTTTAAGATGCGAGTGTACAATAATTTTCTGCAGGGCCGACAACGCACTGGCATCGCGTAAAGCGCTGCGGGTGTCTATGGACAGTGGTGATCATTTAAAATCAGGTGACCCTAGTTCGTTTGTCTGGCCTCTCTAACATAAAAAAAAACAAGCAATTGGCTCATCTTTTTTTTTTTTTTTTTTTTTTTTCACTGTCCATAGACACCCGCAGCGCTTTCCTTCCTTGTTGTTTCAAAAAATGTCCATTTTTCAATTCATAATCTTACATTAACTGGTCAAAAATACAGGATCATAATAAAAAAATAATCTTGAAGCATACAAAAACGTATATACTTGGGTATTATTTATTCTGTGAACATTAAGAAAAATGTAAACAAGTTAAGGCATCGGCGGCAGAATGGCAGACGCGGACGAGATGCCGGCGCTGCCGGCGGCCGGGCCGGCGCGGCGGCTGGCCGCTGCTGTCTGTTACATAACCGGCACTGGCCGATTGATCAACCCTAAATTAGTGGGTTGCAGGGGACACGGGGCGCGGGGACGGTTACGGCAAACTAGGTTGGCCGCGGAAGCACACTAACCCCTAGAAAACTAGGGGTGCGAAACTCCTCCCCCTTTTCTGGTCACGGGAGCACAGCGATTGGTCCGTTCGCTTCAACCGCTCGCCCCTCGCCCAGATTACAATCGGTGGGGTGCGCTCATAGAAATAGTGCTATGTGCTTTTCTATGTACGCTTATGTACCTGTGTATACATAATGTATAGTCGGACCCTAATCCGTGACATTGAAAACTATCGTCGCGGTCGCCCCTAGCAAGTAGGGTAGCTGTCGCCTCTCCTGTGATTGTAAACAAAGAAAATATACCGGTAAATTACTTTCACAATTGTAGGTGCGGAGCTTACCGGCTCTTCGTGTGAAAAGATAACTTTGAATTAGTTGTTAACACGCAATTTTCTCCGTTCCATTTTATAATTACTTTATTATGAGCCAATATTTTCCGATAATCTAACGTCTCGGTCCAACATTCATTTACAAGTTTATAATTTTAATCTCTTTATAAGAAATCTTTGATTTTTTTTATCAAATTAAAATATGTATGCGATACTTAAATGATAAAATTCACAAAGCAAAGCATACACCACACTTAAATTAATCAGATTCTAAAATAAAAAATAAATATTATTAATTTGTGTAATATATATTACCTATCTCAATAAATTCTGATTGTGTGGCCATATATCAACTAGGTACTAGGCTATAAATATATTTTATACACAATGAGTTTTTCATTATTTATGTGAAAACTTACTACCTAAGCTTTTTAGTCAAGTAAAGCATATTGAGGAAACCTGCACACCAACAAAACGCAGTTTAATGTGTGTAAAAATTTCTGAATCCGAAACGGGATTGCATGGGAACAACAGCTCAAGCCCTCGCATTCTGGGAAGAAGCCTGTGCCCAGCACTATCTCCATTTTAAGTAAAAATGATGATGATGATAATAAACTGAACCAAATTCCAAAATTATATTTGTTTGTACTAGAGAAAATTGTATATATTTTAGGTAGTATGTATTAGTTTGCGTGAATTCATGATGGACAACGCATATTATCTAAATACGACAACTGCGATAGATTTTAAGGCCTTGGTCCCGTTCTGAATTACGAGTAATTCGATGGCATGCATCGAATTGAGAACAATCGTGTTTTGCTTTGATTTATCTTCTCACAACAATAGAAAAAACAGATATCCTGAACATTTTTTTTATCAATTAAAATCATTACATATTGTACCTATTAAGAATGTTTTTAGACACTTGTTAATCCGGTTCATTAGTCATACACAACTCTGAGTCCGGCAACTTAACACAAACGTAAAAGCTTTACTACTTTCTGACTTCTACTATCTTTCAACTTAGACGGAGCAAAATTACTATTGAGATATTTTGCAGGTATTTGTGTTACCGCTTTTCATCATGTAAAAAATATATTTAATGTTTAACTAGAATTAAATGTTGCCGTTACAAAAAAAAACACCTCGTGTATAACACTCTCGAAGTCCATGAGAGAGTTTATCATTAATATGCACAGGCACGATCTCAATCATTATAAAAGATATTACCTCATAATTATTTCATTAGATCCTAATAACGATATGATTGACATTTGCACACCAGGAATTAGAAACGAGCTTAAAGTGGGTAAAGTGTAAAGACACGTTTAATAAAACCACATTCATAATTTAAGGTTTAGAAATGTTCATCCTTTTTAATAGGAACATTTTACATTATAGGTATATATAGTAATATATAATTTAATGTCAGTTAACATCTTCTATTTTTTTTTTCTTTTTTTTTAATATAGCCCTATCGATCGGTGCGATGATTTCGCCAATGTCAACATAATAAAATACAGTATTCAAAAATCATGTGACAAAAATGTCGGCAACGTTGTAGGAACGGTAGAACACGGTCAAAAGACCCTTCCCCCCTTAGCCAATGGATAATGATAACCCTCGGAGACCGCCAGGAAATCATTCACCGATGCCCAGGGTGCACCGGACCAAGAACTGCTCTTCCCCCCGGACGGATCCAAAAACGAACCGCAGTTCTTGATCACACGCGGAGGTAACCCGACTCGCACCCCACATCTTCTATTAAAAAGATAAATTTCTTGTCAAAACAATACATACTAAGTACACATTTTTTATCTTCGATTTAAATTCATTGAACAGTTGCGAGATTTGGACCGATGGATGCCTTACTTTTTTTTTATTCCAATGGTCCAAAAAATTTTGTTCTATTTGAGAAGGTAAACAAAAGAAAGCAACGACTGTTAAGTCAGATTATTTAGATCATTGTTTATAAAGGTAGTGATGTATGTAGAATATGATGTATTTATTATTAATTACATAAATTGATACAAATTAAACTATTAAATTAAAAACGAATTAAAAACTAAACTAAAACTAATCTTAAAGTAAAATAATTAAAAAAGGAGGGGCCCCCGTGGCATAGTTCCACAGACGCTGGCAGCATTCCCCCTTTGGACAGCGATACTAATACGCTGTCCAAGGAAGCTGCCAGCTCTGCGGTCACCCGTAGCGTCTATTAACCTCTTCGAAATATCTTTGAAGAGGCTAATAGCGCTGGGACCCCACGGACCAAGGGTCTCAACACCGAAAGGGACAAAGTTGTATTCGGTGCTGAGACCCCTATATTTATTTACCTTGGCTGATTCGGCCGCTTCTGCAGCCGCGCCTGCTCTACTAGTGGTTCCGCGAAGGTGAGACGAGGCTAGTGTGTCTACGCACGTTGCATCCCACACCAGCACACGTCCCACACTCCACGGAATCATAGACATACCGTCCGGTCTCTTGCCGTCGTCCCTAGCGATGCCCGTTGGTTCCAACAAGGCAGGGACATTGGCAGAGGCAAGTGACCGGCGGATGATGTCGTTCAGCGCGGCGTGCCTCGAAAAGCGGCCAGCGCTCTTTAGGCAAGACAATCCGTGGTGTCCTAAGGGGTCTACATCCTTGCCACAGGGGCATCTATGAGGTGTGCAGCAACGAAGACCAAGGCGGAGGCAGGTGCATATACGAAATGTTTCGGGGTCTAAAAAGGTTCCGGTGTTGGGAGAAGGGTAGGCTTCTAACCAGTAGCCGGCTTCTTTAGTTCCCGCTGCTAAAAGCCTCGCTCGATCAGACCCCGAACTATTACTTATGAGGTTGTCAAAAACTAATTTGCAAGTTATGTCGTCCCAGCTCCTTTGTGAATTTGGGTTATCGGGAAATTTTGAGCTTGGGTACGGTCCGGCACAGAAAGACAAATTCATTTTGATGTTCGTCTTGTCAAAAAAAAAAGTTAAAATTGACCACTTTCCAAAATACGCTAAAAGTAAATTTTCTTCAGTTTTAAGTACCAAGTATCCTAAGTATTTGTCCTACAGACTGTATAAATAACAAACCCTAATGATGCAATAAAGAAAGTTTTACTAGGGGGATCGTGCACTAGAGCAGCGGGTACATTCAGTCACAGAGTAATTTGTTGCAGACGTTATTAAACAGTTCAGTCTGGCGAACTTTCAGCACTGAGATGTACGAAATAAAGGGATTAACGGCGAAAACAAAAGAATGTAACGAAATGGAACGGTAAATTATTTTTGCCCCGTTAATATTGACGATGGCTTTTGTAGTTTTACAGACACATCGACACTTTTCATTTATCATCTTCTACTCCGCAATTCGACTTCTAAGTTCATAATCATACCATCACTCTCACTCTCAAATTATTGACTATTAGTGTGAGCAGAACGGCACAAAACGATCTTCGAAAATCGAATTTCGGGGTGTAAGGGCTGAATGATGAAATTCAAATCGAAAAAAAAACTTTAAAAGATACTGCCAAGGTAATTAGCATTAAATCTAGTTTAATATTTTATTTTTTCATGCAAATTTTTTTTGTAAACTATCTTTGCAACATTCAACTGCCACAAGAGCAAGTTCAATCTGTTTGAAAACGAAATAACTTCGTGTCCAGAGACAATAGTTTGTGAAAAAACGTTAACGAAATTATGTTAAATTCTTTATAAAAAGGTATACTATAGGTTAATTAGATGTAGCTAATCAGCATAATAATTGATTAAGCACATGACCAATGCAAGGCAATGACTGGCTAGGTAAAGGAATTGAATACAGATGACTGAACTTTAATCTACCAAAAAACGAGTATTTTTGTTTCATCGCGGTTCAATATTTTCGGGTAAAAAGTGCTATTTCATCCTGTTCTTAAAAGTAGATACGTTTTTGTCACAGCGAACGTCCCAAGCTCGTCATCGTCGTAGAGGAAATTATATTGTCAAATAGTTTATTGCCTAGTACCTATTGCATTTTGCGGTGTAACACTGTCACTTTTGCAAAATAAAACCCTGGCGCGTAAAGGACAAAATTTTCACTAAAGAAAAAAGACTATATAAAAATAAATAAAAAACATACCTTAAGTATTTAAATGAATCAACAACGTGACCAAATCAGTCGTTAGCTGTCATCCCTTTTTGACACATTTCGAATATGCATTGACAACGTGTGAGTAGGATACCCACTCGCGTGATCGAGTGTTACGGTTCGTCTCCTCCTTATGAAACAAAGAAAACAGAATCCGTGCTGTTTTATAAAAAAATGCATTAACACTGGAAAAATGCTATTCATACTCATACATATAAGTACATACTAAGTTCTAACCATGTCAACCTCTTCATTCAACCACCGCCTCAATGCATCGCTGTGGTCTAAATTTAATTATACTGGCGTCACCTTTGAGATATCTGTACCTACTTACTTATGTTTTATAACCAAAAACAAAAAACGTTAGTGATAAAAACATGTCTTTACCACAAAAAAACTTGGCATCTTAGACATGCCTAATACCTATGCCAATATTTTATGAACCGACATTGTGTCCGACGATTTTCTAAGATTTCATAATTTTTTACGAGCAATTGACGTAATTGATTTAAAAAAGTATTAATCCTGCTATTCCGCTGCCGAAACAGTCATCTGACTAGCAGAGTAGCAAGGTAAATGTTTTTTTGTGCATAATGTGAAATTGTGAACCTCACTACTTGAGAAATGCTTGATTCAATCAAATATTTTTAGTTCGCATAGTTTATAAATTATGTATAACAAGCTGTTGCCCGCGACTTCCTCGGCGCAAAATAACCTATGTTAGTCAGGGGTAAAGGGAAAATGTAGCAATGTGAAAGAATTTTTAAAATCGGTCCAGTCCAGTCCAGTTGAGTCTCTATAAATATACAAAATAAATATATTTCCTCTTTCCATTACCGTAAAACGGGGTGAGTAGGAACAAAATTGGAGTTCAAATATCGATAAAAAAAAATATGTCGCAAGTTGATTTTTATACATAAAAAATATTCCGGCAGTATGAATTTTAGTTTAACAGTGATACCTCCCTGTCCTTTCGTTTCATAGTATAAACTAAAATTTAGGAAACTCACAGCTCACCCTTAGTGGGGTCAGAAGTGATAGGAACAGATAAAAAAATGACGATAACGAATTACAAAAAAAGGGTGTAATGTCTAAAAATATTACTAAACTACTTTTAGAGCAGACTGAGCAGGAAATTTTAAGTAGCAAGTGAAAACACAAAATATTCTATCACTTCTCCCCCTGCAATCCCTTCTTACCCCGTTTTACAGAAGTTCACAAGTAAGAAAGAGGTAAGTAATTTGGTTAGCATTGTTATTATAATGTCGAGTCCATCTGTGAGGTGCTTCCGCGGTCCGTGGAACCAACTTCACCTGAATGAAACTCGGAGACTTTCGTTTTCCATACGAGTCTCACATGTTCGCTTTGCATTTTGTTTCCAGCTTTTTCACATGACGTCACTCACGGAACTGTAAATATTTATCAATAAAAACATGGAATTTAAGCGAAAGTTAATGTGACCATTAATCTATATCTAACTTCCTTAAATTTGGTTACGGTTTCTATCGGTTAGTATAAATTATAACAAGCGTTATTTGGACCGTTATTTGTCATGGGCAGTTTGACAGTAAATGAATTTGCCTAAATCGGAAAATAAGCTAAGGTATGTAGTATGTACAGAACTGATATGGGACTTAAGTCATTTTTCTAATTTGGTACGTCAATTTGTCTATTCGCACACATTACCACCACATACAACAGGTCATTACTTAAGTTTTCCACCTATACTTCCCTATAACTCACGTACCTATCGATATTCTAATATTCTATTCTTATACTCCCTGTCTTGAACTGTAAATACACCACGTAGCTACAGTCAGCCGCAGACGTAGTTTTGAATGGACGAAAAAGCTCAAACAAAATGTAGACTTACATTTACTTAGTCTACTTGTAATCAATAGATCACGGTAGCCGTGGTAAAATGTGATACCTACTTATATCGATCGGTAACATTTGCTAGAGATCGTAGTACTTAGTCATGTGAAAAAAAATTTGAAAATCTAGAAAATACGCGTTTTGTAATAAAAATTGTGTCTCAACTCCGGGAATATCAATGCCAAGCGTCGCGTCGTGATAGGTGAACCACGACTTCAGCCCTCAAGGCCAGGGTGACAGCAAGTACACTTTGTTAGGTGTAGTTCAATAGTCATTTATTTTTCAGACGCTTGAGAAATCTTTTTGGGCAAAACCAAGAACGTTTTGGCAATGCACATTTAATTTTGTCCTTACAGTGCTACTAAAAAGCATTAGGTTTGACACTGCGTTTCAAAGCTCTTATTCAATTTAGGAACGCAGAATTTGATGCGCCAGACATAGATGTAAATTAGTAGGTACATGCGTGTTATATAAACAATATTCTATAAATCATGTAATTGTTAAATTTCTCTCAGTCCTGAGGTTGGCCTCTTTAATTTCACAAGTTTGCGCGAGTTGCATACATAGGTGTAATTGGCACGCTTTTTGTCCGTGCTATCTAGTGTCTCCATATCTCATTGATGAGGTTGTTGTTTAGTAACATTTTTGCCTCTTGTTGCCTACACGAGCCATCCTTCTCCATTCTCTCAGCCCTTAAGAATATTTCTTTAGCACGAAAGAGGTGAGTCGTTATTTTTTTAAATAGGTTCTCAGACGCAGGTGTCACGTCCATCGTTATCACTCTGGTTATTTTAGTTACTGACGGCTCGCTCAGAAAGATAACGTATCAAAAATGCAGTAGACGATTTGTTATTATGTACCGATATAATTATTATCAATGAATGAATTTAATTATTTGTTGGGAGAAGCAAAACACGTCCAGCGAGTTTTAACTGTTGATTTTCCAGTGACTGTTTATTTTTTAATCAAATGTTCATATAGCAATACTTGACCATAGACAATGATACAAAGGTAAGGTATTATTAAATTTTGTGCATTATTCGTAACATTTTTGAAAAATACCTTTGAAAAGGTTTGGAACAACCAAATTGAATTTAAGAAGAATAATCATTTGTCAACATAAATATATAACGTTATGACTTTGACTATTGACTTAGTTGAGATCTTTATAGCAAAGTGAGAATGGTACTGAAATATCATCCTCTAATTGCTAATTAGAAACGAATCGCCCTCTTAATACATTAATAATATATAAGAAAAGATCATAATCGATTTTGATACCCTATGATGCGAATGTTCTAGGCATTGCGGCCGTCGCGCCAACCGAACATTGGCCTAAGAAAAGGAGTCATAATTATTCGAACATGTCTACTCGGTTTTCGGAATTCACGCTAATGAGTCTGGCGGCCTACTTGAGTACATCTAGAATAGGTACGTATACGTTAGATTTAAAAACCATAGACACAATTATAGACATTGCTCGCGTAAAGCCTAAAATCACGTGGTTAACGCGCGGTGATTTATGTGAATACGTAATTATCTAGTTGGTTGACTTCAGTAAATTTGCAGTGTAAAAGATAACGCGGAGTTCAAAGGAAACGCCGCCGGTGGATCTATTTAAGCAATTTGCTATGGAAGTGAGATGTTTTTAAACTTCCTTGGTGACAGCTAAATATTAATTATTAATCAATTTAGCTAAATTATATTCTGTTAAAAAGACGTCCAAATAATTGTAATAACACAATATTGAGACTTACTGTCGACAGCAATTTACATTCGACATTCCCACGACAGAAAAAAGATTTTACAAAATGTTTTTTTTATTTTTAATGATGGGTTATTTTAGCAAGCAGGAAAACATTTTTATGACATAACTAGATAGTGTCGTCACGCCTTATAATTTAATAGCGTAGGCCTGGATCTTATAAACCGCTTTCTAGCCAGACAGCGCCAGGCTAGACTAGGCTTTCGAATCCTTGTTTAGTCGGGCGAGACACGCCGAAATATTCGTGCGTTGACCTTTACTGGCCGCAGGCGTTATACCTGTCTATACATACATTTCTAAGTCTGGCATTGAATCTATGTTAAGCATACATTAAAATCGCGTCAGGACTCAGTCAATGGAAATTGCTTAACACTTAGCTCGTAAAATTGGCTACAAATATTTTAATAAGTTTTTGTCATATTTATTTAAATTTTTCAAGGTCGAAATCCTTGACAGGTATAACTATTTACAATATTTACGTGTTCTCTGCGTCAGGCAAAAGCGAATGCCAATTTGAAAAGACAAATGCGTGTTAAATTAAAACAAGATTAACAAGCGTTTATGAATTTACGTTTAAGCTTGTTTTAAGCAATATTTTACTCCTGTGATTATTTCATTTGCATAAAAGCTAGACAAGCTTTACGGGACAGTAATGTACCTATTTACATTTTATAGTAGTTTTTATTGGAACTGAATCAGTGTGACGGTTGTAATATCTGGTAGAATTATGTAACAATTTTTAAAATATATTTAATAGTGGCGTAGCGTCTATAGAACTCGATTCCCACCGGCTTGCCTATTTTAAGGCAGATGAGCTATTTAATGTGCAGAATTAAAGGAAAAGGATAGTTAAATTCTAGGTAGGTCCTGTATTTTTGTAGAATAACCCAACCCAAAGGTTTACCCATCTGTCTGTCAAGTACGGGGTCACGGATTGATCACAGGATCACTAGACAGATAGTAAACATAAAGAACCAGACCAAGTACAAGTACATTTTTTTTTTTTTTTATATGAATAGGAAGGCAAACGAGCAAGTGGGTCACCTGATGGTAAGTGATCACCACTGCCCATAGACACCCGCAACCCCGGAGGGATTACATGACAGTAAAAAATGGTTATAAAGTAAATACATATATAATCTACTTAACTATCTATGTAGATAGGAGAAGCGTGAATAAAATAAACTTTTCATCTCAAATAAACAACAAGCGAGCCAAGAGGCAAGCAAAATTTGTCGGTTATTAATTACCATAGTATAGATAGCCTAGTTGTTAGTGACCCTGACTATGAAGCTCGAGGTGGAACTAGGTCAGTTGACCTACACTGTAACATGATAGGTATTTATTTTTATAAGAGCCATCCTGGCATATTTGAAGCTTCCTGCATACAAGGAGAAACGCAGCAGTAAGTATTCGAATTGTTAGTTTGGGTTCTAAACGATTTTAACTGTTTCATTAAATACTCTCGCGCTCAGACGTCCTTGATGATATGCGACGCTTTTACACAAAGTCAAAAGTTTTTTTATGCTAATTATGTGCTAAACCTAAGATCTATGAATAAATTGAATACTAATTATTATTTGCTGCTGCTGTCTACGTTGTCCTTTGTTCAAAGATTTAAATTTAAAATTAAATTATTTAAAAACAAAAACACCCAGGATACCATTGTATAGTTTTTAGCTTGTGGGCTCGAATAGTTTGCAATTTATTTTTACAAGACTGCGTCGGAAGGAGGGTTGTGTTCATATCTTTAGCACGCTCTGTAGCCTAAGTGGTATTTAATATATTTTAACTTAAGTACTATGAGGGGTCGTTAGATTCATCATGGTTTCGAAAATGACATACTTTGGCTAATATAATACAAAAAAGATGAACTTCAGAACTGTACGTCTTAAACCAAAGCTAGTAGAAAGTCCATCAATCCATTCCATCTGTGCAAGACTGCACAACCTTTTTAGATAGTTGTTTACCTTTTTAAACTGTTTATGGTTTTTAAGATGATTGTTGGATTAGACTTTTGTTTCCACCGAAAACCAGTGCCTATTATTTTGCTACCAAATACCATCCATTTCATTCAGTCCAACCAATATTAGATTTATCGTAGCGGCAAGTGTCGAAATATATTGGAACAAGGGTTTTTTATAATCCAGGGTTTAAGAGCGTGTTCCGATACACACACACACACACACACACACACACACATAATTTCTCATATTGGTAGGATACGAAACATTGATAACACGAGTTTAATAAATCTATTGCTAAGTTTACCAGTTATTCATATTGGAAAGTCAAGTAGCATAGTCACGGGGGTTGCTAGACGATTCGCAGGCTGTCGCTTTTTGCGGCGTCGTCTGGGGCACTAGCCTCGCTGCCCACGCTACAGCTTGTAAAGGCATTCATTTTTTATTACAACTAATTACTTTCATTGCGTTCATTACTTTTTTAAGTGTAAGCTCATTAATGCCTTTAAATATAAGCATGGTGTGTGTGAGTTTGGATGAAAAGTTACTTTGTTCTCCTTTTTTGTAGCGAATGTTTGCTGGCTAATTTTTAATGGCAACTGTTTACTTTGTCCCTGGCTTGAATCCTGTAGTTTTACAGATTGTTTTTTAACTTATGCTTCTTTTTTAAACTAAAAACCCGTCAAATGCGTGTCGATCGTTAAAGATTCCGTAGTAGAAATGACGATATCATGTTTACTACAGCAATTACTAAGTCGCAAACACAAAAGTGTACCTTCATGGAAAAGTTGACGGTTACGTCCTTTTATGCAACGAGATCAGCTTTTTGGTAACAGTCTGATGTCTCCGAAACTGAAAACTGCATTGTCGAAACGGATTTTTGGAAAACCCAAAGAAGTGTTTCGATGTGTTCTTGAGTCCCCATGTGTTGTTAAATGACACTGATTTTAACTTTGTTATAATGACAAAGGTACCTTTTAAAATTCCACGTTTTAAATCATTTACTTATTCATTCTTGTAACGTTGGTCATATAAAAGAGTATCACAAAAGTCGTGATGCATAAAATGGAACTATCACATTTTTAGAACATAGTAATCTTTGTGAAATAAAAGAATTAACGTACCTTTACGCACGCAGGTCGAGTTAGTTAATGTCAGAAGAGGTCACGAGTCAGGCGGCTGCGAAAAAAGCAAGCCGCTTTAAGTCGCACAAAAAATATTCCTACGACTGTGCTGTCTGTGTTGCATTGTTTCCATTTAGTCGTTCTCTGTATTAAGTTTTGACATTGTAGAACCGCTAAAAGGCGAATGTATCTGACAGCCCGTTAGATGTAAAATCAACTTACACACATTGGTGAAAACTTTAAGGTTTTTTTGTGTTCATAGCCGGAGTTTTATCCAAAGAATTCAGGAATACAATTCTTTGTAAAAAAATAAAAGTAGCAATTTTGAAAGCTGAGTTTTATCAATGAATGCAAGGGTTGCGTTTGATCACAGTTACGCCTGTTGGTAAGCGAAGGTGTAGCACGCTGACTTACCGAATGCACATTGATCTGTGTTTTAAACACTTTTTGTGACGTATCGTTCAGGTAACACATGCAGGCATGGAATACAGAAAACGTGTATAAATACAGAAAAGCCAATTTTGTTTCTGTGATGTGACCGTAAGGAACATTTATTTAAAAAATGCCGCATTGGTCCAGCCGTTCTCAAGTTTTGCGCTTAGCAAAGCAACACTCATTATCATTTATATAGATTTATTGAACGTTACAGCTTAAACACTAAAATAGTAGGCAGAAAATATAACAAAAACCAACTTTTCCTTCACTTAAAAAAACTGTCAAATTAATATCCCGGTAAGTATCTGATTATTAATAAAACACAGACGCGTGTTGTGGAGGTAAAGATATAAAAAGCCAGCGAGTCTACGCACATGAAGACTCATAGTTTATTAACTGCTCAAATACTTAACTGTCCAAATTATAAGTAAAGAAAAGAAAGAAAGAAAGAAAAACATTTATTTACACACATTCGATACACGTAGATATAAAACACGGAGAAAATACAATATACTAAGGAATAGTATCGATATGGTGTAAAGTGGACCTCACTCAGCATAATGTTGCGGCAAGCCGCAACGCTGTTTTTCACCTTTTGTTTTTTAGTACGGTCCTACCTATGCTAAACTTGGCCTTTAGATCTTTTTACCTTGGGCTCTGTCTACTCCGTAATGGATAAAGACGTGATTTATGTGTGTATGTACAATTTGATGGGAACCTTATTGTAATACCATCCTGTCTCACGCAAGTCCTACCGAGAAGAGTCGTCTTACACCTTCCTATAAAGCAGCCACGTTTTGCCACCCACCGCCCGGGAACTTGGCACGTACATTTGACTACGCGTTAACCTATATCCTTGGGAACCGAATGCAGTTGCAGTAACGAGCCATAGAGGAATTTGTACGACAGAGTTGATACGGGCTATCCGATTCTGTAATAGTGACTCTTTAATATAATACATAGATACATTCATCAGAAATCACAAACAGAGCCTAAGATAGCAAAACCTAAAGGCCACGTTCGTTATGATTGTGAGTGTATAGATAAAAAAGGGAGTCAAAATTGTGATGGATTGCTAGCCGCATCGCCTATAACATGATTCCTACGATTTTCACCCATTTCCTCAATGGACTTTTGCCACCTGCACGGGAAGAGAAGTAACTAGTACATTCTATATTTTTTCTTTGCTCCTAGATCAGCATGGAAGTGATAATATAATATCTCTTTTTATTCATTTCATTCTATAGATTTAAAGATCTCACTTTTTCTGCATCGGGATTACTTTTTTCTTGTAGTTCTCTCCTTATCCCGTATGGAAATGGCTCTTCATTTTGGTTACCTACCTACTTATTATTAAGATTTTGTACTTTTATTCGTTCTTTAGAAACAAGTGCTATCAGTATCGACCGTAATATCTATTTTCCCAAATCTAGCGTTCTATTCGACCTTGGACAGAGTGCAGCAATAGCTGCAATAGTTTAGCTTTTTTCAGACCATTTATAATTATGATATTTCCACTCTATTTGTGATTGCTCTATGTAACGAGTAATCAGCAATTGTGTTTCACGAGGCGGGGATATTCTTATCAACAGATATGACGTCACTAGATTAGGAATGACAAAAAGTTGAAGTTGTATATGTGATGATAACATGATAAGTGTGTTTTCGGTGAGTAATGAGAACATTATTTGTCACATACTCAATAAATTGTTATGATCACAATCAATACCTAAAAGTACAGTACCTATGTACAATACCGTCTTCACCATAAGGGCCAAGGGGCCTGTGCCCAGGGCCCCCATTCTCAGGGGGCCCCGAAGGACAATTTCTCTCACACATTTATTCTCAAAACATTCTTGTCGGGCACATTACGTTTTTTTTACTTTCCAAAAGGGCCCCAAATTCTTGTGTACCCAGGGCCCCAGCCTAGTTTAAGACGGCCCTGCCTATGTACAAATTGTTTTGATAAATATAAAATAGTGCTACTTGTTAATTTTTCAACATCCAAAGATTGGCGCTGTCGCGTTTTTTAGATAATGTTAAGGTTATTTTTTTCAATATGCAAAGATTGACACTATTGTTTTTCAATGACTTCCGTAGACAGTTTACTTTTATTTAAAACTTGCTGAAATAAGCAAAGCAAATAAACCATCCACTATTTTTTTAGCTTCGCAACGTGGAAGTCTTTCCGTTATCAAGATAACGTTAATCTAAAATTCATTTTTAAGTTACAGTTATTAGTTTTAAGTTCGTGGTTTGTTTTTGCGCCAATACACCTATTCAAAAGGATTATTTTATTTCAGGTTTTATGTGGACAACATTTTTAGGAATCATGTTATAGGCAATGCGGTTAGCAACCATCACTATTTTGATTTCCCTTTCCACTTATATACGCTTACAATTATACTAAACGTGGCCTTAGGTCTTGTTACCTTAGGCAATGTCTATCCCGGAAGGGAAATAGACGTGATATGTGTATGTGTATGGAGGTTTTATTGATTTCATTCTAATTTTTCATTATTTAATTGCAAGTAAGTGCACGGCTTACGCATCGCTTGGTCCGAAAACCAATGCAAAAATTATAATTAATTGTTTCAAATGTTAATTAGAGTAGATCCAGTCTTATGAATAAAACCTTTTTAAGTATTTTGCTACTCCGCAACCAGTGACTTCTTTCCCGAAGCTACAAATTACAATTTTACAAGTGTAAATTAGCAATATTGGTCAAATCCCAACCGCTGATTGTTTGTTCGAGCCTATGTCTCTAGTTTAGACTTTTACGATTGTAATGTATAGCTTCGAGAAATACGGACGCTGGTATCAAAATGAACTGTTTTTTAATCATCGAATTTAATTATTTAATACCCTGAAATTTATATTTTGTGTATTAGTAAGATGATTTTTCCGACTGACTGCTTTAAACCATTTAAAAGTAAAACAAATGTTTATAAAAAAGGTATTTTGATGAAGGTATTTTTGGTATTTCACTAAGAGTAGAAACAAGCATAATTTTAAAGATTTTTTAATATAAAAATAGCATTCATACAGATAAGCATCCAATTACAGATTGAATCACGGTTTTGTGTTGTGAAACGTAATGAATCGAGATTTAATGAGAAAATTATTAGGTATTACGTTTACATATTCTTCGTCGTCAAAAAAGGTGCAAGAAACGCAACACCGGTCAACTGATAATTTGTGTAATATTCTGAGAAACAAATTTGCTGGTTTAACTGTATCACATTGGTTGGAGGTAATTCCTGGCAAATGCCCTTATTCCATATTAAAGTAGAGCAGACGTTATTTTGTTTACGTTGGTACTTGAATAGTTTTGAGGTGATATCACTGTTGATGTGATGTATTGATGTGTGTCATTCACATTAAAAGTTTTAGATTTTTCCAAATTCGGTAGTTGGGTAAAATAATACATCTAAAATAATAAATCTATATAATTTTAAAATTGATCCTTATGCAACGTCGTTACTAAACATAGTTTATCTACAGTTTAATGTTCCGCTCATCTACTCAAAGATGAACTGGTAGAGATCCCTTATAGGGATAAGTTCGCCTTTGTGCATATATTAATGTTATTTTTATTTTTTTTGTGAATTATATCTGTTTCTTTATATTTGTACAATAAAGCATTTACTTACTTCCCATCTCTTATTTGCAATTATACTTAGTTGCATTGTTAACTGCAGATGTTTCAAATTTAAGTCAATAGTACAGCAAAAAAATGTGTTTTTGAATAATATTATAAGCATAAAGTAACTAATAATGTGACTGAAGGCGAGTGAAACTAACGACTACTTTAATTAAAGCTCTATTGTTTAAGTCTCAGCTTGTAGTTTCTCGCTTTATTCAGCGATCAATTTTCAATTAGCGCGGTCTATGTTATTATACGGGTTACTTTCACTTATGTAATTGGTAAAAGCAGACAAGGTGGCTCGTTGCAGTTTCGGCCCCTAAGTATTTGACAACCAAAGACGTTACTGTTATGTTTTGTTATGATTTATAATTTGAACTAGTTGAATGCAATTGTTGTGTAGTGTAGAAATAAGTACATTATTAAATATAAAATAAATAAATATTTATCTTGGGACAGGCTAACACCAATTGATCTAGTCCCAAACTAAGCAAAGCTTGTAATATGGGTATTAGACACCAGATAAACATACTTATATACATAAAATATTCGTATTTTTCATACAAATATTTGCGCTGACCGGGGATCGAACCAGGGACCTCAAGCTTCATAGTCATGTTCTCTAACCACTAGGCCATCAAGTCGTCTAGAATAGTAAAAAAAAAAACTTATTTAGACTGATAAAATTTAACAATGTTAATTCTTAGAAAATTAATGTACTGCAAGATGTAATTTAATTTCAAAATTAAATTAAGAAATTGCAAGTTGTTGTAAGTGTTATACCTATTATTGTATGCAAGCGACAACAGATTCGGCGTTATTTCTGCTTGTGCAACGTCGGTGCAGCGAAGAGTTTTGAATAAGCGGGCGAGTGAAAGCCGCGGCGGCGGCAGTGCGCTTGACCGCCTCGACCGCGAGGACGCAAGGGCGCCGTGCGTCTTGCCGAAATTATTCGGGGCTCGCTGCACAATCGATTTTTCCCGTCCGATGCGGAAAATTCTTCGGGGCGGGGCGGGTGTAGCGGGGCGGCCAGAGTCGAGGGGGTATCGGGGGGCAGGGGGGCAGGCGGAGTGCAGCGGGGCGGTGCAACGCGCGCCGCCGGCCCGGCCGTCGTCGGGCAGACAGTAGGACGGCGACGCCACTGCGAGTCGGTGACCAAGGCGCGAACAGCGCGCTCGCACCGTGACATGTAGCGCGGCCGCCGCGCTCAGCCCCGCGACTCCACCGTCGGTGGCGGCGCGCCGATGCGCCTGCCGTCCCCGGACCCGACGCCGACGCCCGCGCCGGTACCCCGCGCCGCGTAACCCAAGTGTCGATCCCACTGTTACACCTGAAGCGAGCCCTTCAGCCCGACGACCGTCGGATGGAACCCCGAGTGCGCCGATACGCATCAAGGTTAGCCGCTCGTCTGACTGTCAGTGTTGTGCCCGGCGCCCAGCGCGCCCTCGCGCACCCTTCGCCTCCCGACTGTCGCGGACTCCACAACACCGTAATTGCCTATAGGTAGGTCCGGAACACGTGAAAGGGTGCGCGAGTGACTCATATGAATTTCCACGATCACATTGCAACTTTTCTATTTTTTCACTGTACAATGCATCACCGCTTATTCTGTCTAGACAGTATGTAAAAACTAAAATTTACGCGGAGAGCAATGACGTTGTTTATTCGCAGACCGTAACGGTTGGCTATTTAGTTTTTCGAGCTTTTGTCGTGTTCATTCAAATTATGGTAAGTATGCATGTGTTAATAATAGTGTAACTTTAAGATAAATAACAGTTCCTGGTATCTATTTTCGCTAAAACTGCCGGGTAGAGTACCGCCTCTATGTGACGGCGACGGAGTGTAATCGAATTTAGGCCTGCCCGGACTTAATGCGTCTGCGTCTACAGGAATTTCCGCGTTTTAAATCTGCAAACGATTACTTCCCACTGATAAATAGAGACTTTGAAAAGTATATATCCCTGTATTTGTAGAGTTATTGCATGTTGTTAGTATACTAGTAGACGTTTTCAATAGTTAAATTCAAGTGTATAGAAGTTTTCTTTGTTTAGATTATTACGAGTATATACGTACACTACTTAAACACAAGCAATTTTAATTAGTTTTCAAGTTGCAATTTGAGGCCACCCATATAGGCTTTTATTGCTTACATATTTTTTTTTATAAAATATATAATATTAACAATAAATATTTTTAAAACTTGTGTAAGAGTTTAGAAGAGTTCAGTACAGTCGTAGACACCAATTAATATGTGTGATGAAGTATACTTCACATAAATTGTTGCAAAAACATGTGCACAGACATTACGTAAATAAATAGTGATGATAAGGCCAACTAGTCAATGCTTAGGTACTTTAATAATTAATTTAGGATTATTTTAGGTTTCGATCAGTTCTGTTACTTTTTCTGTGTGTCTGCTCTTGGTTACATAATTATGTCCTAACAATCGTTCAAAGGTTAACTGGAAGAAATCTCTTTTAGGGACAAGTTCGCCAATGTGCATTTGTGTTGTCCTGTATTCATCTTTTTCATGTATTTTATGTACAATAAAGAGTTATACATAGGTACATACATACTTACATATTTTACAACTTCGCGCGGATCCATAATATGTTTCTGACCTTAACTGTAACGTTAATTGGCAGTTAGTACAAAAAATTAAATCCACCCTGCGCAATTTATAAAATATTTAATGTAATTCTAGTAGGTAATTATTGTAACACATTGATGATGTTGATATGATGGATAAATTAATTAATAATGGCCAGTAATGTTAATTAATAACTAGTTTGATTCCTAGTTTAAACCATTTTCTGACACAACAAAAAAAAAATTGCCAAATATGTTAAGCCGTTCTCAAAATTACAGGCAAACATTTAAGAGCCAAATAAAACTTTTACACAATGCAGGGTATATTAAAGTATACTTTTCTTTACTTAGAGTACTAATTAAAATTAATTTCTCTCTATTAGACTAGTTAAATCAGTAAACCTAGTTTGGCTGCAAACAGCGGCATTTTTCATAAAAAAATGTAGAAAGTTTGAATTGAGAAAACTTAATAACTTTTGGCACCAAACGTAAAATCGAAGGATAAGTAGCAGGAAGGTAATAAAATGGAGTTACTAATAACAGATAACGCACTTTCCTGTTCTGATTAGCTTGAACTTGCAACTGGCTACGGCGCCCGCGCCGGCAGTGACGTGCTACGCTGTCGTAGCATAACCACACAACTAATAATAAGAGAAATAGCGATGTCACGCAAGTTAAAATCGCAAGGCGCCCTTATGGTTAAAAACCATATTATTATGAATCTTTCCGGTTCAGCTTGTAACGAAGCGCCTCTCGAGTTACATGGCTTTTTGCGAAGATTTTGCTGCAAGAAGGATTAAGTATCTTTCACAGTTGATGAATCGCAATTTATTTAGTTAAATGTATGAAACGAAAATCGTGTGCCCAAAAGCATTTAAAATGTTCTTCTTATTATGAGTTGTGTGGCACAACTAATTCTGAAAATTTGGCATCTCGAGGTCGCCACACCAAACAAATTTGCTGGTACACAGAAATGCAATTTGTAACCAAATAATATGTCTATTTCAACTTTAGGCAACTGACAGTGACATAATATGCCTATAAAAATTTAAACGCTTGTTTTTCGTATATTTAATTTTTACTGTAGCTACCGAAATAGTTACTTATATACGACGGCTTTAGAGTAGTAGACATATATACACGTACACATAAATAAATCACGTCTTCATCCCTTACGGGGTAAACAGAGCCTAAGGCAACAAGACCTAAACGTCACGTTTAGTATGATTGGGGGCGTATAAGTGGAAAGGGGAATCAAAATAGTGATGGGTTGCTCGCATCGCCTATAACATGATTCCTAAGATTTTTGCACTTGACCGTACCTGTTACCTTAGGCTCTGTCTACCCCGTAAGGGATAAAGACGTGATTTGTGTGTGTGTGTGTGTGTGTGTAAGATTTTCGCCTATTCCTCGATGGGTTTTTACCATCTGCGCGGGAAGAGAAGCAACTGGTTCATTCAATGTTTTTTCTTTACTCCCAGACCAGGATGGAAGAGTAGTAGAAATTTACATAAAATGTCGACTAGCCGGCAAACCGGCAAGCGGTCCACGAGATGTTAAGTTATGACCGCCGCCCTTGGACACCGTTCCATTGGCACTGCTAGTGAATTATCAGCCTTTCAAAAAAAACGGCACACTAGTTTTAAAATACACCCATGTTGACATGGTCGTGGCCATGAGTGTAATGTGCAGGTGATGTTAACGTGACATTTTTTTAAATTCTTCCGTCGATACATTTTTGTCAATGATAAAATTTTAAGAAGACTTGATGGCTTGAGCTTGTATTATATTCGGTAAAGTTATGTATTGTGGCTCGCAGTGTTTGTAATTTTTAAACTCACTCGTCCATCCCTAATATAATACTCCTTTCATCCACTCAAAGGTTGACTGGAAGAGATCCCTTAAAGGGACAAGTCCGTATTTGTGCATGTATCTCAGTGTTTGTCAATTGTATTTCTTTTGTTTATTTTGCACAATAAAGAGTTTACATACATACATAAAAGCTATATCAGTCAAATAAGTTGGTAATTATTATTTGATAATATAAATTTTTATTCTAGAGAAAAGTTTGCTTCTATGCTGGTCTGGGAGTAAAGAAAAAACATAGAATGTACCAGTTGCTTCTCTTCTCGCGCAGATGATACAAGCCCATCGAAATAGGCAAAAAATTAGGAATCATGTTATAGGCGATGTGGCTAGCGACCCATCACTATTTTGTTTCCCCTTCCCATCCGGCCCACAATCATGCTAAACGTGTTCTTTAGGTCTTGTTACCTCAGGCTCTGTCTACCCCGTAAGGGATAAAGACGTGATTTAAGTATGTATGTACGTACGTTTTAGAGAAAAGTGTTACTAATGTAGGTGTTTCCTTGTTATCGCAGTGCAATGTCTCTCTAAGGGCTGGACAAAAACGGAATAGTCTCTTTTGTTCTTAGGTATAGGAATGATTAGACCGCTATGCGGCAAGCTAGTTTACTACAACTGGTTTTTTCCTGGTCCATTGAGATGTCGTCTAGGTATGAGGATTCACGATTTTATTATTATACAGATAAGTAGTTACGATACGCCCCCAGATGTAAATTTTTTAACTTTAATTACTTCTGCGAAAAAAATTGTAGTAGGTAATCTAATACATACATACATATATCACGTCTTTTTCCCTTACGGGGTAGACAGAGCCTAAGGTAACAAGACCTAAAGGGGAACCAAAATATTGATGGGTTGCTAGCCGCATCGCCTATAAGATGAGTCCTAAGATTTTCGCCTATTCCCTCGATGGGCTTTTACCATCTGCACGGGAACGAACGGGCAACTGGTACATTCTATATTTTTTCTTTACTCCCAGACCAGCATGGAAGATAATTAAGATAAAAATGGATGTTACTTAACGCACTTATTTAAGCTACAAAAATTGAAAATACATACATATCACGTCTTTATCCCTTGCGGGGTAGAGAGTCTATGGTAACAAAACCTTAAGGCCACGTTTAGAGTGATTAAGGCCGTATAGATGGAAAGGGGAATCAAAATAGTGATGGGTTGCTAGCAGCATCGCCTATAACACGATTCCTAAGACTTTCGCCCATTAAAAATATAACGGTAATAATTATTAAAAAGTAGATAATACGCCTATTTTGATTGCAGTTTTATCAACATAGTTCAGTAAAACGGAAGACTCTCCCAAACCAAGACAAGACAAAAAATTAGACAGTTTTGAGTGCATCTTTTAAATTAATCCATAATTACATGTTATTTGGAGGCAAGCAACTGGCGGCGTCGACATGGCGCCTCAGTTCAGTGGTGTTAGATCCGTTCTTACTCCTTAGGTACTTGATATGAACCATCAAAATTTGCCTACAAATTGGACTTTTTGCACTACAGTTACTGACGTGATATGATCTATTTGCTGAAAGCTGCAACCTCCTTCCTCGTCAGCCTCTATCTTGACTCGTACAATTTTATGTTTATTAAAACCTGAATACTACAGATTTTCTCATTATTTCAGTTACCTACTGTGCTAGTGACGTATTTTAGAAGTCAGTTACTTCTAGTAATTGTTAGTCACTTCTAATTTCATATTTTAAAATCCGTTATTAATAAAATAACTTTAATACCGTATCTATATTTGTAAAAGAAAAAGATCACTGAATTATTGGCTGACTGACATATCAAGCCTGGGCTGAAACGACTCATCTAGGAGCTTCAAGTATCAAAATTCTTACGGAACACAGTTTTACAACAAGCTAATCTATATTCTGAAAAAGACAGATTTTAATTAACACAAACATGCTTATCTCAATTGGTTTTTAATAGCTCAGATATATTATGTTAATACAATTTCCAAATCATGCGTTAAGTGAAGCAAATGCATCGCTTCTGTCGCAGTTTGTACAAGATGATTTATTTTTTACTAGCTTCTGCCTGCGACTTTGTCTGCGTAGAATCATACATAAAAACCTTCCTCTTGAATCACTCTATCTATTAAAAAAAACCGCATCAAAATCCATTGTGTAGTTTTGAAGATATAAGCATACAAAGGGACATAGGGACATGGGGACAGAGAAAGCAACTTTGTTTTATACTATGTAGTGATGATGAGTCAGCGAACTTGGAAAGAAACCTGATTTTTCAGAAAGCCAACTGAGCAAAACAAAAATGAAATTTAAGGATTATGATTGTGATCATGACTAATAATGATAAAGCCGCTATTACAAGATATTCAGTAATCATGTCGTTATCGCAAGGGTCTCTTTGACATATCGTAACAAAAACGCGTAAGTCCCGTGTGATTCATTCACACGTGACTTTAGCAAGCTGATAAGTATTTTTCTTTTTTAAATTTGGATGTATTTTAAACCATGATAATTTTGCGTGTGATCAGGTTGTCAAATAAATTACCTATAAAAAAATCACTTCGGGTTTTAAAATTTTTGACATACCTAATGATTTTGTCGTAAAGATAAAGGAAACAATGTAACCTAAATGGAATCAAAAAATTCTATCCATCGTTTTAGGAAAATATTTAGCAAAAAGGTTATCAAATATTATCCATTTGTAAGTTTTTGTTCATTGCCGGATAACTGTATCAATAAATTAGAACTTGCAAAAGAAAAAACATTATCCCCAGCACTCTAATTTTGTGTTTTTAAGTCATTATGGGAGCACCAAATAGCTTTTTCATTTCTAGCGTATTTTTTTAAACCATTACTTTAGAAATGTTACTCTTACCTATCTCTCTTTTTTCCTATCCACTTCTAAAGCTACTACATATAAAGAGAGCAACTTTCATTAAACTTCCCGACCGTTACAAATCGTGACATTATCAGAAAAAGTGTAGCGCGTAGCTCCTACGTGTTGTCTTATGCAAATATGGCAAATGCAAATTACGAGTAGTTAATTACAAATTATTTATTCTTAAGCATGGAAAGGCCTCATCGAAGCATCGGAAGACTAATTATCTAGTAGTAATATTTAAATTACAGTACATCAGTGTCGTGGGACAGGAAAGGTGCGAACGATAACAAACAGGCAATGAATAACAGTGGCCGTCCGCTGATAGAAATACAACTAGACTGTACACAATCTCAGGTACATGCAGGTTGAGCTGACGGTAGCCAAAGAAGTTAAAAGGTGTATGTTGAGGATTTATGAAAGTGAGAAAGATGTGGTAGGTGATTTAGACCACGTTATTCATAAGCGCTTGTTACTAAAGTCCTTTTGTTGGAAAACCCATTTTACTCTGTAGATGAATTTTTAAATTTGACACTTACCTAATTTATCCATATTTTTTATTATTATTTTTTTTGTTACTTTTAATGATAATTTCCATTTTATGACATATTTTTAATTTGTATTTAAATTGAATTGTATTTAATTTTTAATTGTTGACACTTTTTATTTTAAGCTGACGATTTCAATATAAATTCCTTGACATTTAATTTTAAGTGATGTAATTTTATATTGAATGACTAAATAAACATAAACAACATAAACATATAAACATACTTTTTATAATTCAACTTTGAGCATCACTATTTTGATTCCGCTTTCCATCTCTAGGCCCTCAGTGTCTTGCTAAACGTGGCCTGTAGGTCTTGTTACCTTAGACTCTGTCTACCCCGTAAGGGATAAAGACGTGATTTGTGTGTGTGTGTGTGTGTGAGCTTTCCCTTTTGTTTGCTAAATTGGTTCTGCCTTTTTAATTGTAACTAGTATCTTATCTTAGTCTTGGGGTCCCTACGGATACACTTCGACCCATACGTGGATCTTTTGTGTAATTAACCCTTCGCACTATTCTATCGCTTTTACCACCTCATTCATGAATTGGGTGATTGGGCGCAGTGGTAGTGCCTTGAAATCTCCTGGTTCAGGGTATCCGATGCCGAAGAGTTTCATTCTTAGTCTGGCGAGGGCATCACATTAATTCATAATGTGTTCCATTGTTTCAACCTCGAGTTGTCTTTTATCATCCTACTTCTTAAAAAAACTGACACTTGGACATTTGCCTTTGGCAGTAAAAGAAAAAAATATATAGGTGTTGCCCACAACTTCGTCCGCGCACGCGCAGAATGAAAATAAGTACCGAAGCTCCTTCTACCACCTTGATCCGGCCCTGTCGCCAAATCCTTTCTTAGCGGATACTTACATCTTAATAACTAACTGTATGCCGTGTCGTAATCCGTCATTTAAACTTAATTATTCTTATTATAAAATACACTTTTTGGCAACACCAAGAAAAGGTAAGAGCGGCAACACTAGCGCCCTCTTCCTTCTTCTTACGTTTACCGTGCTCTTGCTCTCTGTACACATTTTAATTAAAAATAATTTTACGTCTAACAAGGCCTTTTCATTGATAATTAATCAGTGTACGAGTAAATAAAACTAAATAGTCAGAGCTACACACTGACGAACAGATTATAACGGTTCCCATACAAAGTTTTATGAAAAATGGGCAACTATTTATGCAGTTAACAATAAATAATGATTATTCTTTTACGCCAACGGTGCCTGATGTCATTTTACGTTATGAAACAAACGGTTAAAATAATGTGACTTTACGTAAGAACTCGTTCTCCTTCAGACATTGCTATATGCTAAGATATATACGTATATATATGTTAAATTTCATAACTGCCGTTCGATTCGCGAACTAAAACTGGAATCGGAGCTAGCATAGATCGTACGCGGGTGGGTGCACCATCCAATCCGCTCTAGCACGCGTGGCATTGAGGCAGAATCCATCCGCGTGTATTTCGGGCATGGCAACTGTTTCTGCAATCGAAAAAGTCAGCCGTCCTCTACGCACTCATGCAAGCCACACAAACACATGCACAGCACAATAGGCTGGCACGTAAAGCGTAGAGCTCGTCTACACGCAGACATGCGACGGCGCGGGCGCACAGCGTAGACTTTACCCTTGAGCGCATGTGCCGCAAGTTGGTGCATTGATAAAAAATGTGATAACCCAATTAACCGGAGCTAGACTGTCACGTGCTTACAAAATTTAAAATTCCAAATGTTTATTCTGTAAAACTAAACTGAACAGATTTATATGAGGAATGCGAATGGGTGCGTTGGGAGGGGAAGGCCTAGACGGACGCTCCGTGACCAAATTGGGCACGTTTTGAAAGAAGGTATGGTCAAGAGTACCCGAAACCGACGAGCATGTATGAAGAAATTGATGAATGTGGATGAAGCGCGAGAGGTGTGTCAGGATCGTAGCAAATAGAACAAAGTAGTCTCTGCCTACCCCTATGGGAAAGAGGCGTGTCTTGAATTTTGATTGATTGATGCCGTTCTTTTGATTCTACCAGCACTTTTAAGAGAGCCCATCAATGCCAAGAAAAATGCAACGTAGGATTACATATTTAAGAACAAAGAAAATTAGTAAATAAATGAAAAGAAAAAAAAAAAACAAATTCTATTGCATAATTACACAAATAATGAGATGTATGGTTTACCAGCTTGGTCATCAGTGTCTGGGAGACATTTTACAAATGTGATAAGCCAATTAACTGGAGTTAGACAACCGTGTGTTAACCGGCTGGGCCGTCGATACCTAGGGCGGAATTTTGCAAATAACAAGGCCGAGAATATATTTTTGAAATCAAAGTAGCCTCAAAAAATCACCCAATTCATGAATGAGGTGGTAAAAGAGATGGAATAGTGCGAAGGAGGGGTAATTACACAAAAATCCACGAATGGGTCGAAGTGTATCCATAGAGACCCCTAGACTAAGATAAGATAAGCCTCAAAATTAGCAAAGTTACCCCAGTTAACGGTACCTAATCTAAAAATTAAACGTGTTGTTCTGTATTGATAGGGAATAACGCTGCGTACTCTAGAGGGGCCTACCTATTTAGAAGTGGGGTTCTTATTACTATTTATTATCATAGTCCTGATTTTTTGTTGCTATAGAACTGGACGTTTTTAACCTACACAAAATAAATAGGATTTATAACACAGGGCGAGGTGGCATTTTGTTCACTCAAATAATTTTATTGCCAGTTTATTGTGTTGTTTGTGTAACAAATCCGATTTTGATAAGATTAAGATAAGTATATAGGATGATCTAAGACGTGTACTATCGAGACATCGAGGGCGAGTGAACTCCTTTGCCCGTCGATATCTTAGCTAGCTGCAAACCGATTCCACATACATACATTACTGCAGAGGCTGGGAAATAGCAATTCGTGGATGATGATTATAGTTTGACGGACGATGCGTAGCTGAGTCCGTTAATAAATGCGAATCAACGAATTGCCGTTTCCACCGAAGCATGTAGTGCTTTTCTCAAATAACGAGAGGAAATAAAATAAATTTTCAACGTATTCCACTGACTTGAAATTTAATAAAATCGACGCAAATGTTCTACTCCCGCAACAATAATAATAATTTCCCATTTTTCTTCTGATAATGCATTTAATTCGAAATTATAACTCCTTTACTATACAATGGTAATATCAACTAAAAGTGCAAAATTAAATGTTATAAAGCTATTTATATTTACATTGGATTCTGAAATCAGACAAATTTAGTTACTTTTTTCCCACATATTCTGATATTAAGATAAAAAAAAGCAAAACTATTTAAGACACTTATAAACACGCTGGTTCCATAATGATTGTACGAGCATTTGGCTGTTTGCGGTGAATGATCTTAGTCAAAACATTCTTTTTTTAAGTAAAATCTGTCCAATAATGGAATTCATAATGAATTGTATTCACTTCCCGGCCGCTGAACTGTGCAGTAAAAAGTTTTTCTCCACTATGCTCGAAAATGTATGCCTTACTGTAGCAAAACTAGTACACGAAGTTCTTCGTTACAGGCTAACGCAAATTTAAAAAGTTAAATTCATTACTGTATTTCAGCGGCCGGGAAGTGAATACAATTACATTATTGGACAGTTTATATTTATAAAAAAAATGTGTTTTGACTATGATCATTCTCCGCAAACAGCCAAATGCTCGTACAATCATTATGGAACCAGCGCGTTTAAAATTGTCTTAAATATATTTTTTTAGCTTAGATCAGAATCTGTGGAAAAAAAATTACAGTTTTCTGATTTTTTAATCCAAGGTAATTTTAAATACTTTTATAACATTTAAATTTGTGCTTTTAGTTGATTTATTACAATTCTATAGAAAGCGGAAATATGCTTTCGAATGAAATGAAACTTTTTAAATTTGCGTTAGCAAGTAAGGTACCGAGGAACTTCGTATAGGTACTAGGTATAGATTTCCGAGCATAGAGGACAAATAGTAATTGACGATGCAAGTGCGGAAATTAGGCAATTCCAGTTAGAAATTGGTAATTCCGGACGTATTTGTGTCGCACAGTCAAGTTTAATAATATGTCTCTAGTCACAGTTTCAATAAAATATGAATCGTGATCAGGGTATTTCTAATAAAAAAACAAACGTAGCTTGACGAAATACAACTATAGGTTTCTGTGGATATATAGGTACACATTGTGAGATTAGCGTGCGTCTGGTGCGTCTGCGCATACGTCACAGAGTAAATGACAATTGAGCCACGACAATACAATTATTCAGTACAAAAAAAACGGTTACGAACGCGGCTGTATTATTTAAAATTACAATAAAAAAGTGAATTTTGATCAGATCTTCAATAACGTTTTATTGTTATAGTGATTAATAGTATAAAAAGAGGTAAATATGTGATCTTATCTGTATTCGACTATCCATGAGACAATTACAATGCAGTTAAGTTTTCGTTCCGAATTCATTCATTCGCCAACTTTTAAAACATTTTATTTTGTTGGTGTAATTTACTAACCAGCGTCATATAGGTACATAGATATGCACATTTACAAACTACACAAAAGAAAAGAACAGTCAACTCGACCCTGTTCACCATTTTTTTTAAATGCACCACTTGTGACACAGGTACAAATCTGTGTTTTTGCTACAGTATCTGCGCTGTAATTAAATTTTCGAGTTGTAAAAAATGATTGCTATAATTACCTATTTGAAATTGTATACAATTATTTACTATTTCAAAATAGTATTTTACCAGATTTGATTTTATAAATAAGTCCCCCGGGTAGTAAATCAATCCACTAGCCAAATTAACTAAATTAAAAAAATAAATAAATTTCTAGTAAATGTTTCTATGGCTTAGATGAGTATTTTAACGACAAATGTGTATGAATGTACTTATGTGAAATGGACCCTATGCTAGCATGTCGCTATGGCTCGTCGTGGCGCATAATAAATGTGAAACTGTTTTTGGTTTAGTTAAGCGCAAAAGTTTTAAAGTAGGTAATATAAATATATGTAGATAAGTACCAAGAAAAAATAATAACAGAGCCCTCTGATATTGCCGTGCCCTTGCAGGGTGTCACATGTAAACCTATTCAAAATATTCCATCTTATGCCTGTAATGTGATTTGCAATAAATTATTTTGATTTGATTTGATTTGATTTGATTTGATTTAACAAATGCAAACGACGCCAACATATGAGTGAGGGTAAATAGAAGAATACGCGTTCAAATAATTTAGCCTTTAAGGCACATTAAACAAACTAACTTGCTATGCCATATCTTACGCGTGCAACTTGCTTGACACGCGTATGGCCATGCATAATATCCGCAAAATCGAATTTAAATTGTCACGCAATAAATAAAACTATTATAAATAGTATATATTTCACTGAATAGGCATACCGTGATCAATTTATTAACTTATCATCCAGTTTGTCCTTGTGGACTTCACTTATAGAATAGTCACGAATTTTTGAATTCCTTTTGAACTTGTAATGATGATATCTTTTATAACCGTTATCTAATTTTATTGAAACAAAGTCTAGAAGTTTATCTTAGATCAGCTTAATCTACTAATATGAATTTTATGAAAATCTGGACAGTACTTCGCAATTATTATCGTAAACAAGCATACAGACAGGCGTGCAAAATTACTAAAGCGTTCGAAATGCATTCATTGTCAATTTTTCTCTGTCTGCCGTGTTATTATATTTTTCTATCTAGATTTAATGAAAACAATATAACTTTTTATTACTTTCAACATGAAACTACCGTGAGACTTAATCATTATTACACATAAACGGATAACTCACGTATAAAAAGTCGAATGATGCTCGACATGTTTCACAATAACAACATTTGACAATAATAAAAATTATGAAAACGAGGGTAGTTGTGCGCCGCTGTCAGTTGCGTCGAACAGCCGCGGGAGCAGAGCGCTGGCGCGCAGTGTTCGTGTCGCTGCCGCCGGGGCGAGCGCTCTTGGAAAAAGGACTACGAAATAGTCCGAAACATGTCGAGCATCATTCGACTTTTTATACGTGAGTTATCCGTTTATGTGTAATAACTTTTTATTAAATATAAATACATAAATATTATTTTTATTTCATAAAAAATTACGAGTAAGTACTTTATGATTGGTAGGGCTTTTTACGAACTTTGTATCTGCTCGTTGATGTCTACTGAAGGGCCTTTCCCTTTACTTGTGTTATTTGTCAGTAAGCTGGACTCTTTCTCAGTGCCGCCTAAAAATAATATATACCTGCTAAGTGTATTTACAAAAATATATATGTTGATATTCGTGTTTAACGGAGCTTTTAAATGTCAATAGTGACAGTATCTACATTGAAACCGAATTCAACAGAAGCCGAATTCATCAGAAGACATACATACTAACATACATAAATGACGTCTTTATGAAATGAAATGTTTTTTTTTCTAGACTTACGTCCATATTAGAACTATCAAAAATAAAAAATAAATAAATTGAGATAAAATAAAATATTTAAAAAGAAAGAAAAATTAAATAGGTAACAGAAGAATATGCGATTATTTTCAAAATTTGATTACTTTTAGAGTTTTTTCGATATTCGTTTCACCGTGAAAGATCATTTTCGATATTGCTTGTCAGTACAAAATTTAAATTTGAAGTATTTTGGAGTTATTTATTTAGTTAATGATGTTGACTAATTTGAATTTACTTATTAAAATTACATTTTTACATGATTACAAAAAACAGTTTAAATTTAAGAATAACTTATTAAATCAAATAAATACATACTTATTCTTGCAAAAAAATCTATTAGGTACTAAAATAGTTTTCCTCATAAAATTTATGTTTTATAAAGATTTGACAATCACCTAACTACTTACCTATTAATTTGTAAGAAAAAAGTGACTTATTATTTTGTTCAAATTTAATATCTTTGAATGACTTTTTGAAAAAAAAATTGATAAACCTTAAATAGCTTTAATCGAGTCACACTCGTACCTCAAGTTGAAAAAAAATAGAATAAAAGATTAATTCGTTTGTACCTGTGTGCGTGCGTCTATCAGACTGTCATCGCAATTTTAAATTATAATTAAAGAGATATTAAGTTGAAATATGTCTACCCCATAAGGGATAAAGACGTGATTTATGTAAGCATGTATATAAGTAATTCAGTGTCAGCATGTATGTAAGTAAAGTAATAATAATACTCACTTAGCAATGTAAACAGATTATACATAAAACAAATTATAATAGAAAACATAGAAATTCATCATGCGACAAGAGTCAAAATAAACAACCGTATCCATGGGAGAATAGTTGGTAGGTATTATAATTTTAAAAAAAGTTGAAATAACTTAAGGTTTTAGTATGATGAAACTGTAAAAAATAAGGTTTTAAATCTATAGATATGATTCGAAAGTGTAATAAGAGCGCAGCGCAAGGTCTCGCATCACAAGTAAAAGCAAAAAAAAACATAATTGTCATTTTAGCAAAAATAATTACTTCAAAAGTTAGTTTACAACTTCTAAATCGTCCTACTCGCACTCGCATTTGATTAACACGTAACATCAACTTGGTTTTATACTTATTTTATAACATTCAATCACAAATTAAGTTAAGTCAATTTCACACTTATCCTGAGGCCCATAAAACCCTCACGCATATCATCGTTCCATTCTCATCTATAGCAAATAATGGCACAATTACGCGATGGTCAGCCTACGCTTGTGTGCGTCAGTCACGAGTGCTCGCCTTGCCTCTTTACATCGACATGCATTTATGACATTGTGCGGTCTAAACACACAAATCCTTGTGAACAATCCGCTAGTGACGAATTGGGTACGAGAAATAAATGACAGTCTGTAAAGAATTTATTAAGTCGGCCATCTTTCGGAGGATCATGGCTTGTTTTACTCTTGCAAATATAAATAGTTTAGTTATTTTTTCTTGTATATTTAGTTGTAATACATGCAGATCTAGACTAGATATATTAAACAAAGTTAAATAGTGAATTGATAGAAGGATAAGCTCGCTCGTCAGATTACTGTTATGTATGTACGGTCAAGTTCATAAATATCGATGCAGCCAAAGCCGCCAAATATATGTGTCACCGACTTTTTTGTTTGTGGCATAAAGATGTATAGATGTTTTTGACGTCTTGTTAACGTACATACATATATATTTATGCCCTTGACTGTTCATGATGGATACATAAAGAGTAAGTTAACATGCCTATGTTCTGTCAATACATCCAAAAAGATACAATTTCGCAAGTCTTTATATACACGTACCCATAAGTTAGATTCTTATTCCTATAACGTGACATTTTTACGAGAAGCGATTGCATCTAGACATATTTTATAGCAATTATAAACGATCGATTACAATAGCAGGGGGTCTACTAAGTATTAATGAGCCAGTTACTAGTTAGTCGTTTCATTCTCCCATTCATTAAACAAATTTGGTTTCCTATTTTAATGTAGAGCGTAATGCACCTAAACTCTACATTACTGTATTTATGGCACATTCGTGCAATAGTCATTAAATTTGCTTTATCCACATCGATTAAATGGCTACCCTTTATTTTTAGGGTTCCATATCACAAGTCTTTCTAAACGTGTAGGTAACAAAACCTTAAGGCCACGTTTAGCATGATTAAGAGCGTATAGCTGGGAAAGGGATTTTTTTTTGCACGTCACAATATATAATGTTGGTAAGACGTGGCAGCCAACTTGAAAGTTCGACTTTAGCGACATTTTCGTTTGACAATATAAGTTGAATGAAAAGTGATAGACCACTTATCTGGCCGACCGTACATAATGTATCATAAAAGAAAAAGGGTACACTTATAGCATTTTCTAAGTTAAGATGAGTATTTTTTTCTTAACTTTATCTTTTTTTTAATATTTACAGCAGCTCTTGCATTTTTTATTAATTACGTTTATGATACAGATTCATTTTAGTTATTTGACAAAATTTCATATTTCTGGGCCTATAATTTTATTGATTCTTTGTTTGACTCCAAGTGACCAGCTTTTTGTCTACTTACCGATAGTAATAATTTCACAGAATAAAAGCAGCAAGACGAGTATATGTTTTTAATGTTGTTTTTAATGCTGCTTAAAACTATTGGAGAGTCAGCAGCAGAATAAAAGAAAAACTGTAACTGTAAAAAAGTGCATAGACAAAATAAGTAAAAGCGAGACCATTAACGCCAATTATTTGTCGGTTTTTCCAATACGTTTTTTCTAAACTATCAATTTAGGTTTTCGGAAGGCCAGCCACGGGACAATAGGCTTTATGTTTTGGTGTATAGAAAAGGTATTGCCTTATTAACACGTGGAACAGTTAGTGAAGGTACTCGGTCGCGGCATAGCTAATAGAGAAGCAGACGCCGAACAAAGTGAGAGAGCGTTGAACTTTTCTTGCACTTGTCAGTTTTTGTTCGTGAAATTTGGGGAATCCCTATGAGTCGAGCCACGAGTATACGTGAACATCCCGCGGGGCGATTGAACGATACATCGACACGAGGCACGAGTAAAATATATGTCGTGTTGTGCTACCGTTCTATCTTTTAAAAAGCGAAAAAAGGGTACACGACGTCAGAATTTTTAACGGCTTCAATGTCATGGAAAAAAACGCCTCCGTTCCGTCGTAAGCTATAAGTATCTATATCTAGATGTAATCGTATAGTTTTTCTAGAATTTGTCGCTCAAGACTGATTAGTTGTTCAATTTGGATTATATAGCTTGCAGTGTACCTGCTTAAGTACGTATTTAAACGAGTTACGCGTTTCAAATACCTAATACAAATTAATTTTGACCCACTTTCAATGTTTGGACTCGTATAAGCTTTGTTAATCAATTAAGTGCCGTCAGCAAAAAGCTTGAGCTTAAAAAATAATATTTCCACCAAGAAAAGCTAGATATTAATTTTGTATAAATGACAAGAAAATTCAGGTCGGCTAACTCGTCAACGCCCAAAAAATTGTTACAAGTAGAAAAGTGCAAGATTGCAAAAAATATCGTTTGCAAAACAAATCCGTAATCACTAAATAAGTTCAAGATGCATTAGGTATCTAAAATCGGAATTTAGAAACCTTTGCGATGACAACCCTACTCAACAATCGATAATCGATTTCAAAAAAGTGTACTTTCGTTTTATTAGCAAAAAGTTCTTTTCAGAAATGTTGTTACATTTCTAAGAAAAAGAGCACTTTTTCTACGAATTTACGTAATGAAAAAGCTGAGCCAGACGCTCCTAAAATCGGATACGAGATAACAAAAACGAGATCTGTTTTAATTTCTTTTTAACGGTTACATTACGATTATACTAGGGTGCAAAAATTCAACATTACAACTAACATTGTCGGCGTGTGGCGCCAGCTATCGAAACCATTAATTACAACAATTTAAAGCGTTGTTCTTATTAACATTCTTTACTATAAATCCATAAACTCACGTTTTCTTATGATCGCAACTCCCCTACTGATAATGAATATTTAATTTGGTAGGTACACTATCTATTTTTATCCAAATACGAGTAACACAAAATGAAAAAATATTCAACGTGTCTTGCTGTGATCACCTAATCACAACCTTGCTCCTAAAATCATATAAATAATTCTACTCAGCAGTGGGGCACAATAGGCCTATAATAATAAGTAATTCTAGAATTTTATCGTTCCTGTAAAATATTTGTGTAAAAGCCACCACTGTGCGCGCGTCTTAATTAAATCACATAGTTTCCGATACTTTTTAATCATCTGTTTATTCCTATTAATATGCGAATAAGGCCAACGAGGTCGTAGAAAGATTAAGTTTAATAAAGAGATTTTTCACCTCAAGGTCATTTTGTGGCATACCAAGTTCTATCTTAACATTATTGTAACGGACATGTTTCATAAATGATGTTGATTATTAATATTTTCAATACTATCTCGTAAAATTTACCAAGTGTTAGTTACACTCATGCATCAATGATGCAAATGACATTACAATGAAAGGTTAGGTTATATATAGGATATGAAGAAAATTTTGCCATAACTTATGAAAAAAAAATTAAAATAACAACAATTTTAATATTATGTTGGCTTAACATCCGATCTGCATTCATACCAATATTATCGACCGCTTGAATGAGTCCTCGGCGGCGGGGCACAGGGGCGCGGGGAAGGCGGCAGAGGGAACTGAGAGAGGTGCGGGCGGCAAGCGCACTACACTCCCGCACCGCTCTCGTTCCCCTTTGTCGTACTACCCCGCGCCTCTATCCCCGCCCGTGCGAGGACTGGTTTAAGCGGTCGGAGTATACTTAAAAAGTTTTATTTTAGATAAAAATAGTGCCTCAGTATTACCTATTTGTGAAATTGTCTGACTATTGGTAACGGCTATACGGATTTGGGTTTAATCTTGAATATATAGATAGGCAAAGGCTTATTTATATATGATTTTATGTGATGGGCAATGACTTAAACACGGACAAAGCGCACATTTAACGTCGCGGGAAATTGATAAAATAATCCGTATGGTCGTTATTGCAACCGGCGCTTACGACGAACACCAAATATCGGTTGCATTGGTTGACGTTTCTGTCGCATTCATACATGTCTGAGTGCGGATCAGATCCTTATTACTATTACAAATTTTAAGCAGACACAATAAAACGAGTTCTATTAAAATTTAAATTAGTATAATAAAAATAAAGAATTAGATTAAAATTTCAAATTTGAGTCTAGGCCGTAGGCTAAAACTGGTTTACCGCGCCAAAAAAAAACTACACCTAAATCCTTGTAGCTGGTTTTGTTTTTTCTTAAGTCTGGTAGTTTTGAGCGCTATATATCAAGGTGTATAAATGCAAACAGCACATACCTATCTATTAAAAAATACGTAAACATAATTGTTCCTTGAAAATCATAGATTTGCACTTTGAACAGATTTTTCTAGTTTTCCACGGGACAACAGGACGGAATAGGAAATCAATGCCCATTAAATAATGGGCACATTTCATAAGGATAATAGAGGTGTAAAAGTGTGACTGTTATATTAGAAAATAATGTAAAAGGGATACTGAATAATACCAAAATATAATTATTTGCTAAGTTGGTGTTAATTGTCCCAAGATATTTTATTTATTACAATAAAATAATGTATACTTTGTGTCTTATAAAGGTAAATGTCAAAGTGACAGACAAAGACACGAATATTAATCTAACATTAAGATTATCCAGAATTGATGTACCGTGCCATAAAAAGTAAGATATTTCGAATACCAATTAACTAAATAGCAAAGAATTGTACCACTAGTTTAACTATTGGCGTTATACCCACTTCTAACATTCACATACACTTCAGTAATACGTGCACAGACATTTCATTCATATTTTTACGTAACTATGCAGGGGTTGTCAGACCGACTAATTTGTGAGATATCGTTATATTTAATGCTGTTCGCGTTGCCTTGGGGTGGTCTAACAATGGACCTACCCTAGGTACCTACTATTGGTAAGCTGTATTTCCCTTATTCTAGCGTTTTGTAGGTATACAGGACATCATATTGTGTTAGCTAACAATTACAGCAGAAAGTTGATATTATTATTATGCGGAACACAAGCGGGAATCACCCGTTATTAAATCACCCGGGGTAGCACGGCATGGTGATTTGGTTCATTACCACTGCTTGCATAAAAATCATCTTCCATAACAACGAAATAAATAGAGCGTAACAATATTTAAATTAATTAAAATATGGCTCGATTTTTTTTTAATAGGTAACTATTTTTCATTCGGGCAATACCTATTTGTTTATAGATTATTCGTCATAGAATAAATTATTATTATTATGAGCCTATTGTGTCCCACTGCTGAGCAAAGGCTCCCCCCAACGCTTCCACTGCTCTCGGTCTGCTGGGGTACGTGTCCAGTCCCTTAAGGTGTCCAACTCGTCCCGCCATCGCCGGCTAGGTCTGCCGGGCCGCTTTGAGTTAGTGGGACTCCAATTAGTGGTTGTCTTGGCCCATAACAAAAATAATAAAATTAAATTCATACATAAAATTCGACCAAAAAAGATCTTAGGTATAATTCATACATACACATACACATACACAAATCACGTCTTTATCCCTTACGGGGTAGACAGAGCCTAAGGTAACAAAACCTGCAGGCCACGTTTACCAAGACACTGAGGGCGTAGAGGTGGAAAGTGGAATCAAAATAGTGATGGGTTGCTAGCCGCATCGCCTACAACATGATTCCTATGATTTTCGCCCATTCCCTTCATGGGTTTTTACCATTTGCGCGGGAAGAGAAGCAACTGGTACATTCTATGTTTTTTCTTTGCTCCCAAACCAGCATGGAAGTAAATTCATAATTATCTATTTTAGTTTTTTTTTTTTAGTTTTGTAGCTTATTTGCGTCCGTCAGGTAGGCGGCGATGCATTGTTGTCTTGCGGCATCACACAATGAACATAAATCGATAATTTCGAATTGTCACACGGAAAGCTTGAAACATGGTCCTCGAACAATAATAGTGAATTTATTGCACCGATGTCGACAGTTGATAGGCGCCGTTTCGTTCAAAAATCGAGTGTAGGCGGTTACACATGCTTCGCTATCCGCGCATTGCCATATACGGTATGTTTTCTATAGTTTTACGATATATTTGCGTGTGCAGAGCAACCGATGTTAAATGGCAAGAGGAATCAAAACAGTGATGGGTTACTTGCCGTATCGCCTGTATCATTAGATATAAGAAAATATTTCGCCCCCATAAACCTATATGGCAAATTTCATCGAAATTATCAAGTTCTTTAGACTTTTGCGGGTGGTAGGGCCTTGTGCAAGGTCCGTCCGGATCGCTACCACCATCTTACTCGCTAATCCTGCCGCTAAGTAGCAGTGCTTGCACTGCTGTGTTCCGGTGTGGAGAGTAAGACAGCCGGGGAAATTACGGGCACAAGAGGCATTGCATCTTAGTCCTCTAGGTTGGCAACGCATCTGCAATCCCTCCGGGGTTGCGGGTGTCTATGGGCCGTGGTGATCACTTACCATCAGGTGACCCACTTGCTCGTTTGCCTTCCTATTCATATAAAAAAAAAAAAAAAAAAAAAAAAAAAAAAAAAAAAAAAAAAAAAACTTACTAATATTGCAAATTTAATAATATATTATTTGAAAATTAAAGGCGGCGTCTGCAAACGTTCAAAATTCTAGACATACAACGGTAGTGATCTTTGCCCTTTAACTACTAGTTTTGAGGACGCGTTATCTGTCTACTTCGGTTTATTGTCAAAAAATCTTCAGTAGGTACCTACAAAAAAACATCTAGTCATTGTTAGAACACACTTCTTAAAAAATATTCAGTGTCAACTTGTATTGCACTGACCTTCAAACATTTGTTTTTCCTTAAAGATTAATAAAAATCGCGGATTTTAAATGGGCAAGCTCAGCCCAATATCAAAGTTTTACTAGGTATTTTCCAGAGACAATGTTCACTCGTACCTTTTTACAACTATATTTTAACGGCTGTCTGGACTAAATCATAAAGCTTTAAGTCAGAATCGAAGTAGGTACTCTATGATCCATTCAGGATAGAATTAAACTCGTCGCAAAATAAAAGGCCCGTTTTGACAGTTCACGCCTATGAAGTTCTCTATTTTTTACCGATCGAAATGTTCTGAAGGTAATTACATTTTTCATTGATGGGTACCGCCCACTTGGCTAAGTGCTGTGCATAACGATTTTTTCATATTGTCCACAGACTAATAATAATCGGTTAAAGAAAAAAAAAATCGATCAAGATATTTCTTTAAGGCCGACTCGCACTTGGCCGGTTTTATTTATTTAAATACTAGTGTTCATCAATCAATTAATTACTGAATTTCACTGAATTTCAACATCAATTAATTACTGAATTTCACCAGCTGTGTAGTGATCTTTACTGAAAATTATGAGCTTGGAGCTCCAAAATTGACCTTTTGTAACATTGTATCATTTCAAAATCTACAACATCAGTGTAAGTAAAATTTTCTAAACAGAACTTTAATCCAATGCACTTTACAATATATATTCAAATCGATCAAGTACTCATGCAAACTTGAATCGATTTATCGTGAGTATCGAGTACCGAGTCGTATGGTTACATCACTAGTGACGTCGCAAAGACAAATGTCAAAACGGGCCTTTTATTTTGCGACGAGTTTAGACAGAACGAAAAAATGGTTCTTTATAGTACAAATTTTAAAATGACAGTTAATAAGTAGCATATTTTTGAGTTTGAGTCTCCAAACCCAGTGCAAAATAAAATAGCGAATATTAAAATACTTTCACCCAACTTATCAATCAAACATTTTAGCGACTTTCATATCATCATTTGTACATAATACGAGTACAACATAAACCTAGTTGTAGTTGACAATCATTAAAGATAGTTTCCATATAAAACACCTAAAGAATCAGAGGTAATTAAGATAAAGATAAAGGAACATTACTGTCACTTTTCTGCTTCTTCTGCACAATTTCCTTTTGTATTTGTTTGTTTTTTTTTATTTGACTACCTACATACTTACATACATTTTAATCACTGTTTTATTCTCTACGGGGTAGAGTAACTTTTAACGTGATTGTGGGCGTATAGTTGGAAAGGGGAATCAAAATAGTGATGGGTTGCATGCTAGCCACATCACCTACTATATCAGGGGTTCCCAATCTTTTTCAACCTGCGGCGCAGTTACAATTTTAGTATTTTGTAACGGCGCCCTGCCTTAGCTAAGTTGTTAGGTTAGGCTACTTAAAGGGAGATAGTAAAAAAGAGTGACACGACGCTATATTATTTACCGATGCGAGCGCTCAAATAGGTACCCGCGAATATTTGTGGTTTCGGATAATGATAGAACTCACGGCGCCCCTCTTTACTTTCTACGGCGCACCAGGGCGCCGCGGTGCACACTTTGGGAACCCCTGTACTATATGATTCCTAAGATCTTTACGCATTCCCTGGATGGGCTTTTACAATCTGCGCGGGAAGAGAAGGAACTAGTACATTTTATTTTTATCGTTTGCTTCCATACCAGTATATTTCATTATCTTTACTTATATTAGGTACTTACAAAGATTACTTATTTTATTTTTACTTTTAAAATTATGATGATCGTCATCATCATAAAAATTATACTATAATTTCACGAAAAAAGGTTAACATTCACTGTTTCTGGATTCTAATGTTATCGTGAACGAACCATAGCTTTAAATATTTTCTGAGGTCCTCGTCGTTCGTGTAAATATTTCATTTAATTTACATTTGATAAATAATAATAAAAGGAGAGTCGTGCGTTGCTAAAACACAAAATGATTCCGATAGTGCATGACAGTCAACAGTCTCTACGGACCAATTTGTATAATTTTTTCCCCATATTATGGTTATCTATGAAATTCTTTTACCACCCTAAGGTTCAGTTTCAAATTATGCGACTTCTTAAAACATCTAAAACTATACATACTTATATACATACATACATACATACATACACAAATCATGTCTTTATCCTTTACGGGGCAGACAGCATAAGGTAACAATACCTACAAGCCACGTTTAGAGTAAGACTGTGGGCGTATAGGTGGAAAGTGGAGTCAAAATAGTTATGGGTTGGTTGCTAGCCGCATCGTCTATAACATGATTCCTAAGATTTTCGCCCAGTCCCTCGATGGGCTTTTACCCGCAAGTGAAGTTTTAGACGCAACTGGTACATTCTTTTTAAAACCAACTAATCTAAAATTACAACATAATACAATACATCACGATTAATCTAAAAGTTAACTAAATATACAAAACTTAAAACTAAATAAATAAATATACCTAACTATAAAAAGAAAACACCATCTAAAAGGCCCTCCTGCGGCATAGACTATATCTAAAACTATATTTTTATACAAAAACTAGCTGTTGCCCGTGACTTCGTCCGCGCAGAATTAATATAGTTCAGTGAATCTAGAGATTACCCCTACAACGTAACAAACTCATAAAAATCACAAACTTTCCCTCTTTAAAATATTAGTGCAGATAATTTCTCTAGAAAATAAAGCTTATACACAACTTATACGTAATAGCTGTTGCCCGCAACTTCGTCTGCATAGAATTCGTTTATCGCTACTCGTATCCCGCGGAAATTACGCAATCCATTCTTAGAGGATGCCTACGTCATAGTAGCTTTATGCATGCAAAGTCTCAGCCCGATCAGTTTAAATTTGACAAAGTGTCATACAAACTTTCATCCCCTATTTTATCCCCTTGGGGGTAGAATTGATCAAAATCCTTTCTTAGCGGATGCCTACGTCATAACATCTACCTGCATGCCAAATTTCAGCCCGATCCGTCCAGTGGTTTGGGCTGTGCGTTGATAGATCACTATGTCAGTCAGTCAGTCAGTCACATTTGACTTATATATATTTAGATAAACACTAATAAATGGTCAATAATCATTAAAAAAGAGTCAGTAACAGTAGAGGACTGGGTTAGGGAACATTAGAGTATAACACAATCGAATATAAGCATTATAATTAAAAGGCTGATGTGGGAACGTCTCAAGGCAAATGTTTAGCTAAAACATGGAGGAAATTATTCAAAGACATCACTATAATATGTTATACAGTCAGCATCAGAAGTAGATAAACAGCTGTAGATATCAAAATATCTCTCTTAAACGATATCCTGGACAGTGACACTAGTCTGGATTTGTTGTTTACCTCTGAGTCGAGGTTTCTTGCATCGGCCAGCCGGCATTTGGAGTCAATAGTGACACCGAGCTCAATAAATGTATAACATAGATATTTAGTTTATAAGTTCTATGTATTCATTCTCTTCTCTTGTTATATAATTAGTATGTGTGACTTGTCTGTAAGTGTTAATTATGAGATTAAATAAATAAATAAATAAAAAGTAAATAAGAAATAAGAAACGTTTATTGTATAATAAAAAAAATTAAACACACATGCGACTCTACACACGACTCTATCCTTAATGTAAAAGGGTGACATCTTTTTGAGTTCTTGTGTAAGACAGTATAAATCACTAGTGCCGAAGTCACTGTCTTCTTTTAGCTGCGTTTATGATTATTGATAGAGATACCAATAAAAATAGGCTCTTTAGAACTTCTATTTGCTTGTTATTGTGTTCGATAGTTTCGTAAATTTTAATAGTTCTGAACTGAACTTAAGGGGTATTCAGATGGACGATTCTCCATACAAACTTGTTTCCTCCCTAGATAATAACCAAACCACATTAGAACGAGTCCTTTTTAACACGCGATTTAATTATTTTATTTACACGCAATGTTTGTTTTTTTCCAATTTTGATTATCATAAACTAGTGAACCGCGAAAAGTTCAATAATTGCCGAATTTCAGAAGCTTTAAAAGGAAAACATAGAGGCATAGCTCTTCTTGTATTAAATTAGATATATCTCAAAAAATGAGTTCAGAATTGTAGATTGAAAAAGGTGACTACGAAAGGCTTTGTACGGTCAAGTGCAAAAATAAGTATCGATACGAACTTCTCAAAAATATGTCGCACGTCCTTATTACGCCGGTGTAAGAGTGTATGGTAATTATTTTTGAAACTTTGACTAGATACATATTATTACACTTGACTGTACATCAGGTTTCTATACTTAACCACTTTTCTAAAGTCTCGACCGAATTTCGAATTTAAACTAATACTTCTACGTAGATGATTTTTTTCGCTGCAGGAGAGAAGAGCGTCTAAAACTAAATCGTATAGGTACACGAAGGCTAGTTTCGGCAATCGTAGATAACTCAAAACGGATGTTCAGCCGACGCATTACTGGGAGGCAACTGTTCAAAGATATCGCTAGCTGTGCTATGTATGGCGTAGCGTACGCATCAGTTCGTACGACCTTGATCTCCACGCAGCGCGGTCCGAGTTGCGCGTGTAACTCGTAATATTAGCACGGCCGCGCATGCGAACTGCATCCTCTATAGGATAAGGCGGCGCGCGCACTGAATCCGGATGTAGTCGTGGGCTTTTGTCATGTTGGTAGGTATTTTTTTATACATCTAAATACATATAACTCAAAGGTGACTGACTGACTGACTGACATAGTGATCTATCAACGCACAGCCCAAACCACTGGACAGATCGGGCTGAAATTTGGCATGCAGGTAGATGTTATAACGTAGGCATCCGCTAAGAAAGGATTTTGATCAATTCTACCCCCAAGGGGATAAAATAGGGGATGAAAGTTTGTATGAAACTTTGTCAATTTTAAACCGATCGGGCTGAGACTTTGCATGCATAAATCTACTATGACGTAGGCATCCTCTAAGAACGGATTGCGTAATTTCTGCGGGACAGCGATAAACGAATTCTATGCAGACGAAGTTGCGGGCAACAGCTAGTTAGTTTATAAAGATTTGGCCAGCATTTTTGTTTGGGCAGATGCACGTTTGTGATTCTTTAATTTGTCTGTACCTATGGGAATAAAACAAAATACAATGCGCGAAAATTCGCGCCTGCCAAGCGACTAATGCAACGATCAATGAGCCCAATATTATTGTTAAAAATGTTTTATTTGCTTATATTTAAAACTTCTAAATTTACGTCTTTTTTTTTTTTTTTTTTTTTTTTTTTTATATGATTAGGAAGGCAAACGTGCAAGTGGGTCACCTGATGGTAAGTGATCACCACTGCCCATAGACACCCGCAACCCCGGAGGGATTGCAGATGCGTTGTCAACCTAGAGGACTAAGATGCAATGCCTCTTGTGCCCGTAATTTCCCCGGCTGTCTTACTCTCCGCACCGGAACACAGCAGTGCAAGCACTGCTACTTAGCGGCAGGATTAGCGAGTAAGATGGTGGTAGCGATCCGGACGGACCTTGCACAAGGCCCTACCACCCGCAAACGTCTCTTAATATTACGTCTATTGTAGATCACATTATTATAATGCCCAACTGAACTGCAATTTTACAACCCACTGTTGACCTAAACGGAAGTTAATGAAGTTGCCTGTACGCCACTGTCCGTCAATTTCGTACGAATGCGTTTTGTAAGCTTATTTTTTATCAATTTGGTGACCAGTTTTTACGTTATATTATGTCTAGTTTGTTTAATGCGAGTACGTGTACGAGATTCGTGGACCAATGAAAGAGTAAAGAGCCGCAGGACAGGATGCCCACATTATATATAGTCGTGTATAAGTTCAACAACCATTTTCATGACCGACTAAATAACGTTTGGCGTAAAAAGGACTATCATCAAGGGTATCTACCCCATAAGGGATAAAGACGTGATTTGTGTATGTATGTATGTATGTATCAAGGGTATCATTAAATATTTGCTTGTTTCATGAACCTAGTTCGTATCCGCTACTAATTTAACAGTGTTAGATTGTCCCAGTATATTGTTCTTTAGACCTTATCAACCGACCGTGTATTTAGTTTCATTTGAATATAGAATTTTTATTTGAACATCATAGCTTCTGCAAGGTAAGAAAGCTTTCACTATACCAGCGAGGTTACGATCGCTGGTCGTTCTTACAAAAGAAAAAAAAGTAAATAACATCTGTAAATAAAAAGTCCACCAAAAGTCTTCTTAGCGTATTTATGCTGCGAACGTAAGTGAAGCATACAATAATCAGGTACCAATTATTTCTTAAGAACGCAACAGTTAAAACAGTGGTAAACCTAGTGGTTTGCCTTTCAAGCGGAGGGTCGGGATTCGAATCCCGGGCACGCGCCTCGTGAGTTTTTCGCAATTTATGTGCGAAATTACCATCCGCTTTTTGGTGAAGGAAAGCATCGTGAGGAAATCTGAACGCACCCGCAAAGTAATTCAACTGTGTGTGATGTTACCAATCCAAACTGGGATTGCGGGGGAACTGTAGCACAAGCCCAGTCTGAAAAGAGGCCTGTGCCCAGCAGTGGGACGTACCTATTTGACCTGAAAAGGAAAGGAAAGGACAACAGGTTTCAACAGGTTTGTTTTTGAAAATGTACCACAAAAGAAAAATGATGCAAACTCTTCTAAATGTAACATAGAAATAGAAATCCTAATCCATGTACACATATTTCTAAACCGATTTTGATAGAATTTTATATATATATAGAACCGCCGCGGTAGAATAACGCTTTCAAATACCTACTACACATTTTGTCGAAGTTACATCCGTAATCCATACAATAATTATAAATCTACAGCCCAATTGAAAATCACCTCATTTTTTGAAGTCGTTTAATAAAAAAATACAAATAGAAATTACTACAAAATAAATAAATAAATTAGATAAGTAGGTACCTGTATCAGGAATCGGGATGCGTTCCTAAATATTTACAGTTGTTATACCAATTTCCTGGAAAGGTCGTGGTGGAAGCTATTAGTTTTGGTAGTAGATAAGTTTTAAACAGGTTTGGACGAATCTGCCACAGAATTAGTTTTGTTTGTCTGATATGAACTTCTAGACTTTAGGCACTATAGTTGGACATGTTTAGAATTAATACACAAGCGAAGGTGAGCACAAATGCGAAATGTTGATAGAACATTGGACACCGCTTAAATCTCTATAATGCGCAGTAACTTTTCCAAATGTGGCTGTACATGTAGAGGACCTTGCTTGAGCATACTTAAATTGAAGATCGTGCCAAGTTTTGTTTAAAGAAAATTGGTTTCTAAATAGTACCCCTATACTTAATTAAAGCGAATGCTTATTTCCCGCCGAGAAAAAAAAAATATGTATTTAAAAATTCTGTAGTGCTTAGAAAAAACGGATTTAGGTAGGGAAATTCACTTCCCAACCTTTAATGGAAATAGCTTTATTGGTATAGGTCTTATAAAGCTAATAGTGTAGTGAGGTCAAAGTTGCAATGAAGACTGACTGCAGATTGGGGGCAGATTGGCACTGTACGGCGCTGGACCATCATTATGCTCAAATTTAGGAGGGATCTTAGCAATGACTCGGTTCCGTTCTTTTCCAACTTGGGTGCTTTAAATTCATCTCTTGTCCACACTGGCTGAAAATATAGGTAAGCATATCTGACGACCTGCATGCAGATGTAACCAAGACTGATGGCTTTAATGTTGTTTATCTTTTGACGGCAGTACGCATGTATATGAGTTTTACTTACACGTAAGATGAAGATAAGATATAAACATTGATTTAACAAAACTATCACTGTAAAGTCAGTAAAAGAAGCCATACCATAATTCGGTACGTTGCGTCTGTAAGCAGCAGCATGATTTTTCAATGGGATCAGATTTTGATTCTATACGTGTCAAATACGTAGGTAGTCACTTCTTCAGGGGAGTTATCAAGTCCCAAAAAAGGTTGTTATGTTACACTCGGACACAAGAATCGGAGAAGCGCAAGTTGACTACGGACTCGCTAACGGGAGACATATTGTATTTCTCATGTTTTAGTGGGATTTATGTTACGTGGAACGACTTTTTGGCAAATCATTCGTTCAATTGCTTTCAAAAATGGCTCGCAATCGCTTTCGAATGCGATGTCAAGCCGATCGAGTTACGTGGAACGATTGTTTTCATTTTGAAACCAATCTCGGAATCAACTGTCAAAAATGAAGACGATGCTGATTGCGAGCGAGTTACGTAATAAGCCTGCTGGGATGTGGATAATGGATATGCCCATCGTGTAATCACGTAATGCTTTTGACCAATATTTTATTACTGGTCTACCCCGTAAGGGATAAAGACGTGATTTGTGTATGTATGTATGTATATAAACTGGTGTTGAGGAAATGAATCTAAATCAACATCTATCTGTCAACGTCGCATCGATGTGCCCGCTCCTTAAAACGCGTTAACATGACTATTGTGCAACGAAGGTCACCCATGAGCCGCTGACGCCATGTTAGCGTCTACATATATCAACAAAGTCACGCACCATGCTTACAATATAGATTACTCTGAGATTACACTCCTTCCTAATTTACCGTAACGTCTGAGGACAAACAGTTCTGTCAATGTCTTGTCAAAAGATTGAAACATTTCAATAAGCTGGAGACGTCATATACACATTTCGGTTTTTTTGTCATGTGATAGCGAATTACTTTTTAACATCATCACTACATAGTATAAAACAAAGTCGCTTTCTCTGTCCCCATGTCCCTATGTCCCTTTGTATGCTTATATCTTCAAAACTACACAATGGATTTTGATGCGGTTTTTTTTAATAGATAGAGTGATTCAAGAGGAAGGTTTTTACGTATGATTCTACGCAGACGAAGTCGCGGGTAGAAGCTAGTGGTTAATACATTCTAATCTCGTACGCAATTATTGAGATCACCGCAATTTTTAAATCCTCACACATTTATTAAGAACTTTAAAACATTTTACTCATAAAGATATTAGGTATGTATATAATATATTTGGATAAAACTACCCAAAGTCTAATCTAGTGTTAAACGTACTTCCGGATTAGGAACATTGGTATTTATGTGCGTATTGTTATTCGCACTCAGATGCATCAATTATTAAGTAGGTACTTATTTAAATTTAACCCACATAGTCGGTGATTTCAAGCTAAAAAACTGAGACTAAGAGTTGGATCTTTTAAGGTGACTCTATTAAAGATTAGCTGTTGCCTACTCCGTAGCGCATTGTCGGTTTCGTCTGCGCCTTACCTGAGGCCCTAGCCGGGATAAGATTCCGTTAGTCGAAAAAGAACAAAACAGTTAAGCGCAGGTCACATACATGCGGTCAAAAAATTAAAAATAGACGTTTCGCGTCCGCCTCCTATCAAACGGCCGGGCCGGAGTGGGGCGCAGACGACGCGATGACATCACACGATGCAGTGCGACCGGCGACCGCCAGCTATTGCGCAATCGCACGCCCTTGATCTTGACTGCGTTTGCGCCGCGCGCGCGTACTGAGCCAAACTACACATAGGCCTTATGAAGATGAGGATGAAATCCGCTTGGCGTAAGTGATTGATTTACGTAAAAATAAAATTAGATTACAAAATGTTGTGTTAGTAACATTTTCATAAACATTCGTGTTTTTTACATTATGTAGGTAAATTTCCAAAAAAAAAACTTATTAACTTGTAAATTCTACGCACATTTTGACAACTTGGAGTCATTAGCGAATCCGTCGCAGTTCCGCCGGTTGCGTGTTGTTAGTGACACCTCCTGTAGGTACTCCAGCTTGTGTATACCTATGCCAAGTTGCTTAAAGTATACTTATCTACTGGTTTTTAGGTATATCATAACCCTCCTTTGACTTTGCCGTAGTCTGGTAAAAAAATAAGGGTTATCTTTATTATCCAACTAGGATTAGTCTACAGCGTGATTAAGAGTCTCAGAGAGTTGAATAAAAAAGCACAATAAAAAACAAAGTATGCAATCCATCTTCATAAGAGATTTGCTGGCGATTGTTGCTGATTCCCTTTAGTGGGTAATTTATTAAAGGTTTTTTCAAATACAAATTACATAAAAGTGTTAAATTTAACATCAATTCAATCAGTCTGAAAATACATTGTAGGTATATGCTTATCTTCTTTATCGCTCGATTACCAGGGCGCTATAATGATGTTTATTACGCTGACTCTAATGCACGCACGTTTGGCATTCATCACAGTAAAATATGATTTGGCCATTTGGCGATTATTAGATCCTTTACATGAACACATGGGGATTCCCTAACTCCGCGTTGGTTGGGCAGTTATGATAAAAAATATGGAACATCATTCTAGCGCCCACGTCATCTGCTGCCTCAGCTACCTGCAATAAAAAAATCATCAGACTTGAAGGTCACGGTACGTATGACTTAGACACGTGTGGGGATTATCAGTCAGATAAGCCATCAAATTGGCCAAACTGTGTACAATTTTGTACAAAACAGCGCCCTATCAATTAGTATTACAAATTTGATAAAGCATTGATGAGTGGCTGATGACATAAATTTAACAATCGATAAGTGCTCGTTAAGCCTAAGTATTAGCTCGTGCAAAATAGGCCTCAGTGCTGATAACGTATACACGTGCGTAAATGTTGCTGTAGGTGGGTGGAGGTACTTACATAAGCGTTGGCTATAGGCACATAGTACATAGAGGTAGTTGCGAGTCTGTTGTAAGTCACGACGCACTTTACGCTCTGCTTACTTATACTGGCGTACCATAGATGATATCAATTGGAAGACGCGTAGGTACGATTAGAGTGATCGATACTCATAAATTGATGGATAGTGCAGGTGTTAATATCAGCTGTGACTAACTGATACTAAATTATTTATAAACGATTTTAAAGTACTTGTATTTCAATGATTAGTAGGTAGTTAACTGTAGCAAAACTAATTTATTCCTCGTGCTGCATTTCGTCATCCTTCCGGAATCCTTCATTATTATCGTGTGAAGGCAGTGGACTTGTTTGAAATGACATTAATACGCAATGGAAAGTAAATAGTAGAGCAGCAGATGTTCCTTTGCGATGATAATTACCGGCATTCGACATATGTCTAGAAAATATAATCGCACACTAGTACGTGGGCATTATATTGGTAAGTAAATGAAACACTTATCAGTACACCGGTGATAATATCAAAACAGTGATAATTTGTTGTTCTGTAACTCGTTGCATAGTATTATTCTCTAGAAGGTACAAGACTGCAAAGATTCATAATCAGATTTGTGATAAAATAAAAGTAATACGACGGCTATAGGGAAGAACTTTAGGAATCGTTTTCTAATGTTCCAAGAATCAATCAAGCCCCGTTCGTCTGAATACGAGCCAAGGCCACTTTGTTAATAATGAGATGCTTTTAGGCACAAAAGAAGAATACAGTATACTATACACCAACTATATAGACCTGTGTGGAATTATGCATTTGTTGGGTGAATATCTAAATGAAGCTGTTGCTGTAAAATTAGAATTGAATGAGAATAAGATCCATAATAATTATTTACGTGAACCATAGACTTCAAATATGCAAGTTAGTAATAGACCGGCATTCGTCAATAATTCGTTGGTCAAACATTAGTGAACCATCATACATAGCAAAAGTCATAAAATTTATATCTATAATATCCTAAGACATAAGATGATTATTCAGAAATATTTCAGGGCATTATATCTGGGAGTTATAATTGTTTTTGTTTATATTTTTTAGTGAATAACGTTCACTTAGTATTAGAAATTTATATCTATAACATCTAAAGACATATTGGTAATCACTTAGAAATATTTTAAGGCATTTTTATAAACATCATCACTAGCTCATTCATAGCATACGTCTCGCTGGGCACAATCTTCCTCCTCACGTGGTTAAGTATACGCTCGTATATTCATAATACAAATAGGTACAATAGTTTGTCACAGTGAGCGAGCGAAGCGAGCCAGCAAGATCGGCCAATCCAAAAACGAGTCGGATAGGTTAGGTTATTTTGTTATTCTGGAAAAATCTAAATTTTAACAGATTTGCTGTAATCCTACGACAACAAATACTTTCGACATTTCGACTAATCTTATAACTAACAATAATTACGAGTATGAGCTGAGTAGGTGCGAAAAAACTGTTCGTTAATTATAATAAATTATTTTATTAGCAGTAACAATATGAAATGCCACACAACCATGTCATTGAATGTTATAAAGTATGAAAAAAAAACTTAGCAAAAATGGTAAAAAGGTTATGACCTGTATCATTATGAAGTATCATACAACTAAGACACTGAATGTTATGTTAACTAATTTTGTAGGCAAGTAATCATGATCAACGATATTCGTAACTTCAATTTATGTTGTATAATTTTATGACTCCATAATATGAGAGACAATATTTATGAAAAAAAACGTTATGGACTCAAAATACGGAACTTAAATTTTATGGGACAAAATAATAGACCCCTGCTGGTCGGTTTGCTGTAAAAAAATACTAGACCATTTTTTAGGTACTCGTGAGTCGTGACGGACCTAGGGACTCTTTAAACGTAATTAATATCTTTTCTTTTCGACACGCGCCGACAACCTGTCAAGTTTCATGATCTCGTCTTACTTAGCTGGTCTTATTAATTTTACGCTAAAATATTTTCAATCGATGTTGCGAATCAAAGTAGTGTGAAGTCAATAGATAAGTTACCTACATTACACAAATAGTCATTTTCTCAGAGAACCTTTTGTATGACTGTACAAAGCACGAAAACTCACTTTAGGTTTGATTTGACTAAACTTTGATTATAGTATACCCACAAAACTTTGTCGAAACATATTAATTTACCCTCTTTCTATGTTATTAGTACATACGCTCGTCACAGACATATTTAACTTTAAGTTCTCATAATAATCGTAAGATTCTTAATGAGAATAAATAATCTCTAAAACTAAAACCTAAATTAAGTAGGTACTTATGTTAAATTATCTATTGGCAAGCGAGTAACTTTCGTAACATTAATATTAAATTAGCTTTAGGAGTCATGTTAACTGTAAATCATTATTATTTTAATTTAATTCGATTATTATGACTAACTACTAGTGATTTAGCTTTTTATAGGCAACAATAATTATAAGTTTTAGAAATCTTCATTTATGATCCGCAAAAAAAAACGTCCACTATTAAATACCTATCTGAAAGATTTTTTTTCTTCTTTTACCGGTAGCGGCGGGAGCTAGCTCAGACATGGGAAGTGAGCACTATTGCCTAAGGTGGAACAATCATCAGAGCAACCTGCTGGGAGTATTCAGCCAGTTGCTGCACGACGAGAGCCTGGTAGACGTCACGCTCGCCTGCTCGGACGGCGCCTCCATTAGAGCTCACAAGGTCAGTTATTAAATGGAATAATAATCGGTGAACCTTATCCTTACTTGATGTTCTGTAGGCTTATTACCTAACTCGCTCGCAATCGCCATCTTGTTCGTTTTGACAGTTCATGTATGGGCTGACAATTGGCATCGGAATCAGCTAGCTGTCACATTTATACAACAACTGTCAAAATGAACACGATGGCGATTGCGAGCGAGTTAGTTAACCTGTGTAATGTCACTACGTCGACATTGGCGAAATACGCCTTGTTAAAATAAAGCAAGGGTGAAAGGCACAACAAAAAAAAAAAAAAAAAGCCTACTGCTCTTAGGCTCAGAATTGTTGCCGCTTTTGTATTAGTCGAGGTACAAAACCTACAGTTATTTAAGTTCTTGGGATTTTTTTAGGGTTCCGTATCACAAAAGGAAAAAATTGAACCTTTAGGTATAAGATCACTTTGCTATCCGTCCGTCTGTCCGTTCGTCCGTCTAACACTAGATTTATATTCGAGCGATTCTAGAGTTGAATCCCGAGCGCAGGGAGGGATTCTAAAGTAGAATCGTGAACGTAGCGAGGGATTCGGAGTAATTTACCCAAGGAAAAATATTTTGCTTCTGTGTGATACACTCTACTTTTCATCTCCCCCCCTATAAGAAAAAATATTTTTCCCGCGATTTAGTCGGTGGAAGATTGTGTATCACATTTTGGGCATAATTTTTAACACATTCATGTGTACAACTTCTACTTTCACTGCTTGATGAACTCATTTTTTGCTTCAAATAATTTATAATACTGAATCAAAGATCGGACGTGGTTTCCGTTTTGTTTTGGTGGACGCTCGCGCCCTTTTACTTTTTTTTAAATTCAGATAGCGCACAACGACGCGTCATTCGACCCAACCTTTGCCTGCCAGTAACTTTATTCATACAATATCAGCGTTCGACCTCTTTGGCCGTGTCGCGGAACTCGCGGAACACCAATAATTCATGTTCCAAATTCAAATCTCATTTCTGCCCTCTGTGAAAGTGTAATGGAGAAAAGACCTACTTTACTCGCACTTATATGCGAACCAATCGTCGATTTTCGAATAGGTGGGATGAAAAAAAGATTTACATTGCTACTCCGCTACTCACCTGCAAGATAACCAAGCCTGTGCGAAATATATTATGATTTTCATGCAAGCCTCCCTCCACTACTGCCACCTAAAACATATAAATCCTACAAACTTAATTATCCCTTAGTACACCACACAAACAATGACGCGTTTCGATCCCTCTACGGGATCATTATCAAAGTTTAGTGAGCACAACAGTTACACATGCAAACCAACGTCGTACTCAACGTACTCAATGTACAAAACGTGTATATTTCACACAGGCTTGGCTATCTTGCACGTGAATAGCGGAGTAGCAAGGTAAATCTTTTTTGTTCAGTGTAATAGTGATATTGAAAGAAGAGTGAACGCAGGAAACATGGCCAATGCAGCTCTGCGCACCTTTGTGAGCAGTGAGAAGGTGTCAAAAAGTCACGCCTGACTATCCACAGGGGCGTGTTCGGTCCAACAGTAATGAACGATAGCGAAAGTAGGGTATAACAAAAGTAGGTAAATGCAGTACAAATAAGAGCGTTAAGAAGTTTGTGAGGTTTAACACTGAAAGATAGAATAGAATAAGGAATATTAATTAGTGTGATAAGGGAACGTGCTGGTGTGAAAAAAACATTTCTGACTAGGATAGAAAACAGTAGGTACTTATGCTTATTTGGTTTGGTCACGTAGAGAGGATGGATGAAAGCAGTTTTACTAAACAGATCTATAATATGGGGAGTGTGAATCGATGTGTTGGGAGGGGAAGGCCTAGAAGGACTAGAAGGACCAAACAGGCAACGTTTTGAAAAAAGTTCAGGTCAGGAGTACACGAAACTGACGAGCATGTATGAAGAGATAGATGAATGTGGATGAAGTGAAAGAGGTATGTCAGGACCGTAGCAAGTGGAACAAGGAGGTCTTTGCCTACCCCTGTAGGATAAAGGCGTGACGATATATGTATATAATTTGCGTTATCGAGTTACTTCCTTGGTGCTGTTAGGTATTTATACCCATTACTATACGATTGGGTTATGTTTTAGTTCCATAGGCATTGTCATGGTATGGCTGAAGGTAAAAATATCCACGTTAATTGGTGTCTCTTCTCTACAATTCAGGTTGTGCTGTCTGCGTGTTCATCATATTTCCGTTCGCTGTTCGTGGACCACCCGTCACGTCACCCCATTGTTATCCTCAAGGACGTGGGTTTGGAGGAGCTGCGAACCCTGGTTGACTTCATGTATAAGGGTGAGGTCAACGTCCAGTACTGTCAACTGCCCGCTCTCCTCAAGACTGCTGAGAGCCTTCAGGTACCTACTTGCTTCATCTAATTCAAGGCTCTGAGAAATAGCGGAAGCGACATGATGCGTCTTAGCTTCAAAGAGAGCGAATGTAACGCAAGCATAACGTGCCCTTCGCCACATCCGCCGCGCCCGCTGTTTGACAAAGCCTTAAAAGGTACCAGCTAATAAAATCTTTTTGAAGCTACCTGTACTTTCCAACATACCTACTTAGGTATATCACAAATATGAATATCGAAAAGTAGCTTAGTATTCAAATGATGCTAGCTTCCAATTAATACCGGTTTCAGGTCAAAGGATTAGCTGAAATGACTACGTTAAGCGCAGCCGGCATCGACACAAGAAACGTACCAGAACCAATGGAAGAGTGCCAATCTCAGGACACCAAAGAGTGTCAAGAGCCTCACGAGAGACTCGACGGCTGCGAGAAATGGGAAAGGGAAGAGAGGCGTGACGTAAAAGATATGCGGGATACCCGCGATAGAGAAAATAAGGAATCCCGTGACACCAGAGACACTCGAGTAAGAGAAAGTCGAGAATTAAGAGATGCTCGAGACCATAGAACCGATCGAGAGCCTAGAGATCTAAGAGAACATCGCGATCATCGCGAAGTTAGAGAGCCCAGAGAGTCAAGGGAACCACGCGATCTTAGAGAGCCTCGGGAACTGAGAGAACATAGGGAACCGCGAGAGTTGCGGGATTTACGGGAGGTTCCAAGAGATTTGAGGGATAATAGAGATCGTGACTCCAAGGAGACAACGGAAGCTTCACCCCCGAGGATATCTCCGCTGCTGTCAGTACGACGGTTTCGTAGCGAGGCCTCGACGGAACCCCCTTTACCTACGCATCCTGCGTTGCCCAAGGATGAGCCACCTGACGAACCAATGCGCCCTTCCTCGCCTGAGGACGACGCTGTATCAATAAGGTCTAACGGGGCACAAAACGATAACATTGGTAAGTTTATTTTTTATTTATTCTTTCATCATTATTTTTTGACATTGTTCGACAAATAATAGTAAAGGTTGGTTTTTATCCCGAGAAACTGCAAAGTTGCCACGGAACGCTGACTAAGTTGCGGGCAACAACCAGTAACATACTTTTTTTTCTACTCCTGTACTGTGTATGATTCATACATAATGTATGTATGTATGTATAATAATGAACGTCAAATTGAAGCTGACGGTTCGAGTAGCGGAATGATTCTGCCAGAATCAGATTTTCTCGTGTGCTCTGCTGTCATCAGTTAGATTTTTAATCAAGTAAACCTAAATACCATTCAGCGGAGTTCATTTTGCAACGCAATTATTTTAACGACATCTGTTGTGCAATTGCAAAACTATTATTGAGACAACTGACATTTTCATTGTTTTTTTTTTGGCTACTTCACGCTAGATGGTGTTTATATAGGTACCGGTACAATGGGACTTTAAGCAAGATTCTGTGGGTGGAAAGTTTAAATTATAATACCGATTCAGAACTTATTATATTTTTGTGATAGAAAAGTTATGACCAATTATTGCCAAGATTTCAAGATTGAGTAAACTATCAATGTCAAAGTTTGGCGACAGTGGCGACACCGGTTTCCCTAGCGATCAGTGTTGCCGTTTGGTTCTGAAAGTTCCGTTTTGCGGAACTTTTGACACCCCCGCGGAACTTGACAGGAACTTTGTATTTTGGTACATTTTTCGGAACTTTTGGGGTCCCGGCATAAAGATACGTGGTAAAAAAACTTTAAATACACACTAAATAAATACAGGCTAATCTTTTGTTATTGACACAAATATTATTCCAAAAAAAAAGCTCGTTCCCCAAGGTTTAAATGAAAATGGAACTTTTCTGCCAAAAATTGAACTTTTTAGGGATGACAGTGTAATTTTCAAGGGATGTGACCTGGCAACACTGCTAGCGATAGCGACTTATCGGTAGTGGTGTAAAAGTAACGAAAAAAAACGTACCCGCATGTATTCGTTACTTTAACAAATAGTACTCGTTACTATCGTATCGTTACGTTACTCGTTACTTCTTACATCTTACAGCATGCTATACTATGTTACGTTAGAGCAACGATTTGAGTCGTATTGCGTATGCGTACAGTACGACATTGCAATACATTACGCATCAATTATAATATAATGAAAAAGCAACAAATAAGTGTCAAAAATTATTTATTGACAATAAAATAATACAACATTCTAACGATAATCAACATAAAAGTAGTTTTGCTTTGAATGAAATTAAACATTAAAAAAAATAAAACATGTTTTAAACCAAATTGAAACAAGAACAAAAATCGTTCTTTGTAACGTACTTATGTTTTTAAATTCGGCGAAAAAGCGCGCATTCGTATTGCGTTTAACGTTTCAATTCAATACACACACGCGTCAACGGTACTTACTTGCGTGAACGGAAACAGTGAAGGTAAGCATACGAAAAGTGCGAGTAACGAAACGCATTCGTGAGTAACGTTTCGTTACTTCGCACTAGATGGCGCACCCGTTACTCAGTACCGAATACATACGGTTTCTCACAGCTCTACTTATCGGCAAAGAGGCATTGCTTACGGATACAGCGACAGCCCAAAATTTTGTGAGGGCGTGTATAATTCTTTTATAAAATAAAATGTTTTTTTCATGATTCAGTGTCAATTTGCATACAATCGTATTATTAACAACATAACAAATTACAAATCTGGCGTTTTACTTCATAAATCGAGTCGTCTGGCAGGCTTAACGTAATAATATTGTCGATTACTATGACACTGACAGCTCTGTCAATGCAATGGCGCTGTGCTATTGGTCAATATCGTTATCGTCTGTCACTGTCACTGCCTGCCAATGCCAGTTAGGTCATACTTCGTGTGTTGCCTTTTTTATTATAATTTCACAGAAGTTTATTTAAAATTTACAATAATGTATTTACTAATAAGTGAACGCTATCTAGAATTCACAACAATCTGTGTGATGTTCAAAATAATCATACTAGTTTTTCCGACTTAAGCTAATAAGATCAGTCATCATCAAGTGTAAGATCTTCAAAATAAACAATAACTTTATTCAATAAAATTATTCACTTTGTATCGGTCGACTTCCCAATAGAACTACTCATCTAATTTGCATTTGCATCCAATATCTGGAACACCAGCTCTGCTTTAATACAGTTTCATAGTTATTTATAGTTAAATATCACATTCCAGGTATAAATATGACCATAAACAGCCATGGTGGCGTGCTGGGTCCAAGGTACTCTCCAGTAGAGCAGAGACTGAGCGTGCTGAATGCAATCTCACACCCGGGGCTGCCGCACCCGTCTCATGCTTCCTTGCCGAGTCCCCGCAACGAACCCATAGCTGGGCCATCGGGCTTGCCACCAGTACAACAAGTACCTTTGGTTAGTACTTATTAATAATATTGAATCAGGTGTTACTGGGCAAAGGTCTACAATACTTAAGTGAAACCATATTAATAATCACAAAACAGTTACCTTACTACTGCTCCCATGCTTAAAAGAATCTTGATTACAATATTCATTTAAACTTATTCAAGAACCATGTCAAAGAATAAATATGAAATTCCATCACAGTCTGTGTAGTCAGCGTCTGACACTATGAACCATTTCTGGAAGAAGTCCTTTAAACACATAATATAATTAACATCTTTCTTGCCCAAATAGTGCTATTAGAGCAGTATAATTTTAAATTTCTTGCTCTGTTACTGCATTTACACAGTGAATAGCAGTGAAAAACAAAGTAAGCCCAAGATATTTATAATTTAGGTCCCAGATGCTGAATATATTGGTTTACATGCCAATTGAAAAAGTAGCAAAGAAATCAAGCTTGTAGTAGTTTGTATATGGATCTTACATTGAATATGTCATCTCATACAATTTCAGTCGCTAAAGAAAGAAGTTGATTGGGACCGGAGCAATGAAGATAAAGGTGGCGAGTCATTATCTGATTATAGAATACAACATGAATCTGTAAGTACTCTAAGTAATCATACATGACTATCAAGTCACACTTGATCACTGTAAAAGATAATATTATGTTGGAAAACCACAAAAATAGGTGCATCATAGATCATATAAGTATAGAGAAAAATTGACGTACGTAGATGTATGTCAAATAATATATGTTTCTATCTGTGACATGTTGACAGTTTGTGCTTTCCCTGCAAACTTGTTGTGACATTATGTCTAAGATTATTATATGGTTTGCCATTATGCTATATTATCTTTTAACATGGATCAAGCTATATTAGTAATTATGATTATGTTGTTGTAGTTTAGCAATTTTATTTTGAAGTTATCACAATTTTACCTTATAGCATATAATTATTTTGAAACATCAAATGCATTTTGATTTAAATGGTGTGCTTAAATTTATACTTAAAACATGTTTACTAATTTTTTAAATAATATTGTGGTACCTTTTCTGTGTTGTCTTGTGCATGGTTTATGTATTATATTAAAGTCAGAAATTAATATTTAACTCAAACTCAAACTCAAACTCAAAATATTTAATGCATAAAAATGTTGTGACAAACAAAGATGTTATTATGTATATATAGTTTCAAACATTTACCCTGTAAGGGCACAGCAATTTATTATAAAATAATCTTAAAACTAAAACTAGTACCTGTCTACACAGTATACAATAAAATTACATTACAATATCACTGTTTACTATTGTTATAATAACAGCAGAACAGCAAGAATCTGAAGTAAAACATGTACCTATGTAGCTTTAAAAGTACCTATCTACCTACCCATTTTCTCAGTTTTTACCAGTATCGAAAATGGTGTTAGTAATAATAGTAAATACTTACAAAATTATAGAGATATTATAGAGACTTCCACTTCTATGATGGTCTGGGAGCAAAGAAAAAACATAGAATGTACCAGTTGCTTCTCTTCCCGCGCAGATGGTAAAAGCCCATTGAGGGAATCCTCCAAGAAATTTAAGTTTTGTTTCTAGAAAAAATTAAAAATGAACTAGACAAAATAAAACTGCAAAATATGATAAACTTCATTTATTGATTTTTTTAAATAAAGGTAGTGACTGTTGATAAATTGACATAACGTCAGGAAGCAAATATTGCTTATAGATTTTTTTATGGCTGAATGCCAAGTTGCTGTATCACAAATATGTGTGAAACAGAAATTTCGAAAGAGCACATTGCCTGCCTTGGCTTGCAATGTTGTATGAAATCCCATTAAAGTCCTCTCGTCTAGTCTCGCCTGAAATGTGACACTTTGCAGTCTAATACAACATAACATACATACACGTACATAAATCACGACTATACCTTACGGGGTAGACAGGGCCAAAGTTAACAAGATCTAAAGGGCGTGTAGGTAACATCAATATGCCATTGTTTATGTGCACGTTTGATAAAAATCATTTACCTTGCTACTCCGCTACTCACTTGGTGAGTCCTGAAGTGAACCTCCGCAAAGTAACGCATTATTCAATAAAATATTTATTTATTTATTAATTATTTTACTTAATTAAGAGGAAATACGGGTGAAATGGCCTATAATAGACCATTTCAACTGTCACAAAAATGTGAGGTAAACCTCATATTCAACAAGTGAAACTTAGTCCAAATCAAATAATAATTTGACAGCAAATAACTGATTTTCCAAGTGTGAAATAAATTAAGCGCAACTGTACCTGATTGCAACATTTAAATTGCGTCTTGTGTATTTGGACTAGGTCTGTCACACGAATCGCGTTAATAGAAATTGTCTCCTACATGGTTCCCTTGCCCAATCATATTATGCAGTGTAGTTATTGGTGTTTTAAGTTATGTGGACGTTAATTTTTAATTCAATGCATGCTTGTTTGATATGCTGCGCTATTTCGAACATCGAGTATTATGCCTTGCTGTCAAGAAGTTGACCTTCATTTTGTTGGCCATCATTTTTATATCCATTCATTTTGTTTGATATATATTTTGGGCAGATGTATATTTCAACTTTGGCCATATACATGCATTTATTTGTGTACGAATCGGGTGATTCAGTACGCGCGCGCGTTGTTAAACAACAAGGTTTTACGCGTAGCCGGCTCCCGGGTCACTCCTGCACATTTATTGGGCAAAAATGAGCGTCAACTTCTTAGATAATGGAAATTAAAAATTAACCGAGACTGCATTACCGTTTAGACAGTAGTGGTAGCTATATTGCACAAAGTTTGGTCCATGGAAAAATAGACGAAGAAAAAAGAAGTTGATGTTCTTTTTTGTGGTTGCAGGAGTACGAAGGGTCAGCTAGGGTGCGAATTGAGGAAGGGGAGAGAGGGTACCCTTGCATACACTGCGGCGCCGCATTTCCTCACCAGAGCAAACTGACCAGGCACATACTGACCACTCACACACTCGACACCCTGAAGTATCGGGATGCGATACTGGGCCGGCCGCTGGGTTTGCCGTTGATGGCTCAGTTTGCTGATTCCCCGTATATGTCCATGCCGACTGAAGAGTCTCCTATTGATTTAGACCTCGGACCCGTCGAGCCGGGAAACGTAGTGCTGTGCAAGTTTTGTGGCAAGAGTTTTCCCGATGTGTCATCGTTAATAGCGCATCTGCCGGTGCACACAGGCGACAGACCATTTAAATGTGAATTTTGCGGAAAGGCGTTTAAGTTGAGGCACCATATGAAGGACCACTGTAGAGTACATACTGGTGAGTTAACCCCCTATATTTCTCTGTTTCTAACGTATATTAAAATAAAGAGATTCAGGATTGTAAATGTATATTTTATTTTCACAGGTGAAAGGCCCTTTCGGTGTGTGTTATGTGGAAAGACGTTCTCTCGGTCAACGATTCTAAAAGCTCATGAGAAAACCCATTATCCTAAGTACGCGCGGAAGTTTCTGTCACCGAGCCCCGTAGACACAGAGGAAGAAAGCCCACATCAATGAGGATGGATGGCTGTAGTGTACAATTAACGTGTGAGTGTATGTTAACCAATAATGTACATTGTTATTGGAAATAGTCAATGTGGAGCGAGCTGTGGTATCGGTTGAACAAATGGAGGACAATATGTTGTAATTTATTAAGAATGTGATTATAACGCCGCAACTGTGATCTGAACGATATGAATAATATTTGATATTTCGATAGATAAATGTCACACAAAAGTGGTTACTTCATGGATTTACTTTTCGAAGATGAGCGTTTATGTTTCTCATTTCCTTTGCTTATTCTTTATAAGCGTTTGGAACATTAGGTGCTTTGTTTACGCTTTAGATATAAATGAAATCTCATCGTAGGATGGGTCTTGTAGACGGCATAGCCAAAGTTAGCTAGTGAAGTAAAACTTCTTTTTTTTATTGTTTGTGTTAAATTTAAAATGACGTGAGTAGCTTTGTGTTCGGAGTGTTCGCTCACTGTCCGGCTTCTTGTTTCGAGACTGTCCTTTATCATGAGCTCTCAAGTTTGGTTGCCATTTCAAAGCTTCTCCATTTAACCAATATTGTAAAGTAACACATTGGTTTAGAGCTGACGTAACCTTAGAGACTTTCGTATTTATTATAAGTAGTTCATCTCTCAGAGTTGATTTGATAAACCAAATTAAAGATTGATAATGAGTGCTTTAAGTATTATTATTAGAGACCATAGAACAATTGCACTCAATAAAATATAGTTGTATGAATAAAAGAATTAGGAATATGAAATTTATACTAATTTATGTCTTTCGAAGTAAATGACGCACGCTCCCCTGAGGTAATTCAAAAGCAATATTACGACATATAAAAATGTAAATAACATATAGTTTGATAATATCGGATTTATAGGAAATTTATTAGAATGTAAATTATGCTTCAGTAGCTCCGTATTTGGTGACATGGGGAGGTCTGTGGATGTGTGATCCTGGGAATCAAAGCTTTAACCGCTGTTTCTGTGCTGTCCGATATTACCTATACCTCTTCATCTGCGCACGCGCAAGCGAGCCATCCGATCAGTTGTTGTTCGTACATTTTAAATACTAGCAAACGTTAAACCCGAAGTTGAGATGCAAGAGGCATAGTCTGAATATATAAATATATATATAAAAAGTTCTATCTATTTTCATACTGCAGAATCACATTGATTTACTGTGAAAAGAAATTTCAAATGTTTTTAAGTATCAAATGACAAAGTTAAAATTCTAATTATTGCTAATTGGTTTAAATTAATAATCCCACTTGAAGCTTTATTATAGTTGTGATCATAATACACGGTGGTTTTGAATTAGTGTACAGGAACCAATTGGCATTGTTCATTTTTTTTAGTATGCTCCAATTCGAAAACCATTTCGAGGAAAACCATCAATTATCCGATTTATCTTGTCCAATTTCAAAAATACTTTATGATTGCAGATATTTTTGTAAAAGTACTTTGAACCTTTGTTTGACCGAACGACCGGGTTTTTAGACAGAATCCAGCATCGAATGTTTGCCACAAAAATGAAAAAAAAAGTTTGGCTATGGCAACTGACACGTGTCACTGTCAAATCTAACAAAACCATAGACAAAGCCGTTTCTTTTTATAGCCAGCCGAACGAAGGCGATTGGGATTCTGTCTAAATTCACGAATTATCAAACAGCGAAAAAATATTTATTATTAATTAACAAAGCTACGTAAAAGCATAATATTCAAATTAGTTGCTTTAAATAGTCCATTTTATCAAATAAAGGTGTTAAAAGCACAGCTTAAAAAAAATGAACAATGCCAATTTATTATACTGTCTGGGCAAAATTAAATCCAACTGTGCGCGTGTTAAAGTAATTCATTAATTCCTGAATTATTCCCGGGTGCCTTTAAGAAGCGAGTGTACAATTTTCTGCAGGGCCGACAACGCACTGGCATCGCGTAAAGCGCTGCGGGTGTCTATGGACAGTGGAGATCGCTTACAATCAGGTGACCCACTAGTTCGTTTGTCTGGTCTCACTAACATAAAAAAAAGAATAATAATAAAGTGAGAAAGCATTATATAGATTAATTGTATAGTCACCCTACGTTACATGAAATGCATACGTCAGTTCCTGTCAGTTTAGACAAAGAACGTAGTAACCAGGCATAGGGTGACAATAGTTTGGGTTTAAAAAAATTGAAATATAGGATTCTTTACATCATGTTTGTTTTACGAACTTCTAATTGAAATGTAATTGGCATCGATGACTGGGTAACAAAAAATGGTTCCTGCATCCCCACTAAAGTAATTCAAAGTCACCGTGTATATAACTTTGTTTGTATTTGATACTGAAACTCATTAGAAACTTATCACAACCACCGTGTTCATTAAATTCAACAGAGTCAAATACAGGGATATTTTTATCGATTGTAACATTCACTTTGATTTTATATTTTTTCAATGCCGACGTCAGACTTCGTAGCCATGTCAACGGATTTCAGTCTTCTATTCTATTTGTATATACTAATTCCCCGAGACACTTGAACTAAAGCTTTGATTTGGTATTGATTGGAAAAGTTGGCTCACTTTAGTCCGTAAGATTTCTTGGTAATCTTTCTAATTTTGTTTTTATTTATTTGATCACGGTACTCCCTAGAACATACAGTTTTATTTAAGACCGAATATCATTATTGTAATAAAATACTTAATAGATAGTCTAAACTAGTCGATAAAACCCTATAATTTCATAATCTATATGACCTAAGTACATGGGGACATATCATCATTTTAAGTATCAAAATTAAAGTGTTTTAGCACATGTCTGAACGTACCTACCTACGCAACTTGTTTAAATTTTGTGTCGTTGGACTAGTAAATAAATAAAAATATATTATCCGTTTGTACTTGAATGGCATGGATTAGACAGTCAATATTATCTTGATACTGATATGTCAATATAGGATCGTGGATTTCAAAACAACCGTATCCCTTCGATAAGCATCAATATTTCGTGATATGGATCGCAATATCCACGGATCAGACGATAATATAGACCGTCTAATCCACGGCAATGAAGGCTTTGTAGGATCTTTTCAATATCTTAATAAATGTAAGACGATTAGTAGCTGTTTATTTGAAAATTATTAAACGAAAGTATTATACCTAGTAATATTAGGAAAAGAACTGTGATAATACAAAAGTAAGGACACCATCTGGGAGCTAAAATTTCGATCTCAGAATGTGATGTGAACCGTTTAAACGTTTTTAAACTGAGAGGTTGATTTTTGTTAAGAAAGAAAAATTGAGACTATTTGAGCTACGGTTTTATAAAATTTAAATTAACAATTGATGAAATTAAAAAACTAACTTATTTAATGTAATTAGTTATTAGGCCTATCATCGTTTATGTGCTACCTATAGTGATTGTTCTTTTTATTAGTGACTGTTTTTCAATTTCAGAAAACTTACGAGCTATGTAACACGGTAACAGTAGGCTATTTCGAGTAAGAGTTACGTTGACATAGATGTGTTAAAGAGAATCTTCCATGTAATAAACGTGTTTTAATATCTATCAGGCGTTTTATACTTTTTACTATTCATTGCACAAATTTACCGTAAACGCCTAACATTCCGAAATTATTCCAGAGTGGGCAAAAATATTATTTTTATTGCAAATGCCACCGATATTTAGTAGTTGTATTTATAACGTATTTGTTAAGTAAGTCTTAATAATATCAATTGCCACTTTATGTCCGGGAGTACCGTATGCCTGTATATATATATGGCAAGTGAATTTCAAAAGAGTTTTTAAATATTTCGATGACATATTTCCTTACCTATTTGAATATAAATATTATTCGCGTCTTCTTATATGTTCATTTTTTTATTATCTATTCCAGAGCAGACACAATTGTCGGTTGTGGCGATAAACACTAATTGTAAAAAAGGTATTTTAACTAGAAGTATTTGTTTATTAGACATGACATTTTTATTGCACGTGGCAACATTATCATTACAACTATTAATTCTGTACTTTTCAGTTAGTGCTCAATAAAAAAAAAATAGATAATAATGGTGTGGTAACAATCAAAGGGACGGGCTGATGATACACTTAAGTCAGTGTTTAAAACATCACCTTAAAAACTTTTTTGAAGACACTTGTTGATATGTTTAGGTTGACTTGTTTTGTTTTGGAATGTAATGATATTATTGTGTGTATTGAACGATGTGGTAGTTTATTATAAAGCTCTTCCAAATGCACGTGGTGAAGCTAGTTATAATATTAATAGATAGCGCAGTGACTAACCACGTGGATATTGTACGGTTCAATTAATGAAAATGTACATGAATGCATTGAGCGCGTCTATATTTAGATCCTTTACAAACACAAATTTTATACACATTCCACACTAAATTACCGCTGCTTGTACTTCTACACTGTGTTTCTTATTTGCTTCTGATTTTTTCCCAGTGATTTAAGTTTTGACTTTCTGTAAAATATTAGCTAAATTACCGCGAGTTTGAAGCGGAGAAACAAAATTTAATGTTGGTACCTACCTGTATAAGAATAAAAATGTAAATGCATTTTAGGTATAGATTGGTAGATGCGCTACTTCCCGGAGCTAGATTGTTTAAAATATCTAATAAGGCAAGAAAAAGAAAAAAAAATTAACACTGATGTTGCTATTTGAAAAGCTGCACTCTTTTTGTTTTTCGGAGTCGAACGTTACCAAACCTTATAGCAATATGACACCTTGATTAATGTTCCTCTTCTTATTTTAAGAAAGATTGAATATTTACAATTTACATAAATAATTAATAGCAATAAATAAATCAATAATAATGAAGCGAATTATCAAATTTGTACGAGTTTTTATCAAAATAGTTTTATAATAGAACAGAATGCAGTTGAAGACATATTTTGTTTCCTAACTTTCAGAGGTACTATTTATTAATAATCAATTAATATTTATGAGTAATAATATTAATAGAGTTATATCTTTATGTATTGACGTGTTGTACATAGACAGTGTGGTGAATGTTGTTAGTCAATTGTAACATACATTACATGAACAGTAGTTGTTACGACCCCCCCAAGTGCAGTTATTCAAATCTTAACATAAACCTATTGTTGCCACGCCCCTGCAAACTCACGCCGTTAGCACAAATAAAGTAAATATACATATAATATATATGTAAATGTGTTTACATAGTCATTTTTCAGAAGTATCTACAGATCATGATAAACTTAAAAACACGAGCACGAAGAACGTTGGTTTTTAAATTAGATTTAATGTAGATTCATTTTACTTCAAATTGTGACCACAGTTTTATATTTAGAGTGCCTCTTGCCTATACAAGACTTATATAAAGGCTGCAAATCACGGAATATTATATGTAGCGAATAAACTATTGTAAAAGATGTACATTTTATGGTGAAAATTGTAACTTGAGTTATGATATGTAGTCGTTGGAAGGGAATGTCGCGAAGTTTGTTAGTTGGTGTAGTTTACTATCTTAGTGAGAAGTTTAGCATCAGGAGTGTAACTAATACGAGTGATATCGTTGATTGTGCTCATGGCACAGAAAATTTAAAATGTTATTTGACGCTATTTTCCGTTGTTTCAACTATAAGATCAGGGATGTTACTTAAAAAACAAACTACTTACGTCTTCACCATCTCCGTGGCTAGCGCATTCCAATCTTGTGATTTCTTTATTATAGCAGCCAGGGGTACTTTTACGTCGTCAGTAATCATATAGTTTTATTTAAAATAGCCTTTAGCGTGTTACATTAAGTTTAGTCCACAAGATCGAGATGTGTAGGTTTTAGTGGGAGTGTTAATTGTGACTTAATTAACCTACCATTTATAAGTGGCATACCTAAATATAGAACTTAATTGCAATTTTTCTAAGTTCCTGTAGGTTTATTAATTATTGTATATTGTACAATTTGTTTTAATAATAATGTGTTTAATATAAATGATTTACATTTTAAATGTTTGTAACTACTATATCTGTTAGCATAATATTTAAAACAGCGTAAGTTACTACTGTCGGGTGCGCATCGAGGAACTGATATAGATCTTAATAAGAAAAAGAATTTCAACATAGAAAGTCCATTCAATGCAAGTGATTTACTTAGCTGTTTTTTAAATTATGCTTTTATCAATTTTAATTCAGCACAAGTTCAAATAATGTAGGTCCACCTAATTTATAGAATTGTTTCTTCATCGAGTTATCGGTGGATTTTTCATAAGCTGTTTAATTTAACAATCATTGTTGACATTGTAGATTAGAAAAAAAATCTGTTTCGCCTTTTATCAATATTATCTATTAAATAGTTGATAATGTTGTAACAAAAAGCTGAACTTTTTGTTAAATAATATATTGCAGCAATCATAGTTACAGAAATATCAGAAAGATCGAGGATCAAATTGGTGTAATGTTTCGTCAATTGTGCAACAGTCTTAACGGAGACCCTTTGCTGTTGATCATTGTAACTTTTGAAACAAATATAAGCATATCATAGCTGTAAAAATACAATTTTGACAAATAAAAGCTCTACAATCATTACAAAACTGTTTTTTATTCTCACCATATCCATCCATATAGAATATTAGAGGTAGGTACGTTTTTTTTTAATGTGTATCTTAATCTTCGTCGATGCTGTGTGATTAACATCGTGTGTCACTTTCGTTACAGTTGTGTCTGGACATGACATGCGCTTCGCCGAGCATCCCAAGTCCCATTCCGCCGCGAAGCCCTACCGCTATGCCAATCTGGTCGCCTCTCCTGGCACTGCAGGCGTGCCGTTTGCGAAGGTACCTCAGCGATGACTGCATGTCCTACCAAAATAGGCATTTACTCCACACTGAAAGGCGGCGCTGCGGTGTCTGCCTCGCCTCTTTCCCTTCTACTTGGCTACTGGAACGCCACGCCGCTTTGCAGCACGCCTCGCAAACATCTTGCGACGACAAACCTTTTGTCTGCGAACAATGCGGACAAAGCTACAGGTACAGGTCTGCTTACGTCAAACATCGGGAGCAAAATCACCGAGCCAGACTACCTGCTGATAAATTGTTTACTTGTGACGTGTGCGGCATGCAGTTCCGCTATCTGAAGTCCTTCAAAAAGCATCGTCTTAACCATACCTTGGAACGTCTCCATACGAAAAATACTGATCCGACTGATAGTATCGATCAGGTTTCTAGTACAAACGAGGCTGTGTTGGGCCGTTGCGGTGAGATGGATCTTTCCATCAAAAAGAAAAGCAGAGCTGAGACCACCAGAAGCCCTCCAATTGAAGTTCATGATGAACAAGACAGCACTGTCGACTCGAATGGTCCAACAGACTCGATAGTAACCGTCGACGATTCGACTGACTATAGAAACTCTAGCGCCGAAAGCGAGACCAAAAGAGAGGACACTCCCGCCCCAGAGAGAAGGCGAGCGCCGGTGTCGTTCGCGAGTGTTAGTTCAATTGCTGATAGTTCAGAAAGCGAATCTCGCCCTGATAGCAAAAATGACAGCGCGAGTTCCCATTCTGGTATCTTGGGGTTCTTGCAAAACGACGATAGACAAAGAGACAGAGAGAGGAGGTTCGCTTGCCCGTTTTGCGGGAAGTGCGTTAGGTCCAAAGAAAATTTGAAGTTGCACGTGAGGAAGCATACTGGGGAGCGTCCTTTTGTGTGCTTGTTTTGCGGGCGAGCGTTCGGGGGCAAGAGCGACCTGACTCGTCACCTGCGCATCCACACGGGGGAGCGGCCCTACCACTGCGAGGCGTGCGGCAAGTGCTTCGCCCGCGCCGACTACCTGTCGAAGCACCTCACGACGCACGTGCACAACGCGCGCTGATGCGCGCCCGACGCCGCCGCCGCCGCCGCCGCCGGCACGGCACTCACCGCGCCGTCCTCCGTTCAATATTCGCATACCTCTATATTTATTGACCGAATCATATTATAACATTAAATCGGAATATTTTTTAATACATTTTTAAACTTTACAAGAATGATATAAGCAGGTTTCATTAGACGCTCACTGGACTGTTCTTATTTTGGAGTTGTTTATTAATAGGTAGTTAATTCGATAATTTTGATAATCTTCTAATAAGATGCGTCTTGACACGTAAAGATAGACAAATTGAAGAGATCTAAGATGACAAATGTTATAAGATTTTGAATCAAACACGAGTTTATCTGATTTATCTACTCTGGAAACAGTTTATGAATCGAACCTAGTTGATGGTCTCGATTGGTCTTCGCATCCGTCAATGAACGATCAACGCTACCGCGCAATACAAACGGGTGATAATGTTATTAGATAAATACGTAATTATGTATGATTTTATTCATTATAACGCCACTTTTGTTAGCGTTAACGAAATGCTTCAAATAGTTTCTTTTGCCATATTTTTATATGTCGCTGTAATTTTAAGATTTGAATAACTCATTCCATTGAAGAGTAACTAGGGAATTGGTAGTCGTGACGATAGGTACATAAGTAGGAGAATGCAAAAGCTGTGATTTGTACGATTAAGACCAGTCAACCAGTTTAGGACATCGAAAACTTTTGTATATTTTAATTTAATAAATTAAGCGAGTAATTTAATATCGCGTTATAAAGTAAGTAAATATAGATTTAAGAAATCTCTCTGTGCCAAAACACTTACCTCATACAAATAAACAGATGTAGATAAATGAATTTTCATCAATTGTTTTCGTAGTCCTGCCTACGTTAGTAGGTACAAATGTACATGTCAGTGATGTTACTGATGATGGCTTTGGTTTTATTAATGTAGGTGTGTCTAAACGGATATTGTTTGATTTGTTTTATAGATATGTACAATTTATACAATTAGTTCAAACTGATAGCATTTTTACTTTCTATTTTGTACATGAAATGAATCCACTTTTTCGTCCAGTCGAACCAAAACGCTTCTACGTTAGGTAAGAAGCAGGCGACTCTAAATAAGTTAAGTTACTGCTGTTTAAAATGAAAATACTGGTCTGCATCGTCCCATTCAGCAACGCTATAAGACAATCATAACTGCCGCATGTGTGATAACTCCTTATTATTAGTTCTGCGAGAAAATGTTTGTATAGAGACTTTCTTTCCACGTCGCATGTTGAAATATTACTGTCACTGTGCCTATTTATTAGGTTCAAGAAGGTGGAGGTATTTATATAACTTAACGTATAAGAGACAAAAATCAGTTGCGTGGAAGTCAATGTACTAAGAAAACCAATGCGTAAAATTTTTGTATGAACATTTTCTCACTGATTTCAAAGTAACTATAAAGTGTCAATTATGTACATGATGTAAAGTAAGTTTTATGACCGACATTTTAAACTAAGTAATTTTATTAACTGGGCTTTGCAGGTCAGTAATTTTTCAGAGAATAATGAATGCAACAGAAGTAGTTAAAAATAGTTATGAACGTCTACATTTTATAAAGGTTTTTAATGTTGATTATAGACAATGCAACGAAAGTTAATGGAACAGGAAATATTCGAATGATTTCAATAATACATTGAAAAAATACAGTAAATATTGGTTATTTTTTCAAGTAGCTTTTGTTATTTCTTAAGAAATTGATACAGATAAATATGAAGATGTGCTGTTTATACTGTTATATACTGATTTAAGTTTGCCAGAGGGATTTAATAAGTAATATTAGGTAGTCGAAAACTTCTAAGTATAAACGAGAAGCAATACTCTGAATTTTATTTTTACTTCTATTTAAATACTCTTTACAATTTTACAGAGGTAATTCGTAGACTGGTCAATATAAACTAATATCAGAATGTTAAGCATTGCAGTACATATTCCAACTTCTAATATATTTTTTTACGTTGAAGGTCAAAAAGTGATCAGTTTGTTGGATTTGGTAAGTTATTAACAAAAAAAAATCACACCTTTAATGTTACATAATTTGTATAGTCATCCAAGAAATTTCTTTATCACCTTAAGGATCAGTCATCTAATCAAGTGTGGCTTAAAATGACAAAGATCATTTTCACTTAAAAATGGATATGACAATCAGCCATATTGTTTTTATTTTAACGCAGAAACTGTCTTAAAAATGGGTAAAGCATTTTCTTGGACGACCATACATGTCCCATAGTAGCCAGTTTAAATAAAATAACTTTTTATTAAGTTATATTTGAACGGTCGCGAATTTATTTCAATGATTTTTGAGCAAACATTCTTAAAAATAAAAACTTTGTGTTAGGTATTGATCAGTTCCGTGTTGCTTCTGAAGATGACGAGTTTTTAACAATACCATCGAAATAAACAATGAAAAAATGCAAAATTGTGTATAATGTAGATATTTGCCATTAATGTCAAATTTAAAATAAAGTAATATAATATATTAATATTCAAAATTGATGTTGACTGTTTTTATAATTATATGATCGGTAGTTACTTGATGTTGTGGTGTAATTAGTGTCTTATAGACTTAAGGTATTAACCACTCAAAATTACTTCGTTGTCGCATTGTGCCGCGTCCTGATGTCGAACCCCGATTGTTGCCACTTTTATACATATGTAAGTAAACAGTTTTGATATTCCATAATATTGATAAGTTTGTAAATTGACATCAGGTCAACGCGTGTGTAACATTGAGTGGTTTATTATTTTGAACTCTCTTAGTGTTAACTATTGGTGTGGTATTCTTTATATTTGTTCATGTAATATAAATATCTCTAACATAAATAATTTTAAATCAGATTCTTAATTATACTCAGCACTGCAGAGGATTGTAAATATGCAAGTGCTAACCAGGACAAATGTGATAAATTAGAATGTAAGAGTTTTTCTGCTTCGTCTAAAATTCTAAAGAATTTTAAAGGACTAAAATCTTACCACTTTTAATTACCTACAAGATAAATTTATAACATATCTTCTGATGACTGTTTAATTTTGTTTTTAAAATCGGCAAATTTTGTATTTTTACGATTTATTCAGAACAAACTGTTAGCGAATGGGCATTATTTATTTAAGATACAAGTAATTTCTCACATTTTGAAGGGATGGATCCCTTGTGGTGGAACTTTTGGTAACCTACCTCTACTCCTACCAAAGCCTGGTAAGCTTAATAAAATGAGGCCTGGTCTCGGAAGTCGGTTAGTTAATGAAGCTACTACGACGCACAATGTAACCACTGTAAATCGTTATATCTCCGTCCATTTTAAATAACTATGAGTGTGTTTAATTTCATTTTACTTATATGCATTAACTGAAGATATTATAAGGGAATTTCGTTTAGTTTTGTATTTGTTGGTTGGTTGTGAAGTCTCTTGCCAGATGGAAATAACACACATGTGTTTTATGAAGGATATGGTAAACGAAACTAACAATAGTTTAGCCGCATGAATGAAATGATAATAAAACGCCACCGCTTTGGGTTTTTTTCTATTGGGACTTAATCTGTAGTAATATATGCGAGATATGGTGATTGCTATGATTGTGATATTAATTTAAGTCGCCGCAGTAGTGGCGTGAGTGTGGTGTCTCCAGCGTACGCGAGCCAACGAAGACCGAATCTAGACTGATTTTCGGGTAGAAGAAAAGTAGGCCAGAAGTTTCGCAGTCAATAAATTATATTCGTAAATAAACGTTCATTTCAAAAGTCTTAAAAGCCAAAACAATGCAATAGTTCATGTCATTCTAAAACAATAAGAGAGTTTATTTAATTTTAAACAAAACATTATACAGAATTTTTTATATACCAATCTTAAATTATTTTTCAGATGTATTGATTTTTATACGTCTCCATATACAACATTGAATAGAGGTAAGTGTAGATAACGTAGATGGGTCTATTAACCGCGTGGTGCTACAATGTGTAATGATATGTGATAGAAACTGTTCTACAGAGACATTTTATTTATTGAAGCCTCCATAGGTAACTAAATATAATCACTACACAAAATACTGAACACGACGATTTCAGCAATAATTCTTTTTAGGTGTTTGTTACGCAAGTAAGGGGTTTATTTTGGTCTAGTATTTTTAAAGTATCTTGTGTCTCTATGAACCAAAGTACCTATCCAATAATGTAAGAATGTGTTTGTTGAATGGTGGTTAGCCTTTCAGGTAGAAAAATGGGCTGCGCAATTTAGTCGCCCTGCCCTATGAAGATTGATGTAGGGCAGGGCGAGTCTGGGAGAGCATTGTTTCGAGTTATTTCCGCCTTCGCGATTCCAGTGAAGATATAATTTGGCGGCAGAACCTGCCTATTTATATGTAGTTAGTGAATTTTCAATAGGATTCTATGTCAGTAATTTTGACACTCATTTTGGTGTGTTAACGCTGATTTATCGCGTTATTAACTCTTAACCATGGGATATTTAATATTATAATTTTAACTAACTTTTTTTAATAAATTAAAAATACAACAAAAACTCAAATATCTGTGCTTAATTGCCAGATAAACAAGTCAAAGTGGTTTTCAATTATTAAGTTATGTAACTGTACATGTACAGCCTGTAAATTTCATACGGGCGTATATTTTAATAACGGTTAGGTACCTACTGCATTTTTTTCATACAAAATAATTGAGCACGCAATGTACATGTGTACCTACTAATGATCGGCTTTTTCATATGAATTTTGACATTCATTTGTTTTCCTGACACACACTAATTTGGATCGTATACATTGCTGCTAGCACATAGGTACTTAATGCTCTTTGTTTATTACCTACTAGCTTCGCCCGCGACTTCGTCTGCGTAGAATTTCTCTTGAATCACGCTATCTATTAAAAAAAACCTCATCAAAATCCGTTGCGCAGTTTTAAAGATTTAAGCATACATAGGGACAGACAGACAGACAGCGGAAAACGACTTTATTTTACATTATGTAGTGAAGCAATTTTGTAAAATACCTACCATATGAGTTGTACAATCGTAAACTATGTCTGGGTAAAATACATAATACGCCCGTATGAAATATACACGCTGTATACTTGTTTATGTATTGAAGTTGTGTACATTTCTAATCACTTGAAAACTTGTACCTACATTTGATAAGTATGAATAGATTCAATTTTATTTCTTTTCATTTGAAACCAGTAGTTTGTAGAAACTAAGTAAGTACTTGCTGTTATAAAAATAATATATTTTTATTTTTTAGTTTTACCTTGTCAATTTTCAGATAATATTATTATGATTGTTATACAGAAGGTGTCATGTTTTTATAATTTTAAGATAATGGATAAAACCAACAAATAAAGTTTAGATAATTTCGTAAACATAATGACAAACAATAAAATAGTCCATTTCATTTAAGTATTTTGTCCATTGTCCAAATTAACCTAGGCATAGTTCCATATTTTGGATGTGTATTATATCTACGATCTAAATTAAAAGCTATTGTGTATATTATTTCATTCAATATTGATGTGCGAAATTATAGTAAATGTCTTGGATCTCTAAAAATAAGAAAAAAAGACAAAAATACTTTACTAAATTTCTAAATGTGCAATAAATGTGTGTTGTAGTGTTACCATTAGGCGTAAAAATTTTTAGCGACAAAAACATTTTTACCAAAACGCGTTACTACCGTTGGCAACCCGAGTGCTCAACATGTAGTCGATCTCATTTATATGTTGGTAAGAATGTGTTTGTGGCACAATAAATTGAATATTTGGCACTTTAAAAAAAGGCACATTTTCCTAAAATAATTGAAAACGGTTTGAAAACGTGTTGAAAATGGATTTGTTGGCAATTAATTTCGTAATGAAATATATTTGTTTCATTAATTGGAGCGTCTTTTATTTCACTGTCTCCTGTTTTGTCATCTGACGCCCGATTAAACTTACTTATTTGCTTTTAGAAACCAATTTCCCTTTCATTACCACGTTTAGGTACAATTTTTTATACATTTATTTTAACTAGGTAGATAACAGACACCCATTTTTTTATTTCTTAAGTATAAATGAATATATCAATGAATATAGCTACCTACTCTTCAGGCAAGATATGTTTTTTTTTAATCTACTTCTTATTTAATATGGCTTCTTTTTTTTAATCTATTTTTTATTCAATATGGCTCCATCGATCGATGCGGTCATTTCGCCAATGTCAAAGTAATAATATTCAAAAATCTTGTGACAAAATATCGGCAACGTTGTACGGTACAACACGGTCAAAATCTCCCCCTCCCCCCCCCCGTCGGGCTCTTAGCCAACGGATAATGATATCCCTCAGAATCTGCCAGGAAATCATTAACCGATGCTCAGGGTGCGCTGGACCAAGCACTGATTTTCCCCCGGATGGGTCCAAAAACGAACCGCAGCTTTTGACCACACGCGGAGGTAGCCCGACTCGCACCCCTAAAAATATAGGTAGGTACTTAAAAGCTACAATTGTTTGTGGTCGGTATAATATGTTTAATATACCTAGCATTAAAAATTAATAAAGAACCTAGTCTACGGTGACGCTGAACCATATTTTGACGCATTTCCTAAAAAATCCTTTAATTCTTTGTCTGGAAATAATCAGGAGAATTTTATAACACCGCGTAATTTGTTGAGTATCTAAGTAAAATTCTTAACGTAGGTAATTGCTTAAAAACCAATGTGATAATTTCCTATGATTGATGTAACTTCATTCAAGAGCTGTGGTGGAAGTGGAAGAGCACTCTTAGATTTTGAATTATAATAATTCAATCTTTACAGAAAGATGAGTGATGATCGAAACCAGGAATACCTACGAAACACGAAATTTACCCACTCGTAGCCGCCGTAAGGGTTGTATTCGGCAGGCCGCTCGTAAAACTGCCAATCCAATCGAATCCTAATAAAAATGCTTTAAAGTCATACTGGAACAGTCGTAAACGTAATTTTGTTCCCATTAAATACCAACATAGCTTATAAAAGCTATCGATTGCCGTAAAATAATGGATACAAATCGTGTTAAAAATTTTTCATTGTCATCGGCCGTTGGAAGAGCGCCTCCCACCACCCTATCGAGATTATTGATACGCCCTTGACCTAGTTTAAGTAGAGCCCCATTTGTGACCGTTACAAAAAAATGGGTAGGAGTGAATTATTCAGACGTATAAATCAAAATGTTTTATTACTCAGAAAGTCTTAGCCTCCGAATTATTGAAAGATGGAGACTTTACACCTTGTGCAAACGACTTAGAGTCTCAAGCGCCGATTTTGTTGTGACAAAATGAGAGATAATTTTGTGTACATACTTATTCTAATAAAGAATGTCAACACGTCGAGGAAATCTCGAGTATTTGCCTAGTAGGCTATGTACGTGCGTACGTATATATATAAACCCCGTTTTGCATGAGGGCTTGCAAGCCATGTCTGTGACGTGAGCAGTGAAAGCACGCTGTCGTGGGGTACAACAACCCTATGTATAATATGAATGTATAATATAAAGTCGCAGTCTAATTAGTGGAGCTTGGATGACATGCTGTAATGTGGCTGCAATGGGTATTCTTGGTTGTAAAAATACGGGCAGAATGGCGCATGTATGTTCACACGTTAGAGTGCCGTCCACATACCTAGTTGTGGTACGGTCGTTTTCCTAAAAAAGTGGCCACTTTTTCTTACTGCATAGGTACAAAGCTTGAAACAGTTCGTGAGCTTGTAGAACGGAATTGGGGTTTCGGGTACCATCGGCTGATTGAAGTATCAAACCCATAAGAGTAAGTGAAACAGGAAGACAGACTCGAAGGTCTTTTTAAATACTATCGCACTGTACTTAAGTTAAAAAACTGAACAGATATCTACGCTTTGCATCCAGTTCCAATCTTTAGCGTGAAGTCTCACTAAAGTACTTATATTTTTACTCTAATATAGGCTAATAAGTAAGTAGTTGAGACCTGCTTTTTTGTAACTTTATGAGAAGATAATTATTCTGAACATGGTTTTAGAACGCAAGTAACCAAATAAACAAAATAATAGTACCTAACAGTTTTTGTTTTATAAGTAGGTAGGTACCTACCTCCCTACTCATGATGATTTACCAATTTATTTGCTACCTATAGATTCTAAAGGAGATTTTTAACTCGTAACTAGATTTAGATCCTGTTTCACAACTATTTGTTAAGTTCCAGTTAGGTATCTATGATGACGTGTCTGTCTGTTTCGTAGTAATAAAATAAATAGTCGGAATGATAGATAACTGACACTTAAAGTAACTAGAACTTAACAGAGAGTGGTGAGACAGGCCCTTAGAATACCATTTTATTGTTTATAGAATAGAATGGTAAAAGTCCAGAACGCTATGAATCACTATACATTTCTACCTAAAGATATTAATAGGTACATAAATAGTTACATTAGTGCACTTAAGTCCTGACAGTCGTTCAAAGATTAACAGGAAGAGATCCCTTTTAGGGATAAGTTCACCTTTGTGCATTTGTGTATGTGTGTATGTATGCATGTAAACTCTTTATTGCACATAAAAATTAAAATAATAATAATACAGAAGACCTGACTTGTGTTGTCCTGTATTCATCTTTTTCTTGTGTGTTTTATGTACAATAAAGAGTTAAACATACATACATACATACATACACACAAAAAGGGGAAAAACGCTAGTTGTTGACGATGAACCCTTGATTCGGAGTAAATAATTGACTACACGGAAGATTAGCACCTGTAGAAACCCAATAGCAGCGATTTTCCTGCAGCAATTACAAGCGTAAAGTTACTACAGCTAAGAAACAGTGTGGTTTAGTGCTCAAAATGTAAATAAGAATCAAAGTCACCAAAATGTGAATAAGCTGAACCCGACAGGTGTCCAAAAATATAAAATAATTATATTAACTATTGGTAAATCATTCGTTTTACATAACACAGTTCATGTGACAGCTAGCTGATTCCGATGCCAATTGTCAGCCCATACATAAACTGTCAAAATGAACACGATGGCGATTACGAGAGAGTTAGTTGGGGTGCGAGTCGGGTTACCTCCGCGTGTGATCAAGAGCTGCGGTTCGTTTTTGGATCCGTCCGAGGGGAAGTGCAGTGCTTGTTGCGTTGCACCCAGGGCACCGGTTAATGATTTCCTGGCGGTCTCCGAGGGATATCATTATCCGTTGGCTAAGAGCCCGACAGGGGGGGGGGGGGGGAGGGGTCTTATGACCATGTTCTACCGTACAACGTTGCCGACATTTTTGTCACAAGATTTTTGAATACTGTATTTATTACCTTGACATTGGCGAAATCATCGCATGGTTCGATGGGGCCATATTAGAAAAGAAGAAGAAGAAGAGAGAGTTAGTTAATAAGCCTACTGGTTCTAATAAATGATTATTTAACGATAGTAAATAGGGAAGAAACTGCATTAAGGGGTTTATAAGTTTGAAGTTTATTTATATTGCAGTTACTTTTAGTCTCGTTTAACTCATTTAACTGGAAAAACGACTGAACGGAGCTTAGCACTAACTCTAGGTAAATTTTTTTTATCCAGCAAGAGGGCATGTGTCAGACATATAAGTTAAATTTCCTAATCTTCTTTTTCTGTCTTGTGCATTAAACACATAACTAAATGAACTCTTATTACAATTTTTACGAAATATTTCGTTAACGTAACCGAATAACACCAGAATTCATGAGGTCTAGTTTGCATATTATGTGTAGCAGCATTATCCGACTAGCTTCGGTCATCCGTTCATCATTCAGCAACATGCCGTACGATTTTCTTCGTTATTTTACTTTTCTCCGTATCGTACCTACGTACTGTAGTTTGGTGGACCAGCTACCTGTTCAGGAGTTTTTATGTTACACATAACTATGTTTACTAACTTAACTAAGTTTCCGAATGAGACAAAAATAATACTGATTCATAACGTTTAGCAACAATGATAGTGATTGTAACTAACAATGTAGAACTATGTAGGTACGAGAGTCAACAAGGTTGTCACGATAAGTACTTATCTTTTCGGCATTTTTTAAAAGTGACCTACTTACAATGTTTTGCGAAAAATTATAATTTCACATGCCTATTAATAAATATAAATATACCAGCTTCTGCCCGCGACTTCGTCTGCGTAGAATTATACATAAAAACCTTCCTCTTGAATCACTCTAGGATCTATTAAAAAAACCGCATCAAAATCCGTTGTGTAGTTTTGAAGATATAAGCATACATAGGGACATAGGGACAGAGAAAGCGACTTTGTTTTATACTATGTAGTGATAATACATTTTATAACTATTGTGAAATAGGCCACGTCTTAAGCTTCAGTAATAATAAATATATATTTTATTTTTTCTTAAGTTCTTCAATTCCTAATTTATGAAAAATATAATCTCATATAGCTTTAATAAACACAGACCTCCTTCTACCTACAATAGGTATAACTGGATTTCACGAAGCAGTCGCTTGGCAGTGCCTATTAAACAGCAACAAAGCTTGATAATATTCCGAAGGCATTTCGCGATTAGCTTGCCCGACAAACCTTGAATTTAAATAACGAGGCAAGCGAAGTGACCTACTTCAAATTTCCTATTTTAAAACAGAGTTTTCCGCTTCAGTTTCCATTACTGAGTGACAGGTGGAGACACGGTCACTTGACACCTCGGAACTCAGTAAAGGTTAAAATGTTTGCAGCCTACTCATCTCAAGTTTCGAAGACCTTTAAGATGCTTATCAAACGGAATAGCGTTAACTTCCCTCAAGTGGGTAGGTAGGTCGGTATTTGTTTCATAGGCGTGGGTAGGTCCACCTACTTGTTATGAAAGTTTACGAGGAATGTTCTTAAACTTAAATTTTTGATAGGTAACTTATAATTTATTGTTATTTCACAATTTTCTCAGGTAGCCGTGTTGGGTATGGGTACATATATCTGATATTACGCAAGTAAGTATGTACTTTTCAGTGACGCTGGCATAGTTATAGGTATCCAGCTGAAACAGGGAGAAACCATCTAGTTAATCTTTTCTGAAAGAGCTGAAACAATTCAGCACATGTTATACATACCCACCTAATTAAAGTGTTCTTCGGGTTCAAAAGCTATACCTATACGACTTTTACGGCTACGGCCTTCGATCAACAATACAACTAGATTCACTGTGATAGCTCTAAAAACGGCTCCGAGAAATAAGGCTACAAAATAAATTTGCCAACGTGAGGACGTGTCAAAATGCCACAATGTGCGTTCAAAAATTGCAAAAACAGCCACCGAAACACTAAGGTTTCGGAAGGAATATCTTTCTTTAAGTAAGTACAAGTCAGTATTTCATAAAGTATATACGTAAAAATGTGCAGTTTACATTTTAAAATCAATAATTTATTGTTTGGCCAATGTTGGGCCACCATCTTGACAATAATCGGTGGTTTTAGAACAAGAAATTCATGGAGTAGTTCTCGTTTTAAAATAAAATATATATTGTGTATTTTTGTAGATTTCCTAGTGATCCTTTTTGCTGCGCGGAATGGATAACTACTGTCGCGAGAGAAAAAGAAGAAGAACTTTACAGGCCTTACAAAAATCTGCTATACGTTCGATTCATTTTGCCAAATTCGACATAACTGGAAATAGCCAAATATATATGTAAAAAAAAGAATCCTCTCAAGCAAAAAACTGCTCTAAAAGACAGCTATATAACAAACTAAATTTATTTAAGGGTAATTAATAAACGGATAATTTCACAGCCATCATTTAAGTTCTTCGCCGATCTGTGCAGGTTTCCTCACCATTAGCTTATAGTAAATTTCAAATTAAATTTTGCACATAAATTCCGAAAAACTCAGGAGGTGCGAGGCCTGGTTTGAAACCACGACTTTCTGCTTGAGAGGCGGTAGGTCGAACAACTAGGCTACTAAGGCTGTTGCCTGGCTGGGCCTGCGTGGGGACTATGGCCCAATCCCTCTCGTTGTTAAAGGAAGCCTGTGTCCAGCAGTGGAACGTAGATAGGCTTCATTATTAAAATTCATGTTAATATTTGTATTTGTAAATATCTGTCAAATAAAAAAAAACGAGTTATATACTTAATTGCGACTCCATTATTACCCTGTTCCTCAAATAGAATGACATCTTTTTGAAACGAAGGTAGTTCTTTTGTTTATCGAACGCTTTCGCAGGTCTTGTGACGAAACGTCGTAAGTATTATATACAATTATAATTATTTGGATCTTTGTTGCTTAGACTTAAGGTTTATTTTACGTTAATAAAGAAGGTAAAACAGATATAGCTATAAGCATAAGCAACACGGCCACTTTTTCGCTTTGATTTTGTATGGGACCTTGAATCTAGTTGTATTGTTGATCGAAGGCTACGGCCGACGTTCGTTGTTGCCTTTGTCTACCCACAAAAGAACAATCTGTATTATTAAATATGATACGGTATCTTAGAAGGGTGTATAATATAAAACAATGAAATAAAACACAAGTATTTATTAAATAGAGAATCCATACAAGAACAGCAAATAATCAAAGTGCCACCAACCTTATGCGATGACGCCTCGTTCCAGAATGAATCCAACGGCGACCGACTGTAAGTCGGTAGTTATTCATTCACTAGCTTTTGCCCGCAACTTCGTCCGCGCAGATAACGTCAGAGTGACGACATACCCCATACATCCGCTCATGTCTCCAAGTATAAGGTTTTTATTCCCTATCCCGTGGGAAATTCGGAAAATGCCTTCTTAGAGCACCTACGTGATCCTCTAGGAATATTATCTACTAATTATAATCTAAATTAATATTATTCATCTCGTGTTTTTATCCTACGGCAAATTTGAAAAATTCCTTTCTAGTGCACCTTTATACTGATCAAGGAATAATATGTAGGTATGCCAAATTTAATGTTTGTAGCTTTATTGGTACAACAAAATTATTGCTAAAATCGGGATAAAAAGTATCCTATGTCCGTCTTCTGGTTCTAAGCTAAGATTTTATACGTAGAAACATACGCGTAAAGCGCATTGTTAGTTATTCAAAAACTATATTTTCCAACAAGAACCTAACTACCTAAACCAAGCTATATCCGCAAATCGAGACGGTAAAACCGATCTTATAAAGGCGTTCAACAATCAATTCACAGCGTTACCTACTCTCAATAAGCTCGTTCCTATGAATTCTTCGTAGGTATCGTAGAGCTAACAGATACCTACAGTTTGCAATTCCGGCCGCAACCCCTTGCACAAATCGCTCCAGTTATTTATTCACTACAACGTAATCAAGAAAGTTTCCACCGAATGCCCCAATTTCGTTGAAAATTCACGAATGAACCAAGCCACAACCGCGAATCTGCAATTATTTAATCGTTTTCGAGGTGTTGCTCTACGGAAACAGAATTCGTAACAATTTTATCGAATATCAATGGTATAAGCCGATACAAGTTTATATTACTGGCTTAAAAAGGGAAAATAAATTCCGAGGTATGACGAACCAGCAATGGAAAGTAAACCGAGCAAAGGAATCGTATTTTATGGAGCATATGGTATCGGGTCGTAGTATGGGGTGCCCGGGCACGATACCAGTCGGGAGGAGTAATCATCCACGACGAGTGCTGCCAGCCTACTATAAAACTCGGGAACTGGAAAAAATGCTATCTAATAGTCATTGTCATTACTGTGACATTTATTAAAAAATAAAGAAATAAAAGGTCTCAACTCTTCATTATTTTGATCCGAAGCGGGAGTTTGAATATGTGTATCTGTCTGTGGAATCATAGCTACCTACTAAACGAATGCATCGTTTTGTATGCGAGTTTTTTAAGAGAAATCTGATTTAAGGGATTGAGATAAATCTTTGCCTAGTTTTAACAAAATAGAATTAGCCGTTCATGATAATATAGGATGGTCTGTTTTTTTTTTCTTGTGCAATTTGTACTTAATTTTTTAATTTGTGTAAGGGCCACTTTCACGATCTATGGTTAAATTTTTTCGTTAATTTTGAATTAGCGATGATAGTAAAGTTCCATACATTTAAACGCAAACTTTACTCTAAATTAGAAGATTTATCTTTGGTCCGGTCGAGTTCGCCTTAGTGACGAGCTTAGTATTCATCTATAATAAACGGTAAGTTGCGTTGCACGGACAGGTGGATAATAATAAAACTATCTTTTAACACTGATCATTAAATTAATGTGGTCATTTTTTCCCAGATCTCTCCCTTCGAACAGGACGTATTAACACAGTGTGAGTGTGCGGGCACGTGCAAAACCGTGGACTACCCTGCAAAAGTCACCATAAGAATGCACGGTAATTTTAAAAGTGACTATACAACCTTGAACAATTTTCTCGACCGTAGAAGCGAAACATAAAGCACTTACAATAGTAGTTTTTAAATTTCCGAACTCATTTTAAAAGTGTACAATGTAATCAGAAAACGATTTCCCGAACCTGGGGAAATGTTTTCCCTGAGCTCGGCACCCCGCGGCACCGCGCCGAGCGAGCGCTCGCTCAGTCTACTCGAGATTGTGGGCCGAGTTACGCGTGTACTGCCGCCATTACCCATACTACTACAATCGGAGTGCGTGTGTGTGAGCTTAACAAGCTTAGATATCTGTTGTATAACCATCTACGAACAGTACAGTCAAGGTCAACTTTGAGCAATTTGACACCTGTTGTGTTTGTGTACTATACGTATGTAATTTTTATATGCTTGAATAGTATAGTAGTGTTTTAGATTTTTCAGTTGCTATCTAGTTACATGTAAGTATAATAGCTGTAAATGATAAAAGCCGTTGTCGCCGGTTAGACCCGAACCAGAGGGTTATTTTCTTCATAGCCCCTTCGTCGTGTTCTTCTGAATTCACTTAATTTGTAATTTGGCTCAAGGATTTCGGTGATCAGTAAACGTTATGGAGAAGCTTCACCGCATCTGCCATGTTATTCGGCGCTGTGCGTGAAGTTTCGAAGCCGCTTTCGGCAGTTCCATATTATAAGCAGAGCCTTCATAACGGCTAGGTATGAATAATTAAACCTCGAATAGCACCTACTTAGTATGCAGTTTCGTTGTGTGACAACTGCTGATAATGCCGAAGCAGCGACACCATTAGAGGAAGTTATACTCATTTTGAATAATATTTGACTACCTATTTTCAGTTACATTTTGCGTAATAACTCACTGACTTATTATAGTTAAGGTACCCACGAAAATTGTAGATAACGTTGGAGATGCTCGCGGCATCAGAATATACTAATTCTACGGCGGCAATAATAGTTAACTAGGTGTTTATTAAAGGAAACTGCCATTATGGAAACTATAGGTCTGCTTTGCTGTATACCTGTTTGTTTCTTAATAAATAATAAAAAAATGGCTACCATTGGTAATACTTTCCTTGCTCTTTTAGTTTATTAACCCATACTTTTTTAGGTTTAAAACAATTTAGACCAAATAAAGATAGTTTCGTGAACATCAAAGTGAGGCCGGTAAAACAATGCCTCGGTATATCCATACAGTCGCACACACATACTCGTACGTGCAGCCTAACTCCGTCGAGCAAACTAGTTGTGCTACACATACGCGCTCAAGGCGAGGGGTAGTTTTGCCCGGCCTTATTTTGTAACTACATACATAGCTATATCAACATTATATTTTATATAATAGTAGGTGCTAATTTTTTTTACCCAACCTCCTACCGGCACCATCGCGAGCCATCGAGTAAAAATGTTTATTTGCTTGGCAAAGTATCAATATCAAAAATGAGAAAGACTTCATTGATATAGCTACTTAGCTTTAATCTCCGAGGAGATTTCAGTAAAAATATGAACTAGGTAGCTACAGCATAAATCAGTACAACGAGATCACAAAAAAGGCAAGGACGACAATAAACGGTCTTATATATTCCTCAAAACCGATCTCTACTAGACAATAGGTTTACCTCGAATATCAACAAGTAAAAATATCTGTATTATTATGAAGTGGCAATTGCCGTTTCCGGCTTCGTTGGAACGCCGCAGCCAGAGCGGCGGCGCAGCGACGGAAGCGTCGGATCCATTCAAATAATTCAATTAAATCTCGCGCCGAGAGGGCAGTGGAGCTTCACAGCTGCAGGCTGAATTAGGGATGCACATTTGATGCCACGATAAAAAAAACAAGCCGCCACAGTCTAGCCGGGTGGTAGGACCATGGCCAGGGACCGTCCGTCACAATCCTACAAGTGCTTGCGCCTTGTGTTACGGCGTGGAGAGAATACTTAGTACCCTATAATCTCCACTGTTTTTTAAGTGTATTTTTTTTAATTTGTTTCGTTTCAGCGCATGAACTTGTACACATGAGGCTTTTTGTAGATGCCTACCACCTACCGAGGCAAATGAAATGCACGAATCACTATAAAACAACCAATATGTCGGTTATTATCTGAAGAGTTTCCCTTTATATCTTTGGATCCCGTCATCAAATCTTGACAATAATGACCACCTTTATTAAAAAAAAAACAACCAAATCGGTCCAGCCGATTAACTTAGATCGGGGGACATAAAAAAAAATACCGGCAAATTAAGAACCTCCTCCTTTTTTAGAAAGTGCCTGGCCGGAAGACTATAGTAAAATCGCCCCTGGGTGAATTTTTAAAATATTGTTATGCCCGTTTGTTCGTTTTATTATAAGATTATATTTTTACTGAATATTAAGCCTTAAATGCTTACGGTTAACGAAAAAATAAAAAAATAAATAGTTTTTTTAGCCAAACTACTTTATCGATTAACTTTGTTACCTTGTACTGATTAACCTACGACCCGGTTTTAGCAAAATGTTAGTCATGGGAAGTTTAATTTACACAGGTTACACTTTTTACATGCACGAACATGGGAAGTTTAATTTACACAGGTAACACTTTTTACATGCAAGATCATGGGAAGTTTAATTTACACAGATTACACTTTTTACATGCACGATCATGGGAAGTTTTATTGACATAGGTTACACTTTTTAAATGCACGATCATGGGAAGTTTAATTTACACAGGTTACACTTTTTACATGCACGATCATGGGAAGTTTTATTGACATAGGTTACACTTTTTAAATGCACGATCATGGGAAGTTTAATTTACACAGGTTACACTTTTTACATGCACGATCATGGGAAGTTTAATTTACACACGTTACACTTTTTACATGCAAGATCATGGGAAGTTTAATTTACACACGTTACACTTTTTACATGCAAGATCATGGGAAGTTTAATTTACACAGATTACACTTTTTACATGCACGATCATGGGAAGTTTTATTTACATAGGTTTCACTTTTTACGTGCACGCCTTAAGTTTGAACGATGCATTTCGAAGTCTTTCATTTTCAACAGAAATAAATTACTAGAAAATATCACTTCGAAATGTTTTTTTGTTATTTTCTTTTAATCTGTAACGATAGGACACATATATTTAAAACAAGCAAACAAATAACCTATCACTTATTGATCTTGTCGCAAAATAAACAACACTTGTATTTCGTGTACTTAATACTTAACACATACAATTTAAATGCTTACATACTAAAATACACTGTGGACAAACATATTCACATTCAATGTAAAGGTGAACTTGGGACCTCTAGCTCCTTCAGGGTAACTAACGATTAGGCTATCCGGTCGGTGCCAGGGTGGAATATAATTCTTATAATGTTGCATATACGTCAATTACGCGGACAGTCCATGATGTTGACACAGCGAGTACTTACCATAGAAGAAAGAGAAACCCAGAAGTGGCATGTAAACCAGAGTCGTGTGCCACCTTTATGCGGAAAATTGCATGTACAAACGTCAAATTGAATTTAACGGGTCGAGTAGCAGAATGATTCTGCCAGAATCAGGTTTCTCGAGTGTTCCGCTGTCATCAGTTGGATTTACAATCACTTAAACCTAAATCCCATTCAGTAGAGTCCATTTTGCAACGCAGTTATTTTAACGACATCTGTTGTGCAATGGCAAAACTATTATTTGGGCAACTGACATTTTCAGACTGTTATATTTTGGCTACTCCTACTTTTGGCTAGATGGTGTTTATATATTTATACAATAGACTTTAAGCAATATTCTGTGGGTGGAAAGTTCGAATTATGATACCGACCGATTCAGAACATTCAGAAGATTTTATAATAGACTAGCTGTTGCCCGCAACTTCGTCTGCATAGAATTCGTTTATCGCGATCCCGCAGAAATTACGCAATCCGTTCTTAGAGGATGCCTACGTCATAGTAGCTTTATGCATGCAAAGTCTCAGCCCGATCGGTTTAAAATTGACAAAGTTTCATACAAAGTTTCATCCTCTATTTTATCCCCTTGGGGGTAGAATTGATCAAAATCCTTTCTTAGCGGATGCCTACGTCATAACATCTACCTGCATGCCAAATTTCAGCCCGATCCGTCCAGTGGTTTAGGCAGTGCGTTGATAGATCACTATGTCAGTCAGTCACCTTTGAGTTATATATATTTAGAGTTCAAGATAGGAGTAAACTGTCGATGTGAGAGTTTGACGACACCGGTTTCCCTACCGAATGCGATTTATCGTACTTCTATTGTCTGTTTGTTCTGTGGTACTTACCTAAGTGATTTTCGGCTCCTGTTACTTTATTTAAATAGAAATGTTTCATCGATATCGATATTACATAATAAAATACACAAGCCACGTCAGGGAGCCCGGTAGATACATACGCCAGGCGTTATCGTGGATGCCGGACAAATCTCATTTTTAACCAGTAGGCTTGTACCTTAAGGGTAAAAGCTTTTGTGTACATGATAGACGACACTGTCTCAAGGCCTTTTGGGTATTTAGGCACAAAGTAGTTATTACATTTACATTTCATTTTCATTTTCACCTTTGGACGGTTAGTGATGTATTCTGCAGTCACTTTAGGTCAGCTTGCGCGTCAATTTGCCGGACAGTCCGTGTCGACAAGGCGTGTGCGTGATTTTCGACCCGCTTGACTGCGTTTCTTCGATATCGATTCTTTTTATAGTAAGGCACTTCTGTTTATAAAATATATCTACTAGTGCCTGTAGCTAACAATTCCCTTTTCGATTTCTTTCCGCTCTCCGGATTTATACTTGAAGTGATATGAGTGGGTTTTGCTACGTCCTGAAATCATTTACCAAAGTGCAATACCATTGAATTGTTGATAAAAGCAGTCTCGTTAAGTATATTAAATTGTGTCTTAGAGGTAGGGGAGACTATTTTATCGAAGAAAAAACATTCCTTTGTTTGAATTTAATATTTAACTTACATAATTCCACACACATACATACATAAATCACGTCTTTATCCCTAACGGGGTAGACAGAGCCTAAGGTAATAAGTGGAAAGGGAATCAAAATAGTGACGGGTGGGTAGCCGCATCGCCTATAACATGATTCCTAAGATTTTCGCCCGTTCTCTCGATGGACCTTTGCCAGAAGCAACTGGTACATTCTACGTATTTTCATTGCTCCCAGACCAGCATGGAAGACCACACTACACATTTATCACATATTCTTTTATTTATTCAGTTTTATCCTTTTAAATTTTTTAGTTGGAAATGTCAATGTCGCAATTATCAGATTGATAATGCTGTTGTTTTGTTAGTGTTTTTATTTGTTTTCTATTATTGTTTGTAGGAGTTCATCGACACTTTGCAATCCCTATTGTAGCTGATTCATATGACCGGTCTCGCTCGCTGACAGAAATGCAGCAGAGCGCAATAACTCCCTCTGTCGTGATCACATTCAGCTGTTCAACCGCAAGGAGAACAATGCATCCATAGAATACTGCAGATCACATTTCATATTGTTTCTAGGGAAGCAAACTAAATTATTGACGTGTCAGTGACATAGGGTTATAGACTACTAGCCTTTCGTCCGCAGCTTCGCCCGCGATAAATTAATTTTCCCGTAGGAATAGGTATTTTCCCGCGGTAAAAAGTAGCCTATGTCACTCAGTGATAATGTAGTTTTCTAAAGGCAAAAGAATTTTTAAATCGGTCCAGTAGTTTCGGAGCCTATTCAATGCAAACAAACAATAAAATTTTTCCTCTTTATAATATTAGTATAGACAAGCCCATGGACAAAAAAAAGGTTCACTAATGTTTGACCAAACAATTATTGACAAATGCATCGTTTGACAAACACTTCATTTGACAACCTTTTATTTTCTACTAACATATTGACTTTTTAGAAAACTTATAAAACAAACCTAACCTAACCTAATGTGAGCCACGCCTAAAGATTTTTCGATTTTAAAAAAAGTCAACAGTTTATCAGATATTAAAGGGTTGTCAAATGAAATGTTTGTCAAACGATACATTTGTCAAACGTTTGTCGGTCAAATGATCGGATGCCCAAAAAAAAACATGTGAAATGAACCAGCGTGAAACACGCTTAGAAGGCTGTTACTATATCATAAAATAACTCTGAGCGCTATGCCGTCTTTTCTGAGCGGTAGATACAGATTTTTTCCCATACATTGAAAAAACAAAAATTGCACTAACTTCCGGCACCACCACTTTAAAGCGGCCCTAGGTTTTTCGACATTTATTTTTAATATTTAATCATCTATAAGCTATAAAAACGCCGTAAATTAATAATTAGTCGTAATTCCGCACTTGTACCTGAGAAATTCCATAAATGTACCGCTCAGAAATGACGGCATAGCGCTCAAAGTTATTTTATGATATAGTAACAGCCTTCTAAGCTTCATTCACGCTGGTACATTTCGCATGTTTTTTTCCATGGGCCTGTAGTCTATTAGGAAAACAACAATAACATCAGTTGGCATTCCATGAAAATGCAAATAGCTAATGCATCTGGACTTCAATGGTCTGCTTCGCGTTTATCTTTTTTTCGCTTAAATTTTTATCTTTAATATTAAATTAGATTAATAATTCTGCTTCGTTATAGTTGCTGTTGAGTGCATTCTCGTGTTTTAAATATCGAACCGGCCATGTTGAGGATTCACGAGAGTATATTACAGCTGTGGTGCGGGGTGAAGTGGAGTCGGTGTGCTAGATTCATACCGATTCGAGGAATACAGACTGAACCGCCCTCGCCGTCACGATAAGGTTCTCAGAGAGCTTGCTGCTTTAGATTTCCCATCGATGTAAACCTTTTTTGGCTTCAGTTCTCAGTATGTTTTTCTTTACTCCCAGACCAGCATGGAAGAAAAAACATAGAATGTACACGCAGCAAAGCTATTCGGTAAGCAGGATAGATACGGCGCGAGCGTGCGTAGGTGCTTACCTGATTATATTGCCGTGTGTACCAGTTGCATCTCCCGCGCAGATGGTAAAAGCCCATCGAGGGAATGGGCATAGGAATCATATAGGCGATGCGGCTAGCTACCCATCACTAATTTGATTCCCCTTTCCACCTATACGCCCACAATCATGCTAAGCGTGGCCTTTGGGTCTTGTCACCTTAGGCTCTGTCTACCCCGTAAGGGAGAAAGACGTGATTTATGTATGTATGTGTTCTCAGTATGTGTACTTTCGTGTATTAACTTCTTCGTAAAACATTACAAATCTACAAAAAATGTATGTAATCTCATTTAATTCATAATCTATGTGTACCTGTTTTCTATGTTGTTTGTTATGTGTTGTCCAACTGTCCAATAAAGAGTTATTGTATTGTATTGTAATCTTGTAATTAGTCTTTAATCGACATGTTCGATACTATGTACCTAATACTTGATGTTAACCTCTGCAGACTACCTACTTATAAAGTTATTTTAGTTTATTTAAGTGATGTGATATTTGCCATCGTACCGAACACGTATAAACCACACCCGATGCAAGCCCGTTATGTCGTAAATGTGTGTTGTAGCTAGGTACACATAATCATATAGCTACTTACCTCTCTGTAGAGAATACGCAGAGAACAGCAAGACTTTGTGTGTTAAGGAAAGGAAGCACTTATAACTTCAGGGAATTCGTACTTTGTTTTCAATCGTCTTAAGATGCGACTTAGGAATATGAGAATTGTTTGCTGACTTGTTGAAATGAAAAGATAATTTCGAGCAGATATCATTTTTGAAGACGATATCAATGACAATATTTGTATCATGGATGCTTTTCGTAGATTAAATAAAGCTAAGCAAATTGTATCATTACTTATTGATGAGTTTATAGGTGTAGGTGCTTCGTGGGGACAGATTTTAGCATTTCCTTTACCATGTAATCTACAAAATTTCAATATGCCGCAAAGCCCGTTTGATTTAGTCTTAACTTAATCGATTTTCTTGGTAAAAAAGTTTAAAGGTCGAATCATCTTCAAAGTTGGAGCAGTCTAGACTTTACAAAAGTTGCCAGAGGTGCGGACGGGCAAGAAATCGATTAATACTAAGGCGTATGGTTGAGACTTCGCGGAGATTCAATTTTTCGTGCAAACTAAAGTTTGGGTATTTGGGCAACTCACGCGAACCCAGCTAGTGGCTTTAAGAAAGGGTTGCCAATATTTAAAGTGCTTTTATCCTATTACGGTCCCTTGAGGATTCTTTCGAGGGAAGTTAACGAAGATCTGCGTATTTCTTTTCCTTGAGTATATGAATGTTGAAATGTGGACTTTGAAACGTCCTTTGGAGTTGGTGGATTTTGTTGGATCAGTAACGTCTTTCTTGTTTCTTCTGTTATGTAGGTAAAATGTTTGTTTACGGAATTCAATGTATAAAATATGATTTTACCTATTTACGTATTAGATTGGTTGTAGTTTAATTTGCATTTTGTTTTGAAACAAATTTAATCTAACTTGACTACTAATTAGACTGCACTAGCTACGTCTTTAAATTATAACTGTAGTTTAGACGGTATTTAATGATGTTTTTAATTTTTTATAGTAGGCTGACTATATTATTTAATTTCATATAATATGGAGATTATTGAGATCCGAAAGTAATAATTCTATGTATAGGATTTTTTTACATCTCACAAGGCAGCCTTGAACTGATTTTCATTACATTTTCAGCTCTAGTTTATAAAGTTTAAGCTTTACAAGTTCAAGTTAGCATGCAATTTTACTACGGGCTGCAATGTAACTGTCCGTCTGAAATAGCCTCAGGCTAGTGCAAATTATTAAATTACAAAAAAAAAAGAATTCCCTGCCTGACACAAGTGACAGCGCTGAGCGCCGTGTCCGCTGGGGCTGGGACAATCAGCTGTTATTGGATCTCGTCACGCTTGCCAGGTGTTAATTACTGTCCTGTGGTTTAATTGCCCACTATAAAATTAAATTAAAAATGAATGTGTTTTTAAAAGTGTGTACATAGAATTTATTTCGCAACAAACAATTATTGATAAAATAAAAACTCGGGTTTTAGGTCATCATGCAGTGAAAAAAAGCAATTTAAGCAATATAGGTGAATCTGTTTTAAAGTTTTAACATAAACATTTTGACGGTACTAAATCAAGTTTAGCACTACATTGAAATTTAACTTTTTCCAGCAATATGGCCTGAAGTTTAAACAAAAGCATTTCTACCGTATCGATATTAAAAATTATGTCCCTGGTCAACTTCGCTCGAGAATGAAAAGATTCAAGATATGATAGACAACTATTACTAAAACGGAGCTTCCCAACTGTTACAGGTAATAGCTAATACCTTCATAAAATTGTTAACAGCCTAACTGTTTGCTATTTTATCGTCTTTGACCGTTAATTTGTTACGTTTATTATCATGAAACCCAATTAGTTTGTTTCCGGACCGCTGTTAGAAATCGTAATGGAGAAGTGATGTGGGTTGTGACCAGACTGTAGTGATTAGCTCTATGTAAACATAATAACACCGGGTTAAACATCTCCATTAAATGTTTAATTATAAATTTATTTTCATCCCCTGAATTATTATTTCGATTATCAATCTAAATTTAGTGTTGTTTAATTTTGCTTGTAACTGAAGTCGCTAGCGCGGATGAATTTCAATCGTTTGTAAAACAACCTATGTGTAAATCGTTAGTCGATTTGGTAGTGCATAAAGTTACTTCGTACCCAGATATGAATAAATTACTTGTCCTTGGACTGACCGCATCTGACCCACAAGTATTCCTAGACAATTTTTTTTTAATATCTTCCGTGTACAGACTGGACCCTTTTCAGCTTTATTATTAGTTAGTTGGGTATAGTTTTTTTTTGTTTTTTATTCATAATCTTATGTTTATGCCGATAATTCCATTTATAAGTACGAATATCTTAGTTTTTTCAAATTATTAACAGTTAAACTTGCGCTGATAGAAATAAAAACAAAAGAAAGCAGTCGGGTCATTGCTCTTGTCAGCGCTGCGTGTTGAATTTTCAATATAATTTAAATTGTTTTATTTTATTAGTTTATACAGTCTACAACTTTTATGTAATAAAAAGTCAAGGACGAACCAACCGATACGTAAAACACAATTTCCTTGAACCAACAAATTTCTGAAGTCAAACTTTTCACTGAACACGACAAGTGATGTTACGGTAACGTGACACAAGTAAGACATCCGTGGATATAATGTTATCGTGTGTGAAATTGATAGAACTCGACATCAGTTTACTATATGTTGAGGTTACTCCCACACAAAGCTCGATAGCAGTGCCAGTCGCTACCAGAAAATAGATTTTCACAGTACCTGCACGTTTACATCGTCACTGAATAGGAAAATTTCATCCGTATCAAACGCGAGCGTTTCGTGTTCCATTTTGTATCGTATGTTAGCTTTATTTTCGCTTATGTCAGCATATTTAAATTCCATGCTGGTCTGGGACCAAAGAAAAACATAAAATGCACCAGTTAGTTCTCTTCGCAAGCAGATGGAATGGGCGAAAATTATAGGAATTATGTTGTAGGCGATGCGGCTAGCAACCCATCCCTATTTTGATTCCATTTTCCACTATACGTCCACAATCTTGCTAAACATGGCCTGTAGGTCTTGTTACCTTAGGCATGGGGGGCGTTTGTGGTGAAACCCTAGTGGCATCCCACTGCTTCCCCATCACATCGGATTGAGGCAACGCCGGAGAGTTTTTAGTTTGGGTATACCCCTTCGGGGGGGGGGGGGGGGGGGGGGAGTCCCACGTAACCTTAGGCAACCCCGTGCCTAGGGCATCCATAAATATTTCCTCTCCGAGAGACGACGTGCTTGGCCCCCATGGACCCAAAGTTCATCGTATTTCAAAACCCATCGCGAGAACAAACTAATTATTCTAAGATTTACACGCTGTTTCAATTTGTTTGTAGATTCGTGTATTTACAGGTAAGGGATAAAGACGTGATTTATGTATGTATGGAAGTATGCAATTATAACATTGAATAAAATTATAAACAGCCAAAGTTACACTAAAAAAATACAGCATAAACAAAATCACGAAACGTACCTTAAATTAAGTTCATGAATCGTCACAGACAAAAGTTGGCTTTAACGGTTAACCTAAAACTTAAAACTTTTAATAGCGAACATTGCGTGCGACTCTACCAATTATAAATGCATTATAACCTTTGCATGTTGAAAGTTTTGATTTCAATAAAGTTATTTGAAATCAAGAGTTAATAATCGCCATGTTTAGTACCTAATACGAGAAGTGATTTAATTTATAGCTTACCAATAATATTTTGACGACCGAATAGGTTATCAGGTGACCCTGATATTTATTTGATTATTGTACTTATTTGAATGTTTACTTGGAGTGCGATCTGAATAGTGGGGTTTTAGATGACAAGGAGCATTTTATCTTAGCTCTTATCTCTCTAGCTTGGCAAAGTACCTATCGGAAATTCGTCTGACGTTGCTGTTTATAGGCAGTGGTGATTACTTAAGATTAGGCGACCTACTTGCTCGTTGTGCTTCTTCCTAGTATAACAATAAAATGTGTCATAATTAAAAGTGAAAACCATAAGTTGAATAAAACATTCAGCCAAGACTTTCTTCTGTACGGTTAAATCAATATGGATTAAACTGGATTCAAATAAAGTGTCATCTTCACTCAAAAAAATATTAGTCGACTTTCGGAACATCAAAGGTATAAAAACTCGTACGCTACCTACCCATCAAAAGACATTCCACAGAAACGTTTTATAGCAAACGAAATGGTTTAATGCTTTTCAGAATCTTGCGAGTTCTTAGTCTTACCGAATTTATGTACTTTTACTTTTTATAGGCCTTAAAACTACTAAGTTCAAGCACAAATGTATAAAAATGATCGTTTTTAAAGGATTAACTATTTTACTTATGTTTTGTTATTAGAATTTTACAGCCTTGTACTTGGTTTTACTGTTTCAGTACAAAAATCAGAACACGGACGACAGCCCTGAACTTGATTTCAGCCTGTTAATCAATAAAACAACCATCTAATTATCCGAACTGGAGCGCTATCAGAAAATATGACGTGAATATAAACCCTGAACCCATAACCCGGTGCAGTAATTTCTTGATAAGTTCCCGCCACGATCGATATTTACATCGCATAAACCGGGCTATTAAACCGTTTTGCTGTAACTTCGCAAATTCTCCGAGAAAATGTTAGAAAAGCGGCAAATCTCTGGATGGGATGCGTAATGAGTAAATAAACATTCAGCCCACGGATGAGGGCAGCGAGTGAGACTGAGAATTAAGTGTGATTTATGGGCTTTATGTGCCTCCCTGCGGCGGCTTATTTGCACCACCCAGAGAAAACTACAGTAGGTAGAGCTGCAGTTAGGTTTCGTTTATTTAATCACCATTTTAGCTATTTTAACTTAGGTACTTGACATTTTTTTTAATGGAGATACGTACAGCACCTGATATACACTGTCAACGATACGTGTGGCATGCGATGTTCTCTTTCTATCTTATGAACAAGCTACGCGTAAAAGTGGGACACAATTTAGCTGTGCCATTCATGGTAACGTGTTGTCTGAGAAAACTGGCCTTAATGCTCCGATGTTTGAAATTCGAAGTTCACGTCATACTTGCCGTTCCGCTCGCATTAATCAATAATAGATGACTGAAAGAAACCTCTGGATTGGTATAAAATTGTCACACAAACGTGTAAATTTATTTATCGTCATTGATGTGTCGAAAATGTACACTAAAGGAATCACAATACGTACAATAAATAAAATGAGATTAGATATGAAAAAAATATACACACAAGGACAGTAAAAAGTGCGCCTTGTCATCATTTGAGTTTGTTATTAAACACGAAATGTGTAATTATTTTCACACTTACTGCAAAATTGAATAAATGCTGAACTACCAGTATTGACTACAATAATCCTGTATTTTAAAGAAGATCCCTGAACCGACAACCCAGAAGTCACAATGATAAGAATATACCGCGGTCTTGGTGAGGCATGCGAATCCTTCGTGAAAAATTGCAAGTTCCATGTCATATTTGCGGGCGAGTAAAGCGGACAAATATAACGGTTCACTATACGGTTTTAGACATGCAAGATGAGACGGAACTGGAAACTGCAAAAAAATCTAGTACCTATATAGCCTTCTGGAAACCTATTTCCTGCGCCCAGGCTCGGACATATGTGCGTGAGTGAGTAGTAATGTGATATCAAAGTGTCGCAGGCTAAACTGCGGGCAATTGTTTACACAAGCGAGACCCTAATATTTCATGCTTATTACACAAATTGCTTTCTAAATATTGTGTCTAGGATTGATTTCAGCCGGTGTCTTTTTGAGTAAATTTCGTAATGGGTTCTCACGTTACGCTGTTTTTATCTTATCCTGGTATTAACACTGAAGTATTGAGAACAGGATTTATACAAGTGATAGTTGGTAAAAAATACACCAAATATTAGATATACTAGCTTTTGCCCGCGACTTTGTCCGCGTGAAATTAAAACTTGTTCCCCGTACATAACCAAGTTACATACTCATACTCATACTCATTTATTCGTAATAATTATAGTTATTACATGTCATTTTTATCATTATTTTATGTCATTTCATGTCAAGAACAACTCATGAAATTTAAAAAACAATTACAATTACAATTAATTTACAAATAACCGGCACTAGTAAAACCGATGTAGGATGATTAACTTGGATTAATTTAGGTTTAGGAGCGGGGGGAGGCCCTTGGGACACCCCAAAGCCTTGACATCTTTGTTTTAATTTAGAAATAGTCTTTATTTTACAGTTTGACAAAAAATATAATGCGCATCGGCAGTATTCGTTTGCGCAGAGAAGCGCAGACCAGTTTCCGATGGTAGCCGAACGTGTAAATAATCTATATTGAACTTTATTTGCAAGCGCAACTGGCAGGGTATTGCTTGCTTTGCATTCTTAGCTCTGTCCCGCTTACACGATTTTGCCATTGTTGGTACGAAATCGATCGACCAATAACAGCGCCAGAGTTTCCCGCGCTACTAAAATTGGCCTACTGCGCAGGTACATTGTGGAGCATTATTTTTGTTGTCAAACTGTACCTTAGAGTGTCCTGGTAATGTAAAATAGTTATGTAAAGGGAGCACGCGAAAATTTGGTTTGAACTTTTTCCTCTCTCCCATCGAAAATGTACAAAAACCGGCCAAAGGCAAGTCTTACTTTATCACAAAAGGTTTTGGTACTTTTGGTACAGACTTAACGCAAATAAAAAACACGTTTCTTGTAATAAAGAACCGACCTAATTTTTGTATCTCGTCCTTTTGTCCCGAAGGAAATTCGGTAATCCCTTCTTAGCACCTACGTTGGAATATGTCTAGTAAATATAAGTGTTTATATCCTATCCTGTCCTTTTAAGTACCAGTACCAGTACAGTCAGCGTCATATAGTTTGAAGCATTCAAGACAGCCAAATAGTTGGGGCACACCATAGAAATAGCAAGGCGTGTCGAACTTTTTGGTTACCTTGGATGTTTCATACTATATGACGCTGACTGTACCACGGGAAATTTTAAAAAATCTCTTCCTAGTGCACCTCTTTGATCCTCAAGGAATGTGTGCCAAATACCAGGAATCTAATTAGCAAGTCAATTACATAAAATAATCCTCATTATTCCCTATCGCACGGGTATTTTGCAAAACCCTGAAATCGGGTTTCAGATGCCATAATTACCTACTGGTATGCCAAATTTTCTTGTAATTAGGGTTACGAAGATGGACTATTTCAAAGTAATAATATAAATCCCGTCTACTCCCTATCCCACAGGAATTTTAAAAAACCTGAAATCATTTTTAAGCGATTATGATTTCTTACTTGCATGCTAAATTTTGAAACTAGTAATTATTATGATCTTCTAGCTCTTTTATTTGATGTCAACTCTCTATAGGTACTCTAGTTTCTGTTGTCCTGTCAATCTTTCGTAGGTTAGCTGGAAGAGATCCCTTTAAGGGATAGGGTCGCCTCTGTACACCTGCTTATCTTGTTACCTGTAAAAGTATCGTGTTTTTTGTACAATGAAGAGTTATACATACACACACATTTTTAATCATTTTTAACTTACTTTACTTTAAATCAACTTTCCTAGTTTTAGTGTTATTTATTGTTATGTAGTTCTTAATAGTTTTAAATGGCGGCGTAGCGCTCAGAGTTATTTTATGATATAGTAACAGCCTACTAAGCTTCATTCACGCTGGTTCATTTCACATGTTTTTTTTTTCCATGGGCTTGTAGTCTATTAGGTATCGTATTATACAGCTTCCGTGCTGGTCTGGGAGCAAAGAAAAACATAGAATACACCAGCTGCTTCTCTCCCGCGCAGACAATCGTAGAAATCCTGATATAGGCGAAGAGGCTAGCAACCCATCACTATTTTAAATCCCCTTTCCACCTTCATGCTGAACGTGGCCTTTAGGTCTTGTTACCTTAGAATCTGTCTACTCCGTAAGGGATAAAGTTGTGATTTATGTATGTAGGTACAATTCTAATACACCGATATTTAACCAAAACATGCAATCAGAGTACCTAACTAATCATTCAGCACAAAAGACATCAATGATACTCACAATTTTCGAACTGTAAATGTTACTAGCTGTTGCCCGCAACTTCATCTGCAGATAATTATTTTATCGCTATCCCGCAGGAATCACGCAATTTTTCGGGACAAAAATTAGCCTGTGTTATACCAGACTATAATATATCTATGTTCCAGATTTCATCCGGATCTGTTCAAACGTTCCATCATCCATCCATACTTACAAACTTTCGCGTTTATAATATTAATAGGATGTATGTAGGTACAATTCTAATACACCGATATTTAACCAAAACGTGCAATCAGAGAACCTAACTAATAATTCAGCACAAAAGACATCAAGGATACGCAATTTTCGAACTATAAATGGCATAGTATCAATATACACGCAAATTATACGGTTCGGTATGTTAACCTTCGTGGTAACGCTAAATGGTAGAATTATGTGTCATTAATCTAATAATTCGGTAGGTGTAATCGTAAAGCTTTGGTACAGTTATATTTACTACGTATATCGCTTTTCACCTGTTTTGTTGAGGTGCAAGTTATAAGAGGATAGAGTAGAGCCTCTAGTGTACTTACGTTTTTGGTCGCAGCAAACGTCCCGAATGTGTCAAATATTTGTTACTTTCACGTGGCGTTAGATGGCGCTGCCAAATTGTCCATAATACTTACACTAGAAGCTCTAGTAGTAAGCATAAATTTGCAAGCCTACAGACCTGGTGTGCATCTTGGCGGTTTTTCGACTTTTCGAAAAAGAACGAACGCCTCACTAACTCCTCCATCCGTAAAAATAGAGCTAAATGCGCTACGTAACGTTACTATGCGTTACGTAAGGTTGACTGGAAGAGATCCCTTAAAGGGATAAGTCCGCCTTTGTGCATGTATCTCAGTGTTTGTCAATTGTATTTTGTCTGGTTTACTTTGCACAATAAAGAGTTTACATACATACATACTATGACAACGACGCGGATTAACCAATAAGATAAGATAAGATAATCATTTATTTCCAAAATACTTTACATGCCATAACAAATTCACAGAAACTGATACCTTAACACAATTACAATAATAAAGCTCACATGCTTTTATAGGTAATTTTTATGTCAAATAACTAATTTTTATTAAAATAATTTCACTATATAGCACCATCACGCCTAATACTGAAGGCACTTTAGCAGTCAGGATTATGCTCTTAAATAATTACATAAGCGGCTGGGGTTTCGGGCGACTGGCAGAGAAAGTGTAGCAAACCTTTCAAAGCAAACTGCCTTAACGTGGAAAGATAACTTTTTAATTTATGACATGACTAACTGTTGCCCGAAACTTCGTCTGCATAGAATTTGTTTATCGCTATCCCGCGGGAATTTCGCAATTTTCCGGAATAAAAAGTAGCTTATGTGTTATTCCAGTCTATAATCTATGTATGTTCCAAATTTCATCTAGATCTGTCCAGCCGTTTTGGCGTGAAAGAGTAACAAACATCCAAACATCCATACTCACAAACTTTCACATTTATAATATTAGTAGGATAACGTTGAAATAACCCTGTGCGGATAATATATTGTCTAAATAAATTAACGAAATTAGATACCAAAGACAATCCTGTTTAGTCTGCGTTAAACTTCGCGGCACATTTTTCTGTTTAATGTAGGTAACTAGCAGTAGCAAATGACTTTATAACACGCGTAAACTTTAATGACGAATTGCAATGTCTTGGCACTTTCATTGGTTGATAATAGATAAAGGTACTCTTGAGGAATAAAACGCTACTGCCACCAAAACGCACCAATTCCTAATACCTATAGTTGAAAAGCTTAAATTGATGCTTTCCACTGGCGAGCTACGTAGCTATTTATTACGTTGCGGATCTCGACAGCGATCGGGCTTGGTTTACGTTTTAATAATAATGGACACGCGAACAAATTAACGTTCTTTTTTCGAGGTAGGCGACAAATTCGTATTCAGCATTCGCAGGTATCTTTTTGTTTGGATTTTGTAAATGCTTTTATTATACCGTGAATGAATTTAAAGTAGGCCTTAACAAAATTACACGATAAACGGTTCTAAATTTCAATTTTCATTTGCATGTTAACATTGTTGTAATAGGGTGTGAATGTGAAGTAATTATTGCGTTAAAGCTAATCTACTGTTTAATCGTGCTTCGCTCGGCTCATGGATGTGCACTTTTATTAGATTTTCAAGTTTAGTATTGGATACACTGTGTTATTAATAGATATATAATAAATGGCTTTGCGCCCTCGCACCCTGCGCACCGTCCTTGTTTCTATTTTCGCCGAGTTAAGCCTCAAAGGACAGTTTCGCTAAGTAATCGGTTTAAAAATGCAAATTGACCTATACCTTCCAAAGTTCACTTTGGGCCTTTGCTTTCTGTATCCGTCTTCACTATTAATTTGTAACACGATATTCGTGTATTTATTTGTTTTACCTTTTGAACCTGATATTTGTTTATACTAGGAGAAACACGGAAGCATTTACTGTTTATAACAAGTGGTATGCAAAAACTAGTTCAAGCGAATCTGAAATATAGGACCGCTCGAACCTGCATTAAAAATGGATGATATCGACGAAAAGCACCGAGAAGATTACTATCGATCTCGGGTTCATCTGGTTTTTTTGCTATCGTTCCGTGATTATTACTTTGGCACAGATTGGTGCCACAAAGAGGCTTTCATTTAACCTGTCTGAACAAATTGCTTCTCTCCCGTCCACGTCTTGCCCATTCGATGGTCCTTTGTCAGCTCGAATCCTCTATTCTAATTATAGCACAAAATATCCAATTTAAGTTTATAGGGATACTTAAAGTAGGTCATGTTGACAGGTCGTCTATAAATAGACTATTGTGACCTATTGTCATATGCAGAGTTATTATTTGAAGAATAGGTTCTTTAAATAAAAGCTTTCATTATTTCTAATACCCGGATGCATGCCGTTTTTGTTTTCAATCAAAATTAAGAACCCACTATTTGTGAGTCAGTATACAAACATGCATAAGATGTTTCTCTGACAAATACGACAAATACGACTTTTGTCGTCATACAAGTATTACAAATTCAATTTGAGTGATAAAAAATATGTCGTTAAGTGTGATACAAAAAATCTCACTGAATTAGTTACCTTTTCACAAAGTACTTACATATACTATACATTAAGTTACATTAAGTACTTTGGCAGCGTAATGGAATAAACTGTAAATACTTTTCTAACAGAGCTTAGAGCGGGCTGTAATGGAAAATGATGGCGCAGCGTAGCGTACCTACCTACCATCTATCCGATTTGAAAGATAATCATTCATAACACAAATGCTTTATGTTGCTTTTCATTTGTATTATCTTTATTGGATCCTAACTGACGCGTGGAGAATGTATGTAAGCACCTATAACTCTTTATTGTAAATGAAACACATCATCACTACATAGTATAAAACAAAGTCGCTTTCTCTGTCCCTATGTATGCTTATATCTTCGAAACAACACAACGGATTTTGATGCGGTTTTTTTAATAGATAGAGTGATTCAAGAGAAAGGTTTTTATGTATAATTCTACGCAGACGAAGTCGCGGGCAGAAGCTAGTTAATTATAATTATAGTTAATGAGATAATACGTGTAATCCACAAAAAAACGTCGTTCTTATAAAGACCCTGATCTAACCTAGCATCAACTGAAACAAATTTCATTTCAAATTATTCATAAATAAAATTGCCATTTTGTTGGTTTGAATTGATGGGAAAAATAATCACACGCATTGAATACCTATATGAAATTTTCATAGAACTGGCACCAAAATGAAAGGTGTTTGTGAGTGTACTTTTTTCCTCGAATTCGCCTTAAAAAATGTACACACTCAGTGTCAGTTTATCCTAGCCAAAAAAAAAAACATAACCCCTTAGTTTAATAATAGCATTGTAGTCTCTAAACTGCAAATTAGCACGAACCATTTTGTTTCTCAATCAAAGAAACCTTAGCAAAATACGTAATATTATAAATCCGTAAGTAACTATGTCTGTCTGTTACCTTTTCTCGCTGAAACCGCTGGACCGATTTAGTTAAATTCGGTATACAGATAGTTTTAATCCCGGGAAGGACATAGGATAGATTTTATCCCGGAAAATTGCATAGGGATAGCGAAGCAAATTCAGCGCAGATGGAGTCGCCAGCAACAGCTAGTAAGTTATAAGTTGTTATCAAAAATGCTCGACATTCTGCAAGAAAAACAACATAACACTCGGGTAACAGAGGTTAAATCTTTCAATTCTTTATATTGAAAAGAAAAGTGTCTTACCTTTAAACTTAACCGACGTAGGAAGGTATATTGCGACTGTTGCGAGCGACAGGGCATGACTGCGCCGTTTACTCTTTTATTTCTTAAGTCTGGTCTGAGTTTTATTTGAACGACAAAGCACAAATACAGATAGAACAATCTAAAGAATGTAAAAGCTTGTGAGTAATTTACGACGACTTTATTACATAAATACATACATAAATTACATCTTTGTCCTTTACGGGGCAGACAGAGCCTAAGGTCAACACCCATAGACCACGTTTAGCATAATTGTGGGCATGTGGACATAATTCTAAATATTATGTTGTGTAATTATATTAATCGTCAGCTCACGTAATCCCTATTAATATAATGCAAAAGTAACTCTGTCGGTCGGTCTGTCTGTCTGTCTGTCTGTCTGTCTGTCTGTCTGTCTGTCTGTCTGTCTGTCTGTCTGTCTGTCTGTCTATCTGTCTGTCTGTCTGTCTGTCTGTCTGTCTGTCTGTCTGTCTGTCTGTCTGTCTGTCAGTCTGTCTGTCTGTCTGTCTGTCTGTCTGTCTGTCTGTCTGTCTGTCTGTCTGTCTGTCTGTCTGTCTGTCTGTCTGTTACCTTTTCACGCTTAAACCGCTTGACCGATTTAGTTGAAATTTGATAAGCAGATGAGTCCCGGGGAAGGACATAGGATAGTTTTTATCCCGGAAAATTGCATAGTTCCCGCGGGATAAGCGAATTTTGGGCAGACGAAGTCGCGGGAAACAGCTAGTAATAGGTACATAAAATATGTACGCAGTATGAGTTAATTCATCAATCATCATATGTATCTTTGCATGTTTTTATTTATATGTCAGAAACTAGACCACTAAATTGAAAATACTTCATGCTTAAAAGATACTTGGCTATTATTTCGGGAATTATTTATGATCTTCTCTGCCAGAAAGTTTCATTCAAAGAAAATAATACTGTCCAACTAAACGAAAGAGAACTACCGCATTATTAATAAGATACGGACCTAATTGATCGATAAGATATTAAAAATACTTTCCTAACTACTAGATCAATGTTTTCTAAGTTAAGTGGATGCTAAAATTGGACCTGGGAAGTCTTAAGTCTTACCTAGCTCTTAGCTTTTAGTTAAGTCGTTCATCACGATCCACAGAGCCGACCAATCGTCAACTTAACGTTAGAGTTTTGTACTTTTATATCGACTGTATCGAGATTCGAGCATTAGGCCCATGGCTTGATTTATCGAACCGAGTCCGTTGTAAATTAGCTGCGTCTTGTTCATTAGCTACTGGTTAGTGGGGCTACACCAAAACTGAGTGCACGGTAGTGCCCCCGCCAAGACGAAAAAAAAGAAGGCGGGGCACTACTTACCTTTTCTCGGACCGTTACGTCGTATTTTCAAACCCTTTTTATCTTCGCTTTCAGTGTAGTTATGTTAAGAAGTGCTGCTCAGACGGGTAACATACTAATGGTTAGAGGTAACACATATATACTCGTAATATACGTATTCATTAAATTAACTTAATGTATCTGTTCCGGTATTATATTAGAAAAGAAAATCACTGCACCATACTAGTATCCATACTAGTATTAACTAATGCGCTCGGAATCAAATCAAATTCACCATTTCATTCTGTGAAATTGTACTTTCACGTTGGTCTGGGAGCAAAAAAAAAACAAAGAATGAACCAGCTGCTTCTCTTCCTGCGCAGACGGTAAAAGCCGTAGAGGGAATGGGCGAAAATCTTAGGAATCATGTCCCATCACTATTCTGACTCCCTATCACTATCCTACCCTACCACTGGTCCCATCACTATTTTGACTCCCCTTTGCAGCTACACGCCCACAATCATGCTAAACGTGGCCTTTGGGTCTTGTTACCCTAACCTGCATTGCACAGGTGGCGCGAAGAGGGAATCCCATCCCGGGGTGGTCGTGGGGCGTCGCGGTGACAAGAAAAGAAAAACGGAATACGATTGAGAGCGCCTGCGCGTCACACAATGTGGCCTTAGTTGACAAAAGTGAACGACAAAGTGACAGACAATTTCATATTAACGTAACGAATTTTATATTAGCGTAATAATACACGTTTATATTAAAGGTTTGTTTTTACAGCTAGGACATACTAACTGTTTATTATTTTTCAAATATACGTGTGACATGTACACGATCCCTTGTCAAAGAAAATTAATTCGTATCTTGCTAACCTTTAAATGCAAGGTTGACAAAAAACGAAGTTATTTCGGTTTCGTTCGTTGGCACATAGTAATTTTCATCGTTTATTGCAAATAAGCTTTTTCGCCTACGGCGTTGCGTGAGCTTTGCATTAATTCGGGATTTACATATTTTTTCTACAATCGATTTCGAATGTTAAGCTGCCGAATTTTATTTCAGTCGGTTTACGTTACAAGTATGAAAACAAGAAATGCCACAAAAAAATTACAAGTTACAAGCCTTTATTTAACTTGCCATGTAGGTATGTATGTATGAATGTCCGGGAGGAATCTTGCAACTCAATTTTGAAGCAGATATCTTCAACTGATTCAGCTGAAATTGTGGATACTTGGGACGATAGAAAAACTGAAACAGCCAAAATTGTGTACTTTAAAAAACGTAGAACTTTTATTTTTTTTAATATGAATGTATCTTCAATATAATATGTATAAAATATCCTTAATAAACATACACATACACAAATCACGTCTTTATCCCTTACGGGGTAGACAGAGCCTTAGGTAACAGATACCTACAGGCCAAATTTAGCAAGATTTAGCGTATTGGTGAAAAATGAAATCAAAATAGTGATGGGATCCTTAATAAAATACTTTTTTTTTAATTTTTTCGCTTAATCAAATTCAGCCAGGGGCGATTTTACTATTGCCTTCTGGCTAGGCCCTTTGGAGGTGTTAAAATGTTTCTGCTTTCGAAAAAACCTTATTTAAAAATTAGGTTGCAATTAATAACTAAAAGTTTTTTTAGCGTTTTATGATGTTGACAAATATACTAAAATCGATACCTACTGTAAGGTAACGGAACATCTCTAGTCGTAATGAAGACAAAGCCTCAGGTGTGTAATGGAGGAATCACTTAACTCCCTCCACCCAGTAGCGTAGCTATCGGAGGGCTAGGCGGTATCGGGCACCGGGGCTCACAAGCTAACGGGGGGCCTCAGGCCCTGACCAATTTACCTCGACCTACTCTTGTAAAATATACATTATTTTAGTTTGTTTCAGCTTAAACACAACGCACGGGTTTTGCTCATAAACAGGACTTGACTTGAGGACAGAATCACTTTCACCATTTAAATCACCACTCCTTCCGCCAAATAGCAGTGCGTAGGTAGCCGGTGAAATTTCGGAGACATGAGGTATTTATCTCAGCTCTCCAGACTGGCAACGCATCTACAATCCTGTAGTAGGTATCGGGTCTCCCTTTGTGAACTATTTCTCATTTTACACCTTAACATAATAATATATATATTAAAAAAAACTTACCTATACTTAATTATAATGTAATTGTTTGCCCCCAAATAGAATTAAGACAAAAAGGAAACAACTTTTACGTACTCCTACGGATTTTTTTCTTAACGACGCCCCGTACAATAAGTCGGTAACCGCGAAAAGTATTTTTTACAGGAAAAAAGATTTACTGTCTTTGTTAAATATCTTTGCAACCGGTTAGAGTAGTACATTGATATACGAAATAAAAGCTAATTTTATATGAACTATGATTTACACATAAGCGTTTAATAATATGCATTGAGTAGGTATTGAGCAATGGAAGAAAATACATTTTACAGATAATGAGCGAAAATATATTTTTGGCTATCCGGTCGTCAATATATATAACTATATTATGATGTATTCCAATTTCTACATTCCGAATATCGCATAACAATAAAAAGTCCATAATGTAACTTTACCGACTTATTGCGCGGGGGCGTCGCTATGACGTCATGATTTCTTATTGGAGATACCGGCCTTAGTATAATCCGGAAATCGAAATTCGAAGTACATTTTTCGCCGTTCCTCTCACACTAATAATAATAATATGAAGACGAGAAGGACAATAGGAGATTTTCAGAGTAGATCCCTTGTTTTTTACTTATGCCACAGAAATGATGCTAACTGGCGTAGGTAATCGCTACGTGCAAGACGAGTGAACTTCTGCCTCCCTTAAAGCTCAGTTTGGACTTGCCAGTAAAATCCCACAATATCCATTACATTGCCAGGCCGTGATGCCAACGGTTTAGCAGTCATGGCTACAGTGCCGCAATGTAATGCGACTAGCAGATTTTTTCTTTCAAGTCTAAATTTTAACTAAACCAATCCTTTTTGGCCGTTAATGCAATACATTTTCAAAATTCTTAATTTATAATATAACATAATCAACGAGTCAAATTAATAAAACAGTGCATGACTTGCCGTGTTAATTTCCCTAGTGAAAAGTTAAAATTTAATGAGTACAAACTTTACTGCTCGACTCCACTGAGGTATAAAAGATTTGTTACTACCTACTCTCGTACCCTAGAACTTAAAAGCCGTAGTGAAAATAATATTTGCTGCGGACACTAACTGAGCAGGGCTTTCAAACGATGTTGCCTGTTGATGACTTTTCTAATTAGTAAACACTTTGTTATCTTCATACTAAATTAATTAACTATGCGGGAAGTCTCTCTTAATAACTACACAGTGAACATTTTTATCTAATTCTACCATAGCGTACCTACTTAAAATTGTAACCTCTAAAGAGAAGGCTTCATTATATTCGATCACAATAATAAATTTTGGGACGACATTTGTACAACGAAATAATAATTTACAGAAAATTTAACTGTAAATACTGTAATGATAAGGTTTTGTTTGGTCCTCTTACTTTTCTTCATAATCCGCAAGAAGAATGTTTATCAGATTTCCATGAAAATAAATGAGATTGAAACGAGGCCTGGAACTTTTCCAACATGTTCTGTTTATGCTTCCGTGCGTAAAACTAATTCAAACTTTGTCAAAAACTCTGGGGAGTTATTAAAAATCACCGCGACGCTTTAGCAATTATTGTTTCGTTTTAATAACTTAAATAGACAAAATGAGTAATTTACGCACTGAGTTTATTGGTGATACTTTTAAATTATTATTGTTATAAATTTTGTTATATTAGGTACTTTGGAAAACAAGTTTTGTAATTGATTTGAAATGTAAAAAAAAACAAAACTATCGCGGAAAATATCCGTCATTTTAATATGTAAAATAGTGTTATTTGAGTTTCACCGAGAAGACTTTTTTATAATGGAGAAACGGAGCAGTTGTAACGTCGCAAGCCTTTTACATAGTGATAGTTATAAGACATGGGGGATAAATAACGTCACGGTGACAAAATCACCGTGACTCGCCGTCAAAAGTTGTCACTGTGACTTTTTAAAACGTTACAAAATCACATAGGCACATCCTACTGTTCCTAGCGCGTAGCGCGGTCTCTGTTACTCAAATCACGAAACTGTGGAATGCTGTGACTGTAACTCGGCTCTAATAGAGCTCAGTCGGGAGTGTTCGGAACTTCCGAATCGGAAGTGGCGAACATCGGATGACGCCTGCTGCCTGAGAGCGAGTGAGATAGCGTGAAAGTTATGAGTAACAGGCGTGACATAGTCACGTGGAAATAACAGTGTAACAAAAAAAAACGTTCATTACAAGACCGTGACGTGTTACAAATAATTATCATGCAGTGACACGAGTAACGGGCGTGATAAAATCACGGTGACTTTTCACTGTGACTTTTTTGGAACGGGATCGCCAGTCACTGATATCAAAATGTAACGCTTTTCCCCATGTCTAATAGTTTTTTTTTTATATAAGAGGGGGCGAACGAGCAGATGAGTTATGAGCAGTGTTGGACACTTAAAAAGTCGTAAATAATAAGCAGTTTTTGGGTAACAACGTTTTAGGGAGATTTTTTGCACAAAAAACGCTTCTTAGAGAGTCCGACACTAACATTAAAAAATTACTAGACTACTACCCGAAACCTGGATACCTTATCGGGTATTCGTATACAAGTACTCCAATCCAAGAAGTGAATAATCTTCATGTCTCCACTGTCGCATGTCGCTTCTGTAAGAGTGAACACCGAATATTTTATTGTAGAGTTTGGTAAGTTAGATGTCAATGAAAAACGCAGCTTTGTTCCAAATAACGGGTAGTGTTTCAACTATTGGGGTGAAGGTGACGTTGTCAGGTTTTACAAAAACTAGACCATGTCATATATGCAACAGGAGCCTTTGATACATAACCAAGGCGAATCACAATCGGTTGGCACCAGGCCGACTGGCAATCAAGCTGCGCATGCAAGATCACCAACCTCAAGTTATGCCGGTACAGGAGGAAATTGTTCAAAGTATCAGTTTAAATAATAACTTCTCCAATCAATTTGTCTCCGGTGGCTCAGAACACCTCGTAAGGCTTGATATTGTGGGCTAGTAGATTTAAAGCCAAATGTATTAGCAATGTGTTGGATTTTAACAATGCTCGGGTGGAACAGCAGTCAAAGGTCTTTCGGGATTCAAAACCTTACAAAAAGCCACGAATTTTATTATCTGAGGAACGCAGATGCGAGATTATATTATTATATCGCTTAAAAAGAGTTTTTGGTTAAACTCGAGATGTATTGGCTGAATTTTTATACAATACAATGCTGATATTTTATCCAACCACCGGACAAAAGTTAAGTTGATTATTTAGTAAAACCTTCGGTAGATGGATAGCGGCTGTTACCAAGGCCATGGTTTAGGTGTTCCTTGTGCAGTATTAAGTCTAACAATCAATTCAAGAATCAGGAACACTATTGCACCAAACACTACACCCATTAATTAATATTCACAATAGTTAAAACATAAATCCGCATAAAAGACCGATTAACATACATAATTAACAGTCATCTTATTGTATTTTTCTTTGGTTCCGCGGCGCGTGGCAATGGACTAGTGCCAGTCAGCCACCGTAAAAGCCAAAAAGATTTACATTCTAAAAAAATATTGTCATTCAAAATACTTGCACAAAGATTTGATTACAAACTAAATAGTAAACACAGTAAACAAAAGCTTTTATTAATATTGTTTTTAATATCTATTGCGTAACATCTTAGCTTGATGTTGAAATCGGCCATTGGTCGACCGTAGTGTTCAAAACTTAATTTATCCAAATATATAATAGCAAAAGTCCCTGTAGTACCATGAGTTAATACGACTATCGGAAACAAAGCAAAAATGAATAATAAATACAAATCCAAATTGGATAAGCTAGTATCGTACGAGTCTCAATCATCACCTCAGGAGACAACTTGCATGCCGGATGAGGTATGAATCCCTGAGTCTGTCCCCGACTTCGCCGAAGTAATAATTCAGCAGGTGCTATCGCTAGGGACCAGAGGTGAGCGGAGACTGCTCGCAGCTCCGCTTGTTGCTACGTGACATTACAGTTGTTATTTTTTCATTTTATTTGTCACTTATATTATTTTCTTCCATGCTGGTCTGGGAGTAAAGAAATAACATATAATTTACCAGTTGCTCCTCTTCCCGCGCATGGTAAAAGCCCATCGAGGGAATGGGCGAAAGTCTTAGGAATCATGTTATAGGCGATGCGGGTAGCAACCCATCCCTATTTTAATTTCCCTTTCCAGCTATACGCCCTTAATCATGCTAAACGTGGCCTTAAGGTTTGCTACCTTAGGCTCTGTCTACCCCGTAAGGTTCTAAAGACGTGATATATGTATGTATGTATGTAAAAATAAAAATACCACACAGTTGTTGAAAGATTATGTTAAAAGATATTTTGTCATTGCACATAATACATAGGTACAGTCTTGATAATAAAATTACATCTGGAAGGAATTATAAACTAACTAAGAACTAGAATTATGAAGAAAACTGGAGGGTAGACGAGAGAGTAGTACATTGTGCACCGAGGGCGGTAAGATGGGGATTGCTAACGAGAGTCTATTAGAAGAGTCCAATGACTCGAGTTTGTAATCCTCTTACTGCTCGTAGTATACACACAATGTCATTCATCACATTTGCAAGGAAATAAAAAAAATGACATAAAACAAACTCTGAGCCACTAATTTAGCCGAAAACGTCGACCATTAACATTGTGGTGTCAATAGTGTCACAGAACAGACTATCATCCGCCATCTCGGATCCAAAAAATGATGCCAGATTCAGGTTCAGAACCTCAAGTTTAGTATGGAGACTAGGCCAAATTGTGTGCCGCTGAGTTAATTACTACTAACTTGAGATACAGAGCACAACAAAACAGACTTTGTATAACGAATCTGTTATGCCTAACTTCTTTATAGCTTATACGAATAAAATCCTTCATTGAAACCGCTCCTGCGGAACCAACCCAGAGATAGCTCTCAGTCGCAACAAACAGATTTCACTCAAACCTACGCTTTTTGAGTTAGGTACTTGATATAGGCAAAACACGGCAGATAACCGGTTACTCATATTTGCACGTATACAGCGCGTAAACCTCGAACAAATTAATTTCTGAAGAACCAAGCACAATGTACAATTAATTGTAAACAGATATCGCTAATGTGAGTACTTTACTTACCTAATCCTGATAGAAAAAACTTTGTGCGACAATGTTTTTTCTGCAATACCAAAATAATAGAAGGAGTATGTGTCTTTTTGAATTTTGCTATCTTCGTTTTGCTTTCTCTGGCAACAATAAATATTATTCTCTGAATTGGAGACCACTCATCAATTTTTTTACGAAACTATTGAGTTTACGAGGCACCACAACGTCGCTGTTGCTGTGTGAAATATAGTTCTGTATTTTTCTTGTCATAAAACCGACTTATATTGAAATTAGGCACGTTAAAAACAAAACTGTATTGCTGTTTGTTTACAAACAACAATTTTCAAAACCACAACACCGAACATAAGATTTCGCGCTCCGAAATTGACGCACTGCTCTTACCTTAACAAAATGAGGGCAATGAGAGGCCAAATTTCTTTTGGGGGCTTGAAGGCAATGCGTTGGCAGTGAACTTGAGGCTGGGGGTGTGTCTTGCAGGCTGCAGCCTCAAGGCCGCCCGCCGCATAGCATTGTATTTCCACATCGATTTATCGAACGGCGCGCGCCGGCCTCTTTCTAACCCCTCACCCCCCGCCACTTTTCTCGTCTCTGGCCACCTTATTCGGTTACTTTATATATTTTTTTCTCTTTCTTTTCAATCAAACGTAATATCTTGTGTAGGCTCGGCAGGTAACACATAATACTTGCGTACGGAGTTGAGCGGCATCCTCGCGTAGATCTTTATGTGGCCCACTTAACTCGCATTTCTGAACTTTTAAGTGGTTACATAATGTTGTGTAGGTGTAATGTTTTTACGATCTAGTCCAGACCCCTGGAATAATGAAGAAAAATATCAAAATTACGCTAGAGTGGATAGTAAACTAAATAATCATGTAAAGTAAAAAGTTTTCAAGTTTGCTTTGGAATAGTTTGGGTTCACTAATTTTAGTTAGTTACGTTTGAAATGTTTTGATAGAACATCGTTTGGAAGTATATTTTATCACAAGGAGATTTTATATCGTTTTTTTCTCGTTATAAAAATTGCAGAGTACGCATCAGTGAGTCGCCTGTAATTCACTTGACAAATAACGTAGCGGGTTTGGAGTGTGCGAAGAAAAATACATTTGTGCGGCAACCGACAAAAGGAAATAGCCCTTAAAACGGATGTTAGCTGACGATTCTGAGGCAAACAAAGCTTTTTCTCACCTGGAAATTACTTTATTATTAAGCGAAAAAGCTTTTGCTGTTTTATTAACCATAACCTCTATTAAATTTTATGAGCATTTTTATCACGTGTTCTTACTTAAGGGCTCAAATTGCGTTAATTATCAAAAGTAGTCTCTTCAGTCTTCACAACTAACTAAAGGGACGCGGCCTTTGCACAATGTCCTGAGTTTTCGAATTTGCGTGCTCAATTGAATTTGAACGTTCCTAATATATAATAAATTTGTCCGTTGTTTGAACTGAATTGACAGAATTACGCATCGACACCTAAATAAATTAATAAGTCTTTTAACACTCCAGTTTGGGTTTGGCTCCACTATTATTGAAGCACGAGGTGAGCAGGAAGGACTGGTGCCAGCTCAATAGGCTCAGGACTTCGTTGCGATAGCTCCCGAGCATGTATGGACAGTTACGGCTGGTGGGAGTCACCGTGCGAATGTGGTGCTGGTGTTCAGGACCTCAAGCATAATCTACGTGACTTCCGTGCACCAAGTACGAAGCAAATTCAGCAGATTAGTTGTCCCTTGAAAACTATATAATGCAGTGGATGCCAGGATCAAATTTTTTGTCGTTGTGACTTCTTTTTACACTAAAAGTTACAAGCGATAACATAACAAATTCAATCAGTTAACGATTGTAAGTATGATAAATGATATTGACAACGACGAAGTTCCTACCCTATCTAGATATGCACAGGCATAAATATATGTGCGTTACCGCAAGACGTCAATCTTCATGCCACAAACAATAAGGTCGGTGACACATATATTTGACATGATGGCTGTATAAATACTTTCGACTGTACTCAACACCGCACTAAATCAAGTTTGTCTCACTAAATCAAAGCCTGGGACACGCGAATCTCGCCGTTAAACACAACAAGTGCCATTATCCAAATTTGAAACCGCGTCTTGACCTAATTTCTTAGCGTAACATGTTATACAGGGTGCCAATTATTTCCAAGAGTGCCCTTACCGGTTCCGCGGAGACGACAATTTAATGGCAGTACGTCGTTACTCCGGGTAAGTTAGCGACGACAACCCATTTCGTAAACTTGTAGGAGGTACGCAGAGTTGTGCCGGGTCTCGGACCTCGTTAGACGGCGTGACAGTCTGCATACAGAGTAACTCTAAGTTAATTTACATCGTAGACTGCTCCCAGGGGATCCACTGATCCAACAAACGGTTCGCCGATGTGCTCTACTTGACATACATGGGATGAATTTATTTGGCGCTGCTAATATAAGTTTATAATTGAAAATGATATTTGATGTGGGTTGATGAAATCTGCGTTAAAGATCAAGTTTCTACAGTTTAAGGTTAGGTTACACCGTAGATATAAGTGTTTCTGACAGAACATATCCACTTATGTCAGATGGTTCAACTAACTAAATAGATGTTTATATCATGTATATAGATTTAACTTGTTCCGGTAAACTTTACTCAACGTTATTTCAATCTCAATAAGCTAATAGATACCTGTAGGTACATTGTATTTTGTTAAGTAGGTATGTAATGTAATGGCAAGTTCAACAGTCAACAAATTTAATAAACTAAGTGGCAAAAACTTTGTTTCCCATTATTCAGGTACTAATTTAATAAAGAGCGATGGGTTTCGTACCTACGCTATAGTTTATGAATGTAAATCTAAAGAGAACTGTGGTTACTTCCTCTAGTAATTAACCAAAACACGGGTCGACCCGCAGTAATAAAGTAAAGGTTACGCAAATATATAATTATCTATTCAGTCGGCGTTGCTGCCGAAAATTTAATTACATCTGTTTAGGAAAATGAGAGACCAAAACCGCAAGAAAAAGTCTTTAGTTTGCATTGCCTTGAATTGACTTATCTAGAACACTTTTAAAAAAAGCTGTTAAAGTGTACGTTAGGCCACGCGCAATATAGCTTGAGTAGTTGCCCGTCACAAATTATAGGTTGGTTTCTTATAGCTCGTTAACTTGTGACCAGCAGACAGGAACATATTTGTAATACGTCTCATTTTCCTGTCCAGAAACAATTGTTTAGTATTATTTTATCACAGACTCAACTGCTTAATCCCGACGTCTAGCTTAAACGCGCATAATTTACAAGTTTAAAATAATAAAATTGGCGTACCCGCAATCTGGGCCCAACGGATTTAGGGTTATAGTTCCCCGGCGAACGCTCCAAGTGTCCGATGAAATAATGACCATTCTGCCCCAACCCGGGGCAAGAAGACCTCTTCGCCGTAAATTGATAATAAGTTTCGATCGACTATCTGTTGAATGTGGACTATCGGGCACGAACTATATTGCTTAAGATATTATACGATTCATGAATTTCCAAGCTGTTTCCTTTATCATGAAGCAGTGGTTTTCGGCAAATAAAGGAAATATTGAAACGTGCTTTGTGTGGTTGATGTTGTGGAAATATGTAATAAAATAGAGTAATAGAGTAGGAATTGTAATCAGTGTTGAAAATTGTTAAATTATACCTAATATATATAACTCGTCACTATTTTAATTCGCCTTTTCATCTACACGCTCACAGTCATGCTTAACGTTGCCTTACTGACCTTTAGGTCTTGTTACCTTAGGCTCTGCTAAGCTAAGTTTTTTTGTATGTATGGATATATTCTCCGCATAGACAAGATGTCCATGACCTACCGGACTTTCATTACCATTTTACCACACACCGGATCTTTTTAGCCGAGTCTAGAAGACAATAGAGTGTTGACCTTTCTGACCGCAGACTAGTGTTTATCAGCTATCAGTTAACCGGATAACGCCATTACACCCGTCCGAGCCACTCTATCTAACAAGTTGATTGTGATTGATTTGCCATTTTCATGGCGGTGAAACCCGTTGCGTTTAACAAACTCAGCTAATGGAAAAAGGTTGAAGTTGAGCTATGAAAAACGATTAAATATTTATACACACACATACATACTGTCACGTCTCTTTCCCTATAGGGGTAGGCAGAGACTACTTTGTTCCACTTGCTACGATCCTGACTTACCTCTTTTGCTTCATTCACATTCACCAATCTAACATAATATTTATAAGTATATTTATTTTTAGTATATATATAAAACGATATAAATACAATACATTTCCATTTCATATACTATGAAGATTACCAATTATTACATATTTTTTCCCTTTCTATTGCCAAAATACTAGCCGATTTATTTTAACATTTCAGTATAAACAAAAAAATAAAAGTCCAAGGACCCTTTGAATGAGCAAAATATTCACCCACAAGTTTGCAGTCTGTACTTAATATTTTGCGGAAAAAGCCATATAAAACATTTCCCCTACATATTTCCGAAGAAATATTTTCTGCATCTTATTAAGCAGTCACTCATATTTTTATGGACCCTTTCTTTATCGCCCATTCGTATGACTGAATTATACGGAAGAATTTTGGACAGTGTTGAACTGCGAATTTTTTCTTTCGTATGTTGCTTGTTTATTGAATCTTAATATTTTATATGAAAAACATCTAGTGCTAAAATATGTAAAAACAAACAAGAAATAAATAAATTAACTCAACTACATACTTAAGTAGGCACCTAGTAAGACACTTAATAACTTTTTTTTCTTTTGCAGGTAATCTTCGTGTCTACTGGAGCACCATCGAACCCAGAAATGTGTTTCAATAAACGCCTTATCAAGTTAGCAGACTATTTCCGGTTATATCCCAATATGCCTCGTTAAGGAGTCATTGAGAATAATAACATTCGACATGATCTGCAATAGCAAAATTGTGTTCACGAAGCTTTTGGTGTGTTTCCTCTTGTCGGGCGCGAGGGGCCGATCGTGGGCCAGCCACCATGACACAACCACGTCCACGACACAAACTACTCCCACCACCAGCCCAGTACCGAAGAATTTCCACAACGACCCACTCATTGTGGAAACTAAAAGCGGTCTTGTCAAGGGCTATGCCAAGACAGTCATGGGCCGTGAGGTACACATATTCACTGGAATACCATTTGCCAAACCACCATTAGGCCCACTTAGATTTCGGAAGCCAGTCCCAATCGAACCATGGCATGGGGTTCTAGAAGCCACAGCTATGCCTAATAGCTGTTATCAAGAACGATACGAGTACTTCCCCGGTTTTGAAGGTGAAGAAATGTGGAACCCGAATACTAATATATCAGAAGACTGTTTGTATTTGAATATTTGGGTGCCGCAACATTTACGAGTGCGCCATCATCAGGACAAGCCTCTGACTGAGAGACCGAAAGTGCCAATACTAGTGTGGATTTATGGCGGAGGGTATATGAGCGGTACGGCTACCCTTGATCTATATAAAGCTGACATTATGGCATCGTCAAGTGATGTAATAGTTGCTTCCATGCAGTACAGAGTTGGAGCGTTTGGATTTTTGTATTTGAATAAATTCTTTTCGCCTGGTAGTGAAGAAGCGCCGGGTAACATGGGTCTTTGGGATCAGCAACTGGCAATACGATGGATTAAAGAAAATGCACGAGCATTTGGTGGCGATCCTGAGCTAATAACATTGTTTGGCGAATCAGCAGGTGGAGGAAGCGTAAGTCTGCATATGCTTTCCCCTGAAATGAAGGGTCTGTTTAAACGGGGTATATTACAATCTGGTACTTTAAATGCTCCTTGGAGTTGGATGACCGGAGAGCGTGCTCAAGGTATTGGAAAAGCTTTGGTTGACGATTGCAATTGCAACAGCAGTCTTTTGGCTGCTGACCCGAGCTTGGTTATGGACTGTATGCGTGGAGTCGACGCAAAAACAATTTCTGTGCAGCAATGGAATTCATATACTGGCATATTGGGATTCCCCTCGGCACCTACGGTGGATGGAGTATTTTTACCAAAAGATCCCGACACTATGATGAAAGAAGGCAGTTTCCACAACACTGAAGTACTACTAGGAAGTAATCAAGATGAAGGTATTTAATATTATTCATACTAAATAAGTAAAACCATAATAAGTGGCCCTCCGGCCAGGTGGGATGACGATCTGCGAAAGACTGCAGGCAGATGCTGGATGCGTCAAGCTGAAGACAGGGCGCTATGGCGCTCATTAGGGGAGGCCTATGTCCAGCAGTGGACTAATATAGGCTGATGATGATGATGATGATGATGATAATAAGTAGGTAGCGTTAAATTACAGTAAAATTCAATTATGTTAAAAATAAAAAATAAACAAGTCAAAATATATTTTTTCAACTAATGCTTATTACAACAACAAACACATTTTAGTATTTACATCTAGTTTGAAAAAAAATCTTACATAATCTTATATGTTGAAACATTTAATTCAAAGTCAGTCAAGATTTTAAACATCCTATCCAGCGCAGCATTGATTCGTAAAACTTTTAGTAGTGTCTGTCGCCTACGTCTTATAGAATTCGAGGTCGTTTTTCTACACCTGCCCGGCGCCTTACGCCACGCATGCGCTGACCCGTGTAGACACAACAATAGCTGTAGGATTCCAGAGACGTACTATCAGGTACTACAGACTCGCCCACGTAGCTTTACCCCCACCCTGTGGGAGGCCACGCTGTTGCCACGCACCCCCCCTAGGGCGGTTCTAGTTACTACTTAAAATTTGAGAATTAATTTTGTAACTCTAATCTTCTTATTTACTAAGGGGTTTGATTACACGCGGGTTTTTAAGAGAGCTTGTCAGTAGTTGAAAAAGTGCTACAATCAAATGTTTTTTGAATTGACTAATAACAAGAGAGATGACATTAAATGTTATACAGAAAAATATTTCTAAGTGCCTATCTAAATCTTATACTTCATATAGGTGTATATGTTTTTAACTACTTACACTGATTGATATCGATGAAAGAGGAAATCCAAAGAGAAAATCTCAGAGGGATGAGCCGAATTTCCTCGAGTAATGACTTTCTATGTCTTTATAGTGTATTTCGATCCATTTTATTCGTTGGCAAATGTGGATCAGAAATGAGCTAGCTAACAGTCGCATTAGGTACAAAAAACCCGTTGGATATCCGCGTGTATGCAAGAAAACTAATGGATCTTGATGAGAAAAATATAAAGGAAAGGTAACAATGAAAGCAAAGAACTTTGTTACAAACAATATTGCCGGGAGCGTTTCAGGGTACCTATACGTAGAGCTAAACAAAGGAAAATGGCGGCGAATTTACAATACGCGCTTAGGAGTTGCTTAGCAAAATCACAGAGCTTTTTTGTTGTGGAAATAATTACCCAGTGCTATGTCCACTTGCTATAAAATTCCGGTTTGCTACAACTAGTAAGTAAATATTTTTTCTCAAAAATGATGCGTAAAGTGGCCATTACATCGTTAAAAAGTCACCAGTAAGTTCCAGTCAGTAAGTCTGCTCCCATCTCCGAGCTGCAGCGCCTCAATATCAACTCCTCGATTTGATCGCATTCAACGAAGAGCCAATTGAATTGTCAATGACCTGAAACTCTCTGGCCGGCTGGACCCGTTGTCGAAGGAATATTACGTCCCTATGAGTCTTGTACCAGTTGTACCGCATTTCATGGGGAGCGCTCCGAAGAATTGTTCGGTTTATTGCCTGCTCCTTTGCCATTTCACCCTCACCACCTCAGTTGGCGGTCACAGTTGGCGGTCAAAGACCATACGTTTTTCGCGAAACTTCTTACCGCGCATGCTTAAACTGTGGAATCAGCTAGTGGCACCAATTTTAAGTGGTACAACTTAGAGATCTTTTAAAAACGAGCGTATTCTTTTCATAACGGGCCGGAAACACGCTCCTAAAGTCATATGTTATGAGTTTCTATGGGCTTACTTGTTTTCCTCCTGTCATATAAAAAAAGTTAAAAATACCGGACAATGGTCTCCGGTAAGTAGAGAGCGACTCAGTAAGTTTGTACGATAAAAATCTCATAACACACATGGTAAATTGAACTTAGAACTTATAAAATCCCTACAAATGTCTGTTACGCTTTCACGCATAGACCACTGAACTGATTTTAATTAAATTTGGTGCAGAGATAGTTTCAGTCCCAGGAAAAGACATAGGATAGTTTTTATCCCGGAAAATCACATAGTTCCCGTGGGAGACCGATAAGCAAATTCTGCACAAACGGAGTCGCGGGAAACCGTTAGTATGTTATATTTTTTAATAGTGAAAAATCCTCATGCTTAGGTCATTATTAAATGTATTCTTAAATTATAAACGTTAATAATATCTTTAAATAATTTTATAAGAGCATCTAGTGTTTCGGGACATTAATATAAATATTTGCAATTAGGCAGTTGCAAACATTCAATTTAACAAATATTTATTCCAACTCTAAGAGGTAGCCACAGGCAGTGTATGGAACGACCTTAAAAAAACAAGAGCACAAGAGCAGCGGCGTTCGTGCAACGAGGATGCATACTTTATTAAAAAAGCGGGAAATTTTTAACTTTTTGGAAATATTTCGTTGTCATTTCACTATTATAATTAACTAGCTTCTGCCCGCGAAATCATCCGCGTACTTAAGAACTGATGTTGAAAGTATATTCTGCAATAATTATTAACGTCGCGACTCTAGGCAGCTACGACCTTTGACTTGTCAAATATGCAATATTCCGGGGAAAAAGTAGCCTATGTGTTAATCTAGGGTACCAACTATCTCCGTTCCAAATTTTATCCAAGTCCGTCCAGTCGTTTCAGCGTGAAGAAGAAACAAACACACACACTCACATCGTCACGTTTATAATATTAGTAGGATTACATTTTATGTTTGTAGTTTTTTTGTTTTATTTTTGAGAATAGCAAAGTGCTATACTGGACTCGGATTTCAAACCAACTCATCCAGTAGGTCTCTTCAGTAATGTACTTTTGTCCAATATCGAGAAGAGTACATTTTGTTTTTCTTCCTCAGCTTTACAATAAATAGCAGAATAACATACTGACAGAACTGCTGTGTCCTGCCCACTGATCCAAAAAATGCTGTTATTGTCGTCTTTTACGGACACAAATAATTTAACTTTCAATGATATTACGAAGTAAAATGCGAAGAGAAAAAAGTCCAAACTTTTTACGGCACTGAATTTGCAAGCAAATTTACGAGTCCTTTTAACTTGTTGCTATGAGAAACGTAAATTCAGTAAAATCTGAGTAATTGCCTCACTTGAGACGCTTTTCACATTTAATATGATTAAGGTGATTTAATGAGACAATAAGTGGTGTAATCTCTGTCTAGACGGGTAAAATGTAATGATAGAGAAAAAGCGTGCAGTTTAATTTCAACTCTTGATCTTTCTTTGAAACAAGTTTACTAATATGATTTATTATTATTACATTTACAGGCTTATTTCTCTCTCATTTTGTTCCCTGGAGATCTACATCTGATGAAGTACGTGCTTGATGATTATTATTTGAATGTGCTCGTATACACGTGATAAGTTGAAACATTCAAAGCCAATAAGACATCGTGATTTGATTACAAATCTTATATAGGTAAAAATAAACATCTATAGACTTATATATGAATAGCTGTTCGTTTGTCTCGCTAAAACTCGGGAATGGCTGTATCGATTTGAATAATTTTGGTTTTGAAACATTTGTGCAAGTCCAGGGAATGTTTGAAAGGTGAGAAAACCTTGCAAGGCCAGCATTATGCTGAGATGGGACCATTTCGTGATGTATGTACAAATTTTTTTTTTTTTTTTTTAATTCTTTTTGTTGTGCAACTATATATCACGAATAAATGTTTTTCTTTCTTTCTTTCTTTCTTTCTTTCTTTTTTTTTAAAGCAGAAACGGGAGTGAAGCCAAGGGCAACAGCTAAATCTATAAGATATACAATATATTTATATATTTTTCTTGTACATGGAAAATATTGGTATAAAGCTGTTATAAGGGGTGTTTATACACAATGTAATCCAAAACAACAATTTCTAGTTATTTTACCTGTACAGTAAAAATTTTGCTTATGAATAAGTTATGTATGAAATGGAGCAAAATTAGCAAAAATTAATGTGAGGATCATCTCATTGTATTGGAGAATAGCTTAACACATAAATTTACCTATTAGTCAAAAAACGACCTATATGATGGTCACCATGATTTATAAAATATTTATTAATTATCAAATGAATAAATGAAACATAACTATTTCCACGAAAGAAACGGTTCGCTTCATGCTTACATGCATGCTTGCATTCTAATCCTGACCGCTAGCATGTTCACTTGTATTACCGCTTTGAAATGTTTTTGATTTTAATTTAAGCGAACGTAAAGCTAATGACTCTATGTACTCACATAGTAAACGTATCTACTAACCGTACCGTAGTAGAACAAATAAAATAATTTTGATGAATTACTAATCTACGCGGACAAAGTCGCGGTCCGAAGCTAGTTGTGAAACAAAACCGACCAAGCGCGTGTCGAGTTACGCATAGAGCTGAATTTTACACCCGCATGCGGTAAATATCTAATGTTATGTCTCTTTTTGACCTACCCAACCACATGCAACACCGTGAAATAGGAAATAAAACATATTCATCTTCACTTTACGTGCCTAAGATGGGAAAAGTAAAGATAAAGTACAGCAAAAGGTGTGTTTTTTAAGCAGTTCATAGCTTTTTAGTATCAGTGTCTGTGAGCTAAGCCTAAACCGCGTACAGACGGATATAATGACACTTACTACAAACAAGGTTCCATTTTTGTTATTTTAACAACAGAAACAGTGCTAAAATAAAACAGTTTTACGTACCATGCTGTAATTAATTCATAACATACCATGTCTTAGAAAACACGATTCAGCTCTACATAATCGTAACTTTAGATCTAAAATTTATACAGAGTGTTATGGAACTAAGTGTTTTACAACCTACATTCCTGCTCACAACTGTCTTTAACCGTGAAACGTTTTAGAGGTGAGCGAATGAGTAGGGATGACATAACTTACAAACATCTCATCATATTTATACCAACGACCAATATAACGGGTCACTTTTCGTACAACTTTGTACGGGGAATTGGCTCATTGATTTTGCTCGTTAGTATCAACCATAAGACATCCAGTGACGGAGTTATATCCAGCCTCGACATGACTTTCCTTCTATGGATCTCCTCCTGCCTTTCTGTGTCTTTTACAAAATCTTCTGTCCACCTTGGGGCTTACCAGTGCGTAGTTGCCAGGTCAATACCTTTCGAATCCGATGGCCATCAGTTCTGCGAGCAATATGTCACTCCGTACGGCTTAAGGGGGCGCCGAGCTTTTGGTTGTGTGCTCCGTTCATGTGCGTGTGAAAATTCTTTGCTCCGTTTTGAAATCAATCGTAAACACTACCCACTAAGCTCACTGTCCGACGGGTATAGTAGAACAAAGCAGACAGGAGGGACGCGTGGCGGCTCTAGTTAGAGTGGGCGGAGCGCACGCGAATTTGGGTATTTCCTTCGTGTTAATTAAAACAATACACATTTTGAAAATGCAAGAAGTATACGTTATAGACAAAATCTCGTTATGTTTTGCAATATTTTGCAAGAAACTAGAAGGATTTAATTTTGCAAGAAATTAGAAGGAATCAAAATATAATATTTCATTTAACGTTTGCATATAAAATCTGACGACAGGGTTCCAGGTAAAGGTTTAGGGGGAAAAATTGACTATTCTCATATAATTACCACCTTAAGCGTCCGGCCAGGTATTGCTAGTTATCATCGTACTTTATACACAACTATTTTCCAGCGACTTAGTTCATAAACCAAATTGCTCCTGGAAGGATTTCATAGACAGGCTCGCCAATCATTTGGCTATGTAACTGTAGCTATAAAAAAGTTGCTGGTAGCATCTTTATCATTATCACCCGGAAAGCTTCCACTAGGTATTGAAGAAAGGCGTCCCCTTCAAAACGCTACAAATAACTGATTGCTCATACGAGCAATACGCCCATAATTTTCACGATATCATCGCTCCTAATCCAAGAGTTACTCGATAATTCTGTTAAATAAGCGGTTAAACATAAATAATCAAGTTCAGCTCATCAAATAAAAATGGAAGCTTAAAAGAAAAAGATACGGCAATCTAAATCAATTAGTCATTTGCTCGACCCCCTCACTAAATCGGCAGGGCACGCCACGGCACGGCCAGTAAAAGGAATAGAGGCATTTTTGTTATCTCTTTAAACAGTAACAAGCGTGGTTGCCGGTTTGTTGGGCCGATTAGGGCGATGACGTGTCAACCAGTTCGTTAGAGCCGCCGCGAGCCTCGGCATATACAAAGCTGGAAGAGAAGAAGCTAGCGCAGTCCACGGAAAATATTTATTTTGTATTGTGTTAGCCCATCTGAACCATGACCACCATTTTGCGGTGTTTGACGAAGATTCGCTGTCCAGCTCTTAGGTTTTGTATCCACAGACAAATGCAGTTTCAGTGGTTTTGGTGGTAAGTTAATCTGTTATTGTTACGCAAGTTGAAAGAAGGTATTTTGACTTTTTCTATGTTTGCCAATTCATAAGTATCAATTTTCATTGACGTTGTTTTTTACTGCAATTTCATTAGGTTTAAACTCAAACTCAAACTATTTATTGAAAATAAGTGTTGTGACAAAAATCTCATAATGTGTACATTTTCAAACATTTACTTGATACATAAAATAATCTTAAAACTAAATCTTCTTAAAAATACGTAGGTAATATGGGTCTATAAAAAAACTGTTATAACAAAATGTAAATAAAGTTTCTAAATATGGTAAATAAAGTTCCTAAATGGTAAATTGGTTTTGATTGTCATCGAAATAAATTATAAATTTTAAGTCATTTTATACGAAAAGAGTATTTGAGTGCAAAATGTTAAACGTAACGAAATTGTTCATTAATCGTTATTATTATGAACACAACGTAAAAATCTAAATATCTAAATCTAAGGAAATATTAAAAAAGGTGTACGCTGTTATTCGCTGTTCTAGTCGGCTTATACGAGTAACGATGTTTACCGAGCGCCCGACAGGAACCTCCCGGTAATTTGTTTTACAGAAAAACAAAAACAATTATTTACGATTCCAACTTACGAGAACAGACTTCAAACTCTTTTTGTCTCTTAGTGAAGAATTTCATTAAATAAAGTACACCCACAAATAATTGGATGACATGTATTGACAAGTGAAAACAATGTTTGTTATTTCAATTACATTTCCTAATAAATTGTCTGTTTTTGTCCAGGAACCTATTTCTTGCTCTACGACTTTCTCGATTATTTCGAGAAGGATGGGCCGAGTTTTCTACAAAGGGAAAAGTTTTTGGAGATTGTCCAAACCATTTTCAAGGATTTCTCCGACATTAAAAGAGAAGCTATTGTGTTTCAAGTGAGTATTTATTATTATTTTTTATTATGAGTACTTATACCTCACCTCTACAATGCATTTATGACCTATGCCAAAATATGACAAGCAACGACCATGGGAAATATTTTCCAGGTTTTATTTGATAAGACTTGTAGGAACGTAAATTTTTGACATAAGAATTGGACCTGCGTTATAAGCATGCATAAGGAACAATGAGGGAATTACGAACGCTGAAGCCAGGGCCGTTTTAAACTAGGCTAGGGCCCTTGGGCACACAAGAATTTGGAATTTTGGACTGTAAAAAAAGGGAATTATGATAACACTTTTTTACTAAGTATGACCATTTATTATAGAAATTGTCGGTCCTTCGGGGCCCCCTGAGAATGGGGGCCCTGCGCACGGGCCCCATGTGCCCTTATGGTGAAGATGGTATTGGCTGAAGCGTACATACAAAAATACACTATTGGAAATAATCAGTCTGACATTATTGATTGTGAATCTCTACTTTCAAAAACGACATTAATAATCAAACATGATCAATTATCATCTATAACTTTGTTTGTTCGCAATTAGCAGTAACCTTGAGGAAAAAGGACTTTTTTGAGTACTTTCTAAATATTACTTTTCTGACCAGGATGCTTGTATAACAGCAGAGCAGCATTATCAGCAGATTTTCATAAAGCTTACTCTGAACTTAATCTGAACAATTTCGTATAAAATTAACCCAACTATGCTACCCCCGGTCCCGTGACGCATTTCCCCAGAATTTTGTTCCACAGAAATTGTTTCTCTATTCTCATTTAAAAGAATGATAAATTCATAAAAAAAAGTTCGCATAAGCTCAATTGTTCGCTTTTAAAATCAATATAATTTAATTAAATACTTGCACGGTAGAAACTTAAACCAAATATTAAGTCCTTACAACTGACTGAAGTCGGTGCCTCAACTCAAATAGTTCCAAGCCGAATAGGTATCATATAGGCAGATAGACTAGGTCCACTTCTACCACGCATGCCACACAGAAATATAACGATGTTTTGATGGGAGCTATAAGTAACGCACACCGAAAAATATTTTTAATTTGACATTTCTAAAGGAGCGTAATTAATACAATTTATTATGAAACCTATAGGCGGATTTAGGCTACATTCGAAGGAGGTTCTATATATTTTTTGTACAAAATAAGAGGACACCACCATGACAAAAGTCAGAAGAAATATCAAACAATCGCAACTCTTGTAATGCTTGGTAGATAGATATCTTGACGTAGATAGCAAGAAAAAAGTATTTCCAGTTAGACTTGTACCTGTAGTATGCCGGTATTAGTACTAGACCTTTGATCTTTTGATCCAACTAAACACGCACCTAAAGCAAGTGATGTCATGCGTTCTTGCTCAGGAAATACTAAAGAGGAAATGTCATTTGCCATTACCGCCGATGATGTAAAATGCTCGCCTTCGACACGCAAACGTTTTGTTTAATGTGTCTCTAACTAACCTAATATCACTTTGATATAATAGTTACGTAAATTATAAGTATATAATATCGATAGTTAGATGTTAAAAAAGCTAGTTTGGAGTACAGTCAAGTGTAATAATATGTATTTAGACAAAGATTCAAAAATAAGTACCATACGCTCTTACACCGGCGTAATAAGGTCGTGGGACATATTTTTGAGAAGTTCCTATCAATACTTATTTTTGCACTTGACCGTACCTTCAATTATCAACGAGCTTCCACACATCTCGGTTTCTAACTATCATAATCCCAGAACATACAGATTCTGCCGTTTAACTTTCCTTTGGTTTTTCAATAGTTACATCTTCCAATACATTATTTGTTTTCATAACAGTACGCCTGCTTAACGAAAACTAAATTTTATTATAAACGAAAAGTTTTTCAAGTGTCGGATTGGTAGGATGCTTGGCGCGTATAGCCTTGAAGCGCGGGTTCGAATCCCGTCCGGCACTCGTTTTTTTTTTTTTATAAGCGGGGGCTAACGAGCAGACGGTTCACCTGATGGAAAGCAATCACCGTCGCCCAGAGACACCTGCAAGACCTGGGGAATCACAAGTGCGTTGCCGGCCCTTTGAGGAACAGGAAGGCTCGCATTTTATAATAACATTTATTTTCCAATACACTTAAATTTTCAGTCATATAATGGATTATAACGTGTATTTCAGTACACCGATTGGGAAGAAATCACAGACGGCTACCTCAACCAGAAAATGATAGCGGACATCGTCGGGGACTATTTCTTTGTGTGCCCCACAAACTACTTTGCTGAAGTGCTGGCGGAATCTGGCGTTGACGTGTACTACTATTACTTCACCCACGTGAGTTTTATCGTATTTTATTTCAGTCTCAGAAATAAGTATTTTAAAGTTTCCTCCATGCAGGCGCTATCTGTATTGCTGGTATTACAATTTCAATATATATACACTGACGAGCAAAAATAACGCGTCATTTCCCATACAAAGTTGTAAGCAAAGTGACCCGTTATTTTTGCTCGTAAGTATAGGTACCTAAATATGAATACAATGTTATTATTTACAATTTGTTCATGAGGCAATACACCAATGGGCTCAGTCCCAAATTAAGTGCCTAGCATGTTCTATGGGTACGCAGTGTATAAAAATACTTATTATAAGTAGTTAAAACATTTGTTTTCATCATACAGTCGCCAGCCTTTGTTGGGATTCGAACCCGGAACCTCCAGCTTCACAGTCAGGCCTGCGTACTGTAGCCAGTTTCTAAATTTAACTTTTTGTTTACCCTAAACAAAGTTTTTGTTTTATTTTTTTGATGGGAACCTCAATTGCCAAATTCTTTGTTCAAAGACACTCTTTTTATAATAGCCGAAACGGTGTCCCATCTGTCGGGGAAAGGCCTCCCCTACTTCCGTCCACTTAACTCCGGCCATAGCAGACTTCCACCTATCTATGTGAAAGTTATCATATTTGGTCCACTGTAATCTTTCTTTACAATGAGCCTTTAATAGAAAAACAATATTTTTGATGCTAGCTTTTTTGCTAACTGTAGGTAGGTAGGACCTTTACTTTATATAATTTAATTACACTGGCATCCAATTTACTTATAAGGAAAGTCCGTGAAAAATCGCATTTCACACCGGTACAATGAAAAATAATGTGTAAATAAAAGAGTGTTTCAACCATCTCTATTTTAAAGTCGATATTTATTCGTACAACACAATACAATACAAACACTTCATTAGTAATTAATATGTTTGGCTTATGGCATTATTCTTCTTTAGTGATTTACTTAGTAGAGAGAGTATAGAAGTATACTGTGCGTAATGTGGATTAAAATCTTTTAAAAACTTCAAACCAATTTCTATTAGCGACTGCAATGGCCAAGCAAACGGTTCTAACACGTCACCGAGACAAATAAACATCACTAGCGTTACAAAATGTTCACGATGAAGTCGGCTTTCAAACAGCCGCTGCGATCGCCTAACACGTTAATTTGGCTAACGAACCAAACCCAAGGGCCCTTACGGAAGCGCTGCCAGCTAAAGTGCGAGTACGTTCGCTTTTTGCTTTAACGCTACACATACCTCAAAGCCGTCCGCATTCATACTAGCGTGTTCTGAGGGAAGCGAGAAACGTAAGCTTTTATGTCAGCATGTAATATCCACGCGCGAAGCTAGATGTACATGAACGTGGGAAGCTTAACAACAACATTTTGTGTCGTGTTTTGATTTTAAAAAGTTGTGTTATTGAAACGGCTATACCTGTTTTTTTAGTGTTTTCATTACAAAAATCAAAGGCCAGTTTATCGTCCACAAAATCTCATTTTTTGCAAGCAATTATATTATTTTTGTACTGTTTCTACCAATTTTAATTTGTCTACTGTTACATCCTAAAATACCATCCTAAAATACTTAATTCATTGACGGTTTAAAAGTTTGGTTTTGTTTTTAAAAACAAAGTACTATAAATAATTTTAGACAATGCTAATGTTGGGCAGATCATCTTGTTTTCGATTCTAACTTGGGATTTCCATTTCATCTGACCTTTTGAAATGGTATTTCCGATAATTCATTCATCAAGAAAGGCCACGTATTCCCGCCGAGCGAATTGTTTCGGGTTTTTGTATAAATGACCATAAAAATCCGAATCGCTAATCCAATTGCTTACGAGAGGGTAGTTACAGAACAATGTTTGTTTTATATTATTATCATGAAATAATACTTGTAGTAACTAGTAGAGGTGTAAACGAACGAAAGGTAAGTAAGTCGTTCGTGTTACTGCTCAACTAACATGCATATCTGCACATTTTTTTGTTAGACTCACGACGACTGTACGTAGTCATTGGTAAACAGACCAAATGAGTAATAAAATGTAACTGCTATGGTTAAAATGATTATAAAAATAAATATACAGAATAATAATAATTTGATTTTAAGGATTTTCTAACGTACGCTTACTACTGAATTTCAAGGTCTAATCAAACTTATAAGACTACAAGACAATGGAAAAAAAAACATGTGAAATTAACCAGCGCGAATGAAGCTTAGAAGGCTGCTACTATATCATAAAATAACTCTGAGCGCTATGCCGTTATTTCTGAGCGGTACATTTATGGAATTTCTCAGGTACAAGTGAGGAATTACGACTAAATATTAATTTACGGTGTTTTTATAGCTTATAGATGATTAAAAATAAATGTCGAAAAACCTAGTGCTGCTTTAAAGTGGTGGTGCCGGAAGTTAGTGCATTTTTTTTTTTCAATGTATGAGAAAAAATCTGTACCGCTCAGAAATGACGGCATAGGGCTCAGAGTTATTTTGTGATATAGTAACAGCCTTCTAAGCTTAATTCACGCTGGTTCATTTCACATGTTTTTTTGTCCATGGGCTTGTAGTCTATTATGTAGGTATGTACCAATCTACAATCACAAAAATATTTGAGAAACCAAAAGCGTACGTAACGAGCTTCACATCTTCTCTAGTCTTGACACTAATAGGCACTTGTGAATTTTTCACCGCATTCTGCCAAATATTACAGCCGTATTTTCAGCGAATGAGAAAAGCAGATAAATAGTTAATGTTGCGACGTGCTGCAATAAATAATAATATTATTATGTACTTAATTTACGGCAAATAGTTTGCTTTCAATTGAATCCTCTAATTAGTGAAAACAACGCAGCGCAACGTAACTTAAGAATCTTCGAAGCTAATCTGTACGAAGGAATACTTTTTGCACAAAAATAGATTCGTTTGTTGTTTGCTTATTGTCGCTCGAACTCATTATAGATTTTTCAGTAAGTATTTTTTCCTGGATACTCTTTTATCTATTCACATCGATATTGTGTTTTAAGTAGGTCTGGGAATCTGAATAATAAATCTGTACATACCTAAGTGTGCACGGATAAATAGATTGCACGAGCAGAACATTTGTATTCATGCATTGATATCTTAAAGTCCAAATGTCATAAAATAATAACAGCAAGCTAGTTCTGTCTATCTTTTCGTTATAAACGAGCTCTCTAGTCGTTGTACCCAATCTCGATATCCAACCGTTCCTGATTGTGATTTAACAATCAAAGTTTCCGTCTTTATTCTGTTCCAAATATAGCTCTCATGCTTCTTTGTTCGGAACGATATCCATTCTCATGAGGATCTATTGAGCTTGATGCTCAAGTGTAAAACATTAGCCGTTCCTGGAGCATTTGATAAAACTTCTATTATCATTCATGGTCAAACGTGGAAAGGCCAAAAGTACATATTTTCTACAAACCTGATAATTATGTATTTTGTAAATGCGAAAAACCTGTTTTATTCGTCAGTTCAATTTTATCGTTTACCAAACGGCTCTTACTCGGGTAATATGAAACAAATGGCTGTCGATAAATCAGCCATTTGTTCACATCTTCGATTTTGCCAGTGAAATAAAGCTGAAAGTTTTGATAAATGACGTCGATGAACAAGGTTCATAGCTCGTTAAAGACCCACCAATAATGTTTAAATTAAACTTACATTACTCAACTTCTTCTCAAGATTGCGTATTGACACACTGTTAAAAACTGTACGCCTGAATACAAATATGCATAGCGATAGGTAATAATAATATTTTTGCTTTTTGCCCTGGCAAAAAGGTCTAAAACAGTTTTCATTTCAACCCAACATAAGTCTTTTACTAGATGTTTACAAACCATCTAGTAAATTTTTTATTGAATCAAGCGGAGGTCCGTTTTAAAACAATTTTAACAAAAAATATTTACATTATTTATTTTTACGTCGCCCCGAGTCGTAAGTAGCAATTTACCGCCCGCTACACTAGCGGAAATTTTCACTCCTGGCCAGGGAAAGCCGTAAATTAACACACCATGGGCGGTGATAAAGAAAACTTCAGGTAGCATGTTTATCGCTCTCGCTTTTGGCTCGTGCGACAAGTTGCTGCGATCTGATACATTCTTTATTTCACCACCCTCGGAATGTAATATACTAATATATATTTTTGTTCAACATCTAGAAAACACAAAAATACAAATACGAGGAAACGTATGATAAATCTCACTCCTTATTTGTCAATTTAAAGCATAAAGGATTTCACACATCGATATTACTGATATTGGTTGATTGATTTTAGCATCGGGGGTTAAAAATAAGACCTCACTCTCCACGAAAGAGGCGTTATTTGCCAAAACGACTTATCAACACCGACCAGTCCTCTTGATTAAAATAGTTAGTTGGAGTAACAAGATAGTTACAAAACATGAATATTATTAAAATGAACAAAAAACAGTAAACCTTGCACGTGTGCTAGCGGAGTAGCACAGTAAATAGTCCACCGGAAAGTAACGCCTTATTCAATAAAATATTATTAAAATGTAGTAACCAATTAGCGCTCACTGATGTCGTGGATGGCAAACAGATCCTGAAGTTTAGATTCCCTAATCCCTAATGGTCATCGGCAAAGCAAAGTAAATCCCCTTATACTTTAAGATAACGAGCGAGTCTGGGTAGGGCAGACAAAGACGTAAAATTGTTGAAGCGGCCACGTAACAAACGACCGTGGTCAGTTTTAATAAATTATGGGTCAGACGTTGCCGGGGGCAAAGGTCACAGATTAACAGCGAGGTATTTCGGATCCGACCCGTCGCCGTTCCATTTCTGTTCCCGACACAGCGTCTAGTTTATAACCGGATACAAATTTATTTCCATCTACAGTAAAACAGAAGAACGTTATTCAATTGGAAATAAAATAACAATTGTTCGATATCTGTTGGTGTATCATCGTTGTGAGCCGCCTACGTTGCAAAACTGAGCTACATCTCTTATTTGAATGTGGGCGGGTTCTTGGAGATGGAAATCTGAATCTCCAAAATAGGTAGCTAAAACTTTGAGAATTGCGTCGGCGAGTTCAAGATTTGATTTTTACTGCTGACGCGTTTCGTTTTTAATAATTTCTGCAGACAGTATTCATGACCCAGTCCAATTTTTGAGATTAAACATGTAGAAATATCACACGAAAATGGTGAAATGTTGTGTAAAAAGAAAGAAAGAATAATTTTGTCAACTAGCTAGGGTATACGTTTTTGGTAACTCTTTCAATTATATTATAATACTAGCTGTTGCCCGCAACTTCGTCTGCATAGAATTCGTTTATCGCTATCCCGCAGAAATTACGCAATCCGTTCTTAGAGGATGCCTACGTCATAGTTTAGCTTTATGCATGCAAAGTGCCAGCCCGATCGGTTTAATATTGACAAAGTTTCATACAAACTTTCATCCCCTATTTTATCCCCTTGGGGATAGAATTGATCAAAATCCTTTCTTAGCGGATGCCTACGTCATAACATCTACCTGCATGCCAAATTTCAGCCCGATCCGTCCAGTGGTTTGGGCTGTGCGTTGATAGATCACTATGCCAGTCGGTCAGTCACCTTTGAGTTATATATATTTAGATTATCACGATTGTGATTTTAAAAAATTGGTTACCTAGCCTTAATTAGAATAACTGATACTATGCCAATTAACGCTGCCATAAAGAAAATAACCAAATAGAGGGTAATAAGGGCTGTCAAAAGCGTCCAATTATGCAACACTAATGCAATTTTTTCGCGGTTGTTTTTCCCTTATCTCCTACGTAGAACAAAGCCATTTTTTAAGTATTTAGGTTTTCATAAAAATCAATCGAGTTTCGTTCACTATCCCATACAACGACTAAACATTAACTATCCATTTCGATCATACCTAACAGCTGCTTACTCAACTCTAATGATCTGCTTGACTTTCGGCTGGCCATTCAGAGTGCAGTAATCGGCACATTGGTTTTGCTTAATTTATTACAATTTAATTATAATGACTTTTGGACTCTATTAGTTGCTTCTTCTATGGCACCTGCGGCCTTAAATTTTACTAATTTATAAATTTTAAAGTGTGCGAAGACGTATGTATTTATGTTAGTTAGTCTTTCACGCCAGAACGGCTGAACTGAGGATTATAGTCTGGAATAGCACTGCTACTAACTATCGCCAAAAATTGTGTAATTCTCACGGGATGCTATAGAAAAATTCTTAGCAGACGATGTCGCAGACGGCAGCTAAGTATGTAGTACCTAAACTATAATTTTAACGAAGTTTCATTTCATAGTACCGAATTGTAAAATAGGGAACATTCATGATTTTTTATTGCTTCCGTAAAAGCTTATTTATGTAACAAACAATATTAAAGAAATATTTTTTCAAATAATTATAAAAATTACCGTGATATAAGCTATCAAAGACTTGTCTCTAACTCTTTCCGGAAAAACAGAATTTTAATATTGAGTTTATGCATGCGTGGTGTCATCACGTTAACTGATGATGTCTTGACAGTTCTGATGAAGGACTCAACACAAAGTTGTAAAGGATTTTCCCGTCGTAATGCCATTACAAATACAAGACGTTATAATTATTCGAGTTGACCTTTTAGTGGCACGTATAGGAGTACGTCATGACAACGCATAAGGCCGGGCTCGCCGCAGACCACAAGCGTGCGCCTGCATTATTAAACGCCCGCGCGTACCGAACGGCTGCTTTTAATTTTATTCCCGACTTTAAAAACCTCACTAAGTGCAGGGGAATTGTTCGGGGCCTAAATTTATACTTTCACCAGCCGATATAAAGGGTCGAATTGAATTATTGATATCGTTCAGCGTAAGCTGCCGTTGGAACTTTGGTAGGAATAAAATCGGCCTTTGTGTGGATTTTTGGTTACTTTAGCGTTGTTAAAGGATTTTGGAGGCGAAGTTTCTGGCGTGTATTTTTATTTAACGTGATGATGTCGGCTTGATCAGGGTTCCGTACCTTTAAGGAAAAAAAGGGAACCCTTATAGAATCACTTCGTTGTCCGTCCGTCCGATCGTCTGTCAAGACTCTTTTCTCAAGACCGCGTAAAGGTATAAAGTTGAAATTAATGCCAAATACTTATGCCAGCGGTCCCTCAAATCTGTGAAAAAATCAACTTTCTAAGTCAACTCAATCATAAGATACAATTGTCCATACAAATTGCCGTGCTCCCAAAAATACAGGATACTTCCAGTTATCCTAGAAAATTGAAATTTGGTATGAAGGTAGCTCGTATAGCATAACTAATGAAATAAGTCTAAATTTTTTATTTTTTTACGTCTGTCTGTATATATAAGTTGTCCAATTTAAAATGACTACACACTGCGTTCATTTTGCTTAGGAGCCGGGCCTGCTAACATTTGTATTCCTATTTTCTTTTTAGATTTACTTATGTAGAAGATTATCTTCTTGCCGAATTTGTACGGAACCCTCGATACGCAAGCCCGACACGCACTTGGCCGGTTTTTTTTAAATCACATGTATTGTGTATAATACCACTCGAATGTAGGTACTAAGATTGAAACAAATGGTTATTACCTCTAAACTACTATCTGAATTAAAATTACGACCATTTTTAAGAAAAGAAAGCTGTTATTGAGTGGCAATACTGGAATGGTGGAAGCGAGTGACATTTTAACAAAATATAATTTCAGTAATTGGCCCCCAGGGAAATTGGTGGTTTCGAATTTCCGGTGTCGCTAGTTCTGAACAACTTTACTATTTTATTCAATGACAATATACGGCCTTCTAATAGACCTTGAGATAGGTAGAGATTACAGAGTTATTAATGAAGTTGAAATTCAATAGACTAGCTTATACAATAAATAATAACAATACCGTCACTGAAATCAATAGTTCTGTTACGTAAATTTAATGGGTTATTAAAATTCTTCAAGGCTTCACAAGCTATTATTGAAATTGTTTTCGTATTCGACCCGATTTACGAAATCGTTTTATTCGACAGCAGTGAAAAATTAGTCGAAGAAAATTACTCCACTGATTGATAATTAAACCAGGTTTATAGTAATAATTGCATGAAAACACTACGAGTTCGCTGATCCACATACCAGGGATGTTACGGAGCTTCGACTCCGGTTCCGTTAAGTCGGAACTTCCGATTATTATTACACCTTCGGTTCCGACTTCGGCTCCGACACTTTTAAATCGAAGGTTTCAATCGGAGGTCGAAGCATAACATAGCGGCGGCGGCGGCCTGTGTCGACTGTTATGAACAGGTTCATACATGTCGCGCGGGGAATCCCCCCCCGACTCCCACTACGTGCACTCTATCGTCAATTATCCGACCCTGCCTCCGACTCCGATTCCGACTCCGATAAAGCAAATTTAAAAACTCCGACTCCGCCTTCGGTTCCGATAAAACTACCTCCGTTACATCCCTGCCACATACACACCAGGTGAATACCAGACACCCATTTCACGTTATATTCACACAAAACGAGGAGACATCAAAGCACAATTTAGATTTGTTTTTTCAAATTGTCGTCGTCGTTGTTGGCAACTGCAAACGAGAATTAAAAAGCTAAATGTTCTGCACAAGCTTCATTCACTACGTTGTAATTCAATCACATTAGCTAACCGATGAGTAGGTACTTAGCCGGTTTACTTCATATTTGCCGTTGCTGAATGCATTAGATATTCGATATGCCTGTGTCTTTATGGGTCACACACAGCTTAAATTAAGATAATATCAATATAGTTATATTAATGGTACTCCTATTTAAAAAATGTTTATACTAAATGCGCTAAAATAGCAAGGGTTATTAAATATCGGGTCGGCGTGACTGGGGAATAAATAAGTCAAAACGGGCCCAGGAAATATTGAATTGAATCATTTAGCTTTAGATGGATGGAAATGGTTTCAGCAGTACTAACTTGGTTTATTAGTGTTACATTTCGGTAATTCTCAAAAAATTGGCACCGCAACCTGTCAATCAGTTTTTGAATAAAAAGTATGCTTGAATCGTATTTTTTTGATAGAGTAAGATTTTTATTTGGTAAATATAAATGTCGTATATTGAGGCCAACTGTCATAATAACATTTTAGCGAACCCAAAATTAATTAAAAATATATAAAGTACCTTATTTACTTTAACCTGTCGTGTCCAAAGCGATATCCCTCAACTGATTTGCTCTAAACACCACTTTTACCAGATTTATACAAATGTTTACTTTACAGCCAATGTTATGGACATACTATGGCGTTGTTTAATTGATAAATTACGTTGATTACTCCAACCACTCAGAAAAATATTTAATTTCAAAGTTTGTCCAGCGATATTTTTACTTTATCCTGGTTTCGCCTTGGTGTGCGCCTGGCGTCGTGACATAATCGAGCTACACATAATACTACCTGTTAAAATATTACTCAAGTACCCTGCTAGCCCCCCCAAAGATCAGACTCTGTTAATCTTAAGTTGTTTTTCTTTAAATTAATATTGAAGTCACAATTCTGGAGTACGGAACAGGTATGTTAACTTTTTTCTGTCTTAGTTACTATGCATTTTTAGTACCAGACTATCTTTGTTTTTTTTATTTTTGTATAGCTAATTACGTGCCTAATTATGTGTAAAAAATGTGGAAACCTATTTTCCAAACTTTTGGAGTAATTTTATAAAGTATCCAATTTTCACTTTAGCCTGCCTAACTTTAACCTGTAATGATCTGCCAGGTTATAAAGATATTTGACAGGTTGAAGAGAAATTACTAATATTTGCTCATTTTTATTCAACAATAACTTCAAATTGATCTGTACATGTCTCCTACCGTGATCAAAACTAGCTACTTTTTACTACAAAAACTAAAAATTACAACAAAGCGCGAAGCAAACACTGCCGTACCATCCTTTACTGGAACCATTTCACCGCATTTTCAGGCCCCTATTTGAGAATCTCTGCATATGACCAGAACGCAGAAATTTTCGTCATCCAGTAAACTATAATCACATACTTAAAATCCAAAATTTCAAGTCTGTTGGTCTTTTAGTTCCAAAGTTAAGCGAAAGCAAAGTTTCCCATTTATGACACTCACTCACTCACTCGCTCACTCATGATCATCAAAATAGAACTAGTACTTCCCATAAACTCAGAGAGCTGAAATTTGGTACAGACATACATACATACATACATACATAAATCACGTCTTCGTCCTTTACGGGGTAGACAGAGCCTTTTTTTAACGGAGAGGAAATCTTTATGGATGCCCTATAGGCACGGGCATGCCTAGGGTTATGTGGGACTCCCCCCCGAAGGGGTATACCCGAACTAAAAACTCTCCGGCGTTGCCTCAATCGGTGTGACGGAGACGCAGTGGTATGCCATTAAGGTTTCACCACAAACGCCCCCCCCGGTGGCCCCGGCTTCCGCCAGGACCGCGCCAAGAAGGGGAGGGCCCGTACGCTGGGCCCGTCTTCCCTTAGACAATGAGAACGGTCTCATTGCATGGGCAATGCAGGTAGGTAATGCCCCGTTACCGTTCCCGCTGGCCCCAAGGGATCGGGCGAGCGTTGCAAGCACCGAGTTCGCCTTTTCCCCCCTCGTCTGCGCAAGGAGCGGTTGCAACGAGGTCAATGTGAGTTCGCCCCCCGAACCTCTTGCGAAGTCCTCCCGCGGAATTGTGCCCAACGACGGCCTCGTCGCCGCCGTTGCTTCCTCCTTGGGTCTTGGGGCGCATCCGGGTATGCCTCCCATCAGCTTCCCCTCACCCCGAACCCTCATAAGAGGTACGACATTCCTCCAGGGTGCCACCCCCTTCGGAATCTCGTACCCCTTCCCCTCTATCAGGGCGTGGGGCGCATCCGGGATAGGTGCAATACTGCCGCACTTTTCGCTACCTCCAGGTCGTGGCCCCACACGGCGGGAGGAGTTACTTAGTGGGCAGCTGCAGAGCTAACCCCATCAGCTTCCCCGTACCCTGACCCTCATATGCCCAACGGCCCCTCAAACCGCCCGAAGGCCCCGCCGAAGCGCCGCCACATCCCAAGTACCCTCTGCTATGCCCCTAAAGGCCTGAGGGATACTGGAAGCAGCACTCAGGGTACCTAAGCACCCGCCGCAAGTCGGCCTCATGACTTGCGACAGGTGGGTCCCATCCCTCGAACCCCCCCCCCCTGGTGTTTGGTTCGCGGGGACCCTTGCGGGCCCCTACCTGCCGTGAGGCAGGCGTTCCCTTATTCACCACCCAGGGACGCGCCACGTTGGAGTACACCTCTCCACCCACTTAGACACCTAAGCAGGTCCGTGGGGTAGACAGAGCCTAGGATGACAAGACCTAAAGACCACGTTTAGCATGATTTGGTACAGAGTTAGGGTTTAATGGCCACATAAAGGGAAAACTATAAAAACTAGGATAATCGTAGATCTGGAGTACCTTTTTTTTATATGAATAGGAAGGCAAACGAGCATGTGGGTCACCTGATGGTGACCCTGATTAGAAAACACAAGAGCAACCAAACTATTAGAGATCGACGTACCGCCAATACAAAAAATATTCAACTTTGTGGGCCGCTTCATTTGATGTTTGGAAAAAACTACACCTCAAAAGAAAAAAAATGTGTCAAATAAGAAAATCTAATAAAATAAATCAATATGCCCACGTTTCTACAAAAAGAAGTGAAATCCCACCAAAAACATTCTGTAAAAAACTAGCCAAGTCTCGATGGAGCTGCTTGTTTATCTCTAAAAAGTAATGAAATCTAGACAAAGTCGTGCCAAGTCTAAGGCTCCTTACTGCGATTTCTTTATTATTATAGTTAATGTTGTGTGACTTGGCCGTTGAAGGGTACACAATGGTACAAAACCAGGTGCTCCATGACACCATTGCACCAATCTGTCGCCAGAACCGCTATACCCATTGACGATGGAAAATTGCCCAAGTTCTGAAGCTTCTTCGCTCTTGTGGAAGTGGGTCTCCTCGAACTCGGCAAATAATCCGTAAATTAAGGTACAAAAAAGACAAAGAGATAAGAGTCCTTAAGGAATTAATTTGCTATTATTTATTTTGTTCTTATTTGTAACCTGTGTCTATTTACCCTGTCGTGATTTTCACTTTAACCTGCCTGCTTTAACTTTACCCTGTATCATTAATATTTCATTATCCTGTAACTTCGTAACGGTTTCGAATATTCCGTTCCCTCTTACAATTTTGAAATTGTAGATTTTTTTGTAAAATTAATGTAAAAAAAAAACTCAAAATTTGAAAACTTTTTGAAAAATATTAACTTTACCCTGCCGGTGCCACTTTTTTGAGAATGACTCATTTACATGCGACTGAAAAGCAAAATAACGCCTCGATTACAAAAACAAAAAAAAAAACTAATAGACGATTGTCTAAGTTTTCGAAAAAGTAAAAAAAAAATAGAGAACAGACGACACATTACTAGCTGACACATATACCATCTTGTACCACTTTGATCACATGCATTTGTCCCAGCTCTCAAATATGAAAGTTCTTATTATACTATGAAGTTTACAGGAATTGTGGTATATTTGTGTTATGTCAAATGCGCCATTTAAATGGTAATACGAGTTATTATGTGGGCACAAATACATGCAACGATAGCACGACCTCCGCGGTGTTTGGACATTTTAAGCGAATATGGATATTAGTAAGAGCCGCCAGCTGCCACACACGGCATGCATTAACTGACATGAGTTGTGCCCTTATAATTACTATTATAAAGCCTCGTATCCATTTGAGGCAGCTTCGGGTCGAGCGGCTGCCTCTTGCTAGTGGATACTTGGCTTACAAACAATTATAATTCTTTATCGAAAACTGCACATCGGTACAGTAAAATTAAAGAAATGAAATGGAAGGTTGATAATAGACAGTCTGATAGCTTAAAACATTAATCAGACAACCATTATGGTACAGGAATGAATTTGAACTAATTAGATAAGTGATGTTTTAATATGTGACAAAACAAACACACTCGGAATATCAACATAGTAACCATAGAAACTAATACAAACAAAAAATATAATAGGTATATATCTAAGTAACGTATGCAAGAAAACCCAACGAAAAAAAAGGAAATTAAAAGAAACTAAACTTGACAAAATAAAAAGGAGTAGACAAGAACCAGACTACCTCAAGTCTTATCAGTCTTGAGGTAGTTTTTGAAAATAAGAAAGGATTTTGCTTGTCTTAAAGCCAAAGTAAGACAACTTCATAAAGTAAAAGTCATAATCATAGAGTAGAAGAGATGAATAAATAAATAAGGATTATGAGTGTTACGGGGAAAACGAATGAGACCCACTGAAAACGCAGACGAGAGAAAAGCTCCAGATACAAATATTAAATGTTTTGAAAATGTCATAATAATCTTCTACATAAGGCATTACTAGGAATTGCTGCTTCGGAAAGCTCAACGAAAATTCAAATTATCCTCAGATGCTCATCGATTTCACTATTCATTTTTCAGCGTACGAGCACCAGCCTCTGGGGCGAGTGGATGGGCGTTATGCACGGAGACGAAATGGAATACGTCTTCGGCCACCCGCTCAACATGTCTCTCCAGTACCATACCAGGGAGCGAGACCTGGCTGGGCACATTATGCAGTCTTTCACAAGTTTTGCACTCACTGGGTAAGTTTTATTGACAAAATCTATTGCCATAATTATCTTACTTTGTGTTTTTGTTTGGAGTTTAACTTAATAGGATAAGATCACATTTTAATGAACTTAAAAAATCACGACGTTTTGAGCCTTTCTTAGATCCGTAGTCACGGGCACACTGAGAATTCAATTTTGTTTCATTTGTTTATATTGACATTTCAGCAAACCAAACAAGCCCGATGAGAAGTGGCCTCTATACTCCAGAGCATCTCCTCACTACTACACATACACGGCCGATGGGACCAGCGGCCCGGCCGGGCCGAGGGGTCCGCGGGCCTCAGCTTGCGCTTTCTGGAACGACTTCCTAAACAAGCTCAACGGTGTGAAAGGCATATCATTCATCTTTTACCTCGGTGTCGTCAATGTGCTTCGCTTCGCTCGTTCAACTTCGCGCGAAGACTTTTGTAGAATCCGGTTTTGTTTAATTTTTTATTAGTAGGTACACTGCTTGGTTTTCAAACAACATGGAAAATGAATAACGGCGTTAGGTTTAAAAATTGATCAAAATACGATTTTTTTACAGTTCTTTTGTAAAACCTAAAAAAATTAGATAAGTAGGTACCGTACCGTAGATACGTAGGTGCTGGCTACTTGAACTATGGGAAAGCACATGTTTGAGTTATTTCATCTAAGTGTGATTTATGTCTTTGAACATTAAATTGTTTCAAGCCTTCTTCCTTTTCAGCGCCTTGATTAAGAACTCGGCCAAATTACTCTTGATTTTTATGATTTATTCTAATGCGGTTTTCCACAATTATCGCGGATGTGCTTAAAGCAATTCGCTTCTCATTATCACTTTTACTAGCTAGAATTAAAATGTGATTAACTTGTTGGAATATTTCAGAGTTGGAGCATGTACCGTGTGATGGCGCAGTGACGGGACCATACAGCAGCGTGGCCGGCACGACTCTACCATTAGTACTCCTAACAGCACTCGCTACTACAGCTGCCCTCTAAATATAGTATATAAAAACATATCAAATGTGACTGAAAGTTTGTAAGTGTGATTAGAACTTGAGTGTCATTAAAAAGGTGTATGGAACAATTTTAGGACTATGGTTTTAGATAAATGGACTAAACAAATCAAGGAGATTTGGGTAGGTATGTGGATGAAGTAAGGAGAGCGCATTGAAATATTTTCTAATTAGAAGGGTTTTGTTTGAATAATATTTGAATATTTGGAATGACTGGAAAAAGGAACTGATTCTTGTAGTTAAGCTCTTAGCAACGTATGCACTTGTTTAACATAAGGTTAATTTGTGTAATCTCGTAGTTAGTATAATTTTTGTTAAAGTAAAACTTATCATTTAGATACATGATGTTCCTTGTCTATAGTTGATTCGTATGTTTGGTGTTGGAAAATGTATTTACGTCTAATTCATGTTTAGCAATGAAATTTTAAGCGTTTGATGTTTGAAAAAAATGCACAAACGTTTACCATTACACGATACTTGAATATTCGGACGAATAATTGGGCAAAAAGTTTCCTATTACTGCTTACTTGTTTGCAGAATTGATCAATTCGGAATTACTTTCACTATTGTTAAAAAAATATGTTTTTGAAATTTGTTGTTTGTTTTACTAGAGCTATTTAAAAGTTGTTCACTTTTTTGAATTTGATTGAATCAGGCTTCTTTAATTTTTAAGCCTGTGTCTATAAAACGTACTATTACACCTTTTGTTAATAATCTTTTTTTTTATTGAAGACAGATAAAATTATACTCGTCCACTTCGTCCAGTATTCTTCTCAATATTCTCGTTACGGATAAAGGCTCAGTTTTTTAATGAAACATTATATTGTCTTTAGAATTTGTGTGTTAGATAAGAAAGAAATAAGGACATAAATAATGAAATGAATTAGTAAGCCAGTTAAATGCTTTGATTGTTAAAGTAACTCGTAATGCTTTCACTGAAAATTGGATTATCACTATACATATCAAAGTGTGCCTCTGCTTAAATAGCAAAATGAAACATATCTTTATTGTAGTAAAATTTAGGATTTTATATAAATATATAATGGACACGTAAAAGTAGAGCGTACTTTGCGACGAGGTTTTGTTGAAGTGTTTACTAATTGTATTTAGGATGCTATCAAATTCGTACCACTCGAGGATCTTATGAACTTTAAATTCTTATGACTTCAAACAAAATGATAGAATATTTTGTAAATAATCCTTTCTTATGAATAAACTGCAATGTTCTTGTTACCTACTTCCTAAAACGTAAACAATATATATATTATGTACACAATAATGAAGTGTAGTCGTATGTTTTTAATTATGACTATGAAGCACATGACGTTTCTTCTTTTTAAAGAAAAATTCCTCTATTTCTTTAGAATATTTACCAAAATATTATAGTCAGAAAATTTACAATAAAAACACATTAAAATATGGAGGTAATTATCACATAATAGACTTAGAATTTACAAAACAATTGATAGGCTATTCTTGTGCGTACACGCGGTTAGTTTCGTAACTCTGCTCCAAGCCGTCAATTTTGTGAAATCTACCTAATCAGTAGCTTAATAATGCTTTAAGTGAAATTTATCTTATGAATTTATATATTACGATTTATATATTTTTAGCGTGAAATTTGTACCTACTACTAGCAAGTCGTTAGATGTAAAAAGTATGAGCTGGTTAGAGCGGTTGTCAATTACTATCCTCGGATAATTCATGGGATGTGCTATAAACATTGTGACAGATTGATGTTTGTACAAATTTTCGGGAAACAAAATTGTAGTTTAACTACGTGTGCAGTACCATGCATTTACAAAAGTAGGTGCAAAATTTTTTGACCCTAAAAATTTTTTAGTCTGTTGAACAAAATACACATATTTTCCTCGACAGCGCTGTGACAGTATATTTTATTAAAATGTAAAAACCCTGACACTATCCTTATTTCCTTACTTTTCCTTACTAATATTATAAATGCGAAAGTAACTCTATCTGTCTGTCTGTCTGTCTGTTACCTTTTCACGCTTAAACCGCTGGGCCGATTTAGTTGAAATTTGGTATACAGATAGTTTGAGTCCCGGGAAAGGACATAGGATAGTTTTTATCCCAGAAAATTGCATAGTTCCCGCGGGATAGCACAACCCAAACCACTGGACTTAGAGACTTGAAATTTTGCACATAGATACCTTATACAATGTAGGCATCCGCTAAGGAAGGGTTTTTGGAAATTCCCACGGGATAAGGAAAAAACGGGAATTATATATTCGATTCCGAGTGACGCTATCTCAGTAACTATAATAACTAGACTCTTCAAATTTGATACAAAAGTAGGTGATTACAAAACTAAGAAACTAATTTCAGGATTTTCGGAAATTCCCACGGGATAAGGAAAAAAACGGGATTTATCTACGCGGACGAAGTCGCGGGCATAAGCTAGTTACTAATAATACGGAATAAACAGTGCCTACAAAAACCATTGCGGTATGTAGTACTATTATCTCGCTGTACTATTTGTCTATTTAATGTATTGTCGCAGCAAATATTGTGAAAATTCTATGTGTTGCCATTTTGACTACTGGATTTTTAACGAAGAAAGCCAGTTACTTAGGTACTTCTCAGTGGCGTGGCGTCAAGTATATCAGAAGGCAAGCCGAAGGAAATTTAACTACTCCTTTCCTTTAATTCTGCACAGTAAATGTGAACTGTCTTAAAATAGGCAAGCCGGTGGGAATCGAGTCATCTGGACGCAACGCCACTGGTAGGTACTTCTAATTATGCTTGGTTCCTACCGTCAGCCAAATACGATGTGGTCCGCCACCCTAAGGTTTCATCCTTTTTTACTTTGATACCTACGATACTTTGCACGTCCTTAAATTACTTAATGTTGATAAGACGTGGCTATCAGTTTGAAAGTTCGACTTTAGCGACATTTTCATTTGATAGGAAGTTGGATGAGCAGTGATAGGTAGACCACCTTATTTGGCCGACTGTACCATTTTGTTACGTGGCCAGAAACTTTTGAACCTACTAATTAGATTACATCACACGAGCCATTATCATGCACCATCTAATAACATTGTCAACATATTAAATTAACAATCAATACTAATTTACCGCTTTTTTTTTGGCATAAATAATTTGCCATTCGACTGTTATGCTGAAACGTCTAAGGAAACTAAAGAGCTTCTACAATCAAAAAATTAAATAACGTCCAAAAAGATAAATTTCTTAATTTTAATTAAAACATAAAATTAGTCATAATTATTGACACACACATGTACTCACGTAGGTAGGTGATTAGAGTTTCATAACACATCTACCTCCTTAATTGTCTCGTCTCCGACTCATAAAGTAGGTAAATTATATGGTGAGTAGCAATTCTGTGTAGCCTTTTAGTCTCATAGTTTGCAAATCACGTTTTGTTCTTGCATTTTTAGGCGCATTATTTCGAAGCCTCGGGTGTAAGTTTTTGACACAACAAACGTAACGAACACGCACTCTATGGAGTAATAACTTAATTAAAATATCTCAATAGAGAATAGAAAAGAAATTAAAGAAAAACTAGATATTTTTTAACTATAAAGGAGTTTTGTCATATCTGAGCAATTTACGTCAAAGATACGACATTTACGAACAAAGTGGCGCGGTAATACAATTTTTATTTTTAATCGTCGTAGTCTAATCTAAAAAATCTATAATAAAATAAAATGCCATAGGTAATTGAGTAGCGTATCTAACAGCCCTCAACGACCTCATTACCAACAAATTATTGTCATAGTATTTGAAGTGTTGTGACAAACAACTTACACTAAAGACTTTGATATTTTCATGAGAGGTTCACTTTGTGTGAACATCTTCTCCTCTCATGATAGTTAAATATAATAAAACGATGTGCACACCAGTCGCTTTTTGATGAAATGAGCACAATCTGAGAAGTTGTATGGGATAGCTTTAATTAGTCTATATTAAGATGTAAAGTGATCTAAATAAGGGTTTAAACTAAATAAGTAGTGATATGTAATCGAACAACATTTTGTGTCTGTAATGAATCTTGTTTTATTGTTAAATTCAGTTGAGTTGAAAAATGTTTTAACAAGAACAACTAGTACAATACCTCATTATGACCCTAATAACAAGTGCAATTCTTACCTTCCGGAGTAGGCACTTACTTCAGCTAAAACATAAACACAACACTCATACATATCTGAAATTTTAATCCTAAGTAAACACCATTCAAATAGTTGGCATATGGACGGCCGCCACAAAAATATGACCGTCTCGCTTCAACGTCAACGTTGGAAGGGAATGGTTATATCTTTCTGATAATCAAACATGCCAATTGAACGAATCATTTCTAAATAACCTAGGCACAAAATATTATGGGTCACATAGGACACAATTTTTCACATAATATTTTATTGGAAATGTATTAATTTAACACGTTCGCTGCGGGGCTCAACTTGAAAGACTTTTGGCTGGTGCGGTTGAGATCGAATCAGCCCAATCTGGAACTCTTTTACAGTGCGGGTGAGGCCGAATCGCTCTCAAATTTCAGTAGTTACTTAGATCCTTCATAACTTTGCCAAGAATAGGACCAGGGTTTTTTTTTGTGTTGTAGTCATTGCTTAGTAAATATTTTAAATACACTTAGCTTCGCCCTTGGTTCTGACCTCTGGCTTAAGAAAAAATACCTAAAGAATTTTTGAGATCTTTTAGACCTCAAATCGCACTAAATTTTATCTGAGACTAGAGCAGGGAATGGCACTTATAGGTAAATTATCGATAAAAGAATGATCATCTTATCGAACATCTTTAAAGGCGTTTAATTGTGTGTTATAACAAATATTTGTTCCTGGGTCATGGTTGCTTATCTATATAAGTATTTATTTATCTATACATACATTTGTTAATTGCCGCTTAGTAGCAATAGTACAAGCTTTGTTTAGTTTAGAGGTAGGTTTGTATAAATGCTCTATCAGGAATAAAATAAATTTTGGTTTATGTTAAATAAAACCCATTCATTTATAACATTATACAGCGCAGATACTTATATGTATGATAAAAAAAAATAATAGAAGGATACACTGAAATAATTATGTAAAACACGCGTGGTTCAGCGTCGATAACTAGCACCGCACTGACGTCAAGCTGTCGACTCCCGCGTCGCCCGCCCCCCGCTCTGTGCGGCCTTGAGGTCAAATTCCTTGAGGCTAAATAAACCTCAACCCGCACTGTGTGAAAAAAATATATGCCCAGTGCGTTCGAGGCTTATTTAGACCTCTAACCTTTTTTCTGTATAAAAGAGTCAGCGTTTGAGAAACATAAAGAAATGTATATTTGTCTTTATCATACGCCTTGTAAGTACGCGGCAACAGCTCCCGCACGAGAGAGATATCACAACTTTTAGCCCCGCACCGACGTAATGTCGAGCTTGAGGCGGTTTTACCTCAACCCGCAGTGAACGTGTTAACACACATTCACTTTGTTTAGTAAAACCTTCAACAGATGGTTAGTGGCTGTTACCAAGCCCGTGGTTTATTTGTTCCTTGTGCAAAATTAAGTCTAATAATCAATTCAAGAACCACAAACCACAAGGAAGCCGGCTTCAGCCAACGCTGGGTAAAGTCCGTCGAGTTTTTTTGTCGTCACCGCCGATAAATAAATGTCTAGACCCGCGAAGAATATCCCTAATGTTTTATACTCTATTTATACTATAACGTCAAATACTACACACATTAATTAATATTTACAATAGTTTGACCATAGATCTGCACTAAAAGGCCGACAATTTTGAAAACAATTGTATTGACAGCCGCCTTATTCTTCTTTTTCTTTGGCGCCGCGGCGCGGGGCAATAATGGACTAGCGCCAGCCAGTCACCAACAGCCAAAGAGGTTGAAAATTAAAAAAAAATATCGCTGTTCAAAATACTTGAACGTACTGTCTAAACGATTAAAATAGAGGCGTGAATTTATTTTATAAATACGCATTCGTTTCTCTCATGCTTACCTACTTAGGTGTTTTCAAAATATCTTTAAGAAGTAGTCCCATAATTAACTCTGAAGAACAAAATCAAAATCAGTCATTTTGACTAGTTAGTAGAATGGCTCGAAGAGTTACTGCTAGGGTGAGCGCAACTGCATGACTCGTCTGCATACTACGGATGCCGTGAAGTAATGAGATGCTGGCCGCAATCATATAGACGGCCGAGCGCGAGCGAGGCTGGATATTTGAGGCTGGCAAATTCTCTTCCCGCCGTGCTATGTATAGTGCTTTTATCAGACATGCAATTAAATAAATTAAAAACTTCCAAGAATTAAAGTTTTATTTGTAGAGAAACTAAAAATAAACTAGAAGAAATAAAACTGCAAAATATAACAAATCTCGTTTATTGTTTTTCTTTTAAATAAAGGTAGTGACAGAGTGTCATAGCGCCAGAAAGTCAATATTGCTTATAGTTTTTTCATAGCTCAGGAAGATGTTTCACAAATATATGTGAAATGGAAATTAAAAAAAGAGCAAGCACATTGCCGGCCTTGGCCTTACATTAATCGTTTGCCGGCTTTAGAAAAAAAAAAGTTCGAATTTTCATAGAGATTAATCTCGATGACACCTAGGCCTGGCTAGTTGGCTTCTAACTTCAATGTTGATCTATCTATACAGGGTGCCCGTGAGGGATCCGAAGGATTTCAACAGTTCATTTCTGAGGTCCTAATGAGTAAAAAATGTTATACAAACATTTCAATTGACTAATTTTGATTTTTAACTTTTTTTATTATCATACTTTTACTTTACACAGTTAGGTATACAACAAAACAATATTCTCATTCTATTCTATTCTATGGACTAAAGGCGAATCGTAAAACAGCGTTAAGTCCGCGTCCGAGAGAGTTAATTAAGGAACCTCTTATTAAAAAATAAGACGAAAAAAAACCATACAAAAATATTCATCGCGCAATGTACAGCAAACAATGCAGTTCAAATAATAAGTTTGACATGTGACATAATGTGTGTGTGACATAATCCTTAATAATAACATCGAGTTAATTAGGGAAAATTAAAAAAATATGATCGAATATCGTTTGTACCGCTAAATGTCTAGTTAAAGGATTCGCCTGTATTCCAAATCCACGCTGTATACATAAGTAATAAATCATTTTCTTTCACTTCTCTAGAAGAACAGACCCTTAGTTAGGGCAAGCTAACAACGTTTTGTCAAAGTTTTTCATTATGACATCAGACAAGATATTGTCTGATGATGAAGTATTTTGAGCCAGGACTTTTAAAACTTCCGATTTTAGAGCTACTTAATTAACATAAAAATTGGAATATCTCAAAAACTAAGCCGTATCTAGCCTGCCTCATACAGCATTTTAGTCTTAAAATATGTTCAAGAATTTAGTGTTAAAATCCTTCGGGTTCCTCTCGGGCACCCTGTAGAATCCTACTCATTAGATATAACTAATAGTAGCATAATAATTAACTTGATTTGTAGAATGAACGTTAAACCATTAGTGATTTATGATGTTAAAAGATACTAAAAATCTGTACAGTCCATGCTGCAAATAAATCGATTTCAGAGGGCCTTTATTCGACATGGTTTAATAGCCATCATTAAATAGTTTTAAACCGTATACTCGTACCACCCAAATCGTTCAGAGGTTGTGCAGTAAGTGGTGTAAAGTTAGTCCGCAATTAAAAAAAGCCAAGCACAGCCTCCGTTAAACTTGCCCATATTTTTTCCTATTTATCGCTACCTTTTGAACTAACCCAGAAAAACCATAATTTTTCGTTTCATCGAAACTAATCTCTATCGTATACAGAAAATTGATCAAAGTTTCAGTCGCGACGACGAGGAGGACTTTCTAGACTGGTTTTTATTGCTTTTTAGGATAGTATGACTCTCAGACTAGTGTCGAATAGAGGCTGAGGTATATAATAGAGGAACTTTGTGCCATACAATTCTTAAATGTGTAGAGGTGTAGAAGGAAACTACGAGTATAACGGTGTACATGATTGTTAGGAAAAATAAATGTTCAATGTTAATTTGTGTACAGCTTCTACTGGATATATTACCACCGAGGTGTGCATTAGGTACTGCTTTACATTAGGTGCTAATTAATGTATACATGTACTGCACTTGATCAGTTTTGTACATCATGACAACTAAAATGCGAATGACGTTGACAATATATGTTTATTTGTATCCGGGAATGGTGTGCTTCGTTGTTCCTTGTAGGCTTTTCATGTGTAGCTGTGTTCTTTCATTAATACATGTCGTTGTGGACCGTCAACTGTGGAATTACATAATGTGTATTCTGACTAAGTATGTAGGTACTCTAAGTCTGTATTTGTCAAGAAAATCTTTTCATGTGTGTTCTTGGTGACGTCTCAGTTACTATGACAAATAACGTTGCTTCCAGCAACGCGTATCTGCATTATGTATGCTTAGTGTAAGTTTTTGTCACAAAATAGGTAGGTACGTCTCGAAAGCGTACGAGAACAGTTTTTTAGTCGTTTAAATCTGCAAGTGGCGCTGCCAACTTTTGTATAGTAATTGAGACGTTAACGTGAACGTGTTCGAGACGTTTTTTGTGTGAAAATTTACACTTAAGATCACCGTTTTTAGAACTTGACACTTTAATCGCGTTTGAGACGTTAGTTACGACAAAAACTTATACTTAAAGGGTCAGGACAAAGAATAGCTTTATTTGTCGCGTGTTGACGGAATTAAAATCTATTCATGCTGCAAGTTAGATATGGGCTCGTGTTTTTATGCGTTTCAATCATCCTGGCGTTATCGAAAAGTAATGTGCGTTGTACCAATGTGTTTTTTTTACTTTGATTAATTTTTACGGTCCCCATGATCTATTTGATTTTCCAAGCAGGAAATTGCTTCTAGTGAGTATGTAGCCACAGTTAACGGTGCACGCTTTATCAATAACGTAGTAATAATTATATGTTCCAAGGCAATGGCAATAGTTTAGAGTACCTATCTCATGCATGTAAACCGTGATCCGAATAATTGGAAATTGAAGTTAAGTGCATTTTCTGTAGAAAACCTACACTTACAATTTAGTGTAAATTAAACTTAATTATTAGGAAACTGTATTGATTTTATTGCGTATATTTAGGTGTCCAAATAGCTAATTAAAATGGTTATAATCATTTTTACTGTGCAGGTAATTTTAGTGCGCACTGTCTGTTTTATTCATAATCGCTTGTTTAGCTTATGTTTCGTTTGTCTCTATCTGTCACCGAGAAATGTTCATATGCCAGACAAAGACAAAACAAACATAACAACAACAACATAACTTTTTATGAATAAAGGCGTATGAGATTATAATGTACGTTTATGTAATAGTTTCACTTAGTTCAGATGTTGCTTTATAGGTTTTGAATGTATTTCTTAAGATTTAGATTACTATGTATTACGCATCATGTAAATTTGTTTGTACAGTATGCGGTATTTTAATAAATTATTTTTCCTTTGTCACCACTCTAATAAGCATAAGTAACTTGTTTAAATGCCGTTTGACAATAGTTATTATATTTTGCTTTAAATATCCAATTAACTCTAACCTGAAAAATAATCAATAAAATTGAATTAAAATGTGTTACAAATTATTTCTTTTAACACAACTTCGTTCCCGGTACGTAAGTAAGTAAGCAAATGATATATTGTACAAAAATAAAGAAAAAAAATAACAGATAAAAATTTAAAGGTACAGTCAAGTGTAATAATTATTTAGACAAAGATTCAAAAATAAGTACCATACGCTCTTACACCGGCGTAATAAGGTCGTGGGACATATTTTTGAGAAGTTCCTATCAATACTTATTTTTGCACTTGACCGTACATGTACAATATCTATTTGATGTTGAATTACTGCCAAGACGCTAGTAAGTAGTTCCTTAATTTCTTCCATTTCGATAGTAACAGCGAGGAAGCTTGTAAAACGGTATATTGTTCATTAAGGGCATGTTTCACCACTCTCTGTTAAGTTCCAGTTATCTTAAGTGTCAGTTATCTATCATTCCGTCTCTATTTTTTAATACGAAACTGATAAAGACGTCGTCATGTAACTGACACTTAAGATAACTGGAGCTTAAGAGAGAGCGGTGAAACAGGCTTTTAGTGAAATTAATTTATTACGTAAAATCGTCGTCCCCGGAGAATAAAATGGTAATAGGAAAAAGTAAACTTTTCAGGAGAAATAAAAAACCGTTTCGGCTTTATATCTTGCGTTCTACCAGGAATTAACCAACGTGTAATATATCAAATGAATGGTGATTTTAAGGGTTTTTGCATGTTTTAGTTCATTTATTTTTAGTAGGCCTAATTTATTTGTTATACGCCGAAATTCACATTACCGATAATATACGCTTAAATATAATTTGTATTGCATGATTACCATCTTATTCGTTGAAATCACGAACAACTAAGGCTATCGTAATGTGACTTTGTGATTCTGTTCAGTGACTTAGGCAACAACTGTCTTGTGTAGTAATAAATCATTACGATTTTATTCTCGTTTATTTTTCCTTTGATTGTAACGTTACAAGCACAGTGCAATTTTGTTCAGGGAAAAAACTAATGTGGTTATAATGGTTACAGACGATTATAAAAAAAATATGAAAGCAAAAAAGTACCTAGTAATATTTTATTTATTCAAAATAAGTCTTAGGTTACCATAGGACATCAAAATTAACCATTTATTTACTCGTCTTATCTATAATCTTTACTTATAGCTTTAAATCACAGTACAGATTTGTAAAATTAACAATTCAACGCAGAATCAGAATAAACGAGATAAAACATAATAAGAAAGTATAGTATTTTTTTTTCTATGTAATCTGCTATCAGTCCGAAAAGACTATGATCAGATGTGTTGCAGGCTTCTTCGCGTTTCAGGGTGTGCTCTCCAGTGAGACGCAATCACTCATTTGAGGTAACCGAAACTAGAATCGTGACTTTAGTTCCTGGATGGTATGTCTTTTGAGTCGCCTCTGATAGTCGATCATTGTTAGCTGCCGGGCCAAGCCGTTCGGATGGTATTCAAGTCGTGTTTGATATTTTTCAGCTGACATGCGTATTTCCTCTTTTACTATAAGGATTTTTAGATGCTGATGTATCTCTTTATTTGTTGTGTACCATGGCACATTAGCAATTGACCTTAGTATTTTGTTTTGCAAACACTGTAGGGTCATTATGTTAGATTCGCTGGCGCTGCCCCAGAGCTCAATGCCATACATCCACACCGGCCTGAGTGTGGCCTTATAATATTAAAAGTTTATTGTCTAAAGAGTTTTGAGTTTCTTCCCAGCATCCAATTTGGGTTCTGTGTTTGAGAGCTATTTCGTCCCTTTTAGCTTTGATGTGTGCTTTCCAGGTAAGTCGTCTATCCAGATGAACTCCAAGGTATCTCACATGGTCGCTATGCGGCAGAGTTGTGCTGCCTAGTTTCACTGGTGGGCAGTTGTCCTGTTTGAGTGAGAACGTTACGTGCACTGATTTACTTACGCTAGCTGTTATTCTCCACTTATCAAGCCATTTTTGTGTCGCTTCTAGGCCCTTCTGAAGCACAGTCGATGCAGTATTTGGGTTTTCATGTCTCGCAAGGATTGCAGTATCATCAGCATAAGTTGCAGTGACAACTCCTGGTTCGTCCGGGAGGTCCGACGTGAACAGGTTATATAATATAGGGCCCCCCAGCCTTAATTGGATAGAACTTTCATGTGGCATCAGCTTCCTTTACAAAGAACATTCTATCACCAAGGTACGAGTTGAAGAGCAAGTAAAATGAATGTGGTAAAGTCTTTTTGATCTTGAATAGCAACCCTTTGTGCCAGGCCCTGTCAAAAGCTTGTTGTATATCGAGAAATGCCGAAGAGCAGTACTCTTTTTGTTCTAGAGCTTTTCTAATGCATTGATATACCCTGTGAACCTGCTCTATTATCCTATGTTGTTTTCTGAAGCCGAATTGGTGATCCGGTATTATGTTTCGTTCCATCAGCAGTGGCATTAGTCGACTGAGTAGGATTCTCTCAAACAGTTTCGATAGTGTTGGAAGAAGACTTATCGGTGTGTAGGATGTCTTTTCATTAACTGGCTTACCCGGTTTGTAGATCATGGTAATTTGTGAGATCTTCCATGAATCAGGGAATTGAACAAAACAGTAATGAAGACGATTGCGGTCTTGGGTAGTTCTCTCAGAACTTCTTTTGTTAGCAGATCATACCCCGGTACTTTTTTACTGTCTAGATTTCTTATGCACCTTTTCAGTTCCTTAGGGGTGACTGGTTTAATTGGAAGGTCTAGTTGGAGATCCTCTTGCAGTACTTGCTCCACATGCTTCTCTGTGTCATTTGCTGTTGCAGCGTTTGGTGTGAATACCTGAGCGAGACGTTCAGCAAACACATTAGCTTTTTCTTGGTTTGTTCTAGCCCATTTTTCTAAACCATCTCTGATAGGGGCCTTGTGTGTTTGTGGTCTATCGTAGGACTTTGCAGCCTTCCATAGCGAGTAGTTGGTCGCTCTGGTTGCTGTTAGTGATTCCAATGTGGCTTGCAGTTTGTCATCTTTAATTGTTTTAACCAGGTTTTTTAGCTCTTTTATGGCGCTGTTAAGCGCAGTTTTATCAGTTGGGCGTCTAATAAGTTGCCATACACGCCGTAGCCTCCTTTTCTCGGATAATTTGTTTCTTATATACATAGAGATATTGGTTGACTTTTCCGTATGTGAGACAGTGGGAGTGGTTTTCCAGCAGGCATTTTGTTACTGTAGTAATTCTTTGAGTTGTTAGCTCAATATCGTCTGTTGTTTTAAGATTGACTTTTAGATTGATGTTTTCAGTTATGTAGTCGCGAAATGCGTTCCAGTCTGTTCGAGAGTTGTATAGATACATAGGTTTTTCCCATTCTATAACAGTAGTAACTGGCTGTTAGGATAACTGGAGTGTGATCGGAAGAGCGGCAATAATATGGTACAGAATTTAAACAAATACTTTTTAACAGTTACAGCACTTACTCGAAGTGCCACTATCAAGTTTCACCCGAATAAAATGGTAAAGGTTATTACGAAAAACCGCGAATCATTTTGTAACAATGATAAGTATCGCCACCATGTTTTGCCGAATTTCGGTTTATAGTTTGCCAATCTAAAGTATTGTTACGGTATTAATGGCGAAAACAAATGAGACGAAATTTCCAACGAATAAAAATTAAATAAACAATAACTTCGTAAAAACTCTCAGGAAAAATATGGAAAAAAATCACAAGATGCATTACGTCACGGAGAAGCCAAAAATGCAAAAACAATAAAACTATCGTAACATAGTATTACGGTTTTATTCTCCGGGGGCGACGAAATATTAAATGACAAGTATAATCATTTCAAAAAAAGGGACCAGTGATGGTAGAATTTGAATGTGACATGCCGAAGACGATTATGTTTTAGAAGTCCATGTCATGCAGTGGATTGCTGAAGGCCGATGAAGACGATGATCTCTAAAGTTAGACTAGTGCAAGGTCCGCCCGGATCGCTAACACCATCTCTTAAAAGTTACACTGAAACAAATGAACCTGTAGAGACATCTAGTGGATTTTTTGTGTACGATGTTATTACAAGACGTCGACAAAATCATGCAGTGGAAGCATGTATAGACGTCAATCATAGATGGCGCTGAAGTTAAGAAAGAACCAACCAGTACGAAAGCGGCATAATAGTAGTTTATGTGACTGTATCATAACATAACGAAGGGCATCAAAATACGAGTGTGTGTTTATAAAATGAACGAAGTGAGTTTTATAATAGGATTACACGAGTGTTTTAATTGCTAATTATGTACACTTACACACATTGCTTTTTATACACACAATATATCAATTAATAAGCTCTTTATGATGTGTTCAGGATACCGCATAATTACGACCGACATTGCGGCTTTGATCTCTAATAATGTACCTACTCGTAGTAGGTATTTAATAATGTCAGTTTATTTTGAATGCTGACTATACAAAACTAAAGTACTTAATATTAATCCTTTTAAATTTTAGTTGTTATAATTACCTATTTACTTGTTAAACAAGTCAAATAGCACCTTTCCTTACTTAGAGCAGTCTTACAGGGCATTACTATTAAGTTAAGTCTTGTGGAAGTTTCGAGAAATGCCTTTTCATTATTTTTCTTCTTATTATATATAACTGTGCAGTGTGCGTAGTAAAGGAAGGTTATGTAACATTTCTAACGGCTGTGTATTTTTAGTACTTCTCTGAACTCACTAATTAATGATCTCAGTCGAACGACAGTTTCCAACCACTTGCTACTAATCCAATTAAAATTTGTTCTTGAAATCTTTTGAATAAATTATCGCGTTTGCACTTTCAAACTCTCCAGGTTGAATGTTTGTAATAATTCCATTACCGGCCCATTTTCGGCTCCAGTGCATCTGCTTTTCGTTTTCCTTGTCATCTTAATTGGCCTTGGTGGTAAAGGGCCAACTTAATAGAGTTTTCCCGTAGTTCTGCTCCGGGGTTGCAGCTGTGCTAATATGTTTCAAGTTGCCAAGTTACCGCTAACTACCGCTTACTGAGCAGTCTAAATATACTTGGCCTTGTGCAAGATCAAATATTATTAACGGTTATCCAATAAAGGGAAGAATCTCAAGGATTGCTGGGAGCTATTAGCATAACATATTTTTCGTCAATAATGTACAATCATATTTGGCGCAATATAAATATTTTGATAGGCATGTACTTTCGGTCTTCCTCTGTTTTATTGGTCATCCTTAGGAACCTGATGTTTACCGGTTTGGGACTATAGTTGTAAGTGCATATAGCAGACATGACGAGCTCAGTACCGTTTAAGCCAGTGGTTCCTAACCTTTTCAATGTCACTACCCTTGTGAACAAGTATGGGAATTGAGTTTACCCCTAGCTAATTTAAAATAATTAAAACCACACAAATTCGAACGAAAATATGTTTATTATGTAAGAAATTGCACGTTTAGGTAACTAGTAAGTAAAGTAATATATGTATAAATCTCGGAGTTAACCGTACTATTATTTTGTTTATTGCTATTTTAATACTATTTCGTGCCATCCCGTGTTACCCCTCTAGAATCTCCGTTTTACCCCTGCGGGGGTAATTACCCCCAAGGTTAGGAACCACTGGTTTATGGTTTAAGCTAAGCGGTCTTGGCACCCACTATAACGCAGATTTTGGAGCTCATAAAATTTTAGTCGCTAAGTTGAGCATTATCGTCATCAAGTCAACATATTCAAACTAATATTATAAGTGTGTGTTATGTGTGTGCACTTTTCACGCTTAAACCGCTTAACTGATTTAATTAAAATTTGGTATAGAGGAAAGGACATCCATCAGTATAAATATCCTGGAAAATCGCGTAGTTCCCCAGGATAGTGATAAGCGAGTTTTGCACAGACGAGTCGGGTATTCTATAAACACCAAACATTACCTTTATATGTAGTCTTTATTGTAGTCATCTGTGCATTTTGCAGGGTGTCATCGTCATTATTCAAATCTCGTTAATTTATCATGCTATACGTGGCCTTTAAGTCTTGTTACCTTAGGCTCTGTAACCCCGTAAGGAACATATAAGTGATTTGTGTATAATGTGATTTCTCGCGTCCACTTTGGTCGTAAGTTTGCCAAATAGTATTTAGAGCACCAATTAGTGTAATTAAACTGGGGTACCATCGCTCGACACTTCATTCACTTAATTAGTTAAAAAACATTTTAGTCCTTTTTTAAGGGTATTGTTTCGATTTCGGTATAGGTACCTACTGATATACTGATATTTAGGTAACGATATATATTTTTTTGGATGTGGGTCAAATGGATATCATGTAAGGATGATCTAAGTCAGAACGGAAGTAGTTTCAGCTCACATCAAAACTGTGGTCTAAAGAATCGAAAGTCTGAATTGTTTTTGCATACTATTTTATTCAATACCTATAGGTATTCTATAAACATCATGGACACAAATTCAGCGAAGTAATTTGGACAGTGAAGTAAAAGAATGTTTGGGTAGGAAGTCTATTTTATTTATGGACATTTGGCTAGGACACACTAAAGTATAAGTACTCGTAATTGATACATTTCTAGCTCTTACGTGACTAGAACGATATTCTGAAACAGTTAACTAATTTCAAACTAATTACAGTTACGATAGATCATGTACAGTCAACATCAAAAGTTTATAAACAATCGAAGGGCTCAAAATTAACTACCTACCCTTTTATTACCTTGGCGATAGAGTCGTGTGTTCATTTTGTGTTCTTTGACTGTTTATCAACTTCTGATGCTGACTGTACCTAAATATTTCCCGAAACTGAACACTTACCCGCTAATACTTCTTACAAAATAACTATTACTAAATAAATAAGAGTAAATTCACTACTGAAGTCTGTATCAAATAAAACCCGTAAACGATTGGCACCGAAGCATTGAATATAATATAAATGTGACTATATAGGCACAACTTAATTTAGGTAAATGACTATACGACTACATTTAATTAAACAATTGCTAATTTTGCAAGAACACACCACGTGTATGTCACCTTCACATTACCTACACTCGTTAGTTAATTTAATGTAACTTTAAATAATTACAACAATTTGATATTTTCATTCCAAATACATTGTCCAAATCGCACGATTAGAGCCGCAACTTTGACAACTTCGGTATTAATTAATACGTATTAATAAGCGATTGAACTAGACTTTAATCCCAGTTACAAATTGTAATCACTTTATTACATTTGGCTAAAGCTAACACACTAATTAAGAAGATAGTTATGAGAATGCCACGGCTCTAACTGTCAGTGTATCGGTCAGTTTAGATGTCGGCCAATTCGTTAATTTCGTTCATTCCGCAGATGAGATCGGAGTGTTCGATGTCTTCTGGAGCGAGGGAAGTGAAGGCCAGAGTCACGGAGTTCTGGAACCGGCCACTGGATACCAGCCGTACCACTGTGTCTTCGCAAGCTACGAGGACCGGGCGACGAGCTAAGATAAAAATAAAAGGGGATGTAATTAACGATAATATATAATATTATACAAGGATTTCCCGTGTTGAGGTCGTAAATAGAACTGGCTCTGTGATATTTGCTGATATATTCGTTCATACAATATTATTTTCTGCTAATTTAGAATGTGTTCCTGTTTCCTCTATCATCCCTGTCGTATACAGGGAAAGTTTTAATTGCCATCCAAATTTTGACATTGTAATAATTATGTTATTCAATATCGATACACGAACACTTTGAACTGTTTTCATATCAACATTTTGAATTTTGTGTTGCTATGTGGAATTTGCTAATGACGAATTACCTACCTACTAAAACTAACCGGCATTCTTGGTAAGAATTCAATGATAAATCCTTAAGAATATTCTTTTGCGATACTGTATTACATATCAATTTTTATTTTGTATGCCTATTTTATATGCCTATTTTTAAAAATAATTTTAAAATGTGGTTGTTGTGAAAGGATCACTGCTTCGTTGTTAATGTTAGTAAGTAAAACTCGCGCACCGAGGGTTCAGTACAAATTTGGCAAGTTATTATGAAATCCAGGGTTAGCAGAGCCCTGCTCTTAAGCAAAATGGATGCAATGTGAGGTCAGGTTACTGACATAGACAGACAAATATAAAAATACTCTGTTTTTAGTACATATTTGTTGATATAGCGGCACGGAACCTTAAAAACAACAAAATTACAAAAATCACACCACAAAATCTTCAATAATTATAATAATCCAAACGCAGGAATAAGAAGCATTACATAATGCCAAAAACAAAACAAGTAGGTACCTAAATATCTTACAGAAATACTTATTTATTTATCTTTGCTCCCCGAAGCCACAAGCGTATTAATTTATCCCCTAGACTTTTCGGAATAATAACGAGGATAAAGAACAGTACTTATTCTGGCAAAAACTTTTCCAGAACTGTATTAGAATCATTGGGATATGCTCAAAGTTCAAAAACTTTCTGTTCATCAAATTGATAAAGAAAGTTCACAGCCGCAATTTAGTATCATTTAATGGAACAGAATGTTAGCACAAATTTAATGTTGTTGACAAAAAAGACAACGCAAGTCCTGGTATACGGAACAATATTATGAACTAGGCTGTTGAGCTAGGATACTTGTAGATTTTTCTGAACTTTCGGTCATGCCAATCGGCTATTGACCCTAATCTATGTGTTTCTTGTCTAAAGTCGTACTACAAGTAATATCATACCTACTAATTTAGCACACATGCACATGTACAAATCACGTCTTTATCCCTTACGGGGTAGACAGAGCCTATGGTAACAGGTACCTACAGGCCACATTTAGCAAGATTGTGGGCGTATAGGTGGAAAATGGAATCAAAATAGTGATGGGCTGCTAGCCTCATCGCCTATAACATGATTCCTACTATTTTCGCCCATTCCCTCGATGGGCTTACTAATTTAGCGTTTGCGCAATAAATTAAGTAAGTACGTTTTACAACTACACCTATTACTTTGGCCATCTTATATTTCGCTACAGCGATGACAAGGCGGATCCATATAATTTTGAAAACTAAACGCCATGAAATACGAGTTTCGAGGCAGATGCTTATTTAGGTCGATAATAATTAATTTAAATAGCTTTTTCAGGGTTTAACTCACTTACGTTTTTTTTACTAAGATAGAAGTGGCAATACGTAGTATCTATCACAATTTGCTGAATCAGCCGGCGCGGGTGCAATTCAATTTATGATATCATTGTTTAACTCCCCGCAGCGTTACCCACTGTGTCAAACTGTATGACACCTCTATAAATATTAATAACACCGACTATATTGTGTCTCCACGCATAATCTATTGCATGTATTGTTTTTAGTGCTATTTCAAAAACAACCCACGTTTATTTATCTTAGATTTTCTTGCGCTGAAATAAATGAATTCATTTTAAACCAATGGTTCAATTGCGTATCCCCGCACCCTGCTTGGTATGAGTAATTTGATCACTGCACTGATTGGTAATATAATACTCTCGAGGGACTTCCATCCCGGACATGCAGTTCCATATTAATTTAGAAAATTTCCATCTTAATGTTAGATGGGGTGGGATTTTTGTTTGTATCTACTATCGGGACATGTGTATCAGACCTGGATGAATAGGTGTCGATTTGCAATTTTGACGAAACTTACAGTTGATAAATTTTAGTACTTTTCTATTTTAGTTGCCTGACATTAGGTGGATCAGACTTTTCTTTATTATTGTTTGTGTATGTCTGTGTGTGTATTTTTTACTATTTTTCATTTACAACTCATTCTTTGTGTAGGTCCCTAGTTTATTGTTGTACCTACTGAATTAAAGTAGGTACAGTTTTTTAAGCGAAGTATTTTTATGAGGCATCTCCGTTAACTTTAGTTTGACTGAAAATATCTAAATTTACACACACACACCCACACACGCACGCCCGCACGCACGCACGCACGCACGCACGCACGCACGCACACACACACACACACACACACACACACACACACACACACACACACACACACACACACACACACGCGCGCACACACACACACACACACACACACACACACACACACACACACACACACACACACACACACACACACACACACACACAATCACGTCTTTATCCCTTACGGGGTAGACAGAGCCTGGCCACATTAAGCAAGATTGTGGGCGTATAGCTGGAAAATCGAATCAAAATAGTGATGGGTTGCTAGCCTCATCGCCTATAACATGATTCCTATTATAATCGCCCATTCCCTCGATAGGCTTTTAACATCTGCGCGGGTAGAGAAGCAACTGGTACATTCTATGTTTTTTCTTTGCTCCCAGACCAGCATGGAAAAGCATGCATGGAAATTAAATTTACACGTATTAATAATCCCTACACAAATACTGGTTACATCATACAATTTAATAGCATACCTACGAGAAACAAGTACCTAACTAAATGTTATGTTTTTGACATTTAAAAGATGTAGGTATGCTCTCGAAAGATCTTCATTACGATTTAATCCATCAAAATTAACTTAAAAATTTCTCTTACTAGAAAAATTTTCGTAGTAATTAACCCCCTTATTCATAAACGCTCTATAGGCCTCTGCTAACTTAGCAATCGTTTGTCCTTATCTGTGAAAGGTAAATGTCAAAGTGACAAATAAGGACAAACGATTGCTAAGTTAGCAGAAGCCTACAGAGCGTTTATGAATAAGGGGATATATCTTTATCCTCCCTTATTCATAAATGCTCCATACGCTTCTGCTAACTTAGCAATCAATTCAATTCAATTTTTGGTAATATAGCTCCATCGATACTATCGATGATTCCGCCAATGTCGAGGTTGAAGAAGACACTATTTGTTTTTAATCAGCCGTTGTTCGGTAGCTTCGTCGTGCGGTACTCGGATGAGGATCTAAAATGGACAACACATGTTTGCCCTTATCTGTGAAAGTAAATGTAAATGTCAAAGTGACAGATAATAACAATCGATTGCTAAGTTAGCAGAAGCCTAAAGAGTATGAATAAGGGGGTTAAACTGTAACAATGGCGCCCAATTGTATCAATGTCCACTTGCACGACTTATAGTCTCATTTGACTTTTATGAGGAACCAAAGTGACTTACCTTCATTGGAGTCGAGTCCGCAGATATTCTCAAAGACTTCCATCTTAGTGTGATCGAGCCCTGCGGCGCCTCCTACGTCCACGTAGTCGAACAAGCCTCGTTTCATGCACTGAAGAAAAAAAACTTTTAGAAAGAAAGAAAAAAGAAAATATTTTATTTCGGTTCACAAGATCCCTCCTGAATAAAAAAATATAAATTATTTATTTTGTAAAGGCTTTAGTAATTTTTGACGGGAATCTTAAATAAGATATAGTAACCCGTTTCAAAAACTATACCGGTCTTACGGTAACATCAAAGACCGTTATTGTTTCTTGTGGTGAATTTTGTTACTAAAGTTTATTTTTCCAACGCAGATAATTATAAAAAAAATATATTTTAATTTGCCTACGTTTCAATCATTTTTTAATTTTTCTACAAATTTTTCAAACCACAATAAAGATGTGTTTAACTACAATAACAAAGAATATGAAAGCCAGGCTAATTCGTTTGAATATTTATTTATTCAGTAGATTATGTTCAATATTAATTTAAAATAAATATTATGACTTTTGTGGTGAAATATGATACAAAATAACAGTGTGTCCGGAGTGGGACGCCTATAATGTAGGCTACAGTTCAGATCGTACTTTAATAATAGCATTAACGGATTACCTTCATTAATAATAATTTGAATCGCCAAATTCATTTTAGGATAATATGTGAATCCTAACTGCATTCAAAATACTCGGACTGTTTGCAACTGAATAATTTCTGCATTGTTGCGGTAATAATTGGCACTGATTTGACAAAAATAATAAACATGGTGAATATTCGCTGTGCTTAGATTATTTTTCACCGACATGACACGTTAATTCAAAATGTGCAGTTTTGCAGAATTTGTGCCCAGCATATTTAGTATAACATAATACCCGATGCTATGGGTGGTGTAGCGGTATAGCGTCCATCACGGATGACGAGGATTCGGGTTCGATTCCCATAGCCCATAGCTTTACTTTCGGATTTTTCTGTGTTCAAATTTTCAGTGTCGCTTAGAAATATAACACCAAACGTCAAAATTGAATAAAATTCAAACCAACACGTTTTTTAAAATAAACTCTAAACTAACCTTGATTTTTGAAATGCAAAATAGGCAAGCGTTTGATCACGCCTGCCTAGTTGAATCGAATGAAATCGTAACTTACTCAAATTACTCAGTGAACATGCTTTAGCGTAGGTACTGCCTTTGGGTGTTGACGTCTAACTGAAGTCTGGCAACATTGCCCCTTGTTAAACTGAATCCTTTTGAGATAAGTTCCAACCCTCAAATGTAGGTGTATGTATGTATGTATTAAAAATATAGAATTGTTTGGTACTATAATTATACCTGGAGCTTATTGCGTTTGTTATATAGTCTGGTCTATTTGTGCCAGACCTAGGCAAATGTCAAAATGACGGAGAACGACAAAAGAAATACGCTAAAAGAAGCCAAAGAAGCGTTTATGAATAAGGCGTAAGGTTTAACACACGTAGGCAACTGCTGGTACGGTAAGTCAAGGAGTGGGGATCTTCTTCTTCTTCTTCTTTTTATTTGTGGCGTATCAAGTCGTTATAGTGACGACAACTTCGCCAATGTCAATGTAAAAATTTTTATTAAAAAATCTTGTGACAAAATGTCGGCAACGTTGTACGGTAATGGTCAAAGACCCCCCTCCCCCCCTGTCGGGCTCTTAGCCAACGGTCAATGATATCCCTCAGATACTGCCAGGAAATCATTAGCCGTTGCCCAGGGCGCACCGGACCAAGCACTGCTCTTCCCCCCCGGACGGATCCAAAAACGAACCGCAGCTCTTAATCACACGTGGAGGTAACCCGACTCGCACCCCTAGTGGGGATCAAGTAGATCGATACAGGTGGCTGATTGTCATTTGTTACTTCGTATGAAACAACGATGTAGAAGGCAAAGGAAAACCTCTGAACACAATATTTATGTATATGACATGACATAAGAAACCGCCGCCGGCAGATCTTGAAACGTGATAGTAATATTTAGATTAAAGATTAGGAAACCCGAATGCTGAACATCAATTCAGCGTTTGTAGGACTAGCGGGTCAATGTTAAAAGTCACGGAACTAAAGACGTGGTTCAGAATGGACACCACACGCATTTAACGCCTATGAGCGAACGTATGAAAGCATCACGTAGCGTTTTAAATTAGTGCCTGTGAGCTCCTGGCGCGAAGCTGTATAATAAGTTATCTTGATATTGTAAGTCACAGAAAAACAAAAGCATATAAGATTTGGATGCGGGTACCTACATAATGGAATAATTTTTACAGCTCTCGGGAAGCATTTAATCTTAGGAACAAATAAGGAATCTCAGTTCAAAAAGCAATTGGAGCCTGATTTGACGTGGGAGTTTACGACACGCCGTCTTGAGGCAAAGCAGTATTAAATAAACAGATTAACTGAATTTAATCCATCAATCTGCCCAAGCTTAACTTGATTTTTAAATTAATTAACAGTTTCGAAACTTTCTCACTGAAAGTCCAGTTATTTTAAGATAATTGGAAATTAAGATGAACAAGAAAGTATGCCGATTTGATTTTAATTGAGGCAACGGCTAATAATATCGCTATTTCATCACACTAAGTCTATTGATAAAACTAAGCCATTTTACTAGACAGTTTTTGGGAATATTCACGCGTATGAAATACGAAATAAATGACATTCTCCAATCTAAGGCAAAAAAAATCCAATGAAGTCATCGCATGTAATACTCGGTTAATAATGTTTTTATATATGTCCTTCGCATATAGATCGGTAGCAGACTACGTACGCCTTTTAATTGCCTCCTTTTTTCCCTCTGTTGAAATCTAACGAAAGTTAACATCTATTCTATTGAAACAATCAAAATCGGATAGTAATGGAGTCCCGTTAGACCTAAAAAAAGCTCTGTGGCGTTATAAATGCTAAACTGATTACAAAACAGATCAACAGAACTGGCTTAAAAAAAATAACGCTTTAAAACTCTAAGCCAAAATTTTAGAACACAATTTATAAAACTTACAACAAGTGAAACGTGACACGCAATTCTGACGTTTCTTTTTCGATCATCAAACAGATCATTATTTTCGGATAATCTTTTTCTTAAACTTGAAGCGACCTAATTGAAAATATTTTTAGACAGCTTAAGGAAAAAGGTTTCTTTTGTAGCTAAAAATAACACCAAAAATCCTTGTGCAAACAATATTATCATAATTGAGTTGGATTCTGGGTGCAAGTAGCCTCAATTTATACCACGGCTTCAATCACAAGCAAACCTCACAAGTCAATCATGAACTCATTAACATTCAGACCTAACAGCAAAATATAAGGCAAGACTCTTTCACCTTTACCGTCGCGTCTGTAATTTTCAGACCTAGCCTTAAAACTCGTACGCTGTGGTTTCAAGGCACGTGTTGCATGTTTAACTAGAGCGAAGTCTTCAACATCCCTGCGGTACTTAAATCGAGTTCAGAAAATATTGACACGGAACTTAGTGAGCAACATTTTCTAACTCATAATTTATTTTCAAGCTGAGATTCGTCATCATTAGTTATTTCAGTGGAAGATGGAATCGGTAGCTTCGTACGACGCACACTAATTATCTCGTTAAATTAATTGGCGGAAGATTTATTTTGCTTATTGTACACCGTCATTAGGCATTAAATAATTTTCTTAAATTATACACAGGTAGAAATTGTGATGTATTTACATAAATTTCAATATTTCCTTGAAAAATCTCGATAGAAAACCCAAATGAATAAAATATCCTGTGAAAAACGACTAAACGATTTATTGGAATTTAACACAATCTCCGTCTTTTTACACTTTACTACATCCAAGGACCAATCCAAAAAGTAAAGTTAAGGCTCAATTCGTAATGCCTGATTTTACCTCTACACCACCCATAGCAGGTGGGTAACTTTTCAAATTTATCTATCTGTATACCTATACCATCTGTCAAGTCATTAATATACTAATTTTGTTTGCAGATTGGAATCACGGAAAAAATCGTCCTTAGAAGATGTTTATATTAATTAGAACAACAATCAATTTCAAGAAATATACAGAGTGGATATCACTATAATTTAACGAGAGATACTGAGTGATAGATTGAGTTATATACAGCAATGCGAAAATGGAACAACGACAATGTTTTTTAAATAACAAAATAAACAGAACCGGACAAGTGAAGTAAGTTATTGTAACAGGCCTCGTCTGAAGCTTAAGGCTCTAATTAACACCTGTTGGAATTCTCTTTGGACTTTTCCGCGAAAATTAATGGGGATGTAGCGTTATAAATCATGCATGAAGCACCTCACATTAAAGAGGGGCTCTGTACCTACACTTTGCAGTATAAAACGGTTTCAGAATATAGATTGAGTTTCCGAAAACAGAAAAAAACTGGCAAATGCGTGTAAAACCACATACAAAGTAGGGTTATTCGCCATATATTTAGCACTAGCCGTTCATTTGTAGCTATCCCGGGCGAATTACGCAAATTTCCAGGACAAGAGTAACCTATATATAATCTGTCTCTATGCTAGATTTCATCCACATCCTTTGGGCTGTCAAAGAGTAACAAACATCCATACATCCATTCATACATTCATTAATGTATACTATTATGTAGTAGGATTATGTTTTGGTCGACTAGTACTTGTTAACTAGCTATGATCAATAATCTTTAAAAAGTATCAAAATAATTGTTCAGTGATATGAAATATAAGTTTGGGTACTTTCATTGAACACATCTGTAAAGGTTTTTAATCGTGACTTCGAATTTAAAATTAGGTCTTAGATACGTTTTACGCCGTACCAAGCGGGGCACGTAGGGAGGTACCAAAAGAATCTGACAAATATTGATAGGGGTGTCCAGTCAAACTAACAAAAACATCTTCTGAACTATTCCGGGTTAATTTAAAAAACGGATGTGTTCGATTATATTCGAGAATTCTTGAATTTTATGTTTTACGATTATTTTTAAACTCGATATTTTTTTTTGAAAAATCCAATCTACTATTTTAATCATAGTTTAGAAAAAAATGAATTGAGAACTTAAGTTTTTCAAGGTTTCGTTAAAGTTATTTTGGGTTTGTTACACCGTTACAAGTTTACACTTCCTACTTATTTGATCACTCATTTTCATTACCTAAATAAATTTGAATTTCACAAAAGGTATCATGTCCTTGAAGCTTAACAGTTCTGCAAACGCACCTAATTCTATTATAAAATGATATTTGTCTTAATTGTTTGCTTTATGTGAAAGAAAAACCTTCGGAAAACAGAAAAAGTCACGGAATATTATCCAATTACAACAATATATCTCCACGAAATAAGATACTTCAGCAACATAAGAAGTCATAGAAGCGTCTAGGTTTATTTCGAGTGAATAATTGTGTTCTATTATAACAATTTCATTGACTTAAAACGTTGGAAAACTAGTCATCGAAACAACATCGACATTTTGTTCATTTAGTTATGTAGGCTGCAGGAATGGCTGATCTTTTGCTTGAAGTGATGACGTTGTACTCGTATTCCGTTAAAATGTTAAACGCGAGTTCGAGACATTAACATAACACAACACGTAACATAACGTAACATGCACGTGAGTGACTTGTAAGATCGTGATCACCTAGTGAAAGGTAGAATTAGGTAAAAGGCATGGGTATAGATAAGGTAGTAGTTGCGGCCGGTAAGGGGGCTTCCATTAATTACGTGAGGTATTTATGGGGGGGAGGGGGTCGAGCCGAATCTTACAAAATCTCACTTGAGGGAGAGGGGGGGTCTTGGCAAATATCACGTAATTTTTTTTAGCAGTAAATGGTGTAAAACTGCGAGAAAATTAAGTTAAATTAAAGTTGAATGAAAATAAAATATGACAAAATCTGACACAATTATATTTGTCTATAAATCCAATACTTTTATAACCAAAGTACAAGTTTTGAAAAATGTCACGTGAGACGGGGGTAGGAGGGAGGGGGTCGAGAAAAATCTTAGGACATCTCACCAGGGGGGAAGGGGGGTCAAAATCCTTAAAAATGCCTCACGTAATTAATGGACGCCCCCTAAGTCTTTGGGGGGGGGGGGGGGGGGGTCGTCCGGATACCACCATATTGTCCGTTAATACTCCAGCTGAAAAGTGGAGCTTCCACTGTTGTGTTTCATCATTTCTTAGCCCTCTAAGTAATTGCATAGACATTAGCTCGTTTGCTTCATCATTGTAAAATATGGCATACCTGATGTATAGTTCCGGTTTCTATGTCGAGGAGAGTATTCCTCTTGACCACTTGTCCAACATTGAGGTCCAACACTCGGACCGCTGATGGGGCGATAGCGATGAGCGAACAGTTGCCGGTGGTGCCGTGGTTGCGCAAGGTGAACACCCCCTCAGAGCCGAACAGCATTACGTTGCAAGCTAGGAAGAAGAAAATAATCTATATCTGCTGTCCACTACTTCAAGTTTAAAATTTCAAGTGTCAAAAAATACGTTTGGGAGGTGAAGGAAGCAGTGAGGTGTAAGTAGGTGAGGGTGTCTTTTTGACGTTTGTAACTGATAGTGAAGGAACGGCATTGGGACTAATAATTTATTATCTAGTTATATAAATAGAAATGTTTTTTTTCATTATGTTCTTTAAGGCACACGAAAAGTTTTTATGAAATAATATTTAAAAAAACTAGAACGGGGGCGAAGCCGCGGGCAACAGCTAGTCTGTAATAGTTACTAGTTGGCGTCCTCAATTTTGCCACCATTGCAGAACTTCCTACCTGATGAAGACTCCTAGCCTCTATCTTTACGCTACAAAAGAACGTATTTACAGAAGTAAAGCCTCCTTTTTGATCACTCACTTACCTTATCCACGTCACTTATGTAATGGTTGTGGTCAAACGCAAGCCTATTCTACATAAAAATACCTCTAAGTGCCAGATTCGCAATCGGCCTAGTTTTTTTATAAGAAAAGAGTTTCCAAAATACTGACGTGTGATAGCCATTAGAGCAAAGTAGACTGAAATGATAGTGGGAAGACTTGACAGGAGTTCAAATAAATTGACTCGAGCATGCACTCAACACAGACGAGTGGTGGAAAGAGGGGAGGCCTTTACATAAAAAAAATATGTTGAAGGAAATTGTAAGGTACAGACGTTGTACTGTGGCAAGGGCCCCGATTTTTTAAAGCATATCACTCGAAAGTGGTATAAATCTGTTAATATCTTCAAAACTACAGCTCTAATCAAATTTTTGACTAGTTCACAAGATTAATGAGAGCTGTATATACTGTAGGAACTTCAGTTTGTTTGTACAAAGGTTTGTACCAACGAACCGGCTTGCTGGCAGGTAATGCAATTATTTGTAATTTGAGTTTAGAATTTTAATGGAATAAAGAAACAAAGTGTTTCTTCAGGGCATTACCTGGACAGCTGCCTCCGAAGGCATGACTGTTGTATTATAAATATTTTAAGTTCCTAAGTTTGAAGACCTTAACAGTTTTATTAATTACGCGCTGCGTTGAATTCCCGTACTTACGCTTAAATTCAGGAGTTTCCTATTAAGCTAGTGTAGACCTGGCTACAACCCTCACAGTACTCAGGTTCTAAGCTACTCGTATTTCAAATTCAGTACAATTTTTCACCGCTTTCGAGTGGTATTTTCACATATGTGTTTTCAAAAATCGGGCACCTGGTCCCTATGTCACCAACTCGACTGTCGGTGACAAGTGACAATTCGAAGTCCAACGCGTAGTCAGTATGAAGATACCTGGAGTAGATTCTTTTCGAGTTTGTAATCTATACATATAAAATTCAAAGTCCTGACTGACTGACTGACTGACTGACTGACTGACTTAACTATATATCAACGCACAGCCCAAACCACTGGACTTAGAGACTTGAAATTTTGCACATAGATACCTTATACAATGTAGGCATCCACTAAGGAAGGATTTTTGGAAATTCCCACGGGATAAGGAAAAAACGGGAATTATATATTCGACTCCGAGTGACGCTATCTCAGTAACTATAATAACTAGACTCTTCAAATTTGATACAAAAGTAGGTGATTACAAAACGAAGAAACTGATTTCAGGATTTTTGGAAATTCCTACGGGATAAGGAAAAAAACGGGATTTATATATTCAGTTAAACGAAATCCTATGAACTATAATTACTAGACTGTTCAAATTTGGCATAGAAGTAGGTGATTATAATAGTAAAATAATGTCTTAATGATTTTTGAAAATTCCCACGGGATAAGGAAAAAAACGGGATTTATATTTTCAGTTCTACGGGATCGATTTTTGGTTTTACTGGTCGTATAAAACTGAAATTTGGCCTTCAAGTTCCCTTGGGGAGTGTAAACAATAAAAAAAGGATTTCCCGAAATTCCCACGGGAACCGGAAAAACGGGACTTTTCGTTTTACTGGTTGCAGAAAGCTGAAATTCGGCATGTAGGTTGCTTCGGGAGTGCAGAGGAGCATTAAGAGAGTACTTTCCCAAATTCCCACGGGAACGGGAAAAATATTTGTTTACAAAGAAATACTGCGGTAGGCATAATATGGCTAGAAACTTGAAATTTGGCACACATATACCTTGAGTATCCTAGAGGTGCACTAAGAAGGTATTTTTCGAAATTCCCACGGGATAGGGAAAATACGGGATTTTTTGTTATACTGGTCGTAGAAAGCTGTAATTTGGTAAGAGCCTTCCTTGATGAGTGTATGGGAGCACTAAGAAAGGATTTCCAGAAATTCCCACGAGAACAGGAAAAACGGGGTTTTTCGTTTACTGGTCGTAGAAAGATGAAATTTAGCATTTAGCTTCCTTAGGGAGAGTAAGGGAGCATTAACAAAGGATTTCGTAACATTTTTACGGGAACGGGAAAAATATTTGTTTACAAAGAAATACTGCAGTAGGCATAATATGGCTAGAAAATTGAAATTTGGCACACATATACCTTGAGTATCCTAGAGGTGTACTAAGAAGGTATTTTTCGAAATTCCCACGGGATAGGGAAAAAACGGGATTTTTTGTTTTACTGGTCGTAGAAATTGGTAAGAACCTTCCTTGATGAGTGTATGGGAGCACTAAGAAAGGGTTTCCAGAAATTCCCACGAGAACAGGAAAAACGGGGTTTTTCGTTTTACTGGTTATAGAAAGATGAAATTTAGCATTTAGCATTTAGCTTCCTTAGGGAGTGTAAGGAAGCATTAACAAAGGATTTCCTAACATTTTTACGGGAACGGGAAAAACCGGGATTTTACGTTTCCAGACGAAACAGCGGAAGAAAGAGACTTAACATTTATAACGTGTGTTTCTTTAAAGGCTTTAAGTGTACTCCGAAAGCACTCCCCAAAATTTTCACGGGAACGGGAAAAAACTTATTTTTTCGTTTTACATCTTAGCGCGTACGAAGTCGCGGGCAAAAGCTATTTGGGGTAGGTATATTTTAGGACAGCCCTTTAGGTTAGGTTAGGTTTGTTTTATAAAAATCCTGTAATATTTACAGTTTCAGAAAAATTAAGGCAGCGGGGCAATGCGGGGGCTTGCTTGCATGCTTGCTTGAGTCCTTGCTTTGCATGCTTGATTGCATACTTGCTTTCATGCATGCTTGCATGCATGCATGCTTACTTGCATGCATGCTTGCTTGCACGCTTGCTTGCATGCTTGCTTGAGTCCTTGCTTTGCATGCTTGATTGCATACTTGCTTTCATGCATGCTTGCGTGCTTACTTGCATGCATGCTTGCTTGCATGCTTGCTTGCCTGCTTGCATGCCTGCTTGCATAGGTTTGGGTGTTCGCTTGCTTGATTGCTAGCTTCTTTGAAATGCTCATGGTTCACGCGTGCGAAGCCGCGGGCAAAAGCTAGTGTAAACTAAAGTGTCACACTGAATTGTCACATAAGTAAAATCGGGGCCTGTTATCATGATGGGGTGTGTTGAAGAAAAAATATAGAATCTACCAGTTGCTTTGTTATAAGCGACGCGGCTAGCAACCCATCACTATTTCGATTCCTCCTTTCCATCTATATATACACCCACTATCATGCTTAACGTGGCCTTTAGTTCTTGTTATTTTAGGCTCTGTATACCCCGTAAGGGATATATACGTGATTTGTGTATGTATGTTTCATGTGCGAACAATTCTCTTGGATATTTTTAGAAGCTTTCATTAAATTATTTTCAAAAGAAAAGTAGCCGGTTAAACTGGTAAAAATTATGTATTGTTTGTGTAAAAATAATGCTTCGACAATAAATGTCTAATACCCGAGCTCAGATACTGTTTATTATTATAGTGGTGCTATTTTCAATCAGATTTGAAAATGAAGCAAGTTTAATATCAGTCTATTAAAAGTTGTTGATTTATTTGGTAGATTACACACTTACTTACCGGCCCAAAATCCAACATGTCGGCAATACCCGACCCGCTGAAGGGAAATGACGTGGAAACGAATGTTCGTGCTATTTGAGGTTAAAGAGAAACGATTATTGTTCAAACAAAAACCGTATTTTTAAAGTTTATAAAAAACGTTTTCGAGCTTTTGGTGGTTTTGCACTAATGGTCGGAACGACGTCACGTGCGATGGACTTCAGTAAGAAACAAAATAACCTATTTATAGAACGATCAAAAACTTCCTTCCGTAATCTCCTAGCTAGCACTAAGTATAAACCACCATTACTCACACGTCTATTTATCACAAAGAAACTTTGTTATAGTTAATGCGAAAAAATGGAACACAGAAACTTCTCACGAACTTCATTCGCATCTAACATCTTAGATTTACGACGGTTTGGATCTGTAGCGAGTCAAGAAAAACTAACTATCTCGCATCCTTAGTCCGTTAAGCTTATGACATTATTTTGTCCTTATCTGACACATTGATCTTTGCCATCGTCAGACACAGATAAAACATACATTTTCGTATAATGTGTCTGTTAACTTTTTTCAACCGTCAAGATGCTTAGAAACGTTGATTTGATTTTTTTTATGCCGATACTCAAAAACAATGCAAGTGAGTGAGGTAGGTTGGTTGTCTAAGTAGGCGACAGTTATTTCCACGTCAAAGCCTTGCTGCTAAAACTTTCACAAAACTCTCGACGAACGCTTAAACAAGCAATACAAATGAGTAGGTTGAAAAGCTCTGACTGGACGAGTTCAAACTTTATGACTAGTTTCTGAACAGGTGCATAGTCGCGAAGCTTCATATTAAGTTATCAAGGTTATTTGTGTATTGTTTGTTGATTTCAGTCAGTATTCAAATACAATGATGACCGGTGTTTAGGAATATTAATACTTAATTTTGTCGTAAACGCTAAATATTCCAATAAACACGATGTCTTTCTGCCACGCAAATTTAAACCAGTTCTTGTTCTATTGTCAGCAACAACACAACCAAAGAAGTATTATCTTTTATCCTTATGTAGAACTAATAATGCAAATTTCTGATTCTATCTCAGAAACATTTGAATCTACTATTCGATCAATACGCCGACTCTGTGAACTGTTTTATTGCTTATTTCCTTTCGCAATAAACAGACAATCATAATACTTTCCGGGAAGCATTATTCAACATTTTACAGGCCTCGATAAAGTTTACTGACCCTAAAAATGCGGATAAATCACGTTTTATGTGGGAGTCAAACATTTTAACAGTGTGGTACGTAGTACGTGTTAATCTGTTAGTAAACTTACGTTTGACGTTTTTCAAGTGGCGTACGGTGATTGCAAAGCCTTTTCCTCTGGCTGGGACGCGGTACTGTACCAGTGCAGCATTCTGGCGGGACACGAGTTTGTGTTGCGGGCGGCGGTCGCACGACTCGACCACTCGGTCGTCATCCCAGGCGTCCGCCGGCCACACTTGACCGTTCAACTCCCATCCGTCCACCCACTGTGACAAAAAATGCTTACACACTCTAGTGAAGAAGTTCCATTATCTACATTGCAAGCCTTATCACCAAGTGTTCTAGAAGATTAGAGTTCCGTATTTACCGCGAGATTAAACAACACTTTATCATTTTGCATAACTTCTACTTCTCGGTTGTTGTGATTATCTATGCTAAGTTCTTAATACGGTGCCTCATTTGAATGTCATTTATTTTCGTTAAAGTAATTAACAACGAACTGGGGAAGTCTTTACGCCCACCACAACAACAGACAGCAAAATATTTAGTCGCAACCATGTACCTAATGAATTCCTCGGTCTTACACTGAAGATTAAAAGTGGCTGAATACATTTTGTACCATGTTGTAGTACTCAGAAATACTATAGTGGTTCGAATGTTTTAAATTACTGAAAGGGATAGGGCTCTTATAAAGTGTTTAGCCATAAATACTTTACGTTTTAAAAACACAACTCGATTAGATAATTGAGATATTAATTGCTTATTCACGCACCAAGTTTATTTTGCTTCGTTAAACCATTTTGTAAATATTTTACTGGTACTTTAGTTTATTAATCAAAAAACAAAATACTTTGACCGTGTAATCCGACTCAATGTTTGTTAAAAAAACTAGTTCACTAAGCAAAATACTTACAATATCTATTTATCTTTCGCTTGCAATATTTGCGCCTACCTTGTATTCATATCTGACGAGCTAATTTGCATTTACAATTATCATTTAGGTCGGTGTCCTAGAATATCAAGTTTATTTTACCAAGTAACAGTTTGTTACATTGCGCCTAACGCAGAGAAGCGCTGATTGAAAAATTAATTGCAAAATGCAATTCTCCTTGATTGCAAAACGTTTTAACATTCATATTGCTAATCTTCACTAAAAATATCGATAACAGTTTACATACCACCACTTGTTTAAATCTATTATTTTCTTCATTGTGTTCTTATAGAGTCTGGTACAGTTCGCTCCGAAGCGATAAGGCTGCCTATTGCTTACTTAATAATTTTCTGCCTAGAGTCGCAACGTAAATAATTATTGTAGAATATAGTAAAACTTGAACGCGTGCCGTTCTCAGAGACGTCAGTTACTATTATGATTATTAGAACTTAATCGACGTCTCTGTATGTGAAAGTTAACTTTAATGGCCCTGTCGGTTGTATTGACTGCCGGTGGAATTTCAAAACTGTTTTACCGTGTTCACGGATCAAGTTCAAGTTTGAATATATCATCCCTGCTGAGATACAGAGGACTAAAGTTCTTTATTATGGATATTGGCGTTTCTGAGTGTGAAAGTTAACTTATACTTTCTCTCTCGGTTGCATTGACGTTTAGGTCTAGGTACAGAATAACTATAAAAAAAAAACTAAATGTCACTGAAAATTAGAACATGTGGAACAGGAAAATCCGAAAAGTAAAGCTATGGCCGGGAATCGAACCCGGATCCCGGACCCGTCATTCCGTGACGCGTGATATACCCCTATACCTACCACCCATAGCAAGTAAGAATAGGTATAGTTTTTCCACTGATTGCTTTCAAAATCGATATATTATGAGGGCACGAGCCTTGGTCCTCAAACTTGAATCCGTTATCAAAAATGGAACAGTGGCCGCCATTTTGAAAATTTCAGTTTTACGACCGATTGCTTTCAAAATCGATATTTGAAGATCCGGGTGGTCGTCAAATACGAATCCGTTATCAAAAATGAAAAAAAAAACTGGCTGCTATTTTGAAATCTTTTGTTCTTGGCGATTGCTTTCAAAATCGATATCTGAGAGTCGGTGTGGTCTCAAAAGTTGAATTTGTTTTCAGAGTATGAAGAAAAATGCGTCAAATAGAACTTTTAGTTATTTGAACGATTGATTTCTACTAAACCTTTCACTTGACCGTTTTATTAGAATCATATTTGACATACAAACAACAGCTTACAAAAATTTCATCGCAGTCGAGTCAATCCTACAGAAATTTGCCGTTTCAATATTAAAATCCGACACAAGCTTGACTTTTTTTGTCAAAGACTTTCTCAGCATACACAGAAACAGCTCACAGAAACGAAGTAAATGTAATGTCATTCACGATGCATTACTAACTTACGAGTACGTTGAAAATTTTAGTTTAGTTAAATAATTCTGCGCAAACGAAGTCGCGGGCAGGCCAGTTGTATTTATAAGACTAAGAAAATAATGAAAATGAAAATGAAAATAAAAATTTATTTTTGCAAATTGGCCGCCAAGGGCTCTTTTACATGTCTTTTTGAAACTACCAGCGCATTCGGAAAGACCATCATTGCCAAGAAGACTGCGGCGCAAGAAACTTGGCAGAAAGTCATTTTTTCAAAATAAAATACATAAAGAATACTTAAATTCTACTTAAATTAATAGTACATTACTGCAGAGGCCGTGAAGTAAGGGATTGCTGGACGAGTTTGGGGTAGGTGGCCGAGTCGAAGACGAGGCCAGATAGAACGAGTCCTGCAATCCCTGTTCCGGCCAAAGCTTGTATAGTGCTTTTCTCAAACAATGTGAGGAAATATTAAAATTAAAATAACTACTAGACAATCAAGTAAATCATAGTTTATTATAGGGAAAAAGTAATTTAAATAGGTACTAATTCATGTTGAAGGTAATATTGGACATATTAGGGCAGTTTTTAAACGTGAAATGTATTGTTTTGCCGGGCACATTAATGGTGTTTTATTTTTGTTAAATTATAATAACAATCACTACGAAATACGCATAAGCAGAAAAAAAGATTTTCGATTTGCCACCTTTTTTATTTTTTAAATGTACTAATTTGATCCAGCTATTTGAGCACCATGTTTAACCGCACATAAATATAGTACCATAGATTTTTTTTTTTATGTCGCAATTATGCTTAGGTACAGATTGTGGTGGTGGTTGGATGTATGTAATTTTTTCCTTTGCCAATTTAATTTTAGTATAGAAATTTAAAAAATTAGAGCAGCGGACAAAAATGGATTTTCATACTAACTTTTGTGGCCTAAGCCAAGAAGTAATGTAGGGAGCCATAAACGAGAAACTTCATGTCCTCATATCGGGACATTAACGCATACATTTCCGAGCATGTTTGAGAAATAGTACATTACTGCAGAGGCCGTGAAGTAAGGGATTGCTGGACGAGTTTGGGGTAGGTGGCCGAGTCGAAGACGAGGCCAGATAGAACGAGTCCTGCAATCCCTGTTCCGGCCAAAGCTTGTATAGTGCTTTTCTCAAACAATGTGAGGAAATATTAAAATTAAAATAACTACTAGACAATCAAGTAAATCATAGTTTACTTTTTTCCGGTAGCATATTTTGCATAGCTAAATTTGCCTCCTCTTTTAAATGAGGCGGAGTACAGTTCATAAGTTCCCCGTCACTTTCATCACTAGAAGTCATTTTTATTTCTGTTAAATTATAATAACAATCACTACGAAATACGCATAAGCAGAAAAAAAGATTTTCGATTTGCCACCTTTTTTATTTTTTAAATGTACTAATTTGATCCAGCTATTTGAGCACCATGTTTAACCGCACATAAATATAGTACCATAGATTTTTTTTTATGTCGCAATTATGCTTAGGTACAGATTGTGGTGGTGGTTGGCTGTATGTAATTTTTTCCTTTGCCAATTTAATTTTAGTATAGAAATTTAAAAAATTAGAGCAGCGGACAAAAATGGATTTTCATACTAACTTTTGTGGCCTAAGCCAAGAAGTAATGTAGGGAGCCATAAACGAGAAACTTCATGTCCTCATATCGGGACATTAACGCATACATTTCCGAGCATGTTTGAGAAAATACATTTTATCTCAGTGTTTGTCAATTGTATTTGTCTTGTTTGTTTTGCACAATAAAGAGTTTACATACCTACATACATACATACATTTATAAATGACATGAGAATTTACATGCATAATCTATTTTGTACCAAAAGGGTTTCTATGACTTCAGTTAGGCCTCTATAGAAACAAGTATCAAGCCTGTCCGTTATTGGATCTATAAATTCTGAAAGTAATAGCAGGCTTCATTTGGCAAGCAGTATATCTTATTTACCCTGGCAGCGACTCACTCCAAAAATACGTTGTAGTGCTAAATAAGAGCAGTTCTAAAAGATGCAACAAACAAAAAACCTTTAGCTTAATACTCCGCTACGATAAAATAAAGGATGTGAACCATGTCTATTTTGGATATGGTTAACTGCTTTTGCGTCCTGAATAGAGCTTTGATGGCATGCTCATTAGTAACTAACTAATCTAATGACTTATCTAATGTTAGTGACTAATCTTATGATACGTACTAGATATCCAGAACTATTCGGTAAGTGGTATCCGGCCTGATAGCCCTACGAAAACTACGTTTTTTTATCTATTGTTAGCGAGTGCAATTTTAAACTTCCTTTCCTCGGTGAAATAATAACCTCACAAGGAACACGTAGCATAGTGAATGAGTAACTGGTTGCTATGTGCATCAGGTCAGATCAACAAGACTTATATTTAGCCGTCAGATACAGTTAGCCAGATATGATATATCCGGTGCCGCGAACAGGGAACCCCATCCCGGGGTGGTCGCGGGGCGTCGCGGTGACACCGAGTGCTCCCGTAACGCCTCACATACGACAGAATAGGGAATCCGTGTGGTTTTTAGTGGGTATGCCTGCCGTCGCGGGAGAGCCCCACATACCCCCGGTAAACCCGTACCAGGCGGATGCATAAGGCGCATTTTCCACACCATAAAAAAAATATGATATATCCAGTATATGACAAAACAACTACACGTTACATGTATTGTTCGAGCTTTGCACCGCATAAATTCGCTCCTCGAGTCGGCACCAAACTGTGATGTGTTCGCAAGTAGATGGTTGGATATGTGTGTTGAGTGTTTGAAGTTCTGCGAGATGACGGATGAGCGGCCTTCTTCTGTAAAATTCTAGTTTTAGTTTCTCTTATTTCTGTATGTATTTTTGTATTTTGTAAGATTTAGTTTCACAGTGCCTTGGTGTTACTGTCATACTGTGAAATTTAATGAAATAAATAAATTAATGAAATAAATAAATGTTTTTGTTCTCTTACCGCAACTAATCCTCCGTTGTCACAAGGCACATCCAGATAGTTGAATGTAACCTGAATCCGCTGGTCAGGATCTGCTATCATGTAAATGCCGCATACCACCGGCTCATCCGAAGAAGACTTGAAGAACAGCTCTCCCTCGTCGGATGTCACCAAAAAGCAATCTGTTAAATTAAAATAACTATATTAAAATGCAAATATTCAATCAGGTTTAACATTTCAATCATGATTCTGGCTACAAACAAGGAACCGCAAAAGAACAGACTTCATCAAAGGTTACTTCAACGCAAAGAGCCGTATTTCATCCAATTATTTCGCTAACTTTTGCTAAGAACGCGGAGTAAAAGTTAATTTGAACATTTAGTTCTATTTATAAATATCTTTGCAAATCTACTTGACGCCACAAGAACTGTACGAGGTATTTCGGGTAAATTCAAACCCGAACGTATCATTAGACGTAGCGTAGTAAATTCTCCACGCAATTAACTCAGGTACAATAATTACAGAGTCGAGCAGTCACCTTCGTTGGGGTCTATTACGCGATGCGTAGGCCGGTCCATGCGTCGCCCTCTTTGGAACCAAGAAGCGCCGCGAGTCGATATTCTTTGGCGACCGCGGCCTAACTCCTGCAAAAAAGGTCGTTATAATCTTTATTGGTCGTGAATATTTTCTATTCGATTCGGTCCATGAAGGTAAAGAGCCTTTTGTATCGGAAGCTGTATACATACCTACTTAATTTTTAATGCCATTGTTAAAAAATACCACTGATAAAACTCCGAAGAGCGCGGCAGCTCAATCGAAACAGTCTCCTTATATTTTTTTAATGTCAGCTGCATTTATTGTGATATTATAAATTTAAACTAAAACCAGTAACATATTGCTGCTACTCCGCAATGACATCTTTGAGATAACTAACTGGTTTTATAATAACTGCGTACTAAAATATTAAACACACGATTATAAGTCGGTTACTTCATGGATACGGACCTTCGTAAAGTAGGTAACGCCCGATGCAACTAAGTTTATCAAATTAATAATGTTGTGTTTTTAACCACATCACGAAGCGTAGAGTAAATAAATAGTAATTTAACCTTCTTTGTATTCAGTCTTTTATTTCTATTTTATTTATTTCTATTTATTTTATTTCTATTTTATTTATTTATCTTTGTATTCAGTCTTTTATTTCTATTTTATTTATTTTTAGTCTATTTTAATTATTAACTACTTAACTATTGTTTGATGCTCAGATGTTTCATGTCAAGTGCATGTTTTACAGTCGTTCGTTTTTACACGGCTCAGTAAATTACTTTTAGACAGACACATTCAAATAATATAATTTATATTTACATAATTTCCGAGACACATTGTTGACTCGTAAAGCTTTACGGCTTTTGATTTTTTTTAAAGAAAATCGTGGCCTCATTTTAAAAACGAAACTTAAATCAACCACAAAACGTGGGATCAAATAAACGAAATGATAACAATCTAACTTCTTAGAAATACATTTCACGAAAGAAGTACCTATTAAAAGTATTATTACGCGGTTTCTTAGATAACCTGTCTAAGACAAATATTATTTAATTTGGTAACTTAATCTTATCTCAAAAATGCGCCGAGACTTATCCTATGATGCTTATTTGCCAGAAATTAAGCTTACATACTTTTCGATGTACCTACGACATAACAATTAAAATTGTATTAGCTTCATTAAATTCGCTACAAAATGATTGTTTTCTCGTTGTTACGAAGATAAACAATACAGGTAAAATCAAAACGGTTGTATCTAGGCTAATGTAAATAACTCTCAGTGTTTCAGAAAAAATATTTCCATTGAGCTCAGTTTATTTTCCCTTTCGTACGACTTTTCGAAAAAATCTGATATCTGCATGTATACAGTTTACGAATAGAAACCTTTCCGTACCGACTGAAATGCCAAATTTATTTTCCTGCAGAGCGTTGTTAAAGGTGGTCACATTTATTTGATATTTGTACACTTTTCACTTCCACGTGATTGGGTTTGCGGGCATGAGTGATTCAATATGCGTACATCATTGACTTTACCTCATAAACTTGACGTGAAATTTATTTCAATAATACGATTTAATGGTATTTAGTCTGAATTTTTATAAGCTTGCTGACTGACAGACTAAATTTCCCAAAAAAAATCAAAATGCCCAAGATTTCATTTCTCTTATATATATACTTTGGAATGAGAATTCATTTTTATAACATAATCATAGAAATAGGGACGCTATCGATAAAAATGAAGTTTAAAGTGCTAAAATAAAACACGGTTCAGCTCTCTGTGTAAAAGCTTTCCACTCCACTAGTATACTTCCTTTTGTTAACTTGCAGGTCCTGCCGTTTACCTATACTATACACTGTGAAACACGGAAATTTGCCGAGAACAATGTTTATAGAAACTTTTAAAAATTCAAAGGTATTTTCGAGGTGCATTACGCGCCTTTGCATTTTATGTGAAACTGTAAGAATACGTAATGAGGCTAGTCTGTCAAAAATAAACAATCATTATGTTGAAACTTTATTTACCAATACGGCTCGTCGAAGACAATTGAGATATTTTGAATAACATGTTTCGTAATAATGAGGCTCTTCTAAAATTAGACCACATCCCCTCATAAAAATACGTCACGCTGATAAAGTGAAAAATTGGAGATGGGCCCCGAGATAAGTATTGGCGGCGGGACAAATTCAATTTATAAGGGTTATTAGACTTTGATTTTTATCATGAACCTGTGAGTGTTATGAAGTGCAACACTCTTCAAAGAATATTAAATTACCTACTCTATATCTGTAAGTTTTCTTCATCTCAATTTACTGTTAATGTCAGCGGTCTATCATGCATCATCAGCACAACATAGATCGTACTCCACATAGTTTTCCACTAGACAATAATGGAACAAAAAACTATTACTCTTCCAAATCTTCTCAACATTAAGTCAAGAGTTTCATCTTATCTAAAGTTCATGTCTGTCAAAAATAGAGTGCTAACGATTACCCGTTAAATCTACGCAATCAAAAGATACAGTCATCCGAAATGGTGTTTACATGCAAATTGCCGAGCTCGAAAACCATGGGGTACTTCCAGCTGTCCTAGAACAGTGTTTCTTAAACTTATTACGGTCTCAGATCATATTCAGAATTTCAAAAAGTCTATGGACCCCTGTCTCAGCTTATTGCAGCACAAGAAAAAAAAGCCTATCGTTAAAAATCACAAAGTAAATATGTTAAAGGTTCACAGTGTTGCTGCGGACCACTGGCACACAATTACGAATCCCTAAGGGATACTAGGGCCCCACTTTAAAAACCCTATCCTAGAAATTTGAAATTTGTTATGAAGGTAGCACAACTAATGTAATAAATCTAAAAATTAGTTTTTTCTGTCGCGTGCGGATCGTTTCGAGTTCACTACAATAAGGAAAGTACTAATGTTAATCGAAAGAATAAGAAATAACACGCGGACGAAGTCGCAGGCATCAGCTATGAAATATAAAATCCCTTGGGTTGGGATGAGTGGCGTTTCTGACGATCTGACGCCATATATTCAAACAAATTGTCCGTTGTCGTTATTATTGGCTATACAGTTAGTTTCAGTCCCAAGGACGGACATAGGATAGTTTTTATACAGCATAACTTAGTAAATAATAGCATAGTTCCCGCGGGTAGCCATAAGCGAATTCTGCGTGGAAGGAGTCGCGGGCAACAACTAGCCATACATAAATGTTCAATGTCTGGGTATAGGTAAAATAAGTAGCTACAATGATTTCTTATCTTCGACATTCAGGGAAACTAACTCCATAAAAAACTGCACCTCGATATTAAAAAATAATTGACGTCTAGTCCACTCAATACGACAACAACTCTATTTCTGAGGTAGTTACCCAGGGCTAAAGATCTAAACAGACTTGTCAAGACATGTAATGGTAAGTTTCAAATGAGGAGGATTGGAGGGGCAAGATGTGGATTCAACTAATTGATTGGTTGATTCGGCACGCTTTGACACAAGCGCATCCTAAGGGTAAGTATTTAACTCCAATGATAATTTTTAAGGGGTAGAGTCTAATCTGTTGAAAGACAGATCTAGTTTCTAAGGGCCACTTGCAACTTCACAAATTGGCAATTCCATATATTTTGACACGACAAGTGAACTGGGGTCTTACCGTGATGTCGTAATGCGATTCAAATCAGACTCAGTTGAGGTTTTAGCTGAATCGGAACTATATCGCATTAAGACGTCATGGTAGGTATGGCCCCAGAGCTCGAAATAATGACCAGATTTCGTGTTTTACTGCAAGACGGCCAATAAATTTAACCGTACCAAAGCGAACTAAAATCAGCTGAATGCGAACGCATAAAAAGACGTATCAGCAAGATTGTTAGCTCAGAAATCTTTCCATTTAAAAAAATATAGTTGTTGGAAACGTGATTTGTGTATGTGTGTGTGTGTGTGTGTGTATGTGTTGGAAATATTGGGACTAGGATTATTCTTATTACTCGATGACGGCAAAGTCGCAAGAAAGGGTCGTACTTATTATGAACTGCTAAAGTTATACCTTTAGCAGCTCATATAAGTATTATTAACACTTACGTAATATTAGGTTGTCGTTATTAGGTCCTGGAGCTTTTATTGTGTAATCAAAATTAAAAAATCGCCATGACGACTACATAAACAAATTATACCTACAGGAAAACATGTATTGGCGTATGAAATATCGTTAGATAAGTATTCAGAAATTACTACGAGCTTTCAAAGCCATTTTTAAATTATGTGATTAGTTTAATAAGCTCAGTTAACGCTGTGTCATTCCTCGTTTTCGTCAAGGCCCAAGTTTTTCCTTAGTCAAGTTTTAATTTTCGTTGAAATTGTCCTTTTGATAGGATAGACATCTTTTAATCTATATTGAAAATACACCCAATTCTTTCTATTTTCCCGGTAGAACAAAACATTGGGAAATCTCCTAAAAAGCATGTATTTTACCGTATTTTTTGGTAACTTACATTTTTTATTAATGGATTAAAATATAAATAATAATAATAATAATAAAGATATTTATTGCCACAACACAAAAAAGACATGATACATATTTATCCAAAAGATGCACACAATAATAATTTTGAAAAAAAAAGAAACAACAATATATGTACATAGTAACAATATGTGTATGTGTTTAAGTAGCAGTGCTTGCACTGCTGTGTTCCGGTGTGGAGAGTAAGACAGCCGGGGAAATTACGGGCACAAGAGGCGTTTCATCTTAGTCCTCTAGGTTGGCAACGCATCTGCAATCCCTCCGGGGTTGCGGCTGTCTATGGGCAGTGGTGATCACTTACCATCAGGTGACCCACTTGCTCGTTTGCCTTCCTATTCATATAAAAAAAAATAAAAAAAAAATAGCACAATTACACGAAAACAATACACAACAGCTGGTGGCAACAGGCTCAGGCTCAGCATGAGCTGCCAGTTTAGATTAAAAAAAAAAAAAAACCTAGCAGCGCTGGTTTTCAGCCTGCGCCCTTCCCACAGCGTGGCAGACACATTCAATTAAAAAGGCCGGGTAGGGCCAACATCAATAACTAATTATTAACTATGAGTCCCTTCGAACCCGAGCCGTTAATGGCAATAATAATAATGAATAATTATAAATCACGTCTTTATCCCTTACGGGGTAGCTTAAAGTAACAAGACCTTCCAAGCTTAGCATGATTGTGGGCGCATAAGCGGAAAGGGAAAGAAAAATAGTCATAGTAATAATATGATTCCTAAGATTTTCGCCCATTCCCTCGATGGGCTTTTACTATTATACATGAAATTTTAGCAAAATATACCTATTTTCAATAACACAGAGACTGCGTGGTCTCTTGCAGTTTCTTTTCTGTAATTTGTTTCCGTTATATTATCTATTTATGAATAGGTACCTACTTATATGGAGCACATGTAGAAATATCAGTGTGTACAATAAATTAAAACTTTTTTATTGTAAAAACAATGGCAGACTGAGTACCTATATGGTCAAGGAAACTGAATCACGTACCTATGTGGAATCTTTTCTCATACAATTTCGCAGTAATTTCTTTGGCACGTGTATGGTAAGTCAGTATGACAGTTACAGAGAAAAGGTTCCACAGTGGCACGCGATTCAATTTCCTTCGCTATGGATTATACTCACGATCAAATGAGACCTTAACTTAAATCGAAATGCTATACATGTTTGACTCTAATTAATGCGTTGAACGAAATGACAGCAAATCTGATTTAATTAGTCCATTGGACATGTCAACAACAGCGTTGTGACGTAAAACTAGATTTCAGCTGACACAAGCTATTATTATAACATTTGAGCAATACTTATTAAATTACTTAAATAAAAAAAGGTTATGAAAGGTGGACCAGAAGAAATCCTTCTTAGAGATAAGTCTGCCTTTGTGCATGTTCATCTCAATGTTAGTCAATTGTATTATTTTTATTTTGCACAATAAAGGATTAACATAATTATCACTATCACTACATGGTATAAAACAAAGTCGCTTTCTCTGTCCCTATGTCCCTATGTATGCTTATATCTTCAAAACTACACAAAGGATTTTGATGCGGTTTTTATTAATAGATAGAGTGATTCAAGAGGAAGGTTTTTATGTATAATTCTACGCAGACGAAGTCGCGGGCAGAAGCTAGTATTTATATATTTTATGCAACCGTTAGTTACATAATGTGGGTCCTTAAAACACGAGTGTGGTTTTTGAAACGAGCTTGGCGAGTTTCAAAATATGATCACACGAGTCTTTTAAGGCCTAATTATGTACAGTTGCATACACATTACTTTACCTACACTACCCACATATCATAAGTACTGTAAGATGGGTTCAGAAACAGTAGGGAAATTTTGTATACCCCTGTAAGGATAAAGACGTAGTTTATGTAAGTACTTTCTTGTCTGTGATAGTAGGCAAAATCTGTACTTAATGTTATTACAGTATAGTTTTTTTAAGGGTGTAGTAATGCTGATCATTTCCTACGGTTTCTGAACGCATTTTAGAGCACTAATGATGTATGTATAAAGAATATTACTTAATAGACACAAAGATGATAAATAAATTAGATTAAGCATTGTTTTAAGTCCCCTCTCCATCCATACGCCCACAATCATGCTAAACGTGGTCTTTTGGTCTTGTTACCTTAGGCTCTGTCTACCCCGTAAGGGATAAAGACGTGATTTATGTATGTGTATGTATGTATGTAAGCATTGTTGACATTTTATACCCTGACATGTACCTACCTCCATTTTACACAGGAACATCTTGGTATTTATGTAATGAACATGACTTGAATGATTAAATGAATTAAATTGAATTGAATTGAATTGAATTGAACATGAGAATGGGGCTCTAGAAGAAGTTTTAATCTAAATAGCACTTGTAAAAGTCATGAAAATATGTATCTTCTGAGTATTCGCTATCATAAAAGTTATATTAATGGGTGAGTAAAGTCCAATTTTCGATAGTGCAGAGTAATATTTACTTACTAAGTATACATTTATATCGGCAAACATTTCGTGAAGTGCCATGTATCTGTGCCTACATACTACAAGGTGTGGCTTAGTTATACCACGCCATCACACTGGTTAGAATTCTACGTAGATGACTCAATTCCTCGTAACCCCTTAAAACCTTTTAATGGTACCAAGTATTTGTTATCAAGCCACAAGCATTGCATGTGAATTGTTTATGCGTTATCAAGCAATCTTTACCATCTAAAGACCCCTACAATTCCTATGGTGCCAATGTAAAAATATGCCTTGTCAGTACCTATTAAAGAAAGAAAGAAAACATTTATTCGTGACATAGATAATAGTTACAAAGACAAGAAAAAGAGGTAAAAAACATAAGGACATATATCACGAAATGGTCCCATCTCAGCATAATGCTGGTCTTCCGATGGGACCATCAAGTGCTACTTAAGCACATATTAAAAACTATATAAATTCAAACAGTGTATTATTGAACCGGCATTACAACCATTACCATGGCTGTATGGACAATAATTCCTTTAGTTACAATGGATGAATTTTATAAAAATAAAAAAATAAAAAATCCTTGGCTTCGGTTGGCCTGACCTGACAGTAGAAAGAAGAAAAATGGCAATATTAACAAAAAAAACTTCTTTCAAATTACTCTAGAAGGTAAAGGTATTACTAATTACTACCTACTAAGCGTGTATAGCATTACTTCGGACCATGTGATGGCAATGCTTACGTCGGCATGCTACAACATATTGTAATAACTTCAAGGGAAAATGTTCCCTAACCCTCATTTATGCATACTAAATCGGTCTTTTGATATCTTTGACTGGATCTCTGCCACGAGAGCCAATTTCCTGTGCTTTCCTTTTTCTGGCAAATCCATCTTTTTCCGGAATGGGAAGCATGACTGCGGCCGACGGCTTGTTAGACGGATATCTAATTTTATTTTAAGTACCTTTAAATTACATACATACACAAATCACGTCTATATCCCTTACAGGGTAGACAGAGCCTGAGGTAACAAAACTTAAAGGCCACGTTTAGCATGATTGTAGGCGTATACCTTTAAATTGTAATTTAATAAAATATTTCCACGCTGGTCTGGGAGCAAAGAAAAAATATAGAATGTACTAGTTGCTTCTCTACCCGCGCAGATGGTAAAAGACCATCGAGGGAATGGGTGAAACTTATAAGAATCATGTCGTAGGCGATGAGGCTAGCAACCCATCACTATTTTGGTTCCATTTTCCATCTACACACCCTCAACTTGCTATTTGGGGCCTGTAGGTACCTGTTACCTTAGGCTCTGTCTACCCCGTAAGGGATAAAGACGTGATTTGTGTATGTGTATTGTATGTATGTGTGTATTTTGTCAGAATTCATAATTTTGTTTCAAAGACAGATTTTACAGAGATTTCGAATAACAATTAATGAATAAGATAACGTAACTATTAAGGATATGCAGAATCCCAACACTTTCCTTTATACTCGTACGTGTTACTCGGTTAGTATATCCCTAAAGTTTGTAGCCGTAGTACCTTGATCACTGGACACTTGTCATTATGACAGGACACGGTAGGTACATACTTATGAAATGCTAGCTGTTGCCCACAACTTCGTCTGCATAGAATTCCTTTATCGCTAGAATTACGCAATTTTCCGGGATAAAAAGTAGTCTATGTGTTATTCCAGACTATAATCTGTCTATGTTCCAAATTTCATCCAGATCTGTCTGGCCGTTTTGGCGTGAAAGAGTAACAAACAGCATCCATCCATACTTACAAACTTTCGCGTTTATAATCTTATAGTAGGAAGTGGTTAAAATTTATTTGACATGCTATTATACCCAGTATACAAAAATATCTTACCAAAATTATAAATGCGATCACTTCTGAGGATCATCATCATCATTTCTAGCCTATATAAGTTCCACTGCTGAGCACAGGCCTCCTCTCAGAATAAGAGGGCTTGGGTTATAGCTCCCACGCGGGCCAAGTCCAGATTGGGAACTTCACACACACCATTGAATTGCTTGGTGCATGTAGGTTTTCTCACGATGTTTTCCTTTACCAAAAAGCTCATTGTAAACTTGAAATGGAATTTCGCGCATAAATTCCGGAAAATCAAATGTGCGAGCCAGGGATTCGAACCCACAACCCTCTGTTTGAGAGGCCACAGGTCAGACCACTAGGCTAGCACGGTTAAGGATAGCTGATTGTATGTATCGATGGATGTATGGATATTTGCTACTCGTTCACGTAAAAACGCATTTTGATGAAATTTAGCACACATATAAAGTTAATAACTTGGACAAACACATAATTTTAACTTTTTGTCCCGGAAATTTGCACAGTTTTTGCGAAATAATTTCAAACGAATTTTTCTTCTTAGACAAAGTCTTAGACCACGGCTAATACTTTATTAACAATGGCCAAAAGATAAATCTGTTGTATTTCTTCTCCACAAGGAACGTTCAGAAAAAAAAACTGCCTCTGATTTTGTAAGAAATAATTTAAATGTTTATGGAGAAGATAAAGAGATAAACTCAATTATTAACCAACATTATTGATTGGCATTGAAATTAATCTACACAATAATTACGTTGTTAGATTAACTCTTCAAAAACGGGAATTCTTTTCCGGTAAAGTTCCGTGTTTTCAAAATCCCTAATATGCAAAAAAATATTAGGTATCTCACTCGATCATGAAATAGAACTTTAGCAATTACTTGTCACGTAATTTTATAAGAGTAACTAAGTTTTTCAATATGTTATTTGAGTCTTGAATGATCATTTTGATTTATTGTTTTTATTTATAATTTTGTGTACCTACTAGATTAAACACAGAGTTCTGAGAAAAAGTTTGCACCTTGAAATATTGCCTATGGTCCCAATGCCATCTTCCATTGGTTTTTTCAACTTACATCTAGAATGGTCATTATTTGCGGCCGCATTTTTTTGTTCGTTTTATTTTTCTCTTTGATGTTGATCATCTTTTATAGAATCACTTGATTTAAAATCGTGCCACTTCAAAACAATTAGCAAAACCGGGGAATAAAAGTGAATTATGCGTTAACAATATTGTATTTAAAAGTGTTGTTCCAACTTACCGGTAAAAATAACCCATTGATGGCGTCGCACGTCAAAACCACAACACTAACGTACAGAAGAAATTTCATCGTAACGGTGTGAAACTATGGAGTTCACTTCACTGCGATAAGTTCGTACTACTAACTTAAAGTTGAGGCGGGTAGTCCTGAGTCCGGGTTGTATCGGCGTCGGGCAGGTTGTGAATGGGCGAGTTCCCCGGCTCCCCTTATAAGGGCTAATAACTGTTTCTGCGCACCCTCAACTGCGCCCGCCAACTCTCCTCTAATTTTCCTAATGTACCTACTTTTCCAGCAATTAATCAAACCACAACAATCAAAGAGCACTTATTTTGCCATAGGATTTGTCACACGTGTTTTCCGTCATTAAAATTACACAGGAAACGTGGTGACGTCAGAATACAGTCAGTAGTACACTGAACGAAATTGAAAGAATAATGTTATCACGAGACGATCTGCTCGTATAGACTGTTTGTAGCACGAGCGGAACTTATCAGTAGGGAATATTTGCTGGGCAAATATTTTGAACGTAGGTATTGTAATGGCGGACATTTGACATAATTTGATGTGACTGTGACATTAATACCAGAAGTATTTGTCTGTCACTCATTATATCAACCACACGTCTATTGTCCGTGTAAACAAAAAACTGCTCGAAATTTTCTAAATTTAACCCGGGTCCCAGCAAAGATCCTTTCTTTTAGTTAACGTAGGTACATAGTGAATTTAAGGAACGAAGTCTCTTGCAAGGAAATTGAGCCGTAGTGCGTTGATTAACCTATGAGATGGACGAATGGCTTTTTTCCACTCCGTTTAGTTCCTTAATGAAACTTGGCAGCCGCTCGGATTAAACAAAACCTTCGTGAGCACATTCAAAAATATTTCACACGGATTCGAAAATTCGAAAATTAATTCGATTTTTTTTTTGTTTAATTAGCTTGTAAAACGATATCCACATTTTAGCGGGTTGTTTTCGTAGAACAGTTTCAGGCATTAAGCATCGCCAGTAAAGATAATTGTAAGTGTGGAAATAAATAAATAATTGTTAGGTGCCTATGACAACGGACAAATGCTTTATGAAGTCATGGAAGTAATCAATAACAAATCAAGTAACTGGTTACAATTTTATCTATTGTTTATCGAAGTAGAGCGATTCACTTTGGCAAATAAAGAAACAAACAGCGTGAGGCTGTAGCAGCAGCAAAATAAGATCTCTGATTTTTCTTTGTCATTTTCACGATAGATCGAAATGTCGAATGACTACGAACACCCTATTACTACAACACGCTATTGAAGGTGGAATATATAACATGTTATTATACGTTACGCTAACGGGAGACCACGATTTGGGTCTAACGTCAAAGGGCACTTGCCTTGCATTTAGCTCACGTTCACACAAGCTATGCATGTATGAATATCATAAAACATTAATAAAAGCATATTTCCGGCACCCTCACATATTTCTAAATATTAAATAATTTTCTGAGATGTGTAAAAACTTAACTCAGATCATTGTCCCAACCTAGATTCTGCTAAGCTTTTATAGTATTCCACTGCTGCGCACAGTCATTATGAATAATATTAGTTTTTCTATTATTAGACATCCTTGCGGAAAAATATTTCTTTGAGCCGGAAAATTTATTAGATAAAGTCAGACTTGTAAATGATTAAAATGGAGTTTCTTTAGTATTCAGTGGAGTGACATTTAAGCCACTAATATAATAAAAATAACAAAGGCGCTTTTAAATTTTCAAAGGCCTGCTAAGCTCATGGTTGGCTTAACAGTAATTTAAATATAACCGAAAATTGAAAGACGAGGTCAGTCTTCTATTGAAACCGTTTATGGATATAAATTATGGTACATCAAAATTATTTAAGTACTAGGTATGTATAGAAGACGCCCAAGTGTCCGCATTTAAGATTTGTATAATAATAAGGTAAAGAATCATCAAGCTAAAATAAATCGTCTTGAATAAATTTGTGATAATAAGTTGTAACCATAGTTAAACAGTGGAAAATACTGTTATTACCTAAATAAGAATAAGTTGCACTTTACGAAAATGACATAAACACTTAGCCGTTTAGTTCTTAAGTATGCAGTATGTGGATAAAAACTTGCCGTTTAAAACTTACAGTTTTAAACATGGCATGTTTAAAGTTTTAATTTTAACACATTTAAACTGAACACTTAAAGGTGTATCCGGTTTCAATTTTGAAGCAAATACATACATACATACATACATACCGTCACGCCTCTTTCCCACAGGGGTAGGCAGAGACTACTTTATTCCACTTGCTACGATCCTGACATATTTCTTTCGCTTCATCCACAGTCATCAATCTCTTCATACATGCTCGTCGGTTTCGGGTACTCCTGACCTGACCTTTTTTCAAAACGTCTCCTATTTGGTCTCGGAACGTCCGTCTAGGCCTTCCCCTCCCAACGCAACGATTCGCACTCCCCATATAGATCTGTTTAGCAAATACCTAACGTCAAATAAGTGTGGCTCTAGTAGTATTGGTGCTCTCGTCTTATTTTGACCCTTTATTGTGGCAGTCTAACCAAGGTGGTTTAATACATTAATACAGTATCAGGTTTTTTTTCCGAATGTCCACATCAAAATTAATTTCACTAATTAGCTGCATACGCCTAATTTTCGTTTTATTTTTATGATATTAACTAAAACTACTTATTACTTCGTTGTGGAAATTAACTATCACGAAATTTATTTATGCTGCTAATTATAAAGTTCTAGAATAGATTTAGGTACTCGTCATTCGTTGTGGCTTTCTAACTGGGCGGCCTTCCTTCAACACTAGACATCTTCCCACTGTAATGCGACTTCCCAGTCTAACTGGGCGGCCTCGCTTCAACACTAGACATCTTCCCACTGTAATGCGACTTCCCAGTCTAACTGGGCGGCCTCGCTTCAACACTAGACATCTTCCCACTGTAATGCGACTTCCCAGTCTAACTGGGCGGCCTCGCTTCAACACTAGACATCTTCCCACTGTAATGCGACTTCCCAGTCTAACTGGGCGGCCTCGCTTCAACAGTAGACATCTTCCCACTGTAATGCGACTTCCCAGTCTAACTGGGCGGCCTCGCTTCAACAGTAGACATCTTCCCACTGTAATGCGACTTCCCAGTCTAACTGGGCGGCCTCGCTTCAACACTAGACATCTTCCCACTGTAATGCGACTTCCCAGTCTAACTGGGCGGCCTCGCTTCAACACTAGACATCTTCCCACTGTAATGCGACTTCCCAGTCTAACTGGGCGGCCTCGCTTCAACACTAGACATCTTCCCACTGTAATGCGACTTCCCAGTCTAACTGGGCGGCCTCGCTTCAACACTAGACATCTTCCCACTGTAATGCGACTTCCCAGTCTAACTGGGCGGCCTCGCTTCAACACTAGACATCTTCCCACTGTAATGCGACTTCCCAGTCTAACTGGGCGGCCTCGCTTCAACACTAGACATCTTCCCACTGTAATGCGACTTCCCAGTCTAACTGGGCGGCCTCGCTTCAACACTAGACATCTTCCCACTGTAATGCGACTTCCCAGTCTAGAGTTTTAAAATAGCGGCGTATCACTAGGTACATAGTATAAAACAAAGTCGCATTCCGCTGTCTCTATGTCCCTATGTATGCTTAGATCTTTAAAACTACGCAACGGATTTCGACGCGGTTTTTTATAATAGATAGAGTAATTCAAGAGGAAGGTTTATATATGTATAATTCTACGCAGACGAAGTCGCGGGCAGAAGCTAGTTAAAAGTATAAAATTACGCTTTTGATGCGGCGCTATTTTTTCAAGATTTATTTATTTAAAGCAGTTATATTTTGATTCCCCTTCACCTTTATCTATACCCCCACAGTCATGGTAAACGTGGTCTCTGGGCCTTATGAAATACCGCAGGCTCTGTTTACCCCATAAGGGATAAAGATGTGTTTTATCAACCTGGCATGGTCATGGACTATGTTGGCTAGAATAGGTACATAAAAAAATAAAACATCCTTTTTTGCAAATTTGGTTGAGATTGAAAAATGACAGATTTCTTTTCCGCAAAATATTTTGTCTGTGGTTAAAAGTTTTTCATAACTGAATACCTACATAAGAAACTTGAAATTATTTATTGCTTTCACAATCTGCATCAGTAAGGAAGGTACGGCTGACACATTCACTTTGACAAATCTAGAGGTATGGTCTCATTGTGACGCCTTGTATATTCAACGTCTATCGATTATATTTCAGCACTAACAACAATCGGTTCCAAAAAATATCGACTAGATACATACATAAATTGTAAATAAATTTTATTTCGCCGTATGATACTCAATTCCCAAGTTGACAATAATTATAATTCCTATCTGCACGCTTTTTTCCAAGTCGTCTTTATCCGACAGTTAGGTTTTATTATCTAACTTAATTGTATAATTGATGTTCTAAGGAATTGTCTTTAATACCAATTAAAATACTCACTTCATATTTTAGTAGGTCTCCTTTGGATTTTTGATTACACATACATACATACCGTCACGCCCCTTTCCCACAGGGGTAGGCAGAGACTACTTTATTCCACTTGCTACGATCCTGACATATTTCTTTCGCTTCATCCACAGTCAACAATCTCTTCATACATGCTCGTCGGTTTCGGGTACTCCTGACCTGACCTTTTTCCAAAACGTGTTTTTGATTACGCGCGACTTTAACCGATTATCAAAATATACACAGTCTCATCTCTAGTTTTAATGATCTTAGAACGTAACCTAGTAACGTTTGCGCCTGAAAATGATGGATAGTGAAAACAAACTCGCCATGGTTTTTTAAGAACTTTAAAATGTACAGTATGAAATATTGTTTTTTTTTATGTCATTAAATTTAGAATTTATTTTGGTATCCTAACTTTCGTGAACGCTAACAGTTGCATTCTATGGATCTGTCATCTGTCAGCCAACAGCTGTATCCTTATTGAAACAGATTGTAATGACTTGACACATGGTGACTAGTTTTTTTCATATTGAGATAGCAACAAGATAATCGTTTCGTTTAAACTTGCCATAAAATTACGACTACGTAGGTTTGTACTTAGCTTTGCAAAAAAATATTTATGTAAGTATACAAATATGATACAGGCAAAAATATACCTAATACAGTCTTTACCCACATAGATATAATGAATTGATAGTGCACAAATTTCGACCTTTTGAATCTCATGTCAAAATTCGCGCCACACGCAAACAATGTAGGCACGTGTATCATTAGGGTTCCGTATCTCAAAAGGAAAAAACGGAACCCTTATAGGATCACTTTGTTGTCCGTCTGTCCGTCCGTCTGTCAAGACCCTTTTTCTCAGTAACGCGTGGAGGTATGAAGCTGAAATTTATATCAATTACTCAGGTCTACTGTCCCTTGAAGCTGTGAAAAAATCAAACTTCTAAGCCAACGCAATCAAAAGATACAGCCGTTTATGCCGCAAATTTCCGCAAATTTTCAACTCTCAAGGGAATCAAAACCTACAAGGTAGTTCCCGTGAACGCAGAATCTTGAAATTTGGTATGAAGGTAGGTCTTATAGCACAGATTAAAGAATAATTGCGAAAACCGTAAATGTGTATGTATGTCTGTATATAGCAGTGACCAATATAAAGTAACCCCACACTGCGTACATTTTGCTTTGGAACAGGGCTCTGCTTACACTGGTTTTAGATATTTATAGATAATGATACGGAACCCTCGGTGCGCGAGTCCGACTCGCACTTGACCGGTTTTTTTAACTTATCCAGTATTTTAAGATTCCGATGCAGGGCTCAGTAGGCTTTTACCTAACTCGCAATCGCCACCGTGTTCAATTTGACAGCTCTTGTATGAATGTGACAGCTAGCTCATCTCAGCTCAGCTCTGTACGACACAATTACAAACTCCCGTGGAACATTTAGTGCTCACCAGGGACGATAGAAGGCGCTGTTTTTCAAATGATAGGTACTATCAAATGAATCAAGAATTTTTTATTTCTTGATTAATTACATACAGACACATAATTCAAACAGATGACGCTTAGCGACAAAAATTCACATAGTAACAAAGGTCACGCGACATCTAGTAACAGGTAGAAAAATTCGACGACTACCCACCTGCTATGGGTGGTGTGGGCTATAGCACGCGTCACCGAATGACGAGGATCCGGGTTCGATTCCCGGCAATAGCTTTACTTTTCGGATTTTTCTATGTGTTCTAATTTTCACTGACATTTAGAAATTTAAAGTAGTTATAGCAATAAAAGTTAACTTCAAAACATTAACTCCATTTACTCCGTTTTTATATATTTACTACAGATTGAGAAGTTATTATTATTATTTTGTTTTTATTATTAAGTGATTAAATGCTTTATTGCACAAAAATAAAGTAGTAAACAAAATTGACAAAAAATATTATATTACATTATTATTATGAACTGGAGTGGTGGTGGCAGCGGACTCTACTTCTTGAATATTCATGTGACAAAGAAAGATCCCGTAGGAGATACGCGCCAGGAACTTAAAGTTTACAAATTAAAGTTATTTTATTTTTATAGCCCGAACTTTATCTTCAAAACCTTCTTAACTTTTTAAACTCAATAGCTATCTGATATAAATTAAATTGCGCTATCGCAGTAGTGTAATATAGCTTAAAATTTATATTGAACATTTACAGTTTCTATCCTGAAGTTATAATTCACTAATAATAATAATTCAACGTTAAGCGATAAAGACGTGATATGTGTATGTATTAGATATGCGCCGAGTAACACTTTTGCCGAATAACGAGTACCGAGTTTTACTCGGCTCAATTTTTTTTCAACCGAGTACTCGGCCGAGTAACTCGGTTCAATCAAATTCGCATTTCGTGCGCGTAAACAAGTACAAACAGGTTTGCGCCGGTCAAGACGTCGGCTCGCGTTGATACACCCCTCACCCCGCCCACGCCTTTCAACTACTAGTCACTTGATTGTTTGCAAACAAACACGTCACGTTGCGCGTCATAGTAAATAAATATAAATATATTGCTTTTCTTAAACAAAGTATGTATACTCGTTACTCGTTATCTAATAACCGAGTTATTCGGCCGAGTACGAGTATCAAAAAACCCGCCGAGTACGCAGAGTACCGAGTATCAAACGAGTACTCGGCCCATCTCTAGTATGTATGAATTTTCACGATGAATTTTACGGTCGCTCATTTTAAAGAATGCGTAGATATAGTAAAGGTACAGAACAGCGGATTATACAGATTGTATTTTATCGTGTATACTTACACTCATAGGTAGATGAAAAGTATTTTCATTGAGCTATGACAGCTCATAAAGCCTCCGAGATTAGATTAACCATGTTGATTATTACTTTCTCTGTAGGATGCGATGTTAATGTTGCTTCATCCTTAATACTGGTGTTTAGTTAATTATAAAGCTAACTTACAAACTCCCATGCGAATTGGTCCAAGTTCACAAGATCGTACGGCGTGTTATTTTACGTCGAGGGTTTTTCGGTAGACGCTGTGCTCAACCGTTGTATGAGTCAAGATAAAAATATTCAATATAATTTCAAAATTCACCGCTCTCACAATTGAGCAGTCATTTGAATGCACATGAGCGTTCCCGGCACTTGGAGGAGTGAATGCGTTAATTAACATCGCCTTAAATGGTTTTCAAAATATATTTAAACGTTAAAATACTTCTTCCATATATACGTGATTTGTGTATGTATATGTATGTATCGTATCCGTATTTAATTTAATGAATCATATAGCCTGTCTTCCATGCTGGTCTGGGAGTAAAGAAAAAACATAGAAATTACCAGTTGTTTCTCTTCCCGCGCAGATGGTAAAAGCCGAGGGTATAGGCGAAAGTCTTATGCTATAGGCGATGCGGCTAGCAACCCATCACTATTTTGATTTCCCTTTCCACCTGTACGCCCTTAATCATGCCAAACGTGGCCTTAAGGTTTTGTTACCTCAGGCTATGTCTACCCCGTAAGGGATAAAGACGTGATTTCTGTATGTATGTTAAAATACTTGGGTCATCATCATTAAAGTCTGCATACAATATTGGTTTTACAAAACTTTCTATCCACTTGTAAAAGACAAAGTATTGAGTTTGTCACGAAATGAGTTTGCTAATATTTTGCGCCAGTATATTTAAACTTTAAATTAAATGTCAATATTAACTTATGTCACAATACATGTATCTTTGAGCTGTTCGTTGAGCATTTACGTGGCATTTACCCTTGACTCGCCGACAAACGCTTAACCAAATATCAGGTCAAAGACAATTATTAACATAATGTTTTTTTTTTTCATTTCATTGACAATAATTCATTATGTCAAACAGCCGGTACACTTAACTAAGTAACATATATTAAAACTTCAAGTCACGGATTTTAAATGGATTAATGTAAAAAATACAATTAATTATCAAAGCCAAATATACTGAAAAAATATAATAATTGTGCCTATTTTAATAGTTTAGTTTTTCATTCACAAAATGTTTACTACGTCAATACAAGGCTGTCATTATGCTCAAGTACAGGCTTAAAAAACGTCAAACGGGAAAAAAAATATTATATTCAAATCTACTAATCGATACCCTACATTTTTATTATTCCGTGTTGTGTTCGTTTAGGTTGTTTTGTTAGGTTAGATCTTTTACAATCTTCCAAAAGTCGACTCGATCTGTATCTAATCGAATTCTAGGTACATTTTATTACTATTCTGTCTCTTTATCGTTCCACGAATTAGGTTTTAAAAATGTAGCTCCATTCTGCGTAGTCTCTTAATTTTACTCAAATGGGTTTGCACATATTGAAAACAATAAAGTTTTTTTTGGTTAAGTTTTACAGCGATACTACGGTTCTTAAATATTGTAAACGGACTTGTTATTTAATTAACCTCCTTGTGGCTTTATGGGTAGTTTGTAACACCGTGTATAGTACGAACGAGTTTTTAACTCTAAAACAGGGTGATTTTTAACAGCTGAGGCGACATAAAAAGTAGTTTTTCGATGAACTTCCAGTTTTTTTATTCGTATTTTCAATTACTCGTCGACGTCTTCATCCATCTTCTTTTCGATTAGGTACATGTTAATATTTACCCAATCCGGAAATGTCCATTTTAAATATATATAACAATTTTGAAACTATCAAAGTAACCTCAATTTTTTCCGCTTTACGGTAGTACTTTGCGTGGCGGAATTAAGTTACAAAAATTGCTAATTTTAAAAGGTCATTCTACCTTTTTTAAATCTAATATTTTTACTCTTAATTCTTTGAATTACTGCTTGCTTCTAACTTGTACTAACCGCCGCGACTGTCTGTAAGTCTACCGTCAACGCCTACACGAAACCGTTAAAACATAAACCGCGGTAAGGATTATTATTAGTTCACTACATTATTTGTACTTTAAAATACCTACTTGTTCCAGCCAACATTATCCGCCAAAGTTCATTTACCACGTTATTGAAAGCAACGGGAAAATAAGATAAAACTTCGTGTATATTGAGTAACGTCAAATAGTAATTCCGTGATGTATGTACCTACTCATTTTTTTTACTTCTTTTTGTTTTTGTAAATCAGTCATTATATATCGCGAATAAATGTTTTCTTTCTTTCTTTAATCCATAGTACAGTCCGTGAGTTCTTGGAACGGACATCGGTCGATTTAATTATCAAACCCATAGAGTGAGTGAGACAGCGAGACAAATCCGAATATCGTTCTAAGATCTCACGGACTGTACAGCAGCTTAAAAACAACTTAGGTTAAAGATAATTGAAGTAAATAGTAACATAAGTGTAACTAGCCAGGCAAGCCTACTGAATAAAATAGGAAACCGCATCGGGGACAGTCGGACTGTCAAGAGCAGTGGTTCCTAACCTTTTCAATGTCACTACCCCTGTGAACAAGTATGGGAATTGAGTTTACCCCTAGTTAATTTAAAATAATTAAAACCACACAAATTCGAACGAAAATATGTTTATTATGTAAGAAATTGCACGTTTAGGTAACTAGTAAGTAAAGTAATATATAAATCTCGGAGTTAACCGTACTATTGTTTTGTTTATTGCTATTACTATTTCGTGCCATCCCGTGTTACCCCACTAGAATCTCCGTTTTACCCCTGCGGGGGTAATTACCCCCAGGTTAGGGACCACTGGTCAAGAGGAATACTTAATGCCAACGAACGAGACATTAAAAACTAGAAAAAATTGTTTCAAAGTACCTACCAAACATTTTTAAGTACCAAGGGATCGAAGATTACCTGTGCATTAAAGGAGGTTGTACCATTTCGTTTTTGGAGCCTGGTGTGTTAATTTTATTTTTTGATACATACATATATCACGTCTTTATCCCTTACGGGGTAGACAGAGCCTAAGGTAACAAAATCTTAAGGCCACTTTAGCATGATTAAGGGCGGGTTGCTAGCCGCATCGCCTATAATATGATTCCTAAGACTTTCGCCCATTCCCTCGATAGACTTTTACTATCTGCGCGGGAAGAGAAGCAACTGGTAAATTCTATGTTTTTTCTTTACTCCCAGACCAGCATGGAAGAATTTTTTTGATAAATACTTCAATATTTTTTATAAACCTCAAGGCCAAAGCTTCAGAATAAATACATGTAAATGTCTGTGAACTGTTACTTGAGGCAGGTTTAAACTACGCCGCGAGCGTGTATGTGTGTGTAGCTCAACCAGTTACACGTGTCCGTCTTACCGGCCTCACTTTGTCGTTCACAGAGATCTGTCTTTATTTTTTACTTGCAATAAATTAGAATGATACTCAGCTTAATTCATAAATAACTAATTATACAAAATCCACTACGATTATAAATAAGGTGACAGTGAACTCGGCAAGATGATAAAAATATTCCTACGACAAATAATTTGTACGTAGGCGAGAACCTTGGCAATTTTTCCGTTGGCCCAGAATCCTCAATTCCATTTTAATTCATACAGTTATATTCCGTATATTTTGTACATACCGTTTTGATTTTTCTTATGATTTGATGGAAGGACCATCAGTGAAAATTATTAATGTCTTGAAAAAACTTATTTGGGGTTGTGTGTACTAATAAGTAAGCAAAAATCATTGATGTGGTAAAAGATCTGGGTCACACATTAAATTACATACATACTTACCGTCACGCCTCTTTCCCACAGGGGTAGGCAGAGACTACTTTGTTCCACTTGCTACGATCCTGACATACTTCTTTCGCTTCATCCACATTCATCAATCTCTTCATACATGCTCGTCGGTTTCGGGTACTTCTGACCTGACCTTTTTCCAAAACGTCTCCTATTTGGTCTCGAAACGTCCGTCTAGGCCTTCCCCTCCCAACGTTACCACATTAAATTATACTGTACTTTTTCAATTCACATTGTGAAATCCAAAAATCTTATTTTTTGTATGCCTGTGGTTTCAGCGTTAGTTCATTACTTACTAGTAGGTACCTAATAAGAATGGCTAATAAGGACGGGCTATATACATACATACATACATAAATCACGTCTGTATCCCTTACGGGGTAGACAGAGCCTAAGGTAACAATACCTAAAGGCCACGTTTAGCATGATTGTGGGAGTCTAGGTGGAAAGGGGAATCGATATAGTGATGGGTTGCTAGCCGCATCGCCTATAAAATGATTCCTAAGATCTTTGCCCATTCCTTCAACGAGCTTTTACCATCTGCACGGGAAGAGAAGCAGCTGATGCATTCTATGTTTTTTCTTTGCTCCCAGACCAGCATGGAAGACAGGCTATATGATTCATTAAATTAAATACGGATACGATACATACATATACATACACAAATCACGTATATATCCCTTACGTAGGCGTATAGAAATAAAAGGGGAACAAAATAGTTATGGGGTGTTAGCCGTATCGACTATAGGTAATAACCTGACTCGGACTGTGATGCCTACAATTTTCGCCCAATGTCTTTTTATAAAATTACTAGCTCCTGCCCGCGATTTCGTCTGCGTAGAAATATACATAAAAATATCTAGTGTAGTTGTGTAGTTTTTTTTTTGAAGATATAAGCATACAAAGGGACATAGGGACATAAGGACAGAGAAAGCGACTTTGTTTTATACTATGTAGTGATACTGAAAACGCTAATCAAAAAAGGGTTTACGGTTTATTTTTCTAAAAATATGTTTTTGGTATCAAGCGCCCGCACGGCGTCTAGACGTCAATATTTTGCTAGAACGTAATTAGAATTGATGCTACGAGGCGAACTACTAAGACTCAATATAATTATTAAAGAACCTTCCGGTCTAGTAAGTGCACGAAGGTGCAGCTGAAAGGAATACGATGAGGGGTCTTGACTAGATCTATCGTGGACCTTGTTAAATGGGATGTCCATTGTCCATGGCCCTCAAGCTGCTCTTATGGTATGCTGTAGTACATAAAACTGAAATGCTGCCCACGACTTTGTCAGCAGAGAATGTGCTTATTTCTATCCCACGGACACTACACAATTTGCCGGGAGAAGTATCTAGTATGTTATATTCAGAGGTCAGAAACGCACTCGGAATCACTTCATTATTTCTTTCTGTGAAACGGTAATGGATGAGGCTAAAAAGAGAGTGAATGTGACTGTTAGCGCCCGCCAAATCGGCGTTTTAAACCAATATACCTGTGTGCCAAATTTCATGCAAATCCTTCCAACATAAATAATAATAATTATTAAGTAAATACTACTTCCTATTCAACAGGGGAATGTTAAATATCCAACTGCTCCGTCTCCTATACGGTCTACCTACTATCTGTTCAGCGAGATGAACATCCTGGCCTTGACGCCGTGCCATTGGATTTTTTAACATCTGACGCAAAAATAAGGGTTTGATTTAGGTAAATAGTAAATAATTGAAATATTATTTCTTACTGATTTATAGCGCAATGTGATCCTGATATTAAATCAGCTCTTAGTAATATTGCAATAAAACTGAAAGACATGCCATAAATTTGCTATAAAATAAATATTAAAACTAATGGATTCAGTGCGGCTATTGCCATTAATCATTATGTGCATAATGTCCAATACGTTTTACTTTTAAAATTTAATGTTAGGTTTCTTCTTTTATTAAATGTTAAATGCGACGTTCGTCGACTTAGTATTTGATACGAGAATTATGATTGTACGAGTACCTAAATCATGTAACGTTGGCCCATGAAAATATACCTACTTAGAACCTTGCTATAAGACATTAAAAAGAAACAATTATTACGTTAAATTGACATTTGACATGTATAATGCGTCAAAACAAAATACTAAACTACTCAATATTTTCGTAGGCTTACACTGTTCGAGAGTCACGTTGTTCGAGATTCAATCATCACACATAGTATAAACAAAGTCGCTTTCCACTGTCTGTCCCTATGTATGCTTAGATCTTTAAAACTACGTAACGAAATTTGATGCGGTTTTTTTTAATAGACACAGTGATTCAAGAGGAAGGTTTGTATGTATAATTCTACGCAGAGGAGGTCGCGGGCGGAAGCTAGTTTCATTATGACCTTGAATTTTTCAGAAATGACAGGACAGTAATCTGAAATAAACTGGTAAAAATTAGGTACTTCCATGCTGGTCTGGGAGCAAAGAAAAAACATAGAATGTACCAGTTGCTTCTCTACCCGCGCAAATGGTAACAACCCATTGAGGGAATGGGCAAAAATCATAGGAATCAAGTTATAGGCGATGCGGCTAGCAAACCATCACTATTTTGAGTCCACTTTCCACCTTTACGCCCACAGTGTCTTGCTAAACGTGGCCTGTAGGTCTTGTTGCCTTAGGCTCTGTCTACCCCGTAAGGGATAAAGACGTGTTTTGTGTATGTATGTATGTAAAAATTAGGTGGCTTTGGAAATTTAAATATTTTATGCAATACAAAATAATACTCAAAAAAAGACGAAAAACGAGGCAGCGTTTTTTATTGATTGCTACTGAACTATATTCTGAAAAGTTATTGAAAGCAACTATTAACTATGAAAGTACATACTTAAATTAAAAATTCCATTCACAAATGGCTGATTTAGCTTGAAATATTATACTATATCGCGACTAGGTAGGTATAGGCAAAGTTATGTTAAAAACGCGATGTAATCCAGTGCTCTACATTGAATTATAAATAAAACGAATAAACATTATTAACTTTGTTGGAATCTAATATTTTTTAAGTGCTTTTACATTAAAAATCAAAATGAATGCCAAAGTACTTTTAGCATCACTATCACTACATAGTATAAAACAAAGTCACTTTCTCTGTCCTTATGTCCCTATGTATGCTTATATCTTCAAAACTACACAATGGATTTTGATGCGGTTTTATTTAATAGATAGAGTGATTAAAGAGGAAGGTTTTTATGTATAATTCTACACAGACGAAGTCGCGGGCAGAAGCTAGTTTAAAATAAAAAAAAACAAACGTGTGTTAACAATATTTAATAATGTTGACTAAATCTATATAATACACGTATGATTGAAAATTAATAAAGTTATATAACTTTTAAATACGGTCGAAAATATGAATTTGTTTCTAAAAAAAGGTACAGCAAGTAACCAGGACTTGACGAATTTAATTAATGACATTTGATTAGGTACGCTTTATTTCTAATTAGGTTGTTGAGCAATTAACAGACCCCCATTACATGCTGATAGCGGTCATTCAATTATACTTAAGAAAATGGACTTTCTTTGGGTAAAGTGCCCAGATTTTGGAGGTTGCTACTTAGTTTGCAATTAGTTTCTTCTTTAAAAATTCAACATCCCACGAAAACTTAACCAATATTCCGGTAACGTGAACCGTTACTATGCAAAAGGCAATTGCAACGGAATCAACGGAATTAGTGACCTAAACCATTGGAATAATTCACGCAGGTTAAATCCAAACTCAGGACGGGCATTTGTAGGTCGAAAATTACTGTAGAAAACTTTTCGAGTTGGATAAAGGATATGCGCTATATAACCAAAAATACTAACGATTATATCGTATAACGAACGAAACAATTGAACCAAAACATTAAGATGAAACGACAGGAGTGGGACTTTGAAAGCGAAACCCATTGTAGGGGAGTTCCAACGTGTAATCCGCTTGGACCTCCCCTGGTGTAGTGGTTAAATCTAAAAGTGGAGTAGGAGAATCAATAACGGTAAACGGAGGTGCATCCGGAGAGCCGGTATAAACTGGGTACAGTCTGGCATCCTTTCTTTGTACAAATTGCGACGTATCTTTATGTTTCGCATCACGAGTTTCGTCCGTGTAGACAGAGCCTAAATCTATTCTGTCAGTTTTGATGTTTCCGCTTTCGAGATTGGACCAGGAATTGTGTCTTGAGAGTGACGGCGGAGGCGTGCCAGGCATGGCGACCGGCGGCGGCCAGTCGTCTCCGGAGCGCTTCTCGTAGTGATCATAAGGAGGGTAGGAATGATAGAATCCGTAATTCAGCGGACTTGAACCGATCTGGAACAGAACATCTATTAACAGGTTATCAAAATGCTTCGTTAGATATCGTGCAGGAAAGCCTGAAGTGCTATTATTAATGCATGTCAAGGAAGTTACGTATTGATAGGTTTTAAGAGAGATTAGTTTGATTACTGAATATACCGTACCTTCCCTCTGTCATGTAACCCATCATTATTGTCTACCTAAAAAGGAATGTTGTCGACATGTAGTGTTAGCAGTCTCATTATTATTAATTTTTATTTAGTTGGTTTGTCTTACGGAACATAAATAACAAGAGGATTGCTTGACAAGGAAGTTAGACAGGGTATCAAACGGATGCATCGCGACTCGTGATGCCTACGTTACGCCCATTTTGTGTTGTCAGTGGTTGTCTCACGCATTGCCAAATTTGATACAAACCATAAGGCCAATGGAAATATTCTATTGAATTGAGCGGTTTTCTATCTTTCAACATGAAACTACCGAGAGGCTCAATCATAAATGTAACATTTTTATACGTGACTTATCCGTTTATGTGTAATTACGGTTTTCTATCATCAATAATCATGCTCGCATTTTTTTATATCATAATAAAGAACATTATATTAAATGTAAAGAAAATTAATAAGCAACCTAAAGTAATTTATTGAAGACTGTCCAGTGCTTCTACTATTTGGGCTTGTCAAAAATAAAACATCGCGAAATTTCCATATCAAAATGCACGACAACATTTTCATAGAGATTATTTTTAATTACATTTAATAATAGTGGGGAAGAAATATGAATCAGACAATATTTTTTGTTAACTGTTAATTTGGGTCACGTAACAAACGCTAAAAGTGTGCAATTCCATGTTCCATTCCTCTGTCAGCGATACATGGACATTGAAAATTTAAATTGAGAGGTATTAACTGTGCACAATTTACAATATTTTCAAATTAGAAGCTTCGATCAAACTTTCCATTTTTTTACAGTGTATATCAAATGTGGCTGTGTAAAGCAGTATTGGAATTTTGGGCATTTCAACTTGTTCATTCTGTTCCGTGGCTATTCTTCTTTTTGTTAATGAATCTTCAATCTTGTAGATAATTGCCCCTCCGCATAATCCGTTTAGCTTTGTGTAATTGTAAGCAAACTCGTATGTATACACCAAAACAGTTGAAAACACTCAAAAGCTAAAATGACTTTGCGAAATTGAACATTCTGTTATTTTGTTAATGAAAATGATGTTATGCTATTAACTTTCTTACTTATAAATGCTTGTTAGGCTTTTGTTAGAACACAACAATCCTTTGTTTTTAACTGTCATTTTGACGTTTACCTTTGCCTGACACAGATAGGAGTTGTTTAAAAAAAATGTACATAGTTAAGGGCTTAATTACAACAAATATTAATTGATTCCTTTGTATTACGACCGTTTCACCTTTATTCCATTGCAACAAGGGTAAAAAAGTCGTAACACAAAGAAATCAATTAAATTTTCTATTAATTAAAGCCCTAAACTATTAACATGTTAGAACATCAGTTATCTTATAACAGTTTCCTAACTTTTTATGAATAAGGAGGGTAAGTATGTAGTATATTTAGTGCATGTTTGTTAAAATAAAAAACTGTATAAGACTGAATTCATGTGCCTACCTTTCTCAATCCTTGTATGGAAGCTAGTATGAGAGCCATTTTGGCGAGCAGCAGCGCTTTTCCGCCAAGCACAGCGAGGAACTGGAAGCCCATGGGCACGAGCACCATGCCAATTGACACGATGCCGAACATCATCATCACCATCATCTGATGACGGCGGCGGCCGCGGAACTCGACTAAAAAAGAAAATGTACTGTACCATCGAATCAGCAGATTCACTCGCTCGCGATTTTGATGTAATCGACAATTCAATAAAATAATAGTAACATAAATCTCACGATTGAACCGGTACCTAAAATTATGGTTTGCTAAGGATTATACTTACCGGGTGTCACAAAAAGTATTGACGATATTCCACAAGCTCGTTAGTTTAGTAGATCAGAACACCCTTGCAAAGTTTCTTAAATAACCTAATTAATAATAACATTCTTTTAATTTTTTTTTGTTCTTCCTGCTGGTCTGGGAGCAAAGAAAAAACAAAGAATGTACCAGTTCCTTCTCTTCGAGCGCAGATGGTAAAAGCCCATCGAGGGATAAGGCGAAAATCTTAGGGATCATGACGATCATGAGGCGATGTGGCTAGCAGCCCATCACTGTTTTGATTCCCCTTTCCATCCATACGCCCACAATCAAACTAAACGTGGTCTTTAAGTTTTGTCACCTTAGGCTCCGTCTACCCCGTAAGAGTAAAGACGTGATTTATGTATGTATGTATGTATGTATGCATTTTTTTTAAATATAATAAATGAACTGAATACACTGAGAATGTATTATATATAGGTGCTGAAAGGCCTGGAAATATTCGTTAGCTAGTACGTAAATGATTAAATCTATCTGAAGTTATGTTACGAAGCTTTGCAGGGGTGTTAAAATCAATTATCCTGATAGGTACATCAAATATTGCTAATCCTGAACACTCGGTATACAAGTTTACTTTTTGTTTTGAATCTTTACTCGCCGTGGAAACTGTTTAAAACGGTCAAAAGGACGACAATACTGTCTTAATTAAAATTCAAAACTTCAATAAGACCAAGTTTTGCGAAGTCATATGGCGTAGGTATCTTTCATTGAGTTATTTCGGGAAACAAATTTAAAGAGTTACCCTTTTCTGTTGTTTTTCCCTCTTCCAAGTCAAATTTGATAACGTGTGTTCTGAGCACTTTCGACATTCGCTGCATTGCGAGAGTTCGCCACTCTCCTTCCTCCAATTGTTTCTCCGACCACGTACTGTCAATGTGCAAAGAATTGAATTACTTACGAGTGTATTAAATAAATATGTTAGAGCTAAAGCTCTCGTAAAGTACGTCACAACATGTTTGTTTTTAGTGCAGCTGTCGCGTCTCAACTTAAAATTGAGTTTATTTTTATACCATCACCTGATGGTAAGTGATCACCACCTCCCATGGACACCTGCGACAACAAAGGGTTGCAGATGTGTTACGTAGCCAGTAAGTGGTATAAACTTAACGACTATAAAAAAATCTAAATGTCCGTGAAAATTAGAAAACATAGAAAAATCCGAAAGTAAAGCTATGGCCGGGAATCGAACCTGGATCCTCGTCATTCCGTGACGCGTGCTATACCCCTACACCACCCATAGCAGGTGGGTAGTCTCCGACGACTATAGATTAGTCAAAAGGTCGAAACTATCGAATCAAGCTAGTAACTAGGTAAAAACAATTCAATATACAAGAAACCGAATTAAAATGACTAAAAATATTCTGTTCTGGTTTGCAGGCAGCTCTCGTTGACAATCAAGAAGAAATTACCGTTTTTAAAATGGAACTTGTTAATTATCAATTTCAAGTTTCCGTTTAGTTAAACAATATTCAATACGAACACGATCTTTTATGTTCGGGATTTTTTTTAATAATTTTGAATTTTATTGATAGTGTACAGTCTACTAGTGGTTATTAAAATGTATTTTTTTTATCTAATTAGTTTAAAACGAGACTGTTATTAACTTTCATAAAGGTTTAAATAGAGCAACTTTTGTGGTTTCACCACTATTCATCAAAATTAACGACTAGGTACAACCTTAATATGAAAGTTATAGGACACGTAAGTAATTCGATATCATGTAATCAATCACTGGAGCAAATTAATGTTTCAATATGTTTTTTACTGTAATAGAAACGGGGATGCATAATTCGTGTTCTACTTTAAAATTCGATTTCAATGAAATTCTAAATTCTTTTTAATAAAGTGTTTGGCTGTGTTAGGAAATAAATGCAAGCGTATAAAAAGTTTCATAATAAAATAAGACAATGTAAGCAAATCAAGAGCACACGTAAACATAACGAAATGTTTCGCAATCAGCACAGTTAGCATAGCGTGCAGTTCACACTAATCGCTCAGTGTATCTTATTCCAACGCACCAGGTTAGAAAAAGACGCACTGAACAATAAGCGAGAAGAAATAAGTCAGGCTGGCCATTCTGGCTAAAACTGGAGCGATTTGCGCAATTTTTATTCGACACCTTCTTTTGCATGACGTTGACAAATCGTGGCGCGGTCGCTCACCTCTAAAAGTAACGTAGTCAACATTCAACGGACATCAATCTGCTGAAATGTTTAATGTGGGTTAAGCCATTGTACTGAACTGATAAATTTAGGACCATTTATTTTGTAAATGACAGATGACAGATGGATTTTATAGTGACATGTTGGCATTTATTTCCTCAAAATTGTTGGCTCTTACCGCGGGCGGGTGCATTTTATACTCGCGAAACGTGATTTTCGTGTCTTAGTTAAAGTATTTGAGTAAATACTTTTCATTTGCAGAACAGCAGCTTGCTTTACCATTAAGCATACTAATTTTTTAATGGTATAAGCAAAAGGAATGAAAAAGAAGAAGTTTAAACTACGTAATCTGTTGAAGAAGCGGAAGACTTTCGAATTTTAACTGCCTCCCAACTTTAGCCGGGCAATGCAAGAACCAAACCTTAAATTTGTTATCGACCTAGCGGTCATCCATCACTGCCATCACCATTTAATTTTCACTTGCCCACTTACCTGGTATAGTTGTCAGGCATAACATTCCCAGTCCTGTCGACCATCTCGAATCGCACCAGGTTGACTCCCTCTGCTATGGGCACTATGTCTGTACTGAGCGACCGGTCCAAAGCCCTCAAAGTTTTGCGCTTCATACAACGCACAAACTTTGGGAAGTACTCTTTGTGGTCGATCACGTCTTTCACGTCGACCAGCTACAAACAAAATATCAGGGAATCATGATAGGTACCAGGGTAAAGAAAAATATTTCTATGTATACGCTCTTAGCTTATGTAATTTTTCAAATAAAAGAACGCGTGATAATGTGAACGAAACCCAATTGCCATTTTTGTAACTTTTAACAGGAACCAGAACCACCAACAGCTTTTAGCCAGTAAAATTGGGGGCAAAAGTTCAGTGTCACCTGAAAGGCTTTTATTGCCGAGACATTTTTTACGGTCCACGCCAATACAGCGCATACTAACCTCTTAGCTATTCTCCATAAGGTTCTAGGCTATTATTAAAGCAAAATTAATAAAGATGGCCGTGACGACAATCTTACATGCGTAATTGCCTGCGATATTATCAAAGCGTCCGTTACTTAGTAAGCCGATTATTGAGCTCCCCGGCGGGGATTAACGGATTTCCCTGAAGTATGGACACAAGCTGAATGGACACTTGGGCTAAACTATGAATATAATAATATATCTAATAGCTAGGAAGATATTTCATAGTTAGTTACTATTATTTTTTAGTATGAAAGAGCCGGGGTGATAATAGTGTCGGATACCCCTGTTGTCTTTTCTGTTTGTCCTGTTAGAATGCCGGAAAGTAGTCCCTAATGCTTTTAAACTAGTGATTCTTTGGATATGCTTGGCCACGTCACTTACGTAATATATATTATCATGTTATTTATTTGCATTTTTAAAGTCTAATACATAAATATTGTTATGGACTTACTTTTTTCGCACAATCCCGCCATAGAATTCTAACGACATCTGCACCCTCTAGCCATATATCTGCTATAAAATGGCTCATGTGGGTATCTGGGTCTTCTAACTTTTCTGTTTTGCCGGTGGACATTAACGCCACAATAAAAAAAAATGCTACAAAAATATTCATTTTCATTTTTAACTACACCTCTGTTTACGTATCGGTATTAACATGTCGAGAATAAAGGATATTCCACCTGCAAAACAAAGTATCAAAACGACGAAATCATTAACTAAAATTCAGATAAATAGGTATTAATAAATTGCAAAATACACAACGAACATAAAACGATTCGGTTTCAAACAAGTGAAGCTTAATTGAAAACAGTTCACTAATAAAGCAGTGATGTTCCATGGGACGGAAATAGAGACAATTTAAAGACAAATATTTAATTCAATTTCGTTTCTCAAAAAACTCAATCAGTGCCTCAAACTTGACAAAACCTTCGTTTTAGATTCTTAATAAGTAATGCCACCCAACGGACTATTTCGATCAAGGACATGAAGAGTATTAATAATAAATTTGCAGACAGACTTGGGTCAGGTTCTGTTTAAACTTTGATCGAGCTCAAGGTTACTTATTATAACTTCGAATCAGGAGTAAGCCATTTATCATATTGCAATACAGTTAAGTGAAACAGAATCTTTAGTTTGAAACCTACTCTATACGTTTGACGTAAAGTAATTTGCATTTTACTCAAACTGAACTTACCAAAATCAACTGAAACTCGCCTCGGATAATATTGATGGAGGATCGTCCCCGCACTATAAGAAAACACTCCTTGAAAGATAATAACAAAATCCAACCAGTTTCCGTCAAGGTCACACTTCGAATGGAAAATGTCAACCGACCCCCTTACATTTTATAAACAGTGGAAAGCGATTTTCTAGGCGACCACCGACCAAATCATGTTAATGAATGGCTTGACGTATGCTACTATTTGCGCATGCCCATGACGGTGTCCGGTACAATAATTTCAGTACTTTTATCGTAAAAAAACATTCATCATGCCCTTGCCTTTATGAATGGTTACGCATGTTGTTTCAACTGGGCTAACATTGATATCATCATCAATCCCTATAAAACCACAACAGTCAATTGAGACCAATTTACATAAAACGCGAACTCTTTAGTTTGTTGCCTCTCACGTATGGACTGCACGTATTTGGAAAAAAAAATTAGAACATGACCCGGAGGCGTTAAGATATTTTTTTTGGAAAATTTAAGTATGTTCCGACGGGTAATCAATATGATGTTACACAACGATCTATTGAATCCATGTCACAAGTATACCAAAATGAGTGAAAGAATTATTGTAACTATGGTTGCGTTTTAATGCCTAGCACTCTCGTTTTTTAGCAAATATAGTAAGTGTATACGCACCTTGCTTTCCAATAAGACTATCACACACACACACACAATCCTTCCTTATCCCTTACGGGGTAGACAGAGCCAAAGGTAACAGGTACCTACAGTAGTAATAAGACTATCGACTAACTCTTATTACTAAAATCTACGCGGACGATGTCGAACGCGCAAGCTAGTTTACTAATCTAATTTATCTCATATCTTAACTCATTATATATGTATAGCTTTTCGTGATTTAAAACAGCTAGAAAAATTTTGGCTCTGAAACAGAACTGAGTGTATTTTTTTTTGTTTGATCATACAAGTCTTCGTGTTTGATCATACAGTCATCTCGCGGGTGGTAGGGCCTTGTGCAAGGTCCGTCCGGATCGCTACCACCATCTTACTCGCTAATCCTGCCGCTAAGTAGCAGTGCTTGCACTGCTGTGTTCCGGTGTGGAGAGTAAGACAGCCGGGGAAATTACGGGCACAAGAGGCATTTCATCTTAGTCCTCTAGGTTGGCAACGCATCTGCAATCCCTCCGGGGTTGCGGGTGTCTATGGGCAGTGGTGATCACATACCATCAGGTGACCCACTTGGTCGTTTGCCTTCCTATTCACATTAAAAAAAAAAAAAAAAAGACAGAGCCTAAGGTAACAGGTACCTACAGTAGTAATAAGACTATCGACTAACTCTTATTACTAAAATCTACGCGGACGATGTCGAACGCGCAAGCTAGTTTACTAAGCTAATTTATCTCATTTCTTAACTCATTATATATGTATAGCTTTTCGTGATTTAAAACAGCTAGAAAAAAAATTGGCTCTAAAACAGAACTGAGTGTATTTTTTTTGTTTGATCATACAAGTTCTAGCTCAAAGCGACGAAAATAAAAGTCAGAGAGAGCTTGAAAAATCAAAAAGAATTAACGGATACGTGACGGACCTTCAAGCTCGGACTGAAGGTACTAGATACTCCCTGTGAAGCGTTTACCTTCGCTGGCCATCCGGTCGCTTCTTTTGTCATGCAAATCACCTTCATCCCTGGAATTGATTAAACCTTTCACTTTGTATTGAAAAATATATTTCGTGATAATATTGAGAGCCACAATTTTGAGCAGGGTAAACGGTCTTTGCTCGGTGACCTTTAATAAACGAAATCCTCTATTATCTAAATAAAAAGTCTTTCAAGAGTAGGGAATCCTGGTGAGCTAGGCATTATAATTTTCATGGTTATTAGGAACAATTAGGGTTAATTTAGGGATAAGTCCGCCTTTGTGCATGTATCTCAGTGTTTGTCAATTGTATTTGTCTTGTTTATTTTGCACAATAAAGAGTTTACATACATTCATACATACATACAATTTCAAGGATATGAGAAGGATGTTAGTTTTGTCTTGTGATCGTTATTTTCAATGTGTTTTATCTATACTAATATTATAAAGAGGAAAAATTTGATTGTTTGTTTGTTTGTTTGCATTGAATAGGCTCCGAAACTACTGGACCGATTTTAAAAATTCTTTTGTCGTTAGAAAACTACATTATCACTGAGTGACATAGGCTACTTTTTACCGCGGGAAAACACCTATTCCTACGGGAAAAATAATTTATCGCGGGCGAAGCTGCGGACGGAAGGCTAGTATGCAATAAAGTTTCAAATAGGAGTTAGAAAAAAATCAATATTAAAATACCAACGCGCATGCAAAATCATGGCATTGTCACCATTATACAACATTAGGCAACACAAATGTTCCATTGGACGGAAATAGGCTTATGGCATTAAAGAAGGATAGATTGGTACCTAAGCGCACGTAGATAGATTATAAATGCGAGTTTGTAAGTATGGATGGATGGATGTTTGTTACTCTTTCACGTAAAAACTACTGAATGGATTTGGATAAAATTTGAAACGGAGATAGCCTGATACCCTAGATTAACACATAGGCTTTTTTTTATTCCGGAAAATTGCATAGTTCCCGCGGGATAGCGAAAAACTTATTTTTTGCAGACGAAGTCGCGGGCAGCAGCTAGTTTTATTTATCTATACTAATATTATAAAGAGGAAAATTTTTATTGTTTGTTTGTTTGCATTGAATAGGCTCCAAAACTACTGGACCGATTTTAAAAATTCTATTGCCGTTAGAAAACTACATTATCACTGAGTGACATAGGCTACTTTTTACTGCGGGAAAATACCTATTCCTACGGGAAAATTAATTTATCGCGGGCGAAGCTGCGAACGGAAGGCTAGTATAAAATAGGATGGAAAACGAGCAAGGGGGTCACCTGATAGTAAGTGATTGCCACAACCCATGGATACCCCCACAACATTCGTGACCAGCCTAGCCTAGAGGGCTAAAATGGAATACTCGTACCTTATGTGCCAATAACTTCACCATCTGTCTCACTCTCCACACCAGAACATACTGCTTGGCGGGAGGATTGGTGAGACAGATAATAGCTATCCGGACGGATCTTGCACTAGGGCTGCTTGTTTGAAGCCGGCATATACCTATATTAAAGGTTCTCTCGAAATAGACGAGGTTTTATCGATCAGTTAATAGCTTAGAAGCTCATAATAGTACCCACAACTAAGTGCCTTTTACATTGATGCATGGGAATACCACTCCTTAGGTACACGTATAGACACCTGTACACAAAATACTATCTAAATCCATACATATAATAAGTTAGCAGAAAGTTCGTGTATGTATATTAAATAAATTCATTAAAAATAGAGTGTTAACGATTATAGGAAAGAGGAATAAATCACGAAAAAGTAGATTTTATAATTTTTTCTGTCTGTGTGTATGTATGTATGGACGGATGTGTATATTTATGTCTGTGTTCGCTAATCTCCAAAACTGTTGGAATGATTTAAATAAATTTTTGCATGGTAGTACCTCTACCGTATATTCCCGGTCAACATTTTTGATACTTTTCATCCTACAATAGCTTACAACAATTTCATCGCAATCGAGTTAATAGTACAGGAGTTTGACATTTTAGTAGATACCTACTTAAATAAACTCTTGCTTGACGTTTTTTGTCAAACACTTTCTCAGAATCAGTTCATAAAAATGAAATAAATGTAACGTTATTCACGATACATTACTAACATACGTTAGATATTTTTATTTAGTTGAATATAGTGTAACTGTCGCGTAGGCCCACGTAACAGAATAGATAAATTGTAAAGGAATTGCTAATTCTACGCGGACGAAATCGCGGGGAGAAGCTATTGTTTAAATAATTTTACTATACCTAAGTATAAATCAGTACAACGTAAATTTATTTATAATCTCGCTACAAACATCTATTCTAAAGATATCGATATATGTACTTTAGCTTGAGACTCACTGTCAAATCTATGTTCCTTTGTTTTGAGTAAATTCCAGAGCTCTGGCTCCATAAATTTAAAGCCAGCTCTAGAATAATACGAACCAGAACTGACTTGTTAGTTTAGGTTTCGTCTTTACTGAAAGGTCTGTAATCACTCGACCATTACATAATTAAAAAAAACTTAACTTGTTTTTTTCGTTTTTATAAACAATATTCATTATAAAATTAAACAGTAAAAATTACGTTTTGAAAAAAGGTCAGATCAAGAGTACCCCAAACCGACGAGCATGTATGAAGAGATTGATGAATGTGGATCAAGCCAAATAGTAGGTATGCCAGGACCGTAGCAAGTGGAACAAAGCAGTCTGTGCCTACTTCCTACGGAAAAGAGGCGTGACGGTATGTAGATATGTATGTGTTCTGAAATGCCTTAATATAATGGTTTTCCATAGAACACAAGAAATCACACAGCGCGACAATTTACTCACCGAGGCCTTTATGCTGCACGAGGGGTGCGCCTTGTTCATAAAAGGTTGCTGCAGACCTGTTATAAGAAAAGTTATGTTTTATCAGTCTGGCAAATGTTAAAGCAGATTAAAACAGACGTTCTTGGTTGGTTTTACTTTTTATTACATACACAAACATACATACACAAATGCCGTCTTTATTCCTTACGGGGTAGGCAGAGACTAACGTACCAAGACCTACCAGGCCACGTATAACAAGATTGTAAGCTTATAGGCGGAAAATGGAATCAAAATAGTGTGATGGGTGCGCATCGCCTATAACGTGATTCCTCTGATTTTTGCCCATACTTTTTGAACTGAAAACTTATTTTGAAGTGCGAATGAAGCTAGAGTCGCGTTCGATTTTTGACGTGTAAATGTTTAAGTCGCGGAGAAAAAGTACCAGGACATTAGCACGTTGTTAGAGGTCTGTTCATTTAGAGTGTTGGAGGGCTTGACTGTGTTCCGAGCTTCTTTGTATGTTTTGTCGGGTCGCGGAGAAAAAGTACCAGGACCTCAACACATTGTTAGAGGTCTGTCCATGTAGACAGTGTTGGAGGTTTTGTGTTCCGACCTTCTTTGTATGTACTTTCGAATTTTGATTTGAATTTATTAATAGCAGCATCAGGAAGAAATTAGTCGGCTTCTGAAAAGAATATACATTATTAACATCTTTGTCACAGCATTTATAATAGTTTCAGTTTGAATGTAAATCTGATTACCATTATTTAGCTGTATTATAAGCCGTACCTCTCGCACGTGTAGGTAAATCACTAAACATCGTGTTCATATTTTGTTTATACGTGTATACTTATTTTTATTTTTATTTATTTTTATTTTGTAGAGGTATTTTTAAATAGATTCGATTCAGTGCGTGGAAGGTTAAATTCATCAGTTAACTGTGAAACAAATCATTACTTGTGATGAAAATCACATGATTCATAATAATTCTCTATCCAATTTGAGACACTAAATTAGGAAACCCAACAAGAAAGAAGATAATTAAAAGACTACCATAAGTAATTAATGTGTTCTGATTGTTGCAGTTTGTATTGAATAACCTACTTGTTTAGCACTGAGTAATCATTTAAGCTTATAATCAAAAATGTTGCCATCAGCAAAAACTGTGACTTTGCTTTAGTCACACTATACGTGTCTCGGAACAATGGTGACTTTAAAGGTTTAATAAAAAAATATAATTAATATAACAAGTGTGCCGTGAAAATGGTTTCAGTGTAGGATTTGTGAAGTGTTCGAATATTATTCAATTTGCGGACAAATCAGTAAAATCTGCAAAGATGGTAAGTACTCTTTTGAAAATTACTTTCAACACACACATAATTGAATAACTTTATATATAGTGAAGTCATGACATGTTGGCACAAAATGGCAATATTTTTTTTTTCAAATTAAACTCAGGCTTGGCAGATAGTAAAGTACCTAGTGTTCACAGAAAACCTAAATAATTAATCTCATGCGAGAATTTAAATTTAAATTTAGAGCCTGGTTTGTCTGTGCCATAATTCGTAAATAAAAAAAACGTACTTAATAAAATAAATACCTCATTATTTGTTTAGTGATAGGTACCAATTAAATAATGTGTTCTTGTTGGATCTGTTCTGTAGAAAAACATATCTCGTTTTTACCTAGAACTTACATGAATAATTATAGTTTTTTGATTGTTTCTACTCAAGTACATACGTAAATACAGTCACTCCTCTTCCAATAGGGGTAGGCAGAGACTATTTTGTTCCACTTGTTACAATTTTGACGTACCTCTTTCGCTTCATCCACAATTATCAAATGACCTGCCCTTTTTTAAATCGCACGCGCGGTGTTTTTTTTTCTTCTCACGTATGCTTCCAAAAAAGCTACACTTATCAACTAAATACAGTAATACATTCAGTTACCTAACTCGGTAAAGTGTCACGTCATCATTGCCAATTTTCTACTTGTGGGAACTAAACGATAAAACGTCACGGGCTGAAATTCAGAAGATGCCGACATTGTACTGTGATTCTGTAATGTAATGGTGATAAATATAAGAGGTGCCTGTCGTAAACTTCAATATATTAACTACCCCCGACGCAAAAAGACGATGTATGTGTATCTGTCTATGGTATGATAGCTCTCAAGCGACTTGACCGTTCGATGCGGTTTATTCATTCAAAAGCCAGTTTCCTTGCGGTGTTTTTTAACCATGTTTGGTAAAAATCAGACAAGTAAAATGAATAAAAAAATTTTACCTTGCCACTCCGCTACTCAATTTTGAGTGAAATGGACCTCCGCAAAGTAACGCCTGATTCAATAAAATATCAGACAAGTAGTTTGAAGAGTATCAGCTCTTTTCCAAATTGATGAAAGGCATTTTTAGCATAAAATTGAACTATTTTTTACTAGCTGCTGCCCGCGACTTCGTCTGCATAAAAATAGTTTATCGCTATCCCGCGGGAACTACGAAATGTGCCGGGATAAAAAATAGCCTATGTGTTAATCTAGGGTATACCAGCTGCAGCTATCTCCGTCCCAAATTTTACCCAAATCCATTTAGTAGTTTTTACGTGAAAGAGTAACAAACATCCATCCGTCCACCCATACTTACGAACTTTCGCGTTTATAATATTAGTAGGATTTACGTATACGAATACTCAATTAATGCGTGGGGGGTGTTTTAAATTTTAAATTTAACGTTTTGTTTATAATTTATGCCAAATCTAATTTTAACACTATTGTATCCTATCCTAATCTGGTTAACATTTTATTTACTAGTAATTAAAGCGTCAAAGTCTGTAAACCGTACCTCCCTTTTGCCTAAATTTCGCCAACAAAACCACGACATTCAAACTTCAGGATAATAAAAGGCTGGAATTTCATTAACGCAATACCTTAGTAATGAGAGAAATTAAGTAGGTAGGTTTCCCTCTATTTCTAGGTGTCCCTAATATCTCGAACTTTATAGTGAATACGCGGTGTCAAATTATTTTGTTTCAAGGATTCGTTAAAATAGGCAACTGGGCTAAAATTTATAATTATACTTTAATTAAAAAATACCTTTAAATCCTGAGCTAATAACAAACACATTCTATGAAATCTGCGTCATTTTTTAAAAACTCTTCAGCTCTATTCACGCAACTTTAGTGAAATTTTATTTACTTAAGTAACTTTTTTAGTACTTTTTGTGCAATTATACATATTTACGCGGATTAAAGTATGAACAGAAGAATGTAAACCATTTATTATGCAGAATTCAAATATTACGCTTCAATGTGATTTGGAATCTATTTTCCAAGTCGTTACATTTTTGACAGAGATAATGGTCATTTGAGTTAAAGCGGTGGCCCGGCAGACCTAGACGGCGATGGCGGGACGAGTTGTTGGACACCTTCTTAAGGGGGACACGTACCGCAGCAGACCGGGAGCAGTGGAAGCGTTGGGGGGAGGCCTTTGCTCAACAGTGGGACACAATAGGCTCATAATAATTAATTAATTAATAGTGGTCTATGCAATACGACACCCACGAGAAGGTAGCCTTCGCCCATACCAAAACCAGACAAGGCACGGTAAAACGTAGGCACTGCAAATTTCACTGCAGCAGAACATAATTATAACGAAGTGAAAAACTAAATGAAAAGTTTAAAAACTCTCCACGCATAAATCGAGTAATCATACGTAAATAAAAAAAAAACATTTTTTTGCTAAAAATACCTTCGTCATTTTGGAAAAGAGCAACAAACAACTGAACCGATTTTTACCGAACGTGGCAAAGAACCATCGCAAGGAAACTGGCTTTCGAATAAAACCGCATCTAAATCGGTCCATCTGCTTGAGAGCTTCGATGCCGCGGCAGATACACACGCGCACACACACACGCACACACACACACACACACAGACACACACATATAGACATCGACATCAAACTTATGTGTTTGATGATATTTAGTAGTTTATTTATGAACTGTTTGTTATATTTTGAGATGTACGCTCTATTGTGGCTTTCACTATATGGATGTTTTAAACTCACTCTTTGTCGGTCTCTCGCTCAATGCTCCTCTTATTTACTCAAAGGTTAACTGGTAGAGATCCCTTATAGGGATAAGTTCGCCTTTGTGCAGATCTTTAAGGTCTTTTTTGTGATTTGTCTCTGCTTTATATTTGTACAATATAAAGCATTTACTTACTTACTTATAGCACCCCCCTTTTTTGCGTGGGGGGTTAATAAAATATCACCCTACACAGCGCGTGACCGATACGCACTTGGACGGTTTTTGTTTCCATGAATCTTGTCAACTCACTTGCTTACTAATAATGTATCCTACTAATGTGTGTCTATGTCCGGGTGGTGTAGCGGTATAGCACGCATAATGGAATGATGTGGATCCGGGTTCGATTCCCGGCCATAGCTTTACTTTTCGGATTTTTCTGTGTTCTAATTTTCACTGTCGTTTAAAAATTGTATCCTATTAATATTATACATGCAAAAGTTTGTGAGTGAGTGTGAATGTTTGTTACTTCTTCACGCTGAACCGACTTTACTTACTTAAAACAGAGACAGTTGGCACCCGAGATTAAAAACATAGGCCACTAAACTTTTATCCCGGAAAATTGCATAGCTCCCGCGGGATAGTGATAAACGATTTTTGCCAGACAAAGTCGCGGGCAACAGCTAGTTCTAAAATATAATAAAACATAATATATATGTATCACGTTGAAAGAAAAATAGCTAAGCAAAAAATTTGTGTGTAATAAAATTGAAAGGCGAATATATACTTACGTATTTTTAAAATTAGTTGGAATCGACATTGACAGCGAATTAACTTCGAAAATGCCAATCCACACAGATGAATTATGTGGGTAAAAACGTACTTAAATTGAGTACCTATCAATAAAAATGTGGGTGCGCTCGTATAAAATAAATAACGTACCTAAATGATTTTCAACGTCAGAAGTAAATGTAATAAGTATGAAATGTCATATTATGTGGGCGCCTGAAACGATGAAGACGTGAATTTATTACACACAACTTAGTAGATATTAACTTATCTACTATTCAGTACCTAGGTGATATGACCACGCAATAACGTGGAAGGGTAAATTTGTAGAAGATTATTAAACACTGCAGACAACAATGCTCTACCATGGTCTCAGTCTGCCTAAATAAAAGCATAGAGCAAGTAACCAAAAGGCCGATAATACAGGCTGCTCAATTTCGTAAGTTCTGCAAAATATGAATGATTTGAAGGGAGAGGGAGAGGGGTTGATACCGACCACAAAGTGATCAACGGGGTCGTTTTAGTTTTAAAAATCCTGGTGGCAAATACTTTCACGAAATGCCGTTAGCTGTGGAAAGCACAAGCTTTTTAAGAACTTGCCGCTTCTCTATTTTATTCTAGCGTTAGTTCATTGCTATAATTTGTGCTTTAATCTCCTCATGAAGGAAATCCATTTAAATAATTAGAACTATGGTTATACGGTAACTCGGCCCATTTTTAAAGTAGTATTCGTTTACTTTCAGATATCAAACGATAATTTAAAATCAGAAAAGGCGTTGGGCCTTCCTCCGATGGAATTGGCAGAATCCATAGCAATAAGTAAGTTAAATACAAAGTAGGTACCGTAAATCGTTTTAAACTTGTAACTATGCAACACCAGTATTATTTAAATCTAATTATACTTTACAGGACGCAATGTTAACCCTATACAGAAATGTGTATGTTCCATCTTAATGAAACTAGTCGGAATAACAATTCTTGTTATATTTGCCGTAGGCGCTTACATAATTATGATGCGCGTATTACAAAACACAGGTATGCAAAGTACAGTATTGTATATTGTGTATTCAAGATTTATTATAGCATAATACTTCATTGTTTTTTTTCTCTTGGCAGATAATAATCTTAGCACAGGAATTTATATTGTGTCAGGTAACCGACAAACATCAAATGTAACGGTTGAGCAAGACGGCTTGGAAATTTATATTCGCCTGAAGAATAAAACAAAGCATTCGATTACAAAGCGACAAAAAAGAAATGCTATTAATGACAAAGAAAAGAGCAGTCATCTAGAAAACTTTGACGACATTAAGTTTGACAAAGCAAAAGACATTATTATGAAACACGATATTAATTGTAATGAAGACAACCAAAACGAAATTTGCAAAGATCTAGTAGAAAAACTGAAGTTAATTACTGATGATGAAAACACAAAGAATATTCTAAATAAAGACGCGTATGATTCACAGTTCAGTAAAAAACACAAGGACTCTTACAGTAGGCCTCCTAAAGAAGTGACAAAGAGAGAAACTAAACCCATTAATTTAGACAGAAATACAAAGCACTGGTCCACACCCAGTATACAATTACAAAGAAAAGCTTTTAAAGGTAATGCATTTGATGATCTAGCAACAGCTATTTTTCCTCAACATCACGCACATTATCACAAGGTAGTACCGCAGCCGTTCACGGACACTTGCTTACTTAAGCGCCTAATTAAACAAGGACATCCTCCTTCCTTTGGTAGGTAATTTTCTTAATAACTTCGTTAAATGCACTTATTGATTGCTTACAAAATATATTATTTCACAGGATCCTATGATACCACTCATCCTCATATACAACCGTACAGACAAACTCCACAACCTTTTGAGTCACCGTACACTAAGAGCCGTGAATTAGAAGCGAAGAGACGTGATGCACATCCTCAAGATCTAGACATTATTCTCAGTTTTCTAAAACCTCCGTAAGTTTAGAGATATAATATCATAGATCAGTTTAATTTAGCAGTCATAACCACAGTACAAAAACTAAATGGATGGTAACTTTCAGCCCTGATCCGAAAAACCAGCCAGATATTTTTTCTGTGCGCGGAAATGAATGCCCGGCCGGTACGATATCGTGTAGCAACGGCGACGCCTGTGTAACCGCAGAGCAATGGTGTGATGGAAAAGTGAATTGCAACGACGCTAGCGACGAGTTGCAATGTAGCTGCAAGTCTAGAGTGGATGCGACTAGATTGTGTGACGGCTATTTTGATTGTCCTTTCGGGGAAGATGAAATGGGATGTGATGGTAAGAATTTTTAATAACATATTTGACTAGATTAACGTATTGTGGTGTGCCTTTTATATAACTCTATTTTATTTCACTTTACAGGTTGCAGTGAAAATTCTTTTAGTTGTAGTAATAACAATATGGACACTCCAAGCACTTGTTTTACCAAAGAACAAAGGTGCAATAATATTGTTAACTGCCCAAACCATAGGGACGAAGTTGAATGCAACATGTTAGCACCTAGCTTGCACGAAAAACCAGTAAGTTACTGTTCATCATCATCATCATCATTATCATATCAGCCGAGAAACGTCTACTGCTGAGCACAGGCCTACCCCAAGGATCTCTAAGACAATCGATTTTCTGCTACCCGCAGTTAATGGCTACCCTACCCGCGATCTTAACCAGATCATCCGTCCACCTTGTGGGAGGCCTACCGACATTTCGCCATGCAGTACGCGGTTGCCACTCTAGAACCTTACGGCCCGAGTGGCCATCGATTCTACGAGCAGTGTGCCCCACCCACCTGCCTCTTAAGTTGTACAATTCGCTGAGCTATGTCAGTTACTTTGGTTAAGTTACTTCTGGGTCAATAGAAAAAAAGAGCATTAATTGCAGGAATATGTAGCTAAGAAGATTTTTAATGCGATTAAAGACCAGATTAATATAAAAAATACTTCATAATAGTATTTATAACAGAACAATTTCGTCAAATGAAAAGAAAGTTTAAAAGCGAATTCATGTCACTTCGGATTACGGAGTCAAAATACCGCTCATTCACGTTTTAACAACTTTCCGAATCTCATTGTGATGAACACTCATTTTAATAAAGAAACGCCACAAAACAATAATTCGAAATGTGGGTGGAATATGAATGGAATTCCCAAAACGATTATTCGTACCAGTGACTTCGAAATTCCTCTTAATTAAACCGTTCATAACAACTACGAAATGAAGGGTTGTATTTATTTTTGGTTTACCTACTACTCCGACTCGCAATCCTATAATGTTATAGTTTCTCAATAATTTTCAGTTATTTGCCATCTCAAACACCGAGGGATATTTGTTGAGAAATTTCAAAGGAAACTGGTATGCTGTGTGCAAAAATCCTTACGTTTGGGCTCACGATGCTTGTCGTCGAGAAACAGGCCTCATAATAAGGTGAACATTATTTATTTTTAAATTTTATATAATGATCTTGAACGAACTGTGAACAGTTATCATCAGAGATGTTAAAGCAGACAAGGTTACTATTGAATAATATCATGCATACAAACACATTTAAAAGGGAATTATAGCCTGTTGAGACGTCAAACCTTACTCCTTTGACTTATCTGATGTGAAGTGTTTAAATTATACGTGAATTGCTTTCTCTCCCTTACATTAAAATTAAATCAAATGTTTTGTTGCTAGGCCTCCATTCATACAAATGGTGGATGTTGATCCAGTGTCGAGGGTCAACTATTTGAACATAGGTCAAGGTGGCCAGATGCATACCAGTGACACGTGCTTCAACTCTTCGGCCGTATATGTCACTTGTCCAGATTTATTGTGTGGCACAAGAGTTTTGACGTCTTCTCAGCTATTAAAAGAAGTAAGTTAATGATAGATAGGTGCGGGTGGTAGGGCCTTGTGCAAGGTCCGTCCGGATCGCTACCACCATCTTACTCGCTAATCCTGCCGCTAAGTAGCAGTGCTTGCACTGCTGTGTTCCGGTGTGAAGAGTAAGACAGCCGGGGAAATTACGGGCACAAGAGGCATTACATCTTAGTCCTCTAGGTTAGCAACGCATCTGCAATCCCTCCGGGGTTGCGGGTGTCTATGGGCAGTGGTGATCACTTACCATCAGGTGACCCACTTGCTCGTTTTCCTTCCTATTCATATAAAAAAATAAAAAAATAAAAAATAAAAGATGTTTTTATTTATTGATAAACAGATATCGATAAATTTTAATGAATCGTTATTTTTAACCAACGAAGGAAAAAGAGGGTTGTTATAAGTTTGAAGTCGATGCTTGTGTATAATGTGTGTGTGTGTGTGTATAATAATATGTTCGTGGCATCATAGCACTCAAAGGGATAGACTGATTTCAATGCGATTTTTTAAATTCGACAGCCAATTTCCTTGCTGCCCCAAGGAAGTTGGACTTACTGGTTCTTAGCCATGTTTGGTAAAAATCGATCCAGCAGTTTGAAGAATATCAGCTCTTTTCCAAGGTGATGTAGGGCATTTTTAGCATAAAACACACACACACGTCACGTCTTTATCCCTTACGGTGTAGACTGAGCCTAAGGTAACAAGACCTAAAGGCTACGGTTAGCATGATTGTGGGCGAATAGGTGGAAAGGGGAATCAAAACAGTGGTGGGTTGCTAGACACAGCGCCTATATCAATGTTTCCTACGTTTTTCGCCCATTCCCTCGATAGGCTTTTACCATCTGCGCGGGAAGAGAAGCAACTGGTACATTCTAGGTTTTTTCTTTACTCCCAGATCAGCATGGAAAAACATAGTAAAATTGTTTTTTTTTTCAATTTACATAATATGATTATTCGATTAATGCGTGAGAGGTTTTAAATTTTTTTAATTTATTACTTGCAGAACTTAGCTTTAGAAAACCGACTCTTTGGAAGAAACAAAAGATTCCTAGTGAAAGGTCACCCTTATCGTTTGATGTTTTACGGCAATCGTAAGAAAAGACACGATAACGAATTCAATGGTGACGAGTCGAGTTTCAAGAATTCCAATTTTGTGTACGCCGACGGAAATGTAGGCAATATGAGCGTGGACGGGGTGAGGCACAAAAGGACGCAAAGCAGAGTGGTGGGTGGGAAAGCTAGCCAGCCTACCGCCTGGCCCTGGATGGTGGCGATGTACAGGGATGGGATGTTCCATTGCGGAGGTGTCGTCATCAGCCAAAGTTGGGTCATGTCGGCGGCCCATTGTGTCCACAAGTAAGTCAAAATATTCAAAAACTAGCTGTTGCCCGCAACTTCGTCTGCATAGAATTCGTTTATCGCTATCCCGGGATAAAAAGTAGCCTATGTGTTATTCCAGACTATAATCTATGTATGTTTTAAGTTTCATCCAGATCTGTCCAGCCGTTCTGGCGTGAAAGAGTAACAAACATCCAAACATTCTCACAAACTTTCACATTTATAAATATTAGTAGGATAATTAAAAAATAAAACAAAAATTGACAGAGGTATTTCATTGACAAATCATCCTTTATGGTTAAAAGTAAAAATAAATTTATAAAAATCGCTGCCTTTGTAAAATAAGGCATATTCCTGAAAAAAAATTACAACGTTATTAAAGAAAAATTATTTAGTTACCATAATTTTGAAAAATATAAAACGCAATAAATAAAAGTAATACGTTACGTTCGGTAAACGTTATGAAGGCACTTAATCCGTGGTAAAATTTAAATCCTACACTATAAACTAACAAGAGAGGCACCTAGATGAAGCAGCTGTTAATTAGTTCCTGTCAACAACACTGCCTGCATTAAACCGATGCGAATTATTTTCTTTGACTTTACCTGGGGGATGTACGCGTTTTTTTTTTTGCTTTTTAATCTCTCTATCACTCACTAGCATTTTATTTATCTTACTCAAGAAACATTCGTCTTTTTGCGCACATGCCAATGCGTGACTAGACAAGTGACATACGCTCCGAAGACAATTGATGTCGACATAAACTTGCGAGTAGTACTTAACGAAACCGTTCGAGAAAAGCTAGGTGGTGCCCTGCCTCATTTTTTTTGTCTTGGCAGGGGCACCGCCGTGCCTCCCGATTTGTTCCGTAAGATAACGTTGTTTTTCGTAGGCTTATGTCAATGCTGTATAATTTTATCCATTCTCTCAGCGTTATTATGATAACTACAATCTAAAGTAACTGTATGTCGCCACACTAGTAAGAAAGGGTTGTACAATGTTATGTTACGCTTGTCCGTGATAAACACGAGCTTGTCAGACCAACCAGGTGGTCAAAATTTTTCGTCCTAAGAGGTACGCCCACTCAAGACAATTAACAGTTTTATGAACTCATTTGAGTAGGTGGGAGCAAATCATCCATCAATGACACGAAACGAACAGTACCGTATTGTGTTCAGGCCTATTATAGGCACTATAATTTACGCAAAATTTTGCGTAGCAATATGCTCCTCTTTCAATAAAGAATTAGAATAAATATCATAGTTAACAAGCAATAGGTTTTTTACAACAACTTCAGACTGATAGTGCTTACATATTGATGATCCAAAGCGTATTTCTACTTGTATCTGAGCTGTTACCTAACTAGCTTCTAGTCGCAAATCATGTATAATTCACTGAGAAACAAAGTTCCGAGAAGTTCACTAGATCTAAGGACGTCTAAAGTAGCTTAACTCACTTACCTAGAGACGTAAAGTGAATTTGTTTTTGATATTATGGACAGCAGCGTAATCAACAATTTTATACAGGAGCCTAAATGGTGCATGTTTAGTGGTACATTAATATTATAAAACTAAGAGGTTAGCAGTAAATTGACAATTAAAACAAACAAATAAATACTTACAAAAACATTGAAAATTCCACCCGCTGTTACTTGACTTCATGCAGTCTTATCCAACGGGCGAGAATAGGGGAGTCCTAGCGGTCTGTAGCGGTTGTTCTACTACCTTTTCTTCAGTTGCATTTGTTTTTCTACTTACGCCTCGTATTATCAGCGAACTGGCGGCGGTCTTAAAAGCCGAAGCATTATATCTAAATTCGCGATCGCTGAGTACACTGACCCTCTGAAACTGGTGATCACTTGCGCTACCCAGCTTTATCACCGCACGAAAAATATTTTGAAGTTGTAATTGTGAATAATAGCGCCTTCGCCAAATGTTTGAAAAGATAAATTACAAACAGCATATTTTGGCAATACATCTAATTCAATCATTTTTTTTTTTAGATTTTGGGATCACTACTACGAAGTCCAAGTTGGAATGCTTCGACGATTCTCTTTCTCACCTCAGGAGCAGAATCACGGTGTCAGTCACATTATAGTGAACCACAAGTACGATCGAGTCGATATGAAAAATGATTTGTCTTTACTAAGAGTGAAACCAGCTATACTGTTCAGTCGATGGGTGCGACCGATTTGTTTGCCGGGGCCGGAGACTGCAGGTGCTGATTGGCTCTGGGGCCCACCGGCGGGCACGGTGTGCTCGGCGGTTGGTTGGGGAGCCACAGTCGAACACGGGCCAGATCGTAAGTAGCACAACAAAAGGTATCAATCCTTAGATAGTTACTAGACTGAGTATTGCGAAGTATTTACAGAGATTTCAATACCTTATTATACATATCTGTTTATAACCTGTTGTTTATTTGGGTAAAGTCTTGCGAATTAAATTTGATTCACTTTCAGTAGTTGAATGTACTTAAAATTTGGTACAGTGGTTGGATGTTGGATGTTGTACCCTTGATGGATAACAATGCAAGTTTAGTCAATAAAAATTATAGTCAGCAAGAAATGAAAACATTTTTATAATTAAATCGTCTAATTGATACGATACACAATTACATAAAAAAAATTATAATATACCTACCTATCGTTCTCAGTAAAAGCATTATTATGTCATCCACGATTTGAAAGAACTTTCTTCTTTGGGCGTTTTTTCACCCCCCCACTTAACGTTCCCTGTAGTATAGGTTGCGCGTGGGAGGTCTCCCACTTGACTATTTGCAAGGTTTGCAGGATATTTTTATAATTTACGTGCTAATAAATTATGCTTGTTTACTACAGCTGATCATATGCGGGAAGTGGAAGTGCCAATATGGTCAAATTGCAAGCATCGGGAAGATAGAGCCGGTAAAGAAATTTGTGCGGGTTTCAGCGAAGGAGGAAAAGACGCGTGTCAGGTAAAAAGAAAACAATACTTAGAAACGACGTTAACCTTTTTAAACTCTATGTAGTCATCTGTTTACAAGCAGATGTTTTACTGCAAATAATATTTACAAAAGAAAAACTGAACTTGAATACGTGATTATTTTGCTTTTTATCTAACTTTGACGGCATCGCCACGGGCGCAGTCAAAAACAGACTTGATAATAAAAAATGCTTTAAAATCCTGTAAGAAATAGTAATAAAATTTTACCTACACTAAAAATATTATAATAGCAGATTCCACATAGTCACTTAAAGCGAAAATTACTTACGTTACACAGTTTCTAGAAACGTCAGAGTCCTGTTCAAATACGATGTAGAATAAGCTTAATTTGATTGTTGTGTAATCCAGGGCGATAGCGGGGGTCCACTTCTGTGCAGAAACCCTTTGAATTCACAACAATGGTACATCGCCGGTATCGTAAGTCACGGAGATGGCTGCGCTCGTAAAGATGAGCCCGGAGTGTATACTCGGGTTAGTCTCTTCGTAAAATGGATAAAATTCCACATTTGTAAGTATCGTTTGTTATTTTTGCCGTTGTTTTAAGAAGACATTCAAATTTCCCTCGTGGAAATAATTTTCTCTCACGGGATCGAATTGCTAGCCTCAAATAAAAGGCATTTTACATTTGACTGTGTTTGTAACAACACTGGCTGACTTTCTTGAAATACATTACACTTTGTTATTTGCTGGATCGAATCAATTTGGTTTTTTAAATTAGTAGTACTTACTAAAGTCCGGGTGCTTTCAGTTTCAAAAAGCCTGCCTACCATACAACCCAAGCAAGAATGTCCAGGTTTTAAGTGCGTATCAGGAATATTTAAGTGTCTGCCGAGCAAACGAATATGTGACAAAATTGTCGACTGTCTTGGAGGTGAAGATGAAATGGACTGTGATTCGATGAGATCATCAAACAAGGTTGAAGAAAAAACTATTTCCAATTCAAACCAAAATAACTTGGAAACAAAAATCGATCAAACTGGGCCACATCCAGATTTAGATGTGCAAGAAACGAAACCAGTGCCGGCTACTAAACCGGTAATAGATTCCTCAGAGGAACTAAAGAATTCTCCAGCAAAAAAACTAATGGAAAGGTGTAAGTATTACAAAATAAAGTATACTTATTTGTATAAAAATTACAACACTAACATAATTCTCATTTATTTGTGGGAGGTTTAATGCGAAAACTACCATTAAGTCATTTGTATTATATATTCAAATATTGGTGCAATAATAACTATGTGTACAACAGAGGGTTGTGTCATAATCACAGCCGTAGACGCATTCACATTAATTTAAGCAACAATGTGCAATAGGTAGCACCTAAATTGGATTAGGGACAATATTTTACATAAATAATCAATATAGAAAATTATAGCTCGTGGTCGGGAGATTGCCAACTAATAAATGTGTCCAGAATATAGAGAAAATAAATATAGTTTACCTGACAATAGGAAATAGGAAACGGGTTAGGTACTTACTGTACGAAAGTAATTGGGCAAAATGATAATAAATATTACTAAGCGTTCTTTCCCACATATTCATATTTCTTTATTTTAACAGTTTTCGAAACTCAACCCAAGGGTCAACCTAAACCAGCTTGCGCAGGTTTTCTTTGCACAATCGGAGGTTCAAGATGCATCTCTGCAAAGCTAAGATGCGATAAAATTGTTCATTGTATTGGAGGAGAAGATGAAATGAACTGTGATTCAATGAGATCAGTTACGAATAATTCTATGAGTAAGTGCGGAGACTTTTAATATCTTATCGATATAACGAATAATATCTTTATTCATCACATTTTTTCGACAGAACAAAATACAGTTGCCTGGAGTAGATCTCTTCTAAGTGATAAGGCCGCCGTATATATTGCCTGCCCTACTTTGTAATTACAGTTTAACGATACGCGAAATAATAATAAATTATATTGTATTATATTGTAGCAATATTATTTTAAGACCTGAACCTCAAAGAAAAAATAAATTAACAATATATCGATATCAAGTATTTGGTTTGTGATATTTTTAATTAATTCAATATATTTTAATCTTGCACAGCTGAAGGATTTGCAGATGAAGTAAAAAAAGTGTCACAGACACATGTGATAGATCCACAAACTGATAGTCAAATAAGTTCAGAATCTAAAAGTAGCATTGAAGAGGATTCAACAGAAAATGTTACAAACGATCCTAATAATAGTTTTGATATGACAAACGCTCGAAAAAGTCGGGGTGACATTTCATCAACTGCATCACAGGAACTGCCTCAAAGAAGATCATCAAACGACGATGATGCTGCTGAAAATCCTAATAAGAGTGAAACGAGAGATACCGATATACCCGAAATGTTTACTTCTTCGCTTACTGATACTCCAGACACCAATGAATTTTCGACTAGCATCTCTACGTTTGAAAGTGATGATGAATTGAATCCCTCAGAGCAAACCACTCCTGGTTTTGTCATTGAAAAAAAAGACATTGAAGACGTTATTTTGACCACTGAGAGCAGTATTGCTAAAGAACTAAAATTGCTAAAAAAACAGATAATTTTAAATCAAAATAAAATTATTGAAAATAATGAAGACGACGTGAAAAAGTCTACAATTCAAGTATCTTCCAGTGCAACAACAACCAAGATTAATCTGGTAAACAACGATAAACCAATAACTACTTCAACCAATCTAGTTCCTAAAAAAGATATTGTAAACATACCCCTCTCAGACAAAGACACTGAATCACCAGGCAGAGAACTTCCAGATGTTTTAAGTGATCGTGATTTAATAAATAAAATAGAAGATATTATCATAGGCGAACTGCATCCCGTTAAATCTAAGAAAAAACAAAGAATTCCTAAAGAATTCCAATGTCTTAGGTAAATTGATTTGATTCCGCTTTGACTCGTTAGTTTGCTGATTGTATGTACTTTTTAAAAATAATGATTCTTTTTAATAGGATTTCTCAACTAATTCCACATCACCAACGTTGTGATCATAAAGCTGATTGTGAAGACGGCACAGATGAATTAGGATGCACATGCGTAGACTACTTGTGGGCTCTAGATGAAAAGTTAATTTGTGACGGTATTAACGACTGCTTAGATGGTCAAGACGAATCAAATTGTTGTAAGTAGAGATTTTCTAACAATACGTGCTAGTCACCAACCAGTAATTTGAAAATAATATTCAAAAAACACTTTTTAATTTTAGATGGGTGTGATGACAGTCATTTTCTGTGTCCTCATAGTCAGATTTGTCTTCCTTCAAAATACGTGTGTGACGGAAAACCCCAATGTGCACTAGGAGAAGATGAACAAGATTGCTGTAAGTATTAATTAATCATAATATTTTATCTATTAATAATCATTTACTTCAAATGATGGTCTTTAAAAAGCCCTTGGTGGCTAATTTGCGAAAATAAATTTTCATTTTCATTCATTTATTTTCATTTTCATTTTCAAAGAATGATAACTAATTTTTTCTAAAAATTATACAATTTTATTTTAGTTGCACTTTCTAACGGCAAAAATGTACTGTTCGACTTTGACGGAAGACCGAAGATTAATTTAGAAGGATATTTAACTAAAAAACAGAAAAATAATTGGAGCATTATGTGTGAAGACAACTTAACAGTTAAGCAACAAGAACTGGAAGCAAATCACGTTTGTAGATACTTAGGTTTCAGGTAGGTACAATACCCATTGATTATGTAATGTGTTAGTAATTAACGTTCGCATGTAATTGTTTTTTTTTATTCTTCACAGTTCAGCAAACAGGTACCTTGTGAAGTACATAAATATTAAAGAAAATGATAGGCTGCTTCCCTTAGTAATTGATAGAAAAAAACGTAATGCCATTGAGACGGCACCAGTAAACTTCATGTATCGACAAGCAAATGAGGAAAATGAAACAGCCAGACATGTAATTATCAATGAACCGCAAGCATTGAAGGAGCACTGTGTACCAAATATAACCAAGCTTTGCATGTCTTTGTATGTTTTTTGCGATTCCTCACTGTTTGTTAATTTTGATGAGTCTCAAGAACTGCTGTTTAGTCGACAAGCTGGTTCCGGCACTACGGGAATGTGGCCGTGGATTGCGAAAATTTTTGTAGAAGGCGATTATAGATGCACAGGTGTTTTAGTGGACCTTTCATGGGTTTTAGTCAGCCAGTCGTGTTTATGGGATTCCATGTAAGTGTGTCGTAAACTTTACAATATCTCACTCTTAAATTAACATCTATTGAATAGGTTCCTACTAAAATAAGATTTTTGTCATTACCAGGTTAGGCGTGCACTACGTCACAGCGGTTTTGGGATCGCATAGGACGTTAAAATCCACCAGTGGTCCGTATGAACAAATATATCAAGTCGATGCGAAGGAAGAATTGTATCACCACCGTGTAGCACTGTTACATTTAAAACAACCAGCAAAGTATTCGAATATGGTTAAACCAATGATTATACCTTCTGTGTAAGAGTTATTTCTAAAAATTTTCCAATAAATATACGAAAATCCAATTCTAAGTATAATCTTTTTTCATTAGAAACAACTTGGAAGAGGAAAAAAATACAGCCTATTGCGTAGCGGTCGGTCAAGATAGCAATAACAATACAGTCAGCGCAATCCTGAAAGAAACGAGCGAAGACTGCGACCGTCAGTATCGATGTTTCGTCCGTAATGCAAAAAAATCTCTCTGCTCTGTAAGTACCTACATAACATAAAATGGGAGCGTGTCAAAGTACCTACATAAAGACTTAAAATAATACAATTTATGATTAAATTATTAACTAGGCTAACTTTTCTGACAGCATAAGCATAATGGTACAGATTGGTAGGTATAGGGTAGGTTAGTTTATTTTGTAAAAATCCAGTTAAGTTGTAATTTTCTAAGAAAATTGCGTCATTTATTTGGACCCTTTATGATTTGTTACCCATTATGCATTTCAACTAATATAAGTAATGTGATACGTACCCCACAATATAACTGCACTGCAGTTCTAGCCGAACTAACAAAATATGTGACTTTTAAAAACGTATAATTGTTTTCTTTTGAAGGAAGGTATGGCTACAAATCGACAATGGTCAGGTGTTATAAGTTGCCACTCGGAGCAGGGCTGGTATCCTGCCGCTACATTCGTGGACAGCCGAGGTGAATGTGGATTAGAAGAGAAAATTTTAGCCAACGATATACAATATTTACGAAAGGAATTAAGAGCTACCATAGGTGAGCAGTTGTTTACTCAGCTATAACAAAATATTTAAAGCATTCAAAAATCTACATGCATTGTGATTGTACTCGTAGATAAAATCACGGTGAAATCTGGTGTTCTTATCTTCGAATATTAATATTTAGATAAGCATATTAACCGAATGAAGTTGTTGAATGCCCAAGCATTTGTTTATTTTCTTCATTATTATTGGTAATACAAAAGGTATTTTCATAATTTATAAATCAGGAAAGTTCAACGGTACAAAACAACACGTCGTTGATCAATGCCACGGCCAGAGATGCGGCCGTGGTCAGTGCATAGACTTGAAGCAAGTTTGCGACGGAGTAAAGGACTGTGCGGACGGCAACGACGAGTCGCAAACGGCTTGTGAGAAGAAACAACTTGTTTGCACAAATGATCCGTTCCATGGAGGATGTGGTAAGATAAAGGTTATATCTATGTATGCACAGTCTGTCTACGAGCTAAGCTAACGACTCTTCTCGAAGTGGAGAGAAAAAAATAACACGAGAAAATGTATATAAACAATTTAAATTTCCGTTTCTTACTCTTTAAAGTTTAAGTCCCGATAGGTTCTCAAAAAAGGAAAGCTGAATAACAACTTTTTTGTTCAATCGTCTCCCAGGTACCTCTGTTAAATCTATGTTTAAATGCAACTCTACATCACTCTATTTCAATAAAGTAATTTAATTTCAGCCAATCAACCTATTTCGGGCTTATTGTGTAAAGTTATAGTCTGACAAAATGAACTTTCCGTTTATATTGTTGAGACATGGTGATCTTTATGTCTAATTAATTGAAATGAACACCCGGTTAATTCGTATAAAATTTAATTTAATCGAGAATTGTGTAGGTATAAGTACATTAATTCAAATCAGATACTTTTATTGCCACCCTGTTTTACAAATTATATATTTTTTTATTTATTTGCAGAGTGTTCAACCGGACAGCTCAAATGTGGAAACGGACGATGCGTGTCTAAAGAGGTTTTCAAAAATGGCCGAGACGATTGCGGCGACGGCACGGACGAGCCTGGCCAGACCATATGCTCTGACTACCTGTCAATGGTGATGCCTACTCGCCTGTGTGATGGCATCCTCCATTGCCATGACCGGAGCGACGAAGATCCCAAATTCTGCAAATGTCACGCCAAGCACAACTATAGGTATTTAAAGTCCACATTTTAACAAGGCTAGGACCAAAACATTTTTATTCTCTTCCCCTTTTTAATCTCCGGACTTTCTGTTGAATTTATTTGCCCTCTTGCAGACACCCGGGTCCACTGTATTAGTGACATATAAAACCATTCAGTCCATCTAGTAGGATGACGACCTAAACTGAGTTTTCCGGTTCAATCGGACAATTAACAAAAACCAAACGTCAAATCGCTGGTTTTATAAGATTACTAGCTACTGCCCGCGACTTCGTCTGCGTAGAATTATACATAAAAACTTCCTCTTGAATCACTCTATCTATTAAAAAAAACCGCATTAAAATCCGTTGTGTAGTTTTGAAGACATAAGCATACATAGGGACATAGGGACAGAGAAAGCGACTTTGTTTTATACTATGTAGTGGTACTTTTATTTTAATTAAAGAGATATTTCGAGTACTCGACATTCAATTCGATCACCTAAGGCACTATTTTGTTTGTATTGTATACGGAGCTCAGAAGCTTTTATTAACTCCATGCACTGTCTAGTGACGGCCACAGAATGGAGCTAACTACTTTTGTTTAAATATATCCTGAGTTCGGAAACTACAATTATAACATTAAATTCGATGGAGATGTGCAAATTTCAAATTGAATCCATGAATGAATAGAGCTTACGACATAAAGGATCTCACTCAATTGTCTATTCCATTATGGTACAGGCAAGGGTTTGATTCCACATTATAAAGTTGGGTTTTACTAAGTACTATGGGCAAAATCAACGTAAGCCTAAATAGATACAACGTTGTTTTTGTAATGCCCTGCTCATTGGTTTGCCGATGCAAATAGTCGATAGAATTACTTTTGACGAGGGTCGGCTTCCAATACATTTAAGACCAGAATTTGTAGATAATACAAGCACACAGGCTTGCTGTGTACTAACTTAATGAAGTAAACAACGTGTCCTAAATTACAAAAGTAAATTTGAGTCTACCCACTAATTGTCAGCCGCAAGACGTCCACTGCTGGGCATAGGCCTCCCCCCCCCCCCCCCCGTGTGTGCCGTGTTATTTGGTGAATTTGTTATTTACCGTTACCGTTTTTTTAACATACATAGGTACATACACACCGTCACGCATCTTTCCTACAGGGGTAGGCAGAGTCTAATTTGTTCCACAGGCTACGATCCTGACATACCTCTATCACTTCATCCACATTCATCAATCTTTTCATTATACGCTCGTCGGTTTCGGGTACTCTTGACTTGACCTTTTTCCAAGTTCCCAATTTGGTCACGGAACGTCCGTCTAGGCTTTACCCTCCCAACGCACTATTCACACACCCCATATAAATCTGTTTAGTTAATCTTCTTTCATCCATCCTCTCTACGTGACCAAACCAACTAACCATACTTTTTTCGATCCTAGTCACTATAATAACATCTTCTTTTTTTTAAGGTGCGGCGGAAAGTTAAACAAATTAGAGTACTGTGTAGCTCATGACATGGTTTGTGACGGCGTGCGGGACTGCCCTAACGGAGAAGACGAAATGTCTTGTCTTGGATTAAGCGCTCCACCTTCAGCACCGTAAGTGTAAATTATTATTATTTCTTCCAATTAAGTACAACTAATTTTTACCTGAGAAACCTATATCTTGTAAAGTTTGTCAAAAATTCTGAGTCAGTTTTAATTACTTCTAATTTTTATTTTTTAAACTCGAGTGTCACTTACGTACAATTCTCTCCCAACCCAAGTCGTTAAATAAAATTAGACGTCACTGTCGCCAAAACCTGCTAAACAGAAGTACGATAGCAGCGGCTGAACTTACTATGTATATTCTGTTTCAGAAGAGGCACAGGTGTAGTGACCGTCCTCTCTCACGGTGTATGGCATGCCAAATGCTATGATTCACCAACGCATACAAAACTGGAACTGGAAACCATTTGCAGGGAACTTAGTTACCACAGTGGTCATGCGAAACAACTAAAAACGCCTGAAAAAACCATATTTAATCCGCACACAAAGATAGTTTTGGAACCTTTCCGCGAAGTCGCACTCAATAACCATACAAGCATCAAAATGAGAAATACTGATACGCCAATCGCGAGAGCAATTTTAGATAATTTAGACGACAGAAAGAGGTGTTATTTTCTTAACATAGAATGTCGTTAAAGAACCCTGAAAATAATAGACAAGGCAGTTTAAAATGGTTAAACAATAAATTATAGATATATTTATTAATAAAATTGTTTGCTTACTTAGTTTTATAGTAATTTAATAATATCCAGTTTTTATTTTAAGTAGTTAAGTTTTAATAAATTATTCAAGATTAAAGAAGGGTCGTATTATTCTATACTGATTTTGTTTCCTTTTCGGGCTTCTAAACGGGCCATGTTTTGCTGCAATTTGTGGCTGCAACACAGTGGCCCGACAACATTGCAAGCAATACCAGCCAGGCTACTAAATATTGCAGTAATGTCCCGGCCATATAGGCTAACATGGTTTGTATTGACACTTATATATGGCCGATATTGCCCCAATGGGTTGCCGGACGATCGCTAGGCGATCGATTTTACTGCAATATTGCTCAGCCAGTTCTATTGTTGTTTCAGTCGCTCTCTTGGTTTATGACGCAGTGTATCTTTTTCTATGCGACATGACATGAAGTTTGCTGTGAATGACGCCGTGATGCTATATTCAGTGCTTTGCGATCAGCTGCATGAGTTGTTGTTATTTAATTTCGAGGTTATACTAGGTTATGCTGCAAAAATGACTACTACGTGGTCTAAAGAGACAATTATTGACTTCATTAATGAAGTACATTTACACCCTGAGTTGTGGGATATAAAAACCGGAATATACAAAGACAGGAATGCAAAAAAAGATGCGTGGAATGAAATCGCTGAAAAGTTTGGCATAACAAGCAGCGAGGCCTACAAAAAATTCCGAAGCTTGAGAACTTACGCAAATAATGAGGAGAAAAAGAAAAAAAGTGCTAGTGCTGGCGGTAAAACAGTGAAGTGGTTTGCTTTCGATGCGATATCGTTTGTCCTTACTCAAAACACTGCAAATACAGGTATAGACAGTGAAACAACTAACGTAAGTATCTTTAATAAAGTATATTCAGACATTAAAAATGTACATATATTATCTTTATATAGTATCATAACGATTGATAACTTGAACTTCTTCCCTCTAAATATGTTTATCTTAAACTTGTTCCTTCTAAATATTTATCTTGCCATGCTACTCGCCCCTGCTCTGTCATAAAATAATGCATAAATTCGTCTCTTATTGCTTTTGCTCTTGTGGTTGCATTCCTTCCCAGTATTCTTAAATTTGTTAAACTTCGTTCGTTATAATAATAATGATAATAATAATAAAGAAATGTATTGCCACAACACAAAAAAGACATGATACATACTTATCCAAAACATGCACATACAATACAATACAATACAAATACTCTTTACTGAACACCACAAATCAGTACAAAACAATACAGAAACAAAGAACAAAGTAGACAATAGGCGGTCTTATCGCTTAATAGCGATCTCTTCCAGACAACCAAAAAGCTAAATAAGTTGGAAACAGTTTAAGTAGGAAAAATAATAGAAAAAAAAAATGAAATAATAAATAAAATAAATGAAATAGTAGAAAATTGTAACGTGCATCTGTTACAGCAAATAGAATAGAACTATGCTAAAAACTGCTTATAATTGTAATATTGACTGCCACTGTTCGGTGGACAGGTAATTCTGATGTGTTTGCCATCCATTGCACCCAAACAGTGAGGGAAATTCCAACGATCCTCGAAATCTTTCGCAACTTGCTTCCACTCTGTCACTCCTGACGGCATCTGAAAAAAAAAGTATTAACAATTTCATGCATTTACAGGCGACTGAAACTACAGACACTGCAACTACAGACAGTGCTGACCCACGTGAAGTGAAATCAGAAACATTTGACCCTTTGGAATTCGTCAATACTGCTCCAAAACCACGTACTAAGAGGTCCAAGACTACAGATTCACTATTAGAAGAAGCTCAAAATATTATACGCGATGCTGGCGAAAAAAAAAATGAATGTGCTGCTTTTGGAGAGCATGTAGCGAACAAACTGAGCAAATATGACGGGTACACGCGTGCTCAGGCAGAATTAAAAATTGCGCAAATACTGTTTGAATGTGATATGACAATGTACAGTACTCGAGCTTCGTCTACAAATACACAGAGTCCTCATAGCAACAGCAGAGGTGGAGCTGGCACTTCACAAAGCCAATACACAAACATATCCGACCGATACCCGGACGACCGGATAGCCTAGTGGTTCGTGACCCTGACTATGAAGCTAGAGGGTCCTGGGTTCGAATCCCGGTAGGGGCAGACAGTTGTATGATGAATACGAATGTTTGTGCCCGAGTCATGAATGTCGTATGTATTTAAGTATTTGTTTATCTACATTATATAAGTATGTTTATCCGTTGCCTGGTACCCATAGTACCTACAAGCTTTGCTTAGTTTGGGGCTGGGTCAATTGGTGTAATTTGTCCCAAGATATTTATTATTATTATTTATTATTACCATCCCCTCAAAACGATATCCATTACGTGATGGTTCCCGAATCTCTAGATGGTACTACTCTTAATCAAACTCAGTCAGAGCAATATATACTTCTCATCGTGTTATTGTTCCTCAATCTCAAGATAATGCCGTTCCAGATCAAACCCAGTCAAATATAAGTTATGAAGAACTTGTGTCGTTTACTATCGAAGATGATGATGCATCAATCTGAAAATTATTATTTTTGAGTAACACAAAACTTCTTACTATGATTAGCTACTAATTATTACTACTAGTTACCTTTTATTATTAAAGTTAAGTTACTTATAATTACTTTCTTACTATTAATATACTTAATAAACCTATGTCAACTTACCTTGATGTATTCTTTTAACCCTTCTATCAAAGCTGCACACACCTCTGGAATAATAGTAGATATGGAAGCATTTGACACTCTGAACAGATACATCAAACTTTGAAATGAATCTCCAGTTGCCAAAAACCGTAGAGTTATCGCCAATCTTGTGGTAACGGGTATTGCTGTGCTCATATTTGTATCTTTTTTTAAATATTTGGTCCTATTTTGTTTAAAAGAAAGTCGAAATCACCCTTTGACGTTCTAGTAAAGTTCTTAAATAATTTATTATCAAGGCTTAGTTCTAGACTCAAATTATCCAAAGTTTCACGTCTATTTAAATAAGGTCTAATCCACAACCTCTCGTTTTTCTTTTGCTTCTTTTTTTAAATAAGATAAGCTGCCGCCACAAGTGTTATCTCGTCAGCCATTGTTGCCGGTTTGTGTAGCCCGTTTAAGCGTCTGCATCATGAGTCATAATATTGCAGACATAAATGCACACATTGCCCAGCCATACATTGCGCGGCCATCAGTTGCAATAAAATATTTTTGTGATGGCCGGGAAATTAGTTGCCAATATTATAGTGCAGCCACAAATTGCAGCAAAACATGGCCCGTTTGTAACTGCTAGTGGCATCTAGTGGTGACGGTTAGTAGTCGTGAAAACTTGATACCGTGCGCGCCGTGATTTCATGTAATGGCTACGTAGTTAAACTATTTTGCAATAGATGGCAGTCATTGCAGTAACAAAAAAAAATGAACACTACGATTAAAACAACTCGATAATCTAGGCACTCGCTACTTTGCTTTTATAATTATTAATCCTTTGACTCTATGTTCTAGTCTAGACGATATTTAATATCCAACACGCGTTTCAATAAAAAGTAAACTTTAGAAGTTAATACAAAGCCAGGTTTATGCAAGCCGTGTGACAATGAATATCTATACTAATATTATAAAGAGGAAAGATTTGTACCTATTTTTGTATGTTTGTATGTTTGTAATGAATAGGCTCAAAAAGTACTGGGCCGATCTGGATGAAATTTGGAACATAGATAGATTATAGTCTGGAATAACACATAGGCTACTTTTATCCCGGAAAATTGCGTGATTCCCGCGGGATAGCGATAAACGAATTCTACGCAGACGAAGTTGCGGGCAACTGCTAGTTATTTATAATTGCATTACGTACATACGTATCATACACAAATCACGTCTTTATCCCTTACGGGGTAGACAGAGCCTAAGGTAACAGGTACCTACACTGGCCACGATTAGCAAGATTGAGGGTGTATAGCTGGAAATTGGAATCAAAATAGTGATGGGTTGCTAGCCTCATCGCCTATAACATGATTCCTATAAGTTTCGCCCATTCCCTCGATGGTATTTTACCATCTGCGCATTGCATTATGTACCTTAAAATATGATTATGGTTTAGGACACTTTTAATAGCAACAGCTTTTTTCTTACCTAATTCAAAACTAAATTGAAACATGAATAAAATTAGTTAGGTATATTAATGGATGATTGCCATTCTAACGAACAAGAAAAAACGATTCACAGGCAGCGAAAATATTGAGAGCCACGCATTCTTTCTTTGAAGTCTATTAAAAGGATACATTTAGCATAAGGTTGGTAAAGTATGCTTATACAATGTGTCTTTAAATACTGGTTGGGTTCGTTTACTTAACTGAACACCCATTCAAAGGTGTTTAGTATTTTTTCATTGTGGTTGACAAATTGCCTCCATACATTGGTCGACGTTCAAAGTGTACGGCGTCAAAGGAGAGGCATAATTTAGAGCCAAACATAGCGATAGAAAAAACTTTAGAAGAAGGGATGTTAATTCGAACTCACCCGATACCTATTTGATCACCTACTGATATTTTCCTAAACAATTGAAACATGCTTTGTATTAGGTACCTGGACTTAGTTACGAGAACAAAGCTTCAAGATAATCTTATATCAACTTAGCAAATAAAACTGACTTTTTTAATGTAAATGAGACCCAAATTCGCCTTTTTCCTGCAAAGAGTTCCCAATAACCAAACCGCAAATGTCGATGTATCATAATTTCCATTTTTAAAAGAAAAATGTTCCAAGGTGACCTTTTGAATACATTTGAGAACACTTGGTATCTACAAATACCTACCAGTCCCAAATAAGATCATAAATAACGAGAAAAGATAATAAAAACAGCGAGACCGAGTCGCCATCGAGTCTGCCCGAGATAATGATGATCATTTAGTTTGAATATAAAATTTAAACATTAATGGAAGTTACGTGTATTGACAAAGCCGTACAGACACCTTATGTTGGACCAGTTTTGAAACTAAGCTAAAGATGCCATAAAATAAAAACGTTTTGTGTTCTCAGCTTCTGTTTGCAAAAATAAGACTAACATACAATCTATGAATATGTGTCACTTTATTTGAGGCTGAATTTTACAGAGGTAGGTACAGCCTCATTCTCGGTAACATCGACATCAATTTCTACCGCGAGATAGTGTGCAGTACTGAATATACTGGTTCACACACAGATTTATAATATTATGTAATTCGTCTGTATTATTGCTAATGAAACATGAAATAGGAAATAAATAAATAAATTATGTTGATTTACTGATGCTATAAGGCATGTACGCAGATTTCGGATATTTTTTTCCTTTTTTTTAAGTTATTTCTGCGGTTTTACTTGTAGTCAGTTTGTTTTAAATACATTTTTCCTTAGATTTTGCCACCAACATAAAATATGAACTTTGTGTTAAATATACTTAACCTGACTAAGTTATAAGTAGGCGTTTACAGTTCGTAACACGCTGATAACAAACTAATCAATCAATAATCAAACGTTTAAATTGATGACTTAGATAGACACAACCATCGTTTACAATTAAACGTCTTATTCGAATATTTATCTAATCTTCTATGGCAGCCAGGTGGTCGTAGTTACAATGAGTTATTCATATTTATTAGTAGGTATTACACCTGTGCTGTGGATATCGATTTATTGCTATCAAACTATTACCACTGGACCAGGCAGACGATTAAAATGATAGATGACATCAATGCGAAGTTCATCGCCTAGTTGTAAAACAGCCACACGGTTTCCCATCCCATCATACGCAGCAAATTGTATTAATTATTAAAAAAAACGTGTAAGTACATAATATTTGCCCACTTAACCGCCAGGCAGTAATTTAGGACCACTTTTAAATTTTCATTTATATTTTACCTATTTTACTGATTTAAATAGGGTATTATACAAGTAATTAATAATTATTAATGTACTTTCAACATGAAACAATAAATGTATGTATGTCCAAATTTACCTATGTGATTAGTTCTGAAACATCAGCTGTTTAATGGCTGGGCAACAAAATGTTACCTTGCCCATTTTCGGTAACCACGGAAAACAATAAATGACAAATTGCCGTAAATTTTATAACTACTACAGAATTGTGTACATGATCATTGAATACGAAGACATAAATTCAACAATGTCCATTGTATTATAATTTCGGCTGTAAATCAGAATTTTTAATATGTTCCTTTAATTCGCGCCGACCGATTTATTCTGAAGCAAGCGGCGCGGGAGTCGCTTGACAATGTTAACTACCTACCTTGACACATGCAAAGTTTTACTTCCCTCGGAATGAACCAAATTGAGACATTTATTAGTGTCAGTATAAATACACACGTGCCTTATTTACTATATACTAATGACAAAGAACTAAAAGGCAGGCGTCATTCATTCAGTCAGGAAGGTCAGGTCCAAAAAGGTCATAGTGCAACTGACGCAACTATAGCGCCAAATCGGGAAAATGATAATTGTAAATGTGATGATAACATCGTCATAGACTTTAATTAATCTTACTACTCATAATGGCCTCTCGCCAAGTCTCACTGGCAATCAATTAAGACAGCTAAACATCGATGGCGATGATAGGGGATGATGGATCTTTAAAAAGTTCGTTGTAATGTTTTAAATTTTGTCCTGTTTATTTTGCGGTCTTTTTAACTTTGCTAAACATTGACATGATGACACCATGATTTACGTAGTAGGTATACATGTAATTGTGATAGCTAGAGAACTCCTAGTTACATGTTGCATACTTGAAGTAAATGATGCAAATACACAACTATTATTGCGTATAATAACAATGCCTAACTCACATTTCACGAAAACTGTGGTAGGTACAGTTAAAACTAGAAACTAAACTTAAGCGTCAAATAATTTCTGAATCTAAAGCAAATTATATATTACACAAAACAATAGGTGCAGTACTTTTAGAATGAATGAGTGCCTTTTGCTTTGAATTAAATAAATTGATTAATATTACTTATCATTTGGTAGAGTATTTTTTGCACACATACAATACCAGACCAAAGGGTAAACATGAAGTTCTGCTTTAAATTTTTCCTCACTTTCAAAGCTTTGAACCCAATAAAAACAAACAATTAGCACACCGAACTAAGTACCTATTTATAATTACTTTACCCACAATAGTAAATCTGTCAAGGGACAGTAACTTCATAATTGATCATTTGGTGTGATGTCATTTACAATGGTGAATTTATTCGAGAATCGATCAGTTGTTCTCATTATTTCTTCGTGCTTTGGTACAAGTGTCACGCTAAGAGCGTTTTCTCATAATTAATATTATGGTATTCTAAAAATATGATTGTTAAGGGCTATTCAAAAAGAGGTAGGTTAATGTAAATTGAACTAGGTACAATAATAGTTAATCAAGGTGAACTCATAAATATTACACAAATATGTAATTTAAAAATGAACTTATTAGGTATATCAAAGTTGATTTACTACTTTACATATCATTATTCGACTACGGCGAAGCCTAAAAAAATGGAGGGTTATTTATATGCCGCGTATGTATGTAGGTAGGTATGTATGTCCATTCCTATATGTCCGGACGTAACTACCCAATGGCTCAACCGATTTTGATAAATTATACGTCGTTTAGTTTGTCTTGATGACGCAAGTGTCACTGGGTACATACTCGTAACACTCTTAAAAATTATAATGGCGGATTTTATGGGATTAAAAGTGCGTTCTTTAATTTTTTTTTCGATACCTTCGAGTAGAGTATCATTGAATAGCGCTTTAAAAATAATTGAGTATTAGGTTGCTAAAGATTTATTTTTATTTTGAATGACCAATTACAATTTACAAAGAATTAAAGTTGAAGAACAGAGGATAACGAGCAGCCGGGGGCGCCAGCTAAAACCGTTATTCGACTTCGTCCGCTTAGAATTGTACATATATTATAAACCTGTCTCTTGAATCACTCTATCTATTTAAAAAACCGCATCAAAATCCGTTGCGTAATTTTAAAGAATTAAGCATACATAGGGACAGACAGACAGACAGCGTTAAGCGACTTTGTTTTATAATATGTCTTGAAGAAGGTTCTCCACTGTTTTCCTTAAATGTCATTATGCTTTAAATGTATTGTTTTAATGATCCTTTGCCTTAACACTTTTTTTTAACCCGTCGATTGTTCAGGCCCTATCATATAGACAAAAACTAAAACACAAAAACCTTTGACAAACAATCATTATAACAAACATTATAATTATGGCATATAAAATCTTTCGATAAATAACTTTGTACCTATGCAAGATAATTTCAACAGTATTACCGCTGCTCTCTCTTCACTTAAACCTTGTAGTAGTCATCGCACACTGTTGCCTTGACTGGAAAGGTTGACTCTTGGATACGCAATTTATTGACCGATGCATCACACCAGTTCGCTCTTCCGAGCGGAAATTTCATTCAAGCAATTACCGGAGGACAAAACATGTACGATATTTTATGACATCTACAACAACGTACATTGTGTGCCGAACGATCGTTTTGCTCTATCAATTGAATGGTACTTTACTTCTTAATTTAATAATCTTAATTAGAGATAGCTATATTCAAGTAGCCGCGGAGAATATACGTAAAATGTATTTTATTAATTTTATGCCAGTATCTTCACTTAATAACAAAAAATACTGAAGCGTTTCAATATGTCGAGTGTGTTCATAAATGACACCCGAAAGCGTTGACTTTTTGCACACGAAGGCTAGTCCTGCCAAGGTCCGTGGAGGTGGCATCGGGTTTTTATTTCACGCAAGTGAGTAACTGTTTTACTGATGGTTATCGCTAAAAATAACCTTTAATTACCGAGTAGTATGGGTAGCCCTGACCTTTGGGACATATGCATAGGCCGTCTGACCAGGCGACATTTTACGCGAACCCAATGGATTTGGATAATTTGAGAAGTGGCGGTGTTAACTGCCACATTGTGCACTTAAAAATTGAACTGCGGAATTTAATAATAATAAACAAAATTGACTGGAGTGTTCAGTAATTGAGATTGCACATAAAGCTCGGTTAATTTACGGTAAGTCTAAAACCTTTACTTCTACTACAATATTATAGGTACGTCAGGTATATAGATATATCGATTACTTTATTGTTCTGAAATCATTATCTTACTAATTACAGGGGTATTTCTATTTATTTTATGATGAGAGATTGTATGAGAGTTGAAAAAAAACAAGTGTATATTTCATTCATAATATTTTACCCGAGACACAAACGCTCCCACAAAAAAGCTTTTTTCAAACAACCTCTAGAAAACCGACGAAGACGTAAGTAGGTATGTTAGAACCCATAATATATCTTAATCTCATTCATTATACATATTAGAACCGAAAGCCTAGTCATCAATCCAACAAGCGCTTTGATTTATTGGTCATATTGATCATAAAATGGAATAGGTACATCCGTTGACCAAGAACCGCCAAAAAGCTTTGAAGTTATTAATTAATTACGTAAGTTTCTCAGAATCTTCCTTCTCTAATTCACGATTTTTACCTATTTGTTACAAGGTTACTAAAGAAGGACAATTTGTAAATAGTTTCCAAGAGGTTGTTTTATTAATGCATTAACGTTAATTTTCATGCAACGTACTTTTCCTGGCATGTACCTAATCAAAGGCCAATGCTAGATAACTTACATAATATTAATAGTTCAGTAATGTGACAATAATATATAAACAAGCTCTGACATAAAAGCGTTATAGTTTTTAATTTCAAGAATACCTAAAATCATCAGAATTTAATGTAAACAATCTTTTAACGGATTTCCCTAGTTTGAAGCGTCGTGGTTATTGCAGACTGTAGTTGCCATTATGAGCAGGTTTTCATTTACTCTACTAAGTAGGTAAATATTACCATTATTGAGTAGGTAAATATTGATTTTTACAGTCAGGCTTCAAAGCCCACAAATGTTATATAATCTGTGACGTAGCAGGTTAATAACTTCGCATAAACTACTCAATGATTAGATACAAAATTGGACTTAAAAATACTCGAAGTAAATTAACACCAGGAAGAATTGGCAAAACATTACCTTGCGCAAGTAATAAATCTGTCACTCGGCACATATCAGACGATCGCCTCTGATAACGAGCCAATAAGAAGCATCTAATTAATGATTGTTAAAAACTTAATAAAAACCGCTTGTTCGCTTCCGACATCAGTATTTATGTATTTCTTGACCCATCAAATATTGCGCTAAAAGGTTTTTGCATAAGCGAAAAAAGTGCACGTCTATGTTTATCTTTTTCAATCAATCAAAACGTTGCTATTTACTTGTTTTTTGCAAATGTCTCGTTATCGATTCGTGTTAGCGCTTCCTGCAACATCTTGAGATTGCGTGGGGCGTACGTGATTTATTATTTGTGAGGTATCTTAATATTGGTTCCATACCAAGCTTCAGAATTAAGAAAAGACGAAATTGTCATAAAGTGATGTTTACGTTAAACATCGGTTTGAATAGTATTAAATAACAGCAATTTCTTTACTAAACAAAATTTAATGAAGTTTGCTAGGTAAATGTCAATATTATTTACACTCTCAGGAGGCACCGATTTACATTTTTTTTTTTTTTTTTATGTTAGAGAGGCCAGACAAACGAACTAGTGGGTCACCTGATGGTAAATGATCACCACTGTCCATAAATGAAATGAAATGAGTTTATTTTGAAAAAAGAACCGCTTACCCTGAAGAAGGCCTCACCAAAAGACCGAATCTAATAATATCGTTTCATTTTTAATTATTACACGACTGACTATTAAAATACCGCTGTGGCATATATAAACTAATCAAAAAATTTTATGCTAACGACCAATTTAGGCTTAGAAACAAAAATGTTACCTTAAACATTGTAGACATCATTTTTTACATGGACAGTTTTGGAGGATGGAGTGTATGCCACACCCACTTTTCAACGTGCCTCTTTAGGCAAAACAGTGATCGTATGTCTTATCAATATAGTGTTTTATTGTTGAAGAATGATAAGTGAATTCGTAGTAAAATAAGACTAGCTCTTGTGGGTGGACCCGTTCGTCTCTATAAATGTAATATTCAACTTAATTCCTAATTGTGTTAAAGTCAACTGTTATTAAGTTAACATGATTATGAAGTTTAACACGTATGCACCATAATTGTTTGAAGTAAGCTAAGTTCTCAATAAAATTATACCTATTAAAATAAAACAATGGAGTGTTTTGTAAATGTACAAGGATCTTTCGCATTTTTTAAGTCATGAATATACAAAAAAAATGTTTTATTACTGTTTTGACGTGACAATGGAGATATCCACAAACAGACGACGCATTATTTATATTAAACAATCGTTATATGTAAAGATATGTATAAAAGCTCTTATTTTAATTCGTTATTTAAATAAGCCGTGAGTCAGATCGACCGTGACATCATTTACTGTTTTACTAAAGCATACAAAATGTTAAGTTGAAAAATTATGATTCTGAGCTTGAACTGTTGACCTGAAACTAGGCGAGCCAATCATTCCGTACCCAGCTTAACTATTAAAAACATATAAAATGAATCATTAATTTAATTTATCGTACTTCAAGTGTGGTTTGATAATGGGTAGTGAGTCACCGATAAAAATTAGCCCTTAAATCTTTCCACTGGCTACCGTGAAGCTTCTATGCTATCGCAGCATGATCATGTTTCATAATTATTACCTATACGATAAATGATACGCCTGAAAGATTACAGAAAGATTCTTCTTTTATAAATATGTAATTTGAGCGTATTTGTAATAAAGATACAATATCGTAAATTGTTGGCGACTGGCTGCAGTGTGGCCTTTTTATAATCTTTTTGTCACATTTCTTCCTCTATATGTTGTTTTTACGTTTAATGTCAGTTGTCAAGTTGTACTGATCCTGTCGTATCGCTTTATTGTGAACTAGTTATTAAACCCGTGTTTCTACCAACATTTTAGCCTTTCATTCATACAGTCCACTCCATAGCTATCATAAATATTTTTTTTAAAGTATCTAATTTAACTATTTCAAAGTAATTTAAGTATATTAAATTTTCCAGGTTTAAACCTCAACATTCGTTTTTAACGTTCTATTTTCTTGGATTATAAGAAATATGTCTTACAATGACCAGGTCCTACGTTTTGGTAGCGAGTAAAATTCTGTTTTGATTTAAAATTATCTACAATTTAGACTGAAATTCTTTAAATGTGCAAACAATGCGGTGCAAGATCATTTTAAATAGGCGTGGATATTGTTTAGATTCAAAGGATTTTGCTTTATTATATTGTAAGGCTAATCACTCGATATCTTTTGTGCACAAGAACATTTTTCATAGTATAATACCCATTTGCCAAAAACTCTGCCTTTTCCAGATAGAGCGCAGGGGCCTACCATGTCGTCTTCATGCGATTCAATTCCGAACCAAAGTTGGATCGATCGAATAAAGAATCGGAATTGAATCGCATTAAGACGTCATGGTACGGCCCCAGTACTGGTACAACTTAGAAAACTATATCAGCGGGTGATATAATAGGATTTTATTATTATGTTGTCATGTTTTAACGCAAAAGCAGTTCATTTTCTCGACCTTGATAAACAGCTATTGTTTTTAAGGCCAGTTTAGGGGCTCACTTTTGTTAGTTCCTATTCTAAGTTGATTAAGTCATAAGTCGCTTTCATTGTGTACATTGGATCTTAGTAGCTAATAAATTTCCCAACATGAAACCCTCGTGATGATTCGTTTTCTATTACCAATGTGACATGTTCATGTTAATTTAATACGTTTAATTTACGTTTACCATTAGACATAGACTGGCTAGTTTTCGCCCGTGACTTCGCTTGCGTAGAAGTCGATTAACACCATCTAAGGTAAAAAGCATCCTGCGTCCGTTTCCGTTTAAGGTTATTTTTACATGTAATGTTTTATTCAAACCCGTGCGAGCAGCTTGTCCCTCATATTTGTACCACAGCGTTTCACCTTGCTACGTTTTTCCAAAAAAATCAGAAGTGTCATGCGTTTTTTCCTAGAAAAAAACCGGTCAAGTGCGAGTCGGACTCGCGCACCGAGGGTTCCGTATCATTATCTATAAATATCTAAAACCAGTGTAAGCAGAGCCCTGTTCCAAAGCAAAATGTACGCAGTGTGGGGTTACTTTATATTGGTCACTGCTATATACAGACATACATACACATTTACGGTTTTCGCAATTATTCTTTAATCTGTGCTATAAGACCTACCTTCATACCAAATTTCAAGATTCTGCGTTCACGGGAACTACCTTGTAGGTTTTGATTCCCTTGAGAGTTGAAAATTTGCGGAAATTTGCGGCATAAACGGCTGTATCTTTTGATTGCGTTGGCTTAGAAGTTTGATTTTTTCACAGCTTCAAGGGACAGTAGACCTGAGTAATTGATATAAATTTCAGCTTCATACCTCCACGCGTTACTGAGAAAAAGGGTCTTGACAGACGGACGGACGGACGGACAGACGGACAACAAAGTGATCCTATAAGGGTTCCGTTTTTTCCTTTTGAGGTACGGAACCCTAAAAAGAACGTAAATGTGTATCTGTTAAAAAATAAAATTCATTCATATCTACCAGATACGAATAAATAAACCCGAGTAATTTCAGTTAATAATAATTTGGTTTTCAGTGCGATGAAATTGTGTATTTAATTTTTTCATATGCTGAATATAGCAGGCTTATTTATTTCTAGCTAAATGAGACAAATTTTGCGTGTAGATATTTGCATACATTTAGGGGGTAATCTCAGAAACTGGAACACTGTTTATGTATTTGTTGGAGCTAGTGGCAGCAACTAGCACGCTAGTAACGCTCATTACACAATCGTTCGTTCCTCTTGAAAACTTATTCATAAAATAATTAGCCTACCTACCATCTTATGCTTATTGATTATATTATTTTATAAACGTCTGGGATATAAGAATAAATTAAAATGTCGAACATTAAGGAAACCGGTCGCATCGTACCTTAATTATTATGAAATCATTTCACAGCACGTGCACAGTCGTCTAAAGTATAGCATTTTTACCACGAAAACAAGTTTTAGTAGCTATTTTATTACATAACAGAATAGTATAGGTATTCTATTATATGGAATACGGATGAATAATTAGTGCGATTATAATCATTTTTACTTTGTTCCACAACACCACATTCATGAGTGATAATTTTCATTTAACTCTGACATCAAGGCAAAGACATACATAAACGAATAACCAGAATCAGAATAGGTACGCGTTTGCTTAACCAATACCTTTTTATACTCAAAAGTAATATCTGAAAATTAAAATCTGTAAAGCACTGTAAAAAAAAGGCAAATGTTTGTATTAAAAGGAAAACTACTTCAGCAATAACACAAACAATGATCAAGGCATTTAAATTCTATAAGTCATACATAATCCTGCACGATAAACGATACGAACAAAATAATAATGTAACTATTGGTAGTTGATTCGAAACAAGTGTGTTGCCCGCAAGAAATTGGCATTGTGTCGCTGCCACTCTGTCTGCAGCCTCCGTGTAAAAATTTACATAAGTCTCATGAGCACGCAACGTGACCATCCAATACATATTCAACAATCGTAAATTCTCAACGGCGAATAAAAAGAAGTCAAGACACGGGCCACCTGACCACCATAACCTGACTACGTGAGGTAAAATATATCGCCGTCGAGATTTATTTCACGCGATGTCTACGATTAATCGCGAAATATTAATTAGAAAAGTAGCTGAGGGCAACGTCCTTTTTTATGTCATTAGTTCCCACAATCATAGAATAGATTTGAGGGGAAAATTTATATATCACTGGCAATCCGGCAGTATTACTTTTCGGTACTTTTGGAAAAACTAAGTAATGAGTAAATTGAGTCATTTAAAAGTTAGTAAGACGTTGTACGTTATTCTCGTCAAATAGGAAACAGTTCTGTTATTACTAAAATAACTAGGTATATGAGGAAAAGTATTATCTGGAAACGTGTGACGCGGAAAGTCTAGAAAAATATTTACGAATTACATTTTCAAAGCTGCCCACGACAATGTCCGTATGCGATTCCCGTAATAACTGACGTATTTAGCGCGGCCGGTCGAGTCGTAAATTACAAACAAATCACTTAGATGTGAAAGACGTCGCAGCTTGCGTCGTAATATTAAAACTAGGTAGGTACACAAAAACAAACTGATCTCAATAACTGAGAACAAACTAATTATTGGGTATTAGTTTCTAGGGTTTCGAACTTTTGGTTTCCAAAGTGGCCGGACGAGCCGTACTATTGGGAACAAGCCCTCACACTTGTCTTGTACTACTAAAGATTAATGAATATAGATAGTGGTATTAAAGAGGATGATATTTCTCACTAGAACCACCGGTAGTACAGTTTGGTGGTACTACTGGGAAGAAAGGGAATCAAATTTACTGCTAGGAGGGAACTGGAACATGTATATAGTACGTTCCAAAAATAAGGACAACTCGAGTCATGAAAGCGGTACGTGATAAAAAGAACGCACGTGTGTATACACGATATAAAGAAGAAATATAAATTAATCGTACATTTCGCACAGCAACAGCGCACAACTTTTGTGAAAAAACCGGAAAAACATGTATTATCAACTGGTTTTTAACGACCCCTTCACTGTCACTAAAGAAATCTTTCGCAATAACAGTCTTCGTTTCGTCTCCGCCTAGCTGAGGAAGGAATATGCTAAGCTGATCTTGAAACAACTCATGATCAAGTTACATCACATCTTGCGGTGTCACTGAACTCCCAGCCTTAATGTTTCGTTAGACAAATGTGTTTGTAGTCCAGTACCGCTGTTAAATTTCAATTTCTTTAAGCCGGATTGATGTCTTATTAGAACTATTTTATATCCATGTCCCAGGGACATTAAATGTTCACATTTTGGAACACAATTAGGATTATAGGTTTATAATAATCCTAGATTCACATAAATTACGCAAATCCCTTAATTTATTACACTTTGCGACAGCTTTAGTAACGGTAATTTGGTTGAATATTTGTTAGCAGACAAAAAGTGTTAAACGCATATAAATCAAAATGTGTTCTTGTCCATTGGAAAAAAGGCACGCCTTTTCTAAATTAACTTCGTTTCGCAGATTTTTTGATTCTCGGTCAACTTTATTTATAGCCATTTATATCTAACGGTTTGCGAGTTAAAGGTAATCCTTCACACTCCAAAATAATATGTTAACTACGTTATAATTTGTGTCATATCGTATGAAGGGCAGAAGAATTTTCAGACTTCATCATCACTACATAGTATAAAATAAAGTCGCTTTTTCTGTCCCCGTGTCCGTATGTATGCTTATATCTTCAAAACCAGTCAACGGATTTTGATGCGGTTTTTTTAATAGATAGAGTGATTCAAGAGGAAGGTTTATATGTATAATACATGCATAATATACCGTGCGAAGCCGGGGCGGGTCGCTAGTCAATTATAAACCTTCCTCTTGAATCACTCTATCTTTTAAAACGAACGTCATCAAAATCCGTTACGTAGTTTTAAAGATCTAAGCATACATAGGGACAGACAACCAGACAGTGGAAAACGACTTTATTTTATACCTACTATGTAGTGATTTTGTCGGTTATGGTGCAACGGGTGTTTGAATTTTACGTTTTATAGTTTCAGAACCAGCGTGAGAGAATAAAAGAGAATTTTATATTTATGCCACCTTACAATACAATATCATAACAAGGAACGAGGTTAGTAAGGGCATGACGGATAGTGGTGAGTGATGAAAGCTTTTTTTTTCTTTTTGATGACACCTAAAAATACAAATTTATATCGAAACAAGGAAGTTAATAAAGGCATGTGCGTTACGAATGATGTACAAACTGTACAACTCGCAACATATCACAAAGCAAGGACAACAAAGTTGATGATGAAAATATTTACACTCAACATACGTAGTCACTACTCCTTTTAGTTGTAACTGACAAAGTAGTGAATAACGCGCAAAGATAAATCTGAAAGGTCATAATAAATGGTCAACAAGTTTTTTGATATTGATGAGTTTTTCCTAATAATATGACGCAGTTGGGATACAGTGTTTTGGACGGCAGTTTGCACTAGCAGTTAGGTACTAGTATTTCTTATTTCTCTGTTTAGTGTCAAACAGTGTTCCAAGTAGCGCTTAAAAGTAATAATATAACGAGGAAAATGAATTAAGGCGCACAGAAATAAACATAATGTTTTCAAGTCATAACATTTCTACTTCTAAGATGAATGAAAATTTGCCAATCATTGATTTCAAGATGTTGTTGATAAAATCGCCCCGGGTGGCGGTACACGGAAAACTGGATTAACATAGCAACAACCTGATCATTACAAAGATATTTATTTTATGGGGTATTTTTAAGCGTTATTTAAACCGGAAAAGTTCATATCGGACCACCCGGAGAAGGGTTCAAAAATAAGTGACAATTGTAACTATTAAAGAAGAAAAAGAAGAAATACATTTATTAACAAACTAGCTTCTGCCCGCGACTTCGTCTGCGTAGAATCATACATAAAAACCTTCTTCTTGAATCACTATCTATTTAAAAAAAACGCATCAAAATGCGTTGTGTAGTTTTGAATATATAAGCATACATAAGGACATAGGGACATGGGGACAGAGAAAGCGACTTTGTTTTATACTATGTAGTGATTAACTGTTTTTATTCTACCAACCAATTAACTCAAAATAATAAGTGTCGCAGTGATGCCTTGGTTACTAACTTATATCAGGGGCCTTACCATGACGTCTTGTTGCGATTAAATTCCAACTCAGTTCAGGTTTTAGCTGTCATTTTTAGTATGGATCTGACAGCGAGCGAACTTAAACTGAATCGGAATTGAATCCAATTGAGACGTCATGGTAAGGCCCCTGATCTGTGCAATGCGCATATAAATATATGTCGTCATACTTTTTTCAGATAATAAAAATAACAATTATCTAGGGACAAACCGATGTATAGACAGAAATACCAACACAATTTTATAAGTGTCCCTTCTTCCCTGTGCAAAAATCTTAGGAATCATAATTATAGGCGATGCAGCTAACAACCTATCACAATTTTGATTCCCCTTTCCACACGCTCACTATCATGCTAAACGTGACCGTCGAGTCTTGTTACCTTAGGCTCTGTCTTTCCCGTAAGGGATAAAGACGTGATTTATGTATGTATGCATGTATTCCCTTCTACCGTGCTCTGCTTCTTCGGCTGTGGAACCCTAATTACACAACATTGACCTTCAACTTATCCGAGACCTTCCGCTTGAACCTATTGATCTAAACTGTGCTAAACGATCTCCCATTCGGTGTGATTATCATAATTATCACACAATCTCTCAGACATTTTGTAACATCACCATATTAATTTTATTGCCACTATACCTACTATGTGTTGTTAAATAATTGCCTTACATCATTTTTGTAACAGTACTTGGTGTCTCCTGATGTATTGCACTGATGTATTTGTGACAGTCGTGACAGTTTGTGCTAGTTAGATTAAAATCTTGTGTTAATAAATTTTATATTCAGCAGTCATTCATTAAATTAGTAGGTAGCCATTAGTTAGGTACACTTTTAACTTATGGACACAATGTAATTTAAGCTTGACTACTTTTCATGTAATTATTAGACGAAGTATTGGAGATCATAGCTTAAAATTTGGCTTCTCAGCGATTTCTTACTTGACTGACTTAATCATCGATGCTAACCCAAACTCTTGAACCTAGAATGCTGAAAATGTTACAAAGCTTCGGACCTTCGCCAGCATTTAATAGTTGGCGCCTAGTAACCAGTAGGTTACTATGGTTACTATTGTGAATTTCTGAAACTTAAAGTAGTAAAACAATAGTCCATGGGATAGTAATAGAATTAGTGAAATAGGATTCAACAAGTTTCACATGAAACAATCATGAAACAGGACTTATTAACTCTTGTAATGTAACACTGGTTATTGGTAACAAGTAACTCTGTAAACTTGTACTTTCGAGAAATATCGTTCAAATATTAACTGGAAGAGATCCATTTTAGGGATAAGTTCGCCTTTGTGCATTTGTGTTGTCCTGTATTCATCTTTTTCTTGTGTTTTTGTACAATAAAGAGTTATACATATATACATACAGTATGCCTCTGCCTGGTTGGCGCGAGTTGATAAGGCTACAATCCGGCGCCCCACTAATTATGTGAGCGAACATAATATTTCAAATTTCGCGCTTATTTCTCTAATTATTAGAGTTAATTCCGTGTAATTAGGCAATTACATGTATAGAATTGATTTACAATGACGATTATATTAGCCACATTTTAACAATCGAGCGCCGATAGTATTTCCGCAGTTATTGATGTTTGAATGTTATTATACGCATCAATATTCAAGGCAAAGGTTTCAATATTCATAAATGGTTAAACCTCATAGTTTAATACGTGTATCAGGTGACACAGGTAATTATACATACCAATATAAGCGCCGCAGTCAATATTTCTTAATGAAACGACTCGACTGGATACTGGATATAGACCAGTTGAAGCGGTTTAAAAAACTGGACTTAACCTAACATTTCGAATCAAATAAAAATATCGGACCATCATTATGTTAATTTTAATCCTCCCAAGTCCGTCGTAATTACTATGAAATCAAATATTTTTCACCAAAATTTCGTCTTATTTGCATAATAAATTGGTGCTGTTTACACCTGTGCCACAGAGCTAAGAGAAGGTAGCATATAGTTTTTTAAACAATTAAGGCATCTTTCATGGCACGGGATCAGAAAAACTATTCATAAAATGTTACTACGTAAACACATTGTTCTCATAATTATATAGGTACAACTAAAAATCACAAACAAATATTACAGCGTAGTTTGTAAAAACAACCATCAATATTAATTAGGCATTATTGTAAATTTATAAATAAACAAACATTTGTTTTACGGCCATGCCCGTCTCGGAACTACACGCGCTTGTACCACCTACTTGATTTCCAATTAATACGCTAGTCAATATTTTGTTCTTTAATCAATTTGTTCCTTATGACTATGATGGCTTGTCGTACGACTGCGTGGGTTGGTACATTGAATATAAATACGTCTATTTTTAAACTCAAGAAACTCTAATTAAGTGGGTAAGAGCAGTCCAAATTCAATTTTCGCGTCGTCCAGTTGTGAACTTGTTTGATTTATTTCTTCTTATAGCGGTCATTGCGTACTAGGACCAGTACGTTTACTCGTTACGCGTTCTGTTATTTGACCTTATCTGCATACGATTAAAACACTTTCAGATTGTCAAGGCGTTTATAATTTATAAAACGTAATAAACAAGCAAGGTATCGGCGACAGCAAAGTAAAAGAAAAGGTCAGAGTTGGCTTAAAAAGTTCAATAATGTCGAATGTCCGCCGGAATAAAGGTTCAAGAGGGTAATTAATCACTGCGGCGCTTTTCATAAAGCAGACGAATGGCCGGTTATTATTATAATTATTATAATAAGTCACATTATTATTATTCATCGCTTCCTTGATTCATTTGACTGCCAAAACAAATAGGTAGGTATGTTTTGACGGTAGACATCAACTTGTCACTTACGTGTTGAAAAGGAATCGAGATTAAATTTCCATTAAACATAATTAACGCCTTTCGTGCAAAACGTGCCAGGGTTGTTGTGTTTATCAAACAATCCGTCGAAACCTAAAGTTAACGAAGAAACTGGATACTATCATGCTTTTTTCCCACGGATTATTTACTAATCCAGAATTTTTACTGTGTTTTTAAAAGTTTTACAGCCTCATTAAATTCATTACACTATTTTTTTTAAATATAATAACTAAAATATATGTGATAGGATTATTTCAATCATATTTTTTAAAGCACCTAGTCAGCAGAAGCGTTAAATTATAATAAACATGCTAATGGTTACAGATTGTTCTCTAGATAACACACGCCTACTTCATAATTTTATTGGTGAAAGATTCTAATAAATTGTTAACCTGTTGTTAACAGTACATTGCTGCTCCGCTTAAAATATTCACAAGTATTCGCAAACAGAATTGGACGTGTAAAATGAGCAATCGGTAAAGTTCCATAATACTGTCTCTAGTAGGTGTCAGTCTGTTTGAGTTTTATTTAAACATTAATTAGCATGAAGGTTCTGTTGACGTATTGGCATCAATGGTAAATAATTGTTGTCTAAAGAAGTCGGTAGATACGCCAATAAGCAACTTGAGTTATAAGTTGCTAATAAATAAAGAGTTAGAATATGGTTTTATTTTATTACCTTTACTTTCCATGCCATTATCTGACGTAAAATTTCAACGATTACGGTTGATTAACTTCTTACAATACTATTCACGTTTATTACAATTCATGGGTTTGTTTTTATCACAAAATCGGATTAGGTACTCTCATTATTACTGTTCATAACATTATTTGAGCAAGCAATTAATTATAGGTACCGAACGAGCTTATTTTTGGTTACTGCACAATCGATTTGTTACCTTGAATTACAATGATGGGTAATTCTCACAATCATCATTCAGTAAACTATATTTATCATCTTCATCATCAGCATCTATTTTTATCATCCAGCTGCTACACGGGCCTCTACCATAGAATAAATAAGGACATCGTAGAACGGAAACTCCCGCTCCGGTCGGACTCGAGGTTACGATATTAGAGTACCCGTTAAGCGGGTATTTCAGTCGGGCTGTCACGGCCGGCGTCGCCGCACGCGCGTCTCTTATATTTTAGCGATATTATCTTTAGACGTAAGTAATATTTAACAGTAAGCAACCCTAGCAACACGCCTTGACGACAGAAGGGTGTAACGATGTGAAGGGGGAAGTAGGTATATAAATGGCGGCGTTTTGAACGCGGTCAAAAGAGATTCCGTTCTACTCTGTTATTATTTATTCTATGCCTCTACTAAGAATGAGAGGGCTTTGGATTGCAGTTTCCACGTGGGCCCGCTACGGATTAGGAACTCAGCACACACTTAATACAGTAGAACTGCTGCAGATGTGTGTGCAGATTTCTTCACAAGGTTTTCCGTCAGCAAAAAAAATGGTGGTAAGGAAACATATTTTTGCGCATAAATTTCGAAAAAATTAGCGGTGTGCAGACGAAATTGCTTTAAAAGTTCCAGCTCTCTGTTACGTTGCTGATACCTTAAGTCAATCGTTGACGCCATCTCTGTCTGTTTCAAAGTAATAAAAAGAGATGTCACCATAGATATTTGACACTTAAGATATCTGGAACTTTACAGGTAGTGGTGAAACCGGCCCTAAGTCTCGTATACTTGATTTTAATTTAATTATTAATAGCCACTAAAACTTTTAATAAAGTTTTATTGCGTTTGAGACAACAAAGGTATTTGTGTCAACAGATACTATAAATAACTGATTATTTGTGTTGCTATAAACACTGGTACCTAAGTTTATAAAGTCGTGGACCCCGTAATTTTGCAGTTTTATTTTTGTAATTGTTAAAATATTTTGATAATGACGATATTTGGTACATTGAACTGAAGTGTGATTCAAAACGAACCTAGTAACAGTGAAGTGAGCACTGCGCTCGAGAAACAAACATAACTTGACCTGTTTGCTGGCAGGCATTATACTGAGTCAGATATCTTGTCGTTGGTCGTGCGTTGACGTCGACAAAAGCACACTCCGTTTAACGCCTAAAAGCGAAAAAGACGTAAAAATTACACGAGAAGACTGTTTCGAGGGGAAAAACTCACGTGTAAGTTTATAAAAAAAACCGCGCGTCGAGGGTTCCGTACAAATTCAGCAAGTGAATACAATTTTATGTTACCTTTTCTAATTCTATATAAAACACAGAAATCTGGGCGAAAATCTTAAGAATCATGTTATAGGGGATGTGGTATTTTCATCTTGGGCGTTAACACTTGAATCCCTCATTACGCTCTGGATTCAATGTAGTGCCCTCGCCGTAAATACATCATTTTGCTCCCTTGTGACACAAAATACTATTATGTATCTGAGCTTGATGCGAATGAATTGCTCGATAAAGTTCAAGTGCGCTATTAATGTGTTCTACGGCGGCAATTATAACATTTACAACCAGTGGATACCTAAACTAGGACGATAATAAAACAAAATTGTACGTAATTTACCTTAACCAGTACCTAGTACTCGCATTATTACTAACCTAAGCAGTTTGTTATAAATTAATTCGAAAATCTAATATTAATTATGTGGGTATCACGAAAGTATACATAGGTATTCTACTGAGACGTAAGATAATCTAGTTGTATAGCTCACATACTCTGCACACACAAATGCTTAGCCATTTTTTTGTCCCGAAAGCTTTAATAAGGAATATGCATTATTATTATTTTTTTTTTAATGAAAATATCGTAAAAAAGATGCCAAAAAGTGGATTCAACAGTACTATCGGTCAAAAATACGGAAAATATAAGAATTTTAAACTAGCTACTAATACTAGGCGACGATTAGAAAGAGAGATCCGACATGACATAATATGACGTCATAAAACACTGCACCCATACAAACTCCGTAGTAATATTCTGTTTTTCTAAATTGAGATAGTGAAAACTCTATGATAGCTTAAATCTCGGTTATTTTTATAGTTACCTATTTGATTTTTTTTTTATATTGTTTCTTATCTATAAGAGCTTTTATGGAAGTAATAAAAAATGCATGAATATTCCCTATTATACCACGATTACGATATATTATATCCCCGAATACGATTTATCACTGTTGTAAACGCGTAAACTTTTCAGATTCCAGATTAAATAACGAAAGACTTTTATAAAGATTTGAACTTGGAACCCCTTCAACCTACGAAATTCTCCAAGAAGATTCATGCACACTGTCCAAATTATCTTCTCATGAAGCATCCATTATTTTGTAAAAATAAACACGTAAACCCTCGCTGAGGTATATATTGTAGCTTGCATTCCGACAATTGTCATCAATTCAACCGCGTTAGCTTTTAAGGTTTCTGGCGCAAGCCGTGCGCATTTAAGTACCAACCTACCGTGAAATCCTTTACATTCCTGGCCTCAATACCTTTTTTTTTAGTTTTAATCTTTATGTTTCATACTCGTTTTTACTTGAATCTAAAAATAACCAGATGTAAAAATTCTTCTGACAACTGTACAGCAACTGGGTGATAAATTTTAATACTGCATTTGATTGAACAACACTAAAAAATAACATTCCAGATAACGTCAATTGTTCGTACAAATGCGTAAATAAATATGAATAATGCTATAAGTAACGATTGTGACCGATGAGCATTACCTTCGAGGTATTGAAAAAAAGAACATAAATGTCATGTACACGTTGAGATTCTTATCAGAGATCGTAATGTTGACAACTAATCGCGCCAAGAAGTGAAGACTGATATGATGTACATGTACTCCCGTACATAGTGTATATTATTTATAGAGATGTTTGCAACTTTTCAGGATATTATCATATTTTCCGAGGATCCTTGCTTACAAATGAGGAAAACAATTATGATACAAATTATGTCGAGGTTCATCCTGCTAACATTACTTTTAATTATGCTACGATAATAACACCTAGGAATCGTTACTAGTAGGTTTATTCTATCAGTTTAAATAAAGTTTTGTACATCGGAATCAGGAATGTCGTGATTAAGTAGTTAGGTTTTTTTCTATGAATTCTATTCGGTAAAATTTAATTACCTTAACCCCTGTATTCACATGACATATTATATTCTAAGTGATCTTGATTGATTAAATGACTTTTCACGAGCTATCTCGACACGCGCATCATTATCACGGGAAACTCAATAAAAAAGACACATCAAGACAAGACATTTCGGTAGCCCATTGTAAGGTTATCGGGAGTTATATTGCGAAGAAAAGATGAGTAGATACTCGTATTTGTAATTTAAATGGAGAATATTAACCGCCACAATTGACAATATTTAAATTTTTTCAGTGCTACTTTTTACTGTCTAGCTCGAAAGAGCGCACAATTATAATACACACATATATTTGTGAAAATCTTACATTTTCGTAGAAAAAATCATTTAAATCGTTGCTCGAGCAGAAAGGGCGTATGTTATAAACGTCAAATATTAGCGAAATGACGTAAATGAAAACTTGCAAAAACACATCATTATCGCCCGGCAAGCAGTAATCTAGTGTTCCCGATGGCAACAAAGCCGAGTGGTGTGCGAATGAATTAACCGTCAGCTGTCAGTAGTATTGTGTTGTAAAGGTTTTTTTTTTGGAATTATAGTTGTAAGTGTGTCAAACGGAAACCCGGAAGACAAGGTTTTTTTTATAATGGCAGTATTGGACCGGCCATTGAACGTCACTCCCCGTTTTACGTATTTTACTATTTTTATAAAAAAATATTGTACAAAAAAATCCAAAAATATATTTTTTTGTTCTACAAGCGTTTCTCTTGAAATGGATTTTGATTTATGGCAATTAAAAAAGTTAAATATTGTCAATTACATAATAAAAAATTACAAATACATACACCTTTGAATTTTATTACTCGACATGATAAATGTTTCATGATTCAAAATCTACAATTTCTCTATAATTTCAGAGCAAAAAATATTTAAGCATCTTGAATAAGACATATTTAGCATTGTTTTAATTTATATACTTGTTGACAGTCAAGCAATAAATCTTAAAAAAACATAGAATCTAAGTAAAGCAACCGCGCATATTAATTTCATATAGATCAACAGCTTGACACTTTTCAAAGTGGTTGACACTGTGCATATTACGTAATGATATCTACATATTAGTTTTTATTGATCGTCTAAAGCTCATATAGCGTCCTTAACCAGCACGAGCTGGCTGCTAAGCAATTTCTGAGAAACGCAAAAGGTTTTATTACTTTAATAAAGTGAGTGTGTCAATACGCGATCATTTAGTCCGGTATCGCGAGGCAATAAAGTTTTTTTGTTAATATTTTACAACGCCAGAAAAATCTGGATAATTACAAGTGTGACATTAAAACATTTTTTCACTTCGTAATTTTCCTGTCGGATAAGTATTGTTAACATTTGTTTCATAAATAAAATAGGTACATTGTAACCAAACGTCAGTGAAAAGCTGATTGCCATGGTAAGCTGAATCTTTAATCTTTAGAAGCCCGTTTCCCATTACATATTATAGCCTAGGTATTTAAATAAGTATAAATTAGAGTCACAAGTTAATAATGCAAGCATGCCCATATTGACCCATGTCGAATCCATCAATAATTAGAGCACTATAAAGAAATGTATTCCTTACAATCAGAACACTTACAGTATCGTGTCAATGCCCTTTTGTTTTCGGTACTACATGTGCAGTATTTGCTTAACGGTATTTCCTGGTATTTGGACGATAAACTGATTGGTTAGGTTTCGGTTCACAGCATTTAGTTTGTGAGTCATCGCGCATGATCTCGACCAAAAATAATGCAAATGCACAGGCGTCACGCTGTGTGTCGAATGTAATACATTAGCTTTCTCTTGCGATCGAAATATTAAACAGACAACTATATCCAACTAAAGCAAACAACCAAAAATAAGCACGTCATGTCAAATGGTTAACCTCTTTCTTAGTTAAGTGCTTGGTAAGCTTTTATCGAATTGCGGTTAGAAAATTGATGGAACAAACACAACCAAGATGATTTGTCGTTATTTGCTTGTTGTGAATTAAAGTGGGTCACTGTGAATCACTAAAGCTCAATCCAAATACATAGAGAAAGTAAAAGGTTTACAATTAAACCTACTTGCCATTTAGAACGTAAATATTAAAACACAATTTCTAATAATTTTTAACTTAACACTGAAGTTACGGAAGTAACGAGACCAAAAAAGTATATTTTTAGCAATCCATTTAAATTATGGAATTCCGATAATCTTGGTTATAAGTGCACCTCACGCTGTGGCTGAACGTTAACGACTCGATTAATTAAACAGTCGTAATAAACTTTAAGTATCGATTTCAATGAAAATAGATTTTGATCTTAAAGAAGACGTGTTTATTTATATTTCATGGAAGTTGACGAACAAACAAGGAAAATATAATATATTTTTTAATAGGAGTTACATCATTATTATCATGCATTATTTTATAACTTATATTCATTTTATTGTAACAAAACGTTTTTAAGTACGAATAAAAGACTAGCAACAATAACATTCAAAAGTTCCCATAATACTTCACAATATTAGTCAAGTAGGTACACATTAAATTTCTACGTGTCGTGTACATGTGAGTGATCTGATATTATAATACCTACTTGTAATATGTATGACAAGAGAAAGGAGAGAGAGGAATTCTCAGAAAGAAATTGAATAACTCTGTTCAACGGTTTAGAACGATGTTTTTTTTATTTTATTTCTAAAGTTACGCAGATAATTCGTAGTATAGTTGAATTATCGAGAGGATGGAATTGCATTTGTAGTGGTTGTACCGTTTGCAACAAAAGGAGAATAATTTTCTCTTAACTTAATAAAATGACATACCCAAGAAGTGGAATAAGTAGTAGTCCTCTGTTTTTTTCTTTTATTCGCTATCATGTTCTTCATCTGAGCTGTCACAAGTATTGATAATAAAATTGACTGTTATTTGATCCATTTCTCCTTCCTGACATCGATATTTATTTTCTTCACTTTCGACGTGGTGACAAATATTTTCCCAGTCCTCAGCAACACAATAATTAATTGAGAATACAATCAAATCAGATGTAAAAATATACGCACAACATAAATAATATTGTCAATTTCACACTGACATTATTTTTGTTTTTAGTTCTTCGATATATATATAACAACCTCTTTGTATGCTGATAGTACAAGAAAATAGAAAATTCAAATATAGAATGCCTGTAAACAAACAATACTACTACATATGCAATTCCACACTCTCGATGATTCAACTATAGGCATACTATGTTGTATGCATAATGCATACCGTGCACTTTTAGCTTTTTTTACTTTTGTTATATTTTTAAGTAACTGTGAATATCTGGCATTAATTATGGAAAATTTCCATGCTCCACTTATTAAAACAGTGAAATACACATACCTACAAATATTTTCGCCCAGTCCCTCGATGAAAAGAAGCAGCTCGTACATTCTTTGTTTTTTCTTTGTTCCCAGACCAGTATGGAAGTAGTAAGATAATTTAAACAGTAAGAGATTTACAACCGAAATAGTTAATGAATGACAAATCTTAATAGCTTTTCTTTGTAGCACACATAAAACAACAAATATTTAAACATTCGTAGAATCTATAAAAATCTTGAATTTTATTATTGAAACATTATTTTTGTACGCCTAATTAAGCGAGATTCTTTGAGATTAATGCTAATGTCACGGGCCTCTGTTAAAGTGGATAGCAGAAGGACGCTGAAGTGTAAATAAGAACCAAGCGCGTCCATTTTTAATAGGTACGTCATCGGCGTATTCCTATTGCAAATATCTACATTCTGTCAGCTGCCTATAATAATCGAATCAACTCGAACCGAACTCAAAAAGGTACAATTCACCATTCTTTGCTTCGGTTGAATGTTTTGAGTAGAATCAACTTTAACAAAAACAAAATAAGCACATTTTAATTACACGTATTACGTCGACTGGCGTCATCCACATAAATTCAGGTCTGTGGGATACTATATCTATACAACTTTCTAATATTGTGATGATTTGCTTATTGCCTGCGAAAGCTTGGAGAGACTGTTTAAATTGAAGACATCAAACGCAAGAGTCGGTGATATGACTTAACTTATCGAGAGCCTGTTAATTAATATTTACAGCTACCCTTGGTGCGCCCATTTTGCTACATGGGTCTCTTTGCCAAGCACTCTTATCTACTTAGCACCTATATAAAAATCTGACAGATGAGTTATCATCATCGTCCAGCCCAAACCCGTAGACATAGAAAGCAAAAATTTCAGCTCACGGAATTGACGATCGCATAATCATTTTCTTTTTGCCAAATCGTTAAGAATCAGGGTAGAAAAAGACCACGTAAGACAATCATGGTCTACTTCTGGTTTCTTATGATGTCCTTAGACAAGAAATAACGACAAATTTTACAATGTGCCCGTTAGAAAATAAATATTATGGAGTTCTGCAACTGTTGTTGGTGTACCCTAGTTTGGTTACAAATCCGTAAACATTTCACTTTGAAATGCAATTTCAATATTTATGGTTTTAACTTTATTTTTATACTGATTTATAGCAACCTGATAAAAAAACGATTAAATTTATTAATGTGTCAAACTAGAATTTGCAGACTGCCTGGCGGCGCGCCGGCAAGAATGCTGCCAGTTTCCGGCCAGCCAAAACTTTGTACTTCAAACCAATAAGTTTCAAGTTATTAATTTAATACCTCCTTTCAATTATCATCAACATCAATCATCACGATCAATTCGCAGCAGCCAACCGTACTCCTTCTCTTTTGTCTAAAAAGAAGTGGTAGTGAGTTTGAAGACGGGCTACATTAAAAGGCCTTCTACACGGTCGGGACCAACCGCTGACCATCGTGTCCTTCGCCGGTTGATTTCAAAATGGACAGTATGGAAATCGGTTGACCCGACCGATATTTGGTTGATTTAAACGACCTTAGTCGCGAGCGCATCCCTCGCAACAGGCTGCGTCCGTGACAAGTTGTCTCAAGCACCGACCGTGTAGAATACAAAAATTGGTTGACCAAGGACACAATGGTCGGCGGTTAGTCCCGACCGTGGAGAAGGCCTTTTAAGCGGTGAATAAAATTTGATCAGTGGGCGTTATAACATAGAAAAAGCTTGTTATGAACCTACCTCGGTCCTGTGCTCGATTAATTTTAAGGTTGAATGCCTCGAAAAAAAATTCGGAACTCTTGTAGAATCATTCATGTGTCTGTATGTTTTTCTTTGTTTGGGCTGATTCTAGTAGACAAATTTAGGTTTTATAGATTCTTTAATTAATATAGAAAATGGATGAAATAACCAACCATTCATTAACTGCCCTAGGTTAAGGACTTGTCAAAATATAACGATTACTGAGAGAGATAAAGATAGATTATTTATTACTAACTGTTGCTCGCGACTCCGTCTACGCTAAATTCCCTTATAGCTATCCCGCCGGAACTATGCAATTTTTCACGATGAAAACTATGTCCTTTCTCGGGGCTTAAACTATACCAAATTTGTTTAAGAAGTTTAAGTTTGAATTGAACTGAGGCGTAGTTTACTTACATGTCCGTGTATGGCAGACACTGTATGCTAACTGTTTGCACACGGCAACACATACATTTACCAGTTTCACTTTGTACACTGACGAGCAAAAATAACGGGTCACTTCCGATACAAGTTGAAAATGTTCAAAAGAGCCCGTTTTTTTGTCCGTCAGTATAGTGCGCAGAATTCTGGTATAACTTTTTTTATTTGGTCTGAGGTAATCAGACTTGAGCCAATGCAGGTATGAATCAAATAGCCTGGGGCGAAATCAACAGCGTAAAGAGAAGGTAGATTGTAATTAATTCGACCTTTAAACGGAAGTGAGGTGCATTCTTCAACCTTCCTTATAATCTTTGAGCTATATATCAATAACAAAATAATTAAAACACAAGTATTAATCACATGTTTTATGTTGACGCGTTGAAATAATATGCGATGTATGAAATAAATTTTGATACCAAGAAGCTTGGTCCGTTTGCAGTTTAATCTTTTAATAAAATTATTTTTCTTCCGATGAACTTTCCGACTTTATTTATTATGGACTAGTTTCCTTAAAACGGTAAGAAAACTTACATATAATTATTTTAACAATAATACCAGCCTATCTATTTTAATAATTTATATATATCTTTATTTCTTTAAACGAGCAATTCCTGTATGTTTTGTTATTTTAGGGATCTTGGAAGTAGAACTAACGACACCAGTGAAATTTACTATTTAAGGATTTTGGAGTGCGAAAAATCAATGTAGGCAGGCATGTCAGCGATCCTTGAGAAAAAAAAACAAAAGACAGTGATAGGTCTGTGTACTCATCTATCATGACGTTTGCAATACATCATCACTACATAGTATAAAACAAGGTTGCTTCGCTGTCTGTCCCTATGTATGCTTAGATCTTTAAATGCAAGCATCGGATTTTGATACGTTTTTTTTTAATAGATAGAGTTGGGCCCCAAAATTTATGGACCATTTCAGCCCTGTATTGTGACTTCAGAGAAATATATAAATAAAATTATTATTTTTCGATGACCTGTTTTCATAAAGTAGTAAAATCAGTCAAAATGTTCAAAGTCACAACCAAAGTTTTAGAACAACTACTTCTTATACTTTTTTTTTACGACAAATAAGATTGACAAGCCAGTGGTTCTATTGCGAGTTTATTTTTATGTAGGTTCAATTTTACAGTATTTATTATTTATAAGTCAGACTGATGACATAATGGAATTTTCCAAAAGCCACTTCTGAATTAAATCGTCGATTGATGTTCCGTCATAAGTACCGCAACAATTCGGACACTTACGTATTCGGAATTTGGCAACAGACCGACTCGCGGTCATTAAATATATCCTTTATCTCACTCTCTTAATATATTCTTCTTTGGAGACATAACAGGATGTGCTTTGTTAGTTCAGAACAAACTTGGCGTATTAGAGTAAATATGCAATGGTAGATCATTGCTCGAGTCGGAGCACATTGACATATAACAAGTACCTATAATTAACAATAATTAACATTTCTTCCATGCTGGTCTGGGAGCAAAGAAAAAACATAGAATGTACCAATTGCTTCTCTACCCGCGCAGATGGTAAAAGCCCATCGAGAGAAGGGTGAAAATCATAGAAATCATGTTATAGGCGATGAGGCTAGCAACCCATCACTATTTTGATTCCATTTTCCACCTATTCGCCCACAATCTTGCTAAATGTGGCCTGTAGGTACCTGTTACCTTAGGCTCTATCTACCCCGTAAGGGATAAAGACGTGATTGAAGTAACTTTCCATAAAGTGAGACAAAAGTCGACTAACATTGTTTAATTTACTTTTTGCTAAAATTAATAACATCTAACTAAATGATGTCATGTCGACAAACAATATAATTATAAACAAGTAAAGGTTCAAACTAAAAATACTCTTGAAACAAAGCCGAAGTTTATTTATCGAAAACAAATTATGTTTATCTACAATTATCACCATGACGATGATTTAATGAAGTCATTGATTACTGTATAAAATTACGGCTGCGTAAATTACAGTGATATTTCCTTTTCGTTGTGTCGAATACACCTGTTTTGACATTGAGCAAGACAATGGACTCACGCGCAGCCGAGTGGAGTGAATCCATGCAACTTTAAGTATTGAAAACACTGCCGGTTATTATCAGCTATAATTGTACGTTTCTTACCTTACTAATACATATTCGGATACACTTCGACCTACCCCTGTAGGTCCCTATCTTTGCGTATTTACCCATTAATCATAATCATAATCATTCATTTATTTGCTTAAGTACAAAATACATGCAAATATAATAATACAGTGTCTTAATCTAATTGTATATTGTAACATTTGTAATAGTGTAATAAAAAGGAAAATGTCAATGTCTAGTCCGGTAATTAGTAAATTAAGTTCAAATTACAATTCAATTACTTGTACACAATAATGATATAAATACCTATAAGCTATTTGTCCAGGGCATTGGCAAAAAACTCTTCAACCGAATAAAATGGTCGTTTTGCAAAATAATCTTTCACCCTTCTATTAAATGCTACCATGGTGTTGCTATCTTTGATGTCGTTGCTAAGATTGTTGTATACTTTAATTGCCATGTTGTTGAAGCTTTTGTTAAAATGCACATAATGGGACCTATCAAGGACCAGTTTCTTGTTGCTCCTAAGATCTATATAGCTGTTTTGTCTGGCTGCGCGGTACTTATGCAGGTTGCTGAAGACGTAGACACTTAAGCGGTAGAGATACAAAGACACAATTGTAAGAATCCCATTTTCCACAAACATATTTCGGTGGGTTATGGGTACAGTCTTACATCCTTCAAGTAGTCTCATGGCTTTCTTCTGCATCACCAGGACAGAGTTTATGTTGGAACTATTACCCCAAACTTCTATGCAGTATCTAATAACGCTTTCAAAGTAGGAGTGGTAGATATTTTTCAAAATATTTTTATCACCTATTTTCGACATACTTTGCACTTACTACACTTCGACCTACCCCTGTAGGTCCCTATCTTTGCGTATTTACCCATTGCACTTACTAATACATATTCGGATACACTTCGACCTACCCCTGTAGGTCCCTATCTTTGCGTATTTACCCATTGCACTTACTACACTTCGACCTACCCCTGTAGGTCCCTATCTTTGCGTATTTACCCATTGCACTTACTACACTTCGACCTACCCCTGTAGGTCCCTATCTTTGCGTATTTACCCATTGCACTTACTTATTCTATCGCTTTTAACTAATTCATGAATTAAATTTCTAAACGACACTCAAAATTAGAACACAGAAAAATCCGAAAATAAAGCTATGGCCGGGAATCGAACCCGGATCCTCGTCGTTCCGTGACGCGTGCTATACCCCTACACCACCCATATCAGGTGGGTAAGCCGTAGAATTTTTCTATCTGTTATTAGGTGTCATGAATAACAATGACTGCTTGCCTTTCTTTGTAAACTATTCCTTTCTGTGTCAGGTTAGCTGGAAGAGATCCCTTCTTAGGGATAAGTTCGCCTTTGTACTATTTTCTGTGTACTTCTGTATTTTTTATGTGCAATAAAGAGTTTACATACATAACTTACATACATGAATTAGAAATTTGCTGTATTGGCAGTTCCTTGGAATATTTTGGTTCGTAGTACCCGTTGCCGAGGAGTTTTACTCTTAGTATGGGATGGACATCACAATGGCTCGTGATGTGATTGTATCATTATAGTTGTGATTTGTGATTGTATTTAGTACGATAAAGAGTTGTTTACTCCAAATGCATCTTCCTGCACCTCACTCACCCTTGCTTTCGGTTAAGTATCAAATTATATGATAACATGACAAACTTATTTATTTCCCCATAGTCAATTGTATGATTTCATTGAAATTATGTATGGAATCACCCGGTGAGTTGGTCCTTCGAATGATGTGCGCGACGCTATGTCTGCCGCAGCCGCCGTTAAGGCTAACCACAATTCGAATTAGCACCGTTTCCCACTAAAAGCTCAATACAGAGTATATCTACAGGCAGACAAAGAAACCAACACGGAAGATCCATGTTACATACTCAGACAAAATAAAAACACTTTCATATCATCTGGTTCGCCCTTGGCACATTTAATATTTGATTTTCTGCAAAATATTTATGTGAATGATTATTTAATTTAGAGCTTTTCAATTAAATAAATAAAAAAAAAACATTCCAATCCACACAATAGCGAATTTTAATTACATAAACATGGCAAAACTACATAATCTGAAGATATACACATAGCGCCGATGACATTGAGTAAATATCTATTAATATTAACCATGCTAATATTACCAATATTATAAATGAGACAGTATGTCAGTAAGTCAATAGTATGTGTTTTTTTGGCACACATGGTAGTTTAAAAATAATTTGCTTAGCTTCCGCGGATTGGTGACAAAAGAAATCTTTGCGGAGGACGCCGCTAGTGATACATAAACTACCGAATGTCAAAATAAACTCGTCGGAAACTATTGTAGACCCGCAATGCAAAGCCACTCGGAGGTTTTTACTCACTTAAAGCACCGCCTAGTATCGCCACATAGCTTGCAGTGGCGAACTGAAACAATGTTAATGCTTCGAGAAGTTAGTCGCCCAACCACTTGTAATAAATATGGAAGATTGTTGATAGTTTATTTCTCTGGTTTTCTGACATAATTTTTAAACGTGCTTAAGATCTAAACGAGAGTCACCTAATTAGTTATTTTGAAAATAATTTCAGTCTATTCAAATTTCTTTATATGTTGGACAATTTGCACTTCATATTGTACATTTGGAAGTTATTCTTAATATGGATTTGTTCTCTATTACGTACATGTCGAATTCAAAATCACTCTAAGTATACGAGCTATATTATCTTTTGTATTCGGCCCTAAATTTCATCAAAGCCTTTCTTTAGTATATTATATACTGAATAATATAATAATGTAATATTTCATCTACAATAAACCTTTAACATTTTATCACAACCACTCGGCGCTCTGATAACTAAAGATCCAGGACTACAATGCATATTTCTTTCACTCATCCTTAATCTGTCTCAGTTATAAATTTTTCACTGTAATTTTTTTTTCTATATGTATATTTTTATGGCTATAAATGGTAGACCATTCGGCGGTTACGATGCCATTTATTTAGAGGTTATACAAACAGGCTCCGAACTTTCCAGATCGCTGTCAAGTCGCAGTCGTTATATACGTCTCTATACAAATCTTTGGTTTGCTAACAAATGTAGTCGATAAATTTTATTTTTCCTTAACTAAATGTTGTAACTTAGAACCGAATATAATCAGCCTTTAGGGAAATGTGACAGCCATAACTTATCACCTGCTCCCTATGAGAAGGCTTTCTAAGAACTATAAATATTTTGTGACCGTTATGTAAATGCTACACAAAACTAGTAAAGACAGTTTACAAATTAGTTCTCGCTTTATTTAATTGACTTGCTTGTATCTCGTTGTGGAACCGGGAAAACATATTTTTTATTTCAATATTTTGCGTGCAAAAAACACCATTGATAACGACTAATAACACCTTTTAATTTGTCAAGAGCTCAATACAGATAAAGTACTGTTGAACACAATGCGAGCGACTTATGTTTTGCAAAACTTCTTACGAGGCAATTTTTTTGTCAAAAAAAACATAGTTTTGAATAATGAGGATAATTTTAGAATTATAATATGTACGAGACTTAGGAACTTAAAATCTAATACTTAATCTGAACTAGGGATTTCCCAATACAATATGTTTTTTTGTTGGATATGAATATGATATCAAATTAAAATTATAATATTAATCATGAAATTGGGGTAAAGTAAGGCCACATAGCACAAGTTAAGGTAAAGTTCCGATAGTAACCGATGTCCATTAACTGAAGGGAATAATATCTCATTTCATTTTATATTTCTTCTTAGACATGGGGGATAAATAACGTCACGGTGACAAAGTCACCGTGACTCGCCTTCAAAAGGTGTCACTGTGACTTTTCACAAAAGAACAACGTTACAAAATCACATAAGTTCTTACTGTTCCTAGCGCCTAGCGCGGTCTCTGTTACATCACGAAGCTATGAAGTGCGGTGACTGTATGTAACTCGGCTCTAATCGAGCTCAGTCGGGAGTGTTCAGATCTTCCGAATCGGAAATGGCGAACATCGGATGACGCCTGCTGCCTAAGAGCGAGTGAGATAGCGTGAAAAACACGTTCATAAAAGCTCCGCGACAGTATCGTAATGGCGATATGAATAACAGGCATGACATAGTCACGTCGAAATGTGTCACAACAGTGTGACAAAGAAACGTTCATTGCAGGACCGTGACGTGTCACAAATATCATGCAGTGACACGAGTAACAGGAGTGACAAAGTCACGATGACTTTTTTGGGACGGGATCGTCACTAAGTCATATAAAAAAGTAACGCTTTTCCCCATGTCTACTTCTTCTCATACAAAACTAACTTAACTTTAGACGAAATAGCGTATGATCTCTTAAAAAAACTTTTTCATTTTCCCTACGGTAAAACGAACAAATTTAATTGATATGATCATTTTTTGAATCTGTACGAAGCCCTCATTGCGCGACAGTGAATCGAACTTGACCGACTTTTTTCAGCGTCTTCCTTCCACAGGTTCTTAGCCTCAGGGTTGTTATAAACCTCACCGTCACACATTGTCCGCACGATACAACTAAGTACGTTAATTAATCGGCCCTTTCAATAAACACCACACGCACATTGACTAATTTTACAAACAACATTTTACAGTGCTAAAAATAAATCAATATAATAAGGTTAACGGAAATCTCGGGCTGTTTATGGCTACTCATTTACAACAAACTACTAATAAACAACTTATTTGGTTATTTTTTTCTAGAAACTATCTACGAGATACAATCGAAAACACGCAGGTTTCGGAGGTTATAACGTTAGAAGGTATCTTGCATTTTGCAAGCAAATATTAATTAGATTTTTGTGTAGGTATCGAATCTTTAATTCATAAAAAGTTACAAACTAGCGAAATGGATGATGACGAAACAATGTGTAATCAAGATAAGGTTAAGAAGGGTTAATAAATAAGAAGGTTTAAAAATAAACTACAAATTAATTATGAACGCATCATCATTGTGCTTAGGAAAGAAAAATATACCTAATTTTTTTGTATTTAATGCTCGCATTAAATTGCATATTTTTGCTAAAGTAAAGCTAATAGAAAAGCGAATATTTTTTGTAGCTGGTAATGTATTTATAAATAAATAAAAGCGAAGTCACTGCGGCTGCCATTTCTCATTTCCATGCAAAAGGCGCTCCCTGTGGTTTTGCGAGGTTAAAGTTGAAACAAAGGAATACACAAGGTGTGACACTTTTGAGTAGCTGGCTCATTTCTGTTTTTGATAAGTTGTAATAATTGTAACATAAGTGTGTCTGTATATAGGAAGTAAAAATAATAAAGAGTAAAATTTTGTTATATAATTTCTCACACATCATTCAAACAGATGACGCTTAGCGACAAAAATTCGCATAGTAACAAGGTCACGTGACAGCTAGTAATAGATAGACCCACCTTACCCACTTGCTATGGGTGGTGTCCTATAGCACACGTCACGGAATGACGAGGATCCGGGTTCGATTCCCGGCCATAGCTTTAATTTTCGGATTTTTCTATATGTTCTAATTATCAGTGTCGTTTAGTTTTTTTTTATGTATCATTCCAAGCTGCAGCACCTTTATAAAAAATATATGCTAGAGATTCCTAGTTTGAATTTCTAAAACGTATGTTAAAATTACAGAAACGGGCTAAAGATACATTTTATTTCACTTTGCAATTTTCTTTAATTGATGAACAAAAATACAATCCGAATTCGAGAGCCTCCTTCCTTTTTCGAAAATGATAAAAATAAAGAAAAAGTGAAACTTTGATCAAAATTCTTAAACAATTAAAATTGTTGAACGCTGAATAAAATGCTAGATTCTGAGCTATAACAATATTGCTTTGATTAAAGAAGCCGACTTTCTAGTTCATCATCTTATTATTCAAGAATCTATCTTCAAGGTAAACGTTCCAATATCAAGGTCGGAAGAGTCAAAGTCAAGGAATATCCAGATAGGTATTTATATAGAGTCGATGATTGCCATCTAATATTTTCATCTCATTTACATAAGGATTCAATAATACTAAAACACACAAAATAAGTCATTTTGTAAGAAAAGGACTAATTTCGAGTTGCATAAAGTTAGTGTAAGCTGCGTAGGGACAGCAAAATATTTCAAAATCACTAACATACCAATTGTATAGGTCCCACGACCATACTGATATAAAAAATGAAGATGTATATCGCTTGTTACCATTGTAAAATACTGTTTTACTTGAAAAGCTTTAATTGAAACGTGTTTAAATTAATTTGTTGCGAATGATATAGTACTTTTTTATGGTTAATATAAACCGTTCTGCTGACAATATGAATTTAAAAAGTCAAAAAGAGTCGTTATTAAATCAGGTTCGCTAATGTTTGCATACATAATGGGGCTTGTGAAAGTTTAACCTAACGGGTGATAAAAAAACTGCTGTCAAATGTCAACGACTTTTAAGTCTGTAAAATAAAATACGAATAATTGTTAAAAAAAATCGGGATGTCATTATCTCAACAGTTATGTTTATTTCATACTTTAGAAATAATACAATTGGATTTCTAGCAGACCCTTTACTAGGCAGAGCCTGTCTCGGTATCTGGAAGTGCACTACACAAAAAAAGATTTAATAAATAGTTTGTCTTTAAAACGATACGAACTCAGCAATATTTATTTAAAATTGTTAACCATTAATGTAGTTTTTTATATAAAAGAATAATTAAAAAATATTGAAGGATCTGATTTTTTTAAATCTTCGTTTTGCCTTTAAAATAGCCATTTGCAGCTTTTTTATTTAAGCAACCAATTTTTCTAATGATGTCCTAAGGCAGAAGCACATATTATTGTAATCATTAAAATACGTATTATATGGCTATTAATCAACGGAACTAGGTATCTGCACAAATATTCAAAGAACATTCACACCTGTTTTATTAACGACTGTCAACCCATTAAGAAACCTTCCCACAATAAAAGTTTGGTTTAGGTAAAGATTATGGTGCGCTAATTTTTATAATCACTATTATATAATATTTTAATCCAAATTCAAATCGGTTTACGACATCAATTTATTTAATTAACGCAGCTGTATTCGTGAACTTGAACTTATTCGAGTTTCTTGATCTCCAATTTTATGTATGTAATAATTTTCTATCCCTACAGCCGTACTGTTCGCTCGCTAGGATATAAAACTCGATCAAATAAAAATCATTAATATGCAAATGACAAATTCACCCCAGGTGGTAAACCGGATTGCCTGGTAACAGACATGTTGTCACCTAATGTTTTCATTAAGCTGGTATAAGATACCTTCTTTTTCCACCATTTCTCGGGGTTCCGTTACTTCATCATTTGAACTGAACATTCAGAAATAAAGGTATAATATGTATGTATAACTCTTTATTATACATTAAACACAAGAAAAAGATGAATACAGGGCAACATAAATGCACAAAGGCGAAAGGTGAAAGGCCTGTTACACTTGAATTTGAATTTGGTTGATGGAGAAGCTTGAGTTAGGTTAGGTAAAATGAATTCAAGATCAGGCCATTTCAAATTCAAATTATTAGTTATTAAACAATTACTTTAATAATTCAATGGAAATAAAAAATAATGACGTCCACTTTCAGTTCCACTAAACAGCTAGGAAAGTCCACGCAAATAAAAACACACCAGGCAAATAATTACAAATTTATTTTGATTCCGCAAGTATAAGAACTAAAATATTATGTGTTGTTGCTTGCAATTTTCTTCTTCTTCTTTTTCAATATGGCCCCATCGATCGATGCGATGATTACGCCAATGTCAAAGTAATAAATACAGTATCCAAAAATATTGTCACAAAAATGTCGGCAACATTGTTCTACACGGTCAAAAGTCCCCCTCCCCTGTCGGGCACTTAGCCAACGGTCAATGATATCCCTCGGAGACCGCCAGGAAATCATTAGCCGATGCCCAGGGTGCACCGGACCAATCACTGCTCTTCCCCTCGGACGGATCCAAAAAGGAACCGCAGCTCTTGAACACACGCGGAGGTAACCCGACTCGCACCCCGCTTGCAATTTTCACAGATTGTCTTAGTTTTCAACCGTCCTTGACTTAACTATTTTTAACGAAAGACCACACAACACGACAGTACATGAGTTAACCTTTAATTCAAAACGGACGTAAGATTGAGTATCCTTTGACACAAAATGGGTGATTATCGACGTAATATTTATATTTTCCTTGTTTTCGAGCCACCTATAATTTTTGCTTAAATACTACTTCCGTTCCGAGCAATATCTGTCGGCATATTTCCACGTTCGGCTCGGATACATCACAAGAACTCGATTACATTGACAACTGCGGGTGCAATATAATGAGTTTTAAATTATTAACTGCTGATAAAAACTCGCCTGCCGAAGTCCGTGTAACCTTTCCTTTAGTTTTTGGCAGCCGATACGTGGCTCAGCGGAATCTTACTCGAGTCGTTCTGATCTCATTCATTTGACCCGATTTTTGTCTTCATTATTGTTTCCACGTGCTTATGAAACCTTAATTTACTGACGTATCTCATTATTCGATTCAGAAAAGGATCAGCGAAAACCCGTTACGATACCGAATCAAAAGTGTGCCTTTTTGTCCCCGAAATCACGTTTACAGACCTTCTGGGCTCAAAGTAAACATTCAATCTGTTTAACACATCAATAAAAAACCAAGTGATACTTAAAAAAAGAATAAACAAAATGCGAGATTTTACAAAGTTGTTTCATGTTTATTATGCCTGCAAACAAAAATGTTTTGAAAACATTATTTTTATCCTGTATGCCTATAAAGTATATTTTATACTTGGTGTTCAAGCTCAGATATCAATATAAATGGGGTTTAATGTTACCGAGACCTCTGAATATGAATTTATACGATAATTAACCGTAATAAATAACTATTAGTAAATGAATACTATTAGATGTATCAGCTTTCTGATCTCACTTTTTTGTTTCAGAATTATCATGAATAAGCATTTAGTATAATCAACTTTTCGAAAAAAAAAGCTTTTAAATATTTCCTCAGAAATTTGAATTATTTAATGTGTGTAACTTGATCCTGAAAATCTGATCGTCTCCTGAAAACTGTAAACACGCAACATTGTTCTGCAGTGCGGAAAGCCGGCGTCTCCAAATCTTCATGGTAAGGCGGCGATGGTATTTAAGCGTGCGCCAGAGCAAAGCAATCGACATACCACAAAAGACCGTAGAGCGCGCCGCACGTAGTGCAGCGGATCACGGCAGAAGTTTGACGTTTCGTAAATTGCAAGTGAATTTTAGTTACGAATCTCAACGAGTTAAAGTGTTGTGAAAAGAACTTTAAATATTCAATATGATGTCCTTAGTGTTGTTTGTTTTGGGAGGGTTCCTTGCAACGACAGAGGGTTGCGGCGCTGGAAAGACCATGATAAGTAAGTTCATAATATTAATATTTCTCTATTTCTTCAATTACTAAAATTAATCCTTTCTCCCGTTCTTAATTTTTCAATACAAATTGATGTGATGATTGTTTTACAGTTTTGTTACATTAAAATACATGTTTCTAAATATTCAGCAAACATTATTATATTTCAATGATTTACGAAAAAAATACAAAAAAATACATAACCAACAAAATAGCTAACGAGATGATAACAAATTAGAAGTCACAACTTTAAGTGAATATTAAATTTGTTTTGTTTAAATATTTACTGCCTGTGAAACACGATATATTAGTTTATCGGATGACAAATATTCAAATTAAAATTATTAATCATTTTTATATTACGATTCAGCTTAATACGGCCGAATGACTTGGAGTAATGTGAACTACCAACCCTTGTTTAGTATTCGAAGGTCGTGAAATTTTCATCATAAGTAGGTATTTACATATGTATCAATTCAAAGTCGTTTTGCAGTCATAGAAGTAATAAAATTGCCCGCCGCCACCCAGTCTACAATTTTGAACGAGTTCTGCCAAAGATGAGTCGATTAGCATACTCGTATGGGTCGAGGTCATAAAAATTTATTGACAGACACCTGTGTTAACACACACCGGTCACAATAAATCAGATAAATCCGACTCATTATGTGACAAATATTGAAATTGTAGACAAAATGTAAAACCTTGACACTTGATTCCGGAGAACATATCGGTATCAACGAATCCATATGCGAATTGATTTTACGACTTGATATGTATTGGTCATACATAACATAAATGAGGATTACGTTTGTATTTATGAATATGTATGGTTGCTTCAGCCTCTGGAGGATTGTCGGCGTTCGAGAAGCAAGCCATCGTAGACGCGCACAATCGTCTCCGGCAGAGCATCGCCCTGGGCCAGGTCACCAGCCAACCACCCGCCGCTAATATGATGGAAATGGTAAGCACTAATGCTATATGCAAAACTTTATTGGCAGAAATACCTCATACATCGTTCAATGTTATCAATTTCTCAGAAAATTTAAAGAAAAAGTTTCAAGAGTTACTACATTATGGATTTAAATATTTATTCAGGTCGAAACTCGCAAAACATCGGCGATCTTAAGTTAACGCAGTTTTGAACCGTTAATGGGTTGCTTGTATCATAAATTGCGGAATTTTGCATTCCAACGGTATTTTTAAGCTCAGGCCTAAAAACACTTAAGCTTTAACATAAATTTCATCTTATCAGGTGTGGGACGATGAGTTAGCAGCCACTGCTCAGCGGTGGTCTGACCAATGCATCCCGGCGCACGACCGCGCCTCCCAGCGCGACGTCCTTCGTTTTGAAGTCGGTCAGAACCTCGCAGCCACCTGGACTACTCGCCCTCCATCTGAACCCAAAGACTCTCAGCCTGATTTCATGACACAGATCAATGCTTGGTTCGATGAAGTCCGCATATTTGGATTCAAGCCTATTAGCGGATCCCACGGCACTGGTCATTACTCTCAGGTAAACACTAAAGGCGATTATTAGATTTCATTTGCAAGTAAATTTGAAAACATAAATCAGTACGTTAATTAAATAAGAAAACAGATAATAATTTTGTTTTTTTTCTACAGTTGGTCTGGGGAGAGACTTCTCACGTCGGTTGTGGCTTCACATTCTACTACGACCCATCACGGGGCTATACTAAGCTCTATGTCTGCAATTACGGTCCTGGAGGAAACGTCATCGGCTCCAACCCTTACCAAAAGGGTTTCCCAGCGTGCAGCACCTTCGGACTAGCAGAGTCCAACAAATATTCTGGTTTATGCGGTAAGCATCTTTATTTTCAAATCCAGTGGATTACAAGAAATGATCTTAAAACATTGATTTTTGTTTAGTTTTGATAACGAAACTAATTTATCTCTTCCTTTGATTTCAGCAACCAGCTTTATTACTTCTTCGAGTTACCAGACGGTCGACAACACGAACAGCTACCTTTCAAACGCGATCCCTGCCAGCACTGGAGACGCTCAAAACTACAACTACCAATTCAGCAACCAGTTCAGCAATCAATTCAGCAACCAATATCAGTACCAGTACCAACAACCAACCTACTACCAAACAGAACCAAAAACGACGACCTTCAGGCCGTTCATCAGCCTGTTCAAGTCGGCGTCGAATCTGTTCACTCAGCCCAAGTCGAGAGGATTCAGATTTGGTACTGTTTACTTATAAAACGTCACTTGTATTTATTTAGTCCTACAAATAGCAGTATTTTATAAATTATTGTGACAGTTGTGTTACTCGACTGATTATTCGAAACTGTCTCTAGCACATTTTCGGAGCTATTTATAGTTAATATTGTTATTCCTTGGTTTTACAAGGAAATTTCGCTTAGACGTTTTTAATACTGAAATCTTACTCGACTTCAGATGTTTGTGAGGTTAGAATTTTTTAGACATAACAAGAGCTGTCGTCTATGACCTTCTAGTATTAGCGGAGAGCAGGCGCGAGTTGTTGAAAGAAATAAATGAATTTAATATTTTACTTGATGTTTGTTTGTTTTTTATCCTATGCAACAATCTACTGCAGACATTGGCTTCATTAGTACGGACAGTTAAATACGTTATAAATTATAACGGTACACTAAAATGGTTAATGCGAGGCAGTTATTAAGAAAGACAAAGCCCAGTTATCAGTAACTCAATCATTAACACTAATAAAGTGTGTGTGTATGCGCGGTACATTACATTTGCGTAAATAAGCATTGTGTAAACAATTATGTGCTTCATTTGGTGCTCAACTTCTATTCAGAGAGTAGCCTGTATGTATAATCACTAACTCAATTAAAAATGTAGAGTAAAACTTGCTTCTAAGCACAGTACAAATTTAGCAAACTCACTACAAGATGTAGAGTCTGTACATCCAACACTAGGCCACGTTTATCATGCATGATTGATGGCAATCATGATAAAAGAAATTTTGGAAAGGGGAGTCTAAATAGTGATAGGTTAGCCGCATCGCCTTTAACATTATTCCTAAGATTTTCGCCCATTTTCTCTATCTATAAGCTTATGTTTACTGGTAAATTTTATATTTTTTCTTTACTTCCAGAAGAAAAATCAATGTTTATCTTTTAAAATATTAGGTATATAGTGGTCCAAGTGAGTGCTTTAATGTTGGAAAAAAAACCACAAGGTTCGTTGATTTCGAAGTGAAAATAGCCTATGGTGTTTAAAGCTGTACGATTTAAACTAATCTCGCCGTAGGATGGTAAAGAAATTTCTTGGTCGACCAAACCTACATGGTGTACAACTAGTGTACATAATTGTAAAATTTCGATTAGATTATCTTGCTTAATTTAAATTGCGATTACATGGTGTACAACTAGTGTACGTAGGTAACTGTAAAATTTCGATTAGATTAACTTGCGATTACAGAAATCATAAAACATTTTCTACAGCGCTTGCGCTTATATTGTTGAAAATTTGAATTATAACTCCAAGAAAAAAATTATAGCGTAATGCTGTAAAATTATTCGTAGGTAGGCATTAAAGTTCCCCTGCAAATAACTAGGTACTTAGAAGTAATTAAAAAGAAGATGAACCCATACAGACAATTGCAGATAAAGCTGAAACAATCTTAATTGCTTTGAGTTACACACGTGGACGGTTATTATAAAAAACAATTAGACGTAAACAATCGCCAAATTACTGAAAAACGTGTGTGTGGGTAAGCTTCTGTTGCAGGTTTTCCAATGGCTCAATACAATTATTTTTTTTCTAAATCTTTAACGGCCACCGAGGACTGCGAACAAGTAACGGAGAAAATAATTATAAACTCGGTCTGAGAGGAGGTATTTTTCCAGAAATAAGACGTACCAGTATAAAAATATGTAACTATAATGCTGGAAACGAAAACAAAATATTTGTACCAACGTTTATTTATCTCAGCCTTGAAAGTTACCTTACTTATATGCTATCGTATTACCTATGGGATGATTCAGTCAAATCACTTAGACCGAATTAGCGTAACATTATCCTCTGAGCACCCAACAATCGGTTTCAAAGTAGCTAAATAGCTTTAGAAGGTCTTTGTTGGTAAACATACCAAACGTGCATTGAATCGTAAAGGTAAACTTTACCACGTCAGAAATGTAAAGCCTACTTTTGTGTGATTAATAAATTTACACAGATTGGCATTGATCGCGTCTCACGGCTGAACACAATGCGTTACGTAATACCCGAGATGGACACACAAATCGGAAGATGCAAATAAACCAGTTTGAGTAAATGTTTCAAGATTAGATGACTAAAATCACTTTGTAAAGATTTTGTCACAGTGTAGCGTCGATTTAGCGACTGGTCGAGTAAGAGCCGGCGAGTAGCTCACAGTAGTTCGCAGTACATTGCTGAGCTGCTTTCGTTTCCGATCGGGTAATGTTACGTCAACTAGTCAATGGATTACTACAAACCGGCGTTTACTCGTTAATTACGTACAATCAAGGCTTTAAATTAGATCGGTAGCTTCGGGAAGATTAAAGGGTCCGCGTAATGGGTCTGAAAAGTAAAATTGTGGTCATTTAAATATTCTATTACGTAGGTTAAATCGCTTACAGATATTATACATTATTATTAAAAAGGTACAAGTACTTAAGTTATGGTAAATTTGCAAGGTAATACGGAATTAATTTTAATTAGTTCAACTGTTTCCGAGGTAGAAGTGTAAAACAGTTGTGCCAATAAGAATATTTATGATCGTTTTGAATTCAAGGACCCTTAATTGACTATCATAATGGGTAAGGCTGCAAAGAGTTTCCACCGTCGTATCTTTTTCTTGGCCAAAATCAATGAATTATGTTCATGAATGACAGAAAATGGGGACCAAAAAAATACTTCACAATACCTATCTGAAGTCTGAAGTGATTTTAATGTACTAACTAGGTACTACAAAAATGATGACACACGCCTGTCGCAGTGTAATTTCTCTGTAGTTCATGAATATAATTCACATACGCCGTGATATTGCCCTATTACAGTATGAGAGACACTAAGAAAAATGAGAAGGTGAAAAAGAGAGAGGAAGATGGGGGAGAGAAAGTGCGAGAGATAAAAGAGAATGGGCATGCCTAGTAACGTAGCCAGAGTAGCCACACAACGTACATGTCTGTCTCGTTTCTTCGCCATTTCCCACGCTACTTGACGACTGTGTGAGTGAAGCATAATATTATATACGTATCTCAGACAGTCATAGTCATACCTAAAACCAGTGGCGTAACTATAGGGTGGCAGGAGTGGCAAAATGCCATGGGTCTCTAGCTCAACGGGGCCCCGAAGTGGCTTGGTTTAGAGCTCTGAAGGGACGCTGATGCACTTCTTTATATTGAGGAAGGAGCCCCATCGGACGAATTTGCCACAGTAAGTAAGTAAGTAAATGCTTTATTGTATAAATATAGAGAAATAGAGACAAATCACAAAAAAAGACCTTAAATATATGCACAAAGGCGAACTTATCCCTATAAGGGATCTCTACCAGTTAACCTTTGAGTAAATGAGAGGAGCATTAAGCGAGAGACCGACAAAGAGTGAGTTTAAAATATCCATATAGTGAAAGCCACAATAGAGCGTACATCTCAAAATACAACAAACAAATCAAAAATAAACTACTAAATATCATTAAACACGTGCATACATACACACTATATACAATATGAGTACACACATACAATATTTAAGGAGATGGTGCGAGCCACATCTTCTTCAAGCCCTCCTTGAATGACGCCACAGAGGTAGATTGCCTGATGGAGGTCGGTAACCGATTCCACAGCTTAGCAGAGTGAATTGTGAAGGATTTAGAGTAAGTTTTGGAGGATGAAAAAGGACAGGCTAAAAGGAGATTAGTATCAGACCGTAGCCGATGCTGGCTACCGTTATAATTACGCCACTGTCTAAAACACAACCATAAACTACAAATTCATCGGAGAGAGTTGCCTCCTACTCGTTGCGAATTTTAGCCTCCCGATCCTAATACTATTTACAGCAGACAGGCGCACGTGTTAGCGTGTGTACACCGCCGCTTATCACCCACACTCGAATAACGAAAGAACGTGCTAAGTGTAATAAAATTGACATTGTACGTATGTAACTGTTACTAACTATCGAACATAAAGATTCATAAAATGTACTTACTACAAGGTTTATTTGACTGTAAAATTATCAGTGTAGCACATCACAGATTGCTTAATGATAGAGGTGTTTAACCCTCTTCTTGCTGTGCAGGCAACTAGTATCTTATGTACAGTCTGCATCAAAAGTAGCTGCATAATTTAAATTTTTAAGAGGAACGCTGGCGCTTTCTTCCATGCTGGTCTGGGAGCAAAGAAAAAACTTAGAATATACCAGTTGCTTATCTACCCGCGCAGATGGTAAAAGGCCATCGAGGGAACGGGCGAAAATCATAGGAATCACGTTATAGGCGATGCGGCTAGCAACCCATCACTATTTTGATTTCATTTTTCACCTATACGCCCACAATCTTGCTAAATGTGGCCTGGAGGTATCTGTTAACTAAGGCTCTGTCTACCCCGTAAGGGATAAAGACGTGATTTGTGTATGTATGTATGTAACGCTGGCGCGCATTTTCGTTTCGCTGCCGCCGGGGCGAGCGCTCCAAGAGGAAGGACTACGAACTAGTCCGAACCATGTCGAGCGTTACTCGACTTTTGTACAAAAGTTATCCATTTGTGTAATTATGTTTGAGTACGTAGTTTCATGTTGAAAGCTATATAATTTTATTTCTCGTCGCTTTGCAGTCACTTACTTTACTTACTTACTTTGGCGTCATTCAAGGAGGGCTTGAAGAAGATGTGGCTCGCACCATCTCCTTAAATATTGTATGTGTGTACTCATATTGTATATAGTGTGTATGTATGCACGTGTTTAATGATGTTTAGTAGTTTATTTTTGAATTGTTTGTTGTATTTTGAGATGTACGCTCTATTGTGGCTTTCACTATATGGATATTTTAAACTCACTCTTTGTCGGTCTCTCGCTTAATGCTCCTCTCATTTACTCAAAGGTTAACTGGTAGAGATCCCTTATAGGGATAAGTTCGCCTTTGTGCATTTATTTAAGGTCTTTTTTTGTGATTTGTCTCTACTTCTCTATATTTGTACAATAAAGCATTTACTTACTTACTTACTTACTTGACGCCGTACAATATTAAAAATGTGTTAATATAAATAGCGGCCAAGTGTGTGTCGAACCACGTATAACGAAGAGTTTCGATAGTAGGGTCCCGCGAACGCGAACGGTCGTTTTTTTGTTGGAAAATCTTGACGTGTTACAATACAATACAATAACTCTTTATTGAACACCACATATAACAACCAAAACAGAAAAAAGGTATACAGAATATTACAAGGTAACAATAGGCGGACTTATCGCTACAGAGCGATCTCTACCAGGCAACCATAATGGACTTGAGAACAGAACAGATCTGAGCAGGTGGTGCAATTTACAACATATATTAATATAAATACTAAGTACTGAAATACGTAATACATAAAACACAAATTTATAATAAATGGAGATATAAATAGACACATACACACATATCTAAAAAAGCCAGCTACAAGATTCATGCATAAGATGACAGATAGTGCTCCTTCAACAAAGATTTAAATATGGGTAAGGATTTAGCGCGCCTTATGATTATAGGCAAGGAATTCCACAACCGCAAAGCCTGAACAGTCTATACATATAATAAAATCGTTGAGACCAAAAAATCTGTACATTGAAGATTTAAAAAAAAAAACCGACCAGGGTGACTTAAAATCGGTAACTGAACATATTAAAACCATTTTTAAAATTTTTGTTTGTTTGTTTGTTTGTTTGTTTGTTTGTTTGACTGAGCATCACGTAAAAACTACTGAACGGATATTAATGAAATGTTCACAAATCGATTCCAATAAATTCAGAATAGGATATAGGCTACAGAAATTGTGGAAAATTTTGGAAAAAGGGGGTGAAAAGGGGGGTTAAAGTTTGTATGAAAAAAGAAAATTAGATTGTTCTAGAATCATGAAACTCAGAATAAATACTTAATAATAAAAATAAAGAAATACCTGTTTTAGCATTTTTTTTTAATCTCATCCAGAGGCGCAAAAAAGAGGGTTTTGTGTTTAAAATTAATTAACTTCATACACCTATACAATAAAAACCAATGAAGCGTAACCTTTTGAAATTGCTAAATAATACTTCCAATTTAATACAGGTAAATATAATTTCTCAGTTTTCTTGAAATTTGATTTTTGAGGTGATTATAGCGGAACTCAAGAAAATCAGCTTCCTCGGTATAAGTAGTTGGTAATAGTTACAAACAAAATAATACTACGAAGAAAATAGATAGATACAAATGTACATAAGACATAATAGCCGGAAAAGCGTGTCAATTTTGAAAAAACATTAATATAATAATTACATGCTGTACAGGCATTTTTTCAACGAAGAGATTTTTGTCGATCCTAAATCAACCTAAATTGGCGTCCTAAATTGTGTTCTTTACCTAACACCTAAAGTTCAATATGCAATACCGTTACTTTTATTTTTATTTATTGCGCCATTATTAACAACGTGTTCGGTTTTTGAACGCACTCTTATTTGAAAACCTGATATTAATATGAGGGCGGCGTGAAACGCTTGGCTGTATGTTCTTGGTACCTTTGCCTATAAAAAGCAAAATCAAAGGGCGCGTTTACGCCTGCGCTACGAACATGTCAGAATTTTATTGTGAAAAGTTGGTGCTTTTAGTATAAATCTGACAGCGAGCGAACCTAAACTGAATCGCATTAAGACATCATGGCAACTATGGCAAGGCCCCTGTAGGTAATTAATTTGTAGAATGATAATAAGTGTTAATAATCTGTAATTACGTACCTACTTAAACCAAGAAAATAAATTAAAAAAGCTTCTGCTAGAAAAAATTAAGTCGCAAAATATTAATTAAAACGGATTAGTAAATGAATTGTTAGTTGTAAGGTAAAAAAACAGGTAAACATTTATGTATTATTTGGTTAGAATAGATTTAATTTTTTAAATTAATCAGGGTACAAATATCGTTAAAGTGAGCGCAGTATTCGCCAATAAGCGTCATAGTTTGGCGAAATTAATAGTGATGTAATTAAAACTGTACTTAGCTTTTTTGAATAAAGAAAAAGTTTGCACTTGATTTTTTTTCAAGATTCCGTGTCGCAAAATATTATTTTCATGACGTAATTCTAAAAGTATAGTTTCATACATACTTTCAGTGGTTCATGTGACGAAGTTAATAGTCATAATAATAATAATTTTGATATCGAGAAAAGCCGTAAGTATCACAAAAACACACGCGGACGAAGTCGCGGGCAACAGCTAGTATAAGAATATACATAGAATTTGGACTCAGAACGAGGTACAGTAAGGAGAAAATTTTGTGAACATCTTACAGAGGTAACGTAACTAAATCGCTCTTTGAGGTAATGAGGAGTTGCAGGATTAAAAAGAATGCCGTAGAGAAGGATGAGGATGTGAGAATTTGTGTGTGTTACGTGGACAGATTTTTGGGAATATTTCAAAGCAAGGGTAAAGTAGCGTAATCGTAAGTAATCTTATACAATTATAATTAAGGGGGACCTAGTCCGAGTATACCTACTACCTAAGAAATACATTCCAATTCACAGAGAAAGCTAAAACAAGTTAGCAACCCGGTTGTACTCGGCTGTTTCCGTTTCCTGGACAATTATTATGCTATCCAGAACTGTGACCAGTAATTTACAGTAATTAAAATATACAGTCTAGACAACACGATATTACATCCAGTTAATAATTTAACGTGGGGACACAGCCCAGAAGATGGGCCGATGACCTCATTCAAATAGCGGGGAAGGATTGGATGCGGAAAACCCAAGACCGCAGCAATTGGAGGGCTATGGAAGAGGGTTGAAGAAGAAGAGAGAAGAAGAAGAAGAATACTTTACGTCCGTAAAACATGTTAAACATTGAAACGAAGACGATTCAACAGAAAAAACTAGGTATAACTATTTAGCTATGCAGCAGTAGGTTTCCGAACTGAAAGATGTGGAGTTTGAGCCCACTTATACGATACCTAAGAACATAATATCATGTGTTTAAGAACGTAGAACATATAATGAATAGGTACATCTTTATTGAACAATATTTCCCAGATGGAATAATGAAAAACAATGGCACTTACACTTCGCTATTATTCAGTTCAGTAATAGCCTGTTATGCTTCGATTATACAAATAGTATCATTTAAGGCGGTTGCTCTTCCATACAAACCTTCCGTGCAGCTGCATTTCGTCCACAGGCTTAATTTCAATGCGGTTTTTTGAGGATAGTTAGCTATGGATATATTGTCTGCGCAAATTACAAAACAGAGTGCATTTATCATACCTAAATTGCAGTATGATGCAGTAAATTTCGATGCATTTTACAATAGTGTGAGTAGCTAGTGTCAAATAAAACATGTTGTAAAAACCAATCGGCTATTTCGAGCTGTCACGTGACCTCCAATCTGGCTCAGTGGTCGTGACTTAAAGGACTGAATAGTTAGTGACCAAGTTCAAATCTCGAGGCCGTGAACGATTCTTTTTTAATTTTATAAACATTGTTTTTAATAACTTACTTACTTAGTAATACTATCTCGATGAGATGTAGAAAACTTAATGGTAAATTCAATATTTTTCTTGTCAAATCAAACCAAAGAAAGTACTACCTAAGTGGTTTTTAAACAACCACAAGCTTACCCTAATTAGATTTTACTGTTTACGATAAATGGTCTATACCATCAATTAGTTGAAAATAAAATATACACTTGTGATGGTAAACTTATTCTAGCCAAGATTTTTTTTTAAACTAACACATAGTTTAGTATTTTTTTTTGTATAACCTTGTAGCAGTGAGGCATCGCCAATTTGAATAATTTAGCGGGTGGCATTGCCAGTCCTAAACTTGGCAAAGCTTTCATGCCTAGTAAGTTCTCTAGTATTAGGATCACACGTGCTTATTAATTTGGCATAGATGGTGGCGCCCCCCAGTCATATTGCCGCCTTAAAAACACGTTTTGTCTTATATATTAAAAAAAAGTACTCGACCACAGAAAGTTAAAAATAAAAAAGGCTTCCAGTTAATTTTGCACTAATGCTTCTCACGAGAATCGAACCCTAACCCTCTGCATCAAATCACGGCCATATACCGTGAAACCGTACAACTTTGCCCGCTTTTAGCGGTTTTTTGCATTTTTTCGAGTCAATTAGTCCATATTGTACAACTTTATCTGGAACACTCACAAATTGACATACTCTTCTTTGGGTAGATGAGAACACTACATTAAAAATGAGTTTCCTTACTGTAGAAAACGGGCCTCAAACAGGCGGGCCAAAATATTGAAAAAATTTTGAGATTGCCCACATTTGTTTACATTATCTTATCTTTGGGATTATCAACGTTATGGTCATGATTCTTAAAGTCTAATAATCTAGAATAGACATAGCAACGTTGTATCGTATTAATAGACCTTTAAGTGTTATATTTTACGGCCAAATTCGTGTGGGCAAAGTCGTAAACAAAAAATTGACATCCTTCATGCATCCTTCATACAAAATCCTGGATACGCTAGGGTTGTCAAATTTTTACTAATAGCTTTTATCCGACTACGACGATCAAACAAGGTGTAGTATGATATTAATATTATAATTTGCTCTTAACTGTAAATTAAATTGTGCCTGGATTAAGGTATGTTGCTTAATAAAACCAATTTTACATAATACAACAAATTTAATGCAATGCAATGCGTAGTTACTAACGTTACCTACTAAAGAAAAACTAGATTTAAAAAAAAAATTAGGATTCAATAATGTACACTTTATAGACCACATTCATTGTTGTCTGAAATAAACGGATTATATTTTATATGATGATAATGATGATGATTTTATTTTATATATCATACTAGTGACAGCCCTAAGAGTAAAATTGTGCTGGGCAAAGCTGTAAAAAGTAATACGTAAAACGTTCATGACATTGCCCACTACCATAATTACGAAATTAACAGAGATAAGGAGTTGTGATTCTGTCTACGTCGTTTTTAAACTGTATATTAGTTACAGTTGAAATTACATAGCTGTAGGACTTTCCTGGCTTGAAATTCACTTAAAGTTTTTTCGACCTGATTGGCCCGCCGAAAAACATACCTGCACTCCAAGCCGGCTCACGCGTGACTGACGATAGATACGCGTCAACCGATAGGTCAGTGTTGTCAGCAATAAGATTAGCTATAAGCCACATATTAGAAATAAAGTGTATTTGTGACCATTTTTGGTAGATTTCGCTTCTACTGAAATGTGACGCGGTGGGCAAAGCTATATGAAAAGGCAAAGTTGTACGGTTTCACGGTACCACGGCAATGATTCGTGAAATCCGACAAGTGCTAAATACAAAATAGGCCGAGTAAATAGGTTTTCTTAATTGCAGAACAATTAAAAAAAAACATGCGAGTCAAAAACCTGGCTGGTTAGACAGGTAATAAAAAAAACAATGATATGAATTGTCATAAACTAATGGTTGACAGAACATGGTGTCTTAAAATAAAAATAATCTATTCATTTTATTCGTAATTAATTGAAGTCTAAGGAAGGAAGTAAAAGACGTTACAAGTTACGATATTGGACGCAGCGTAGACATTTATTTGTACGTACACGTACAGGTATGTACTTATCAATTAATCATAATAAATTTTTGTAAGATACAACATTCCAACGTTTGTGTGATTGGTACAAATTATTTTTGTAAACGCAATTGAAGTGCTCAGTCCCGGTGTCTGCATGTAATCAAATCTTGCAAGTGAATTTTGACCCATTTCTAATTGATCAGATTGACGGGAAATCTGCTGGCATAAGTCTGATGACAATACAGTAATCTTGAAGTGAAATTCTGGTGACCCAGCCAGGGTCGCTTCCGCAGTTGGAAACGCATCAACAGAAAGAGTAACAACTAACCATACATTACGCTTACATCTAATTATAACTCTTAGAACTTAGAGGAATCTTTAGTGCTCGAATCGAACTTGCTATTGACCAGCTTTTTTAGGGTTCCGTACCCAAAGGGTGAAAACGGGACTCTATTACTAAGATTCCACTGTCTGTCTGTATGTGTATATGTTTGTCTGTCCGTCTGTCTGTCACCAAGCTGTATCTCGTGAACCGTGATAAAGGAAATTTTCACAGATTTTCATGTATTTCTGTGGCCGCTATACAGATACTAAAACAGAATATTTTTGTCAATCTGTCTATGTAAGTAACCAATGGAGGAGCTTATGTATTACTAAGTTTACGCTGTATCGTGGTTTATTTTATGGCCACATTGTTCAAATCCGTCCGTCTATATCTGTCTATCTGTCCGTCTGTCCTAACTTTATAGCTTTTTTACCCATATTACGTAGCTATATTTTTTTCATTTAGGAGCCACTGTCCGTCTGTCTGTCTGTCACCAAGCTGTATCTTATGAACCGTGATATGGCTATCAGCTATCATGATTGTCTGGCGACAGTTCACAAATGACGTTTCTCTGTGTTGCCGTTCTAACATCAAATACTAAAAACAGAATATTTTTGTCTGTCTAAGTATGTAAGTAACCGATATAAAATGACCTCACACAGCCTACAATTTGCTTAGTTGGCAGGGCTTTGCTAACACTGGATTTTATATTTACTTGCCGAATTTGGACGAAACCCTTGGTACGAGAGTCCGACTCGCACTTGGCCAGGTTTTGGTGTTCGGAACACAAATGAGCTTATCTATTACCAAGTTCACGCTGTATCGTGGTTTATTTTATGGCCACATTGTTCAAATCCGTCCGTCTATCTGTCCGTCTGTCTAACTATAGCTTTTTTACCCATATTAGGTAGCTATCTTCTACTCCCTTTCATGCTGGTCTGGAAGTAAAGAAAAAACATAGAATGTACCAGTTGCTTCTCTTCCCGCGTTGATGGTAAATGCAAAAATATTAGGAATCAAGTTATACGCAATAGGGCAATCCGTCACTATTTTGATTCCGCTTTCCACCTATACGCCCACAATCATGCTTGTTCTTGGTGGCTTTAAGGTGTTATCTTAGGCTCTGTCTACCCCGTAAGGGATATAGACGTGATTTGTGTATGAATGTATATTTTACGTCCGAATCGGCGAACGCAAGTCAAAATGATAATTAAAAACTACGTATGTACATTGAAAGGTATAAGAGAGGTGAAATAAACACACATGACTGTATTGTCTGATTTTTTTAGGGTTTCTTACGTCATATAGAAAAAAGAAACTATTGTTAGAACATATACATACACCATACACATATATTTTGTAGGTCCGTCCGTTTGTCGGCCTATCTTTCCGTCTGTCCAGTCTTCTGGGCCATTTTGCGACAATTTATTTCTCAGTGGCTTTTATATTTTTAGCTTTTTATGTTCAGATACTTCTGTTTTTTTAACTTCTTTTGTGATAAATAAAAAATTTCTTTAAATATTTCTGACTGTCTGTCTTTTTGTCTTTGCGTCCGGTCATCCATCCGGCAGTCCATCCATCCGTACGTCTATCTGTCTGCCTGCCTGTCTGTATGTATGTATGTATGTCTGTCTGTCAGTTTGTCTGTTTGTCCAACTATCAATCCGACGGTCCATCCGTTGGTTTGTCTGTATGTTTGTCTATGCTTCCGACCATCCGTCCGTCCGTCTGTCCGTCCGTCCGTCCGTCTGCTTGTTAATCTGTACGTCCAATCATCCGTCTGTTTGTCTTTCTGTTTGTCCGTCTGCCTGTTGCTAATAGTATGATTATAAAATAAAGTCATCTGCCGCGTCGTTTTGTCTGTCTGTGTGTTTATTTACGATAAACTCAAAACTTTTGGACGGATTTTCATGCGGTTTTCAACAATAAATATAATGTTATTATATACAGGTTGGTCCAAAGACTGACGACTAAAAAAAAATTTACATGCCTCACATCCGGGGCTATCCGAATATACCCCATGTATATTGGCCGATTTTTGTAGTTTTCGAGTAATTAATTTTTAAAGATTTTTTCAAGAATTTTCGGGCCGAGCAGTTTATCATCATGTAACTTTTTTTGGTTACGTTTTTCTGAGTGTTTATAAAGTGGGGATAAATTTGTATAATCTTTGAATTTAACTTGCGGAAGTTTATGTGGTCTGTTTATGTTTGTGAGTGTCAGTATGTATGTTTGTTGGTTTCCTATGTTGTGAACTGATTTTTATTTCAATTGTTTTATCTTTATTTTGCAAGTGAGATAGCATTCAATTGGTCTATGTTAATCATCTTAACTAGTATATATGTGCAAAACAAGTATTTTTGTATCCAGAAAACGTTTGAATTGAGTTTAATTCTTAGTGAAATATCATGTCATAGTATGCAAGCCTAAAAAATATCTATTTATCCTTTTGTTGACTGTACGTTAATTTTTCAGATTCACATTGGATTCGGAAGGTAATTTTTGTGCATTAACAGGAAATAAGTGAATCGTACATCCATTGGACGCGAAATTTTACTTGCTATTATTGTGCAAGAAGAGCAAGAACTTTACTGCTGGTGTGATGACAAAAAAAATTGGTTGGGTCTAAAAACACTGATTTTTATTGATATAATTTGTAATAACGTTACGAGGTAAAAACCTCGTCATACTTTACTGAGTATGTATGTATACATAAATGTATATATGCACAGGAGACCCAAAAACTGTCATAGAAGAACCTAAGAAAGTCTTGATTACAGTATTGGGAAGTAAAATTCGCGATTTAATCGATATGGTCTGTTTTTGTTTCATCCAAACTATCAATATATGTTCTTACATGCTGGTCTGGGAGTAAAGAAAGCTTAGAATGTACCAGTTACTTCTCTTCCCGCGCAGATGGTAAAAGCCCATCGAGGGAATGGGCGAAAATCTTAGGAATCATGTTATAGGCGATGTGGCTAGCAATCCATCACTATTTTGATTCCTCTCTTCCATCTATACGCCCAAAATCACGCTAAATGTGGCATTTAGTTCTTGTTACCTTAGACTCTGTCTACCCCGTAAAGGATAAAGACGTGATATGTATGTATGTATGTATCCATAGTGCGGTGTTGCAACATTTTGTAACCCCTATTACCACTCTAATTGGTTAATTACTTTACTAGGGAAATTATCAAGACCGTGAATTTCCAGATGTCCAACAGCGGAGATTTGTCAACCCTGTTCTGAAGACTTGAAGACTTTTAGTCCGTCTTTCATGTTCCCATTACCTATGATCGGTAGAAAGAAGAAAAGGAAACTGTATGATACAGAATGATATTAATATCACCGTCCAAGTTTTAGGTTGACCTAGGTATCATATGCAACCGTATAGGTACCGTAAGTCGCGGGTTCATGGTGGATGCAAGCCACTTCCAACCGAGGCAACTGGAGTTCTATGGGCGGTATCTGAATGCCTATATCCAACAGTGGACGTCACACACCTGATATGATGAAGATGATAATGATGACAGGTATCATTTAATGATACCATTTGCAATATTTTAACACCAAACTTAAAAATAATGCTTGTATTCGTCGTGTTGTTTCTTTTGACAGTGATAAAAAAAGTCAGCCTGTATAATTCTAAGTAGTAAAATAAGTTATGATTGTTCTTGTATGCATGTAAAAAAATATTTTTTGTGAACAATAAAATAAATAAGTGGCAAATTTCCATTACATGCAATTCAGTTATGTAATATTTTATGAATTGAGTATGTGGCGTGATCTACAAACTACAATTTCGTGACATCCTTTGATAAGTTAATAAATATTTTGAGTTTCGTATCGAGATACTCGTGTATTTGGAAAGGCTTGTACTTTTCGTCTTATTTTCTTAGGTGATAACTACACTGTATATACTACACAAGGAATAAAGACGTGTTTTATGTGTGTATGTACAGTCAGCATCAAATAGTTCGTGACACCCAAAGTAGCCAAATAGTTCGCAACACGTTATTGTTACAGTTGAAATAAGGTCATGTTGCTAACTTTTTGGCCACTTTGGGTGTCACGAACTATTTGACGCTGACTATACAGTCAGCGTTATATAGTAAGTAGAAGTCAAGACCTTCATTTACTTGGAAACACCCAAAATGGTCATTAACAGTGACTCAACCAAAGCGGTCAAATTGTTCGGGACATCCATCGTGCACAAATATACTGGAGCACGCACATCGCCAAATACTTAGTAACATTCAAGCCAACATTAGTACCATAACATCCAAACCGCCACTGGTAGCGTAGTAGTAGTAGCCAAAGTATCCAAAAGTATGGAACACACTAGAAAACTGAGCTTTATTTAAATAAATAAACACGTCATAAGATTCAATATGGCCGGACGTGTTTTTGATTCTAGCGAAGCTCATCTCTTGACGTTGACAATCACCGAGAAGAGTACCAACTTGTCAGTGATCGTCTCATCTCTTTCATTTGGAGCCTGACGCCTGGTATAGAAAACATCTAATCATTACAATATATGTTCTTGACTTTGAAGTGTGTAGTTATGTCAATGTTTCCTTTTAAGGCGGATGCTCGCGTTAGCTCATTGAAGAAGTCCCGTTAGATGGCGCTGTAATCAATGATGTGTGTTTTTTGTAGTTTTTAGAAGATTCTTAGAACACTTATAGATTATCAATTGATTTGCGCACACAGTTTAATACGGCCGATTTTTTGAGACTACACTCAGAAGGTAACAATGCACCAATTCGGAGAATAGCTGCACAAACGCTGGTGTCACTAACGGCCCTATACAGATACTAGGTCTTACACACACATGCAAATAGGAGGCGGCAACTGGCGGAAAAATATTGCAACACCTTGCTAAGCTGTTAGCGTAATTTTTCACGCTATATTTACGTTTTTATATCAACTTTAATTTTACCAGAAATTTTACAAATCTACGTACAAAACTTAAGTCGTGTTATTTCAACCATTTATAACTTTGGAATGGCTGCACGGATTTTTATGATTTTTGATTTGTTAGCTTTCTCTCTTCCTCGAATAGCCAAATATCTTATCATAAATATGATAAATGCACAAAAAAAAACTCTTTAATTTTTCGTATGCAGCGCCATCTCTGACAAAAACTGACTTTAAGGCGGAATATTATTTGCCAGCTCGGCTAGTTACAAATACATAATAATATTATAAATGAGTCTAGCAGATGCAAACATGTGAATCAATGCCACCTTCAACCCTTTTTGAATACTAGGGAGTAATTTTTTGTACTTTGTTAGATAGAGGGCTATCGTATTTGTACTCACTAGTTGGCGCCACTGTAGAGTAAGGTATATATCATATCAGATTATTCAGGATTTCTTTTAATTTATCTTTAATAGCAAGTTATTTATTATCCACCGTGTTGCACAGTCCCGTTTATCCTCTAAATTAGCTGTCATTTTATTTGCCTTCTTAGTTTGGCTCCTACTTTTCATAGTTTTTCTTTTAATATTTTAATAAACCTGTCGTATGTCTGCGAAAATATTCGGAAACAATGTAAAGTAAAGCCGGAATATGCAACTTGTAGGTAGTACTAATTTTACGTTTCTTTTTAATACCTCAAGTTGCAATAGCGCCTCTAGCGGCGAATTCATATGCCGTCATTGCTAGTATCTTGAAATGTCTTTGAGTATTTAGTATGTAGGAACCCGCGATTCATATCTGATATTCGCTCACACGTAGAGACATCATCATCACCATCGTCTGACATTTTATTATTACTCCTATGCATTGCATTACAAACGTTTCGTCTGGGGCATCTAAACAACTAGCGCTGTACTATAGGTATTGTCGTTTCGCGTCATAGGCTTTCGTAAACAGGTAACTTGAGAATCAGCCTGCTTATAACAATGAGACGAAGTCATTCGTGCTAGCCATTCGGATTCTTTCCTTTCACCAAAATGCATTGGAGTATAGGATCACATAGAGGAAATTAAATAATAACGCATAGCGCGTAGGGACTACGTCTGACTGCTTCTTGGCTAGGGATTTTGGTAGTCATCGGTCGTGGGCCACCTGCCTAGTTCACCTGGGTGGACCACGGGCACATTTTCTTGCCGATGTTCCACCTCAGAACACCCAGGTGAACCACGGGCAAATGACTATGGGTCATGGTCCAAAAAGTGCCCATGGTTCACCTAGGTTTACTGAAGTGGACCATTGGCAAGAAAAATTGCCCGTGGTCCATCCAGGTGAGCTAGACAGGTGGTTTTCGGTTAGATATTTGTTCCGGAGTTGCGACCTGCCTTTTTATTTACTAATTCATGGTACATCGCATAAAAGGAAAAATAATATTAGATAATTATGATGACTTTGCAATAGGTAGGTACGACAAATAAATAATGACAACTCCAAAACAAATTGAATCCATCTGAACTCACTTTTACTTACTGATACTTACTTCCACAAAAGTCGAACTTCATCCATCGATGGTTTTGAGTAGCGTTACCAACAGTGGGATAAAGCAGATTCTCACGGTGTCTAGTCCACACGCGAAAAATAAAAATTGCAGCTCGACGCGAATTATATCAGCGCATGGACCAACTCTATATGCACAACTGGGTGTGCCAATAGGAATTTCGGGCTTATAAAAATAAAAATTCTCATTAGAGATAGTAAAATTAGGTTAGGTTCATTAGGCATCTTCAAATGCCCGAAGGGCAAACCGAATAGAAATAGGAACCCCGCCGTCAATCTTACGGTGGAGTGAAATTCCTAATGGCACAACTAGTAGTCCATAATATAGAGTAGGCCCAGGACAAAAGCGTCATACATTTAGGCACAAATCGTGTGCATAAAAATGACAAAGAATTTTGCTAGCGTCGTGCAGCAATAGCGTCTGTACTATACGCGTGTCGACCAGTGAAACAGGGAACAGAGACGTGCTAAACTACGAAACTCTCTAGATATTTTTTTCGGTCTGTAACCATGATCCACCTGCAGTTTGGCCACCTGGTTTTTGACAGAGCTCCGCTCCTGGGCGGAGCTCCTTTTTCTGGGCATTGGAACCTCAGTGGTTTTCTGGGTGGACAAATTAGGTGGGCTACGGGTAGACTGCAAACAAACTGCACAGTCAATTTGCAGCTAGCTTGCAGTTCAAATGCTGACCGTCTAGTTTATTATAGGCGTTAGATGAGATCCCACAATAGCTAGGCCAATACGCCACGCAACACGTGGTATGCGCACATAAGGGTTGATTTATCAAAGCACTGATATTTTTTAAATAAAACTTAATACTTTTTTAAATGAAAACTCTTTTATGATGTATGTAATCAATCATATTGGCAAAATTCAGGCCATTATTATCAGGGTATTTAAAAAGGAAACATTGACATAACTACACACTTCAAAGTCAAGAACATATATTGTAATGATTAGATGTTTTCTATATACCAGGCGTCAGGCTCCAAATGAAAGAGATGAGACGATCACTGACAAGTTGGTACTCTTCTCGGTGATTGTCAACGTCAAGAGATGAGCTTCGCTAGAATAAAAAACACGTCAGGCCATATTGAATCTTATGACGTGTTACGAAATTGTAGTTTGTAGATCACGCAACATATTTCAATTCATAAAATATTACATACCTAACTGAATTGCATGTAATGGAAATTTGCCACTTATTTATTGTCCACAAAAAATATTTTTTTACATGCATACAAGAACAATTATAACTTATTTTTCTACTTAGAATTATATAGGCGGACTTTTTTTATCACCGTCAAATGAAACAACACGACGAATACAAGCATTATTTTTAAGTTTGGTGTTAAAATATTGCAAATGGTATCATTAAATGATACCTGTCATCATTATCATCCTCATCATATCAGGTGTGGGACGTCCACTGTTGGATATAGGCCTTCAGATACCGCCAATAGAACTCCAGTTGCCTCGGTTGGAAGTGGCTTGCATCCACCATGATACCATGAACCCGCGACTTACGGTACCTATAAGGTTGCATATGATACTTAGGTCAACCTAAAACTTGGACGTTGATATTAATATCATTCTGTATCATACAGTTTCCTTTTCCTTCTTTCTACCGATCACAGGTAATGGGAACATGAAAGACGGACTAAAAGTCTTCAAGTCTTCAGAACAGGGTTGGCAAATCTCCGCTGTTGGACATCTGGAAATTCACGGTCTTGATAATTTCCCTAGTAACATAAAGTAATTAACCAATTAGAGTGGTAATAGGGATTACAAAATTTTGCAACACCGAACTATGGATACATACATACATACATATCACGTCTTTATCCTTTACGGGGTAAACAGAGCCTAAGGTAACAAGACCTAAAGGCCACATTTAGCGTGATTTTGGGCGTATAGATGGAAGAGAGGAATCAAAATAGTGATGGATTGCTAGCCACATCGCCTATAACATGATTCCTAAGATTTTCGCCCATTCCCTCGATGGGCTTTTACCATCTGCGCGGGAAGAGAAGCAACTGGTACATTCTAAGCTTTCTTTACTCCCAGACCAGCATGTAAGAACGTATATTGATAGTTTGGATGAAACAAAAACAGACCATATCGATTAAATCGAGATTTTTACTGTAATTAAGACTTTCTTAGGTTTTTCTATGACAGTTTTTGGGTCTCCTGTGCATATATATATATATATATACATATGTATACATACATACTCAGTAAAGCATAACGAGGTTTTTACCTCGTAACGTTATTACAAATTACATCAATAAAAAATCTGTGTTTTTAGACCCAATCAATTTTTTTTGTCATCACACCAGCAGTAAAGTTCTTGCTCTTCTTGCACAACAATAGCAAGTAAAATCTCGCGTCCAGTGGATATTATGATTCACTTATTTCCTGTTAATGCACAAAAATTACTTTCCGAATCCAATGTGAATCTGAAAAATTAATTTATTTTATAATCATACTATTAGCGACAGAAAGACGGACAAACAGAAAGACAAACGGACGGATGATTGGACGTACAGATTAACAAGCAGACGGACGGACGGACAGACGGACGGACGGATGGTCGGAAGCATAGACAAACAGACAGACAAACCAACGGATGGACCGCCGGATTGATAGTTGGACAAACAGACAAACTGACAGACAGACATACATACATACATACATACAGACAGGCAGGCAGACAGATAGACGTACGGATGGATGGACTGCCGGATGGATGATCGGACGCACAGACCAAAAGACAGACAGTCAGAAATATTTAAAGAAGATTTTTATTTATCACAAAAGAAGTTAAAAAACTGAAGTATCTAAACATAAAAAAGCTAAAAATATAAAAGCCACTGATAAATAAATTGTCACAAAATGGCCCAGAAGACTGGACAGACGGAAAGATAGGCCGACAAACAGACGGACCTACAAAATATATGTGCTTCTAACAATGGTTCCTTTTTTCTATATGACGTAAGAAACCCTAAAAAAATCAGACAATACAGTCATGTGTGTATATCTCACCTCTCTTATACCTTTCAATGTACATACGTAGTTTTTAATTATCATTTTGACTTGCGTTCGCCGATTCGGACGTAAAATATACATTCATACACAAATCACGTCTATATCCCATACGGGGTAGACAGAGCCTAAGATAACACCTTAAAGCCACCAAGAACAAGCATGATTGTGGGCGTATAGGCGGAATCAAAATAGTGATGGATTGCCCTATCGCGTATAACTTGATTCCTAATATTTTTGCATTTACCATCAACGCGGGAAGAGAAGCAACTGGTACATTCTATGTTTTTTCTTTACTTCCAGACCAGCATGAAAGGGAGTAGAAGATAGCTACCTAGTATCGAGTATGAGTAAAAAAGCTATAGTTAGACAGACGGACAGATTGACAGACATAGACGGACGGATTTGAACAATGTGGCCATAAAATAAACCACGATACAGCGTTAACTTGGTAATAGATAAGCTCCTTTGTGTTCCGAACACCAAAACCTGGCCAAGTGCGAGTCGGACTCTCGTACCAAGGGTTTCGTCCAAATTCGGCAAGTAAATATAAAATCCAGTGTTAGCAAAGCCCTGCCAACTAAGCAAATTGTAGGCTGTGTGAGGTCATTTTATATCGGTTACTTACATACTTAGACAGACAAAAATATTCTGTTTTTAGTATTTGATGTTAGAGCGGCAACAGAGAAACGTCATTTGTGAACTGTCGCCAGACAATCATGATAGCTGATAGCCATATCACGGTTCATAAGATACAGCTTGGTGACAGACAGACAGACGGACAGACAGACGGACAGTGGCTCCTAAATGAAAAAAATATAGCTACGTAATATGGGTAAAAAAGCTATAAAGTTAGGACAGACGGACAGATAGACAGACGTAGACGGACGGATTTGAACAATGTGGCCATAAAATAAACCACGATACAGCGTGAACTTAGTAATACATAAGCTCCTCCATTGGTTACTTACATAGAAAGATTGACAAAAATATTCTGTTTAGTATCTATTGTTATAGCGGCCACAGAGAAACGTCATTTGTGAACTGTCGCCAGACAATCATGATAGCTGATAGCCATATCACGGTTCATAAGATACAGCTTGGTGACAGACAGACAGACGGACAGACAGACGGACAGTGGCTCCTAAATGAAAAAAATATAGCTACGTAATATGGGTAAAAAAGCTATAAAGTTAGGACAGACGGACAGATAGACAGACATAGACGGACGGATTTGAACAATGTGGCCATAAAATAAACCACGATACAGCGTGAACTTAGTAATACATAAGCTCCTCCATTGGTTACTTACATAGAAAGATTGACAAAAATATTCTGTTTAGTATCTATTGTTATAGCGGCCACAGAAATACATCATCTGTATGCATCATCACGAGATACAGCCTGGTGACAGACAGACGGACAGACAAACATTATAGACATACAGACGGACAGTGGAATCTTAGTAATAGAGTCCCGTTTTCACCCTTTGGGTACGGAACCCTAAAAAAGCTGGTCAATAGCAAGTTCGATTCGTGCACTAAAGATTCCTCTAAGTTCTAAGAGTTATAATTAGATGTAAGCGTAATGTATGGTTAGTTGTTACTCTTTCTGTTGATGAGTGTCCAACCGCGGAAGCGACCCTGGCTGGGTCACCAGAATTTCACTTCAAGATTACTGTATTGTCATCAGACTTATGCTTATGCCAGATTTCACATCAATCTGATCAATTAGAAATGGGTCAAAATTCACTTGCAAGATTTGATTACATGCAGACACCGGGACTGAGCACTTCAATTGCGTTTACAAAAATAAATTGTACCAATCACACAAACGTTGGAATTTTGTATCTTACAAAAATTTATTATGATTAATTGATAAGTACATACCTGTACGTGTACGTACAAATAAATGTCTACGCTGCGTCCAATATCGTAGCTTGTACCGTTTTTTACTTCCTTCCTTTGACTTCAATTAATTACGAATAAAATGAATAGATTATTTTTATTTTAAGACACCATGTTCTGTCAACCATTAGTTTATGACAATTCATATCATTGTTTTTTTAATTACCTGTCTAACCAGCCAGGTTTTTGACTCGCATGTTTTTTTTAAATGTTCTACAATTGAGAAAACCTATTTACTCGGCCTATTTTGTATTTAGCACTTGTCGGATTTCACGCATCATTGCCGTGGTATAATGGCCGTGATTTGATGCAGAGGGTTAGGGTTCGATTCTCGTGAGAAGCATTAGTGCAAAATTAACTGGAAGCCTTTTTTATTTTTAACTTTATGTGGTCGAGTACTTTTTTTTTTAATATATGAGGCAAAACGTGTTTTTAAGGCGGCAATATGACTGGGGGGCGCCACCATCTATGCCAAATCAATAAGCACGTGTGATCCTAAATACTGGAGAACTTACTAGGCATGAAAGCTTTGCCAAGTTTAGCGTAACTGGCAATGCCACCCGCTAAACCATTCAAATTGGCGATGCCTCACTGCTACAAGGTTATACAAAAAAATACGAAGGACCTGACGATGGACTAAACGTAGGTAGGTCGTGTGAAACCATGTGTTTGTTTAAAAAAAAAGTCAAAATCACAAGTGTATATTTTATTTTCAACTAATTGATGGTATATACCATTTATCGTAAACAGTAAAATCTAATTAGGGTAAGCTTGTGGTTGTTTTAAAACCACTTAGGTAGTACTTTCTTTGGTTTGATTTGACAAGAAAAATATTGAATTTACCATTAAGTTTTCTACATCTCATCGAGATAGTATTACTAAGTAAGTAAGTTATTAAAAACAATGTTTATAAAATTAAAAAAGAATCGTTCACGGCCTCGAGATTTGAACTTGGTCACTAACTATTCAGTCCTTTAAGTCACGACCACTGAGCCAGATTGGAGGTCACGTGACAGCTCGAAATAGCCGATTGGTTTTTACAACATGTTTTATTTGACACTAGCTACTCACACTATTGTAAAATGCATCGAAATTTACTGCATCATACTGCAATTTAGGTATGATAAATGCACTCTGTTTTGTAATTTGCGCAGACAATATATCCATAGCTAACTATCCTCAAAAAACCGCATTGAAATTAAGCCTGTGGACGAAATGCAGCTGCACGGAAGGTTTGTATGGAAGAGCAACCGCCTTAAATACCCTGATAATAATGGCATGAATTTTGCCAATATGATTGATTACATACATCATAAAAGAGTTTTCATTTAAAAAAGTATTAAGTTATATTTAAAAAATATCGAGGTTTTTTTAAACTATCAGTGCTTTGATAAATCAACCCTTGTGTGCGCATACCACGTGTTGCGTGGCGTATTGGCCTAGCTATTGTGGGATCTTATCTAACGCCTATAATAAACTAGACGGTCAGCATTTGAACTGCAAGCTAGCTGGTAATCGACTGTGCAGTTTGTTTGCAGTCTACCCGTAGCCCACCTAACTTGTGCACCCAGAAAACCACTGAGGTTCCAATACCCAGAAAAAGGAGCTCTACCTAGGAGCGGAGCTCTGTCAAAAACCAGGTGGCCAAACTGCACGTGGATCATGGTTAACAGACCGAAAAAAATATCTAGAGTTTCGTAGTTTAGCACGTCTCTGTTCCCTGTTTCACTGGTCGACACGCGTATAGTACAGGCGCTATTGCTGCATGACGCTAGCTAAATTCTATGTCATTTTTATGCACACGATTTATGCCTAAATGTATGACGCTTTTCTTCTCGCTTTGCTCCTGGGCCTAGTCTATATTATGGACTACTAGTTGTGCCATTAGGAATTTCACTCCACCGTAAGATTGACGGCGGGGTTCCTATTTCTATTCGGTTTGCCCTTCGGGCATTTGAAGATGCCTAATGAACCTAACCTAATTTTACTATCTCTAATGAGAATTTTTATTTTTATAAGCCCGAAATTCCTATTGGCACAACCAGTTGTGCATATAGAGTTGGTCCATGCGCTGATATAATTCGCGTCAAGCTGCAATTTTTATTTTTCACGTGTGGACTAGACACCGTGAGAATCTGCTTTATCCCACTGTTGGTAACGCTACTCAAAACCATCGATGGATGAAGTTCGACTTTTGTGGAAGTAAGTATCAGTAAGTAAAAGTGAGTTCAGATGGATTCAATTTGTTTTGGAGTTGTCATTATTTATTTGTCGTACCTACCTATTGCAAAGTCATCATAATTATCTAATATTATTTTTCCTTTTATGCGATGTACCATGAATTAGTGATATGAATTATGATGACATAACATAAAAAGGCAGGTCGCAACTCCGGAACAAATATCTAATCGAAAACCACCTGTCTAGCTCACCTGGGTGGACCACGGGCAATTTTTGGACCATGACCCATAGTCATTTGCCCGTGGTTCACCTAGGTGTACTGAAGTGGACCATTGGCAAGAAAAATTGCCCGTGGTCCACCCAGGTGAACTAGGCAGGTGGCCCACGACCGATGACTATCGAAATCCCTAGCCAAAAAGCAGTCAGACGTAGTCCCTACGCGCTATGCGTTATTATTTAATTTCCTTTATGTGATCCTATACTCCAATGCATTTTGGTGAAAGGAAAGGATCCGAATGGCTAGCACGAATGACTTCGTCTCATTGTTGTAAGCAGGCTGATTCTCAAGTTACCTGTTTACGAAAGCCTATGACGCGAAACGACAATACCTATAGTACAGCGCTAGTTGTTTAGGTGCCCCAGACGAAACGTTTGTAATGCAATGCATAGGAGTATTAATAAAATGTCAGACGATGGTGATGATGATGTCTCTACGTGTGAGCGAATATCAGATATGAATCGCGGGTTCCTACATACTAAATACTCAGACATTTCAAGATACTAGCAATGACGGCATATGAATTCGCCGCTACAGGCGCTATTGTAACTTGAGGTATTATAAATAAACGTAAAATTAGTACTATATACCTACAAGTTTCATATTCCGGCTTTACTTTACATTGTTTCCGAATATTTTCGCAGACATACGACAGGTTTATTAAATGTTAAAAGAAAAGCTATGAAAAGTAGGAGCCAAACTAAGAAGGCAAATAAAATGACAGCTAATTTAGAGGATAAACGGGACTGTGCAACACTCTGGGTAATAAATAGCTTGCTATTAAAGATAAATTAAAAGAAATCCTGAATAATCTGATATGATATACCTTACTCTACAGTGGCGCCAACTAGTGAGTACAAATACGATAGCCCTCTCTCTAACAAAGTACAAAAAAATACTCCCTAATATTCAAAAAGGGTTGAAGGTGGCATTGATTCACATGTTTGCATCTGCTAGACTCATATATAATATTATTCTGTATTTGTAACAAAAAATATTCCGCCTTAAAGTCAGTTTTTGTCAGAGATGGCGCTGCATACGAAAAATTAAAGAGTTTTTTTTTGCATTTTTCATATTTATGATAAGATATTTGGCTATTCGAGGAAGAGAGAAAGCTAACAAATCAAAAATCGTAAAAATCCGTGCAGCCATTCCAAAGTTATAAATGGTTGAAATAATACGATTTAAGTTTTGTACGTGTAGATTTGTAAAATTTCTGGTAAAAGTAAAGTTGATATAAAAATGTAAATATAACGTGAAAAATTACGCTAACAGCTTAGCAAGGTGTTGCAATATTTTTCCGCCAGTTGCCGCCTCCTATTTGCATGTGTGTGTAAGACCTAGTATCTGTATAGGGCCGTTAGTGACACCAGCGTTTGTGCAGCTATTCTCCGAATTGGTGCATTGTTACCTTCTGAGTGTAGTCTCAAAAAATCGGCCGTATTAAACTGTGTGCGCAAATCAATTGATAATCTATAAGTGTTCTAAGAATCTTCTAAAAACTACAAAAAACACACATCATTGATTACAGCGCCATCTAACGGGACTTCTTCAATGAGCTAACGCGAGCATCCGCCTTAATGAAGTAAAATGTTGAAACTAACTTTTGAGAAGCACGCCATCTATGAACAAACTCGTGTACTTATTAATCTATGGCACTCCTTAGCGTTGGATAACCAAGTAAAGCGAAGTTAACGGAAAACTGGTTTTCAGTCTGTGTTTTTAGTTCACGCTACTCTACAGAGGTGGCGCTGCGTGATCAGTTGAATCACAGTTTGAAAGCACATCACTCGAAAGTGGTATACCAACATAAATCTGTGTACTGCTACTAAACTACAGCTAAATTATACTTCTGACTAGGTGACTAGATTAATGGGAGCAGTATTTTTTTTCTAATCTAGGTACTCGTATTTCAAAATTCAACATAATTTTTTACCACTTTCGAGTGGTATTTTCATATAGGTACCTATGTGCTTTCAAAAATCGTTAAAAAACCTTTAAAGAGCCTTCTTTGATTAGTGTCCGTTGATTTGATATAGCGCTACTTCTAGTGGCTTAGTCTTCGCTCGTCATGAATGTTCACATCCGTGCACTTGTATTTATTTACATCACAACACATTAAAATAGCAAAATTTACAACACGGATTGTAGACTATAAATACTATTAAATAAAATTATTTTTATAATGTTAAGTAAGAACAATACGAAACGCGGATCAGAGCAAAGACCACGACAGAGACAGTGATTTGCAATTGTTTTTCTTTTCGCACTATTTGCATTCGAATTTTCTTTTCGGCCAGGTTCAAAAACAAACTGATGAACTTAAAAAAAGTAAGTAAGTAAATGCTTTATTGTACAAATATAAAGAAACAGATACAATTAACAAAAAAATAAAAATAACATTAATATATGTACAAAGGCGAAAAAAATGTTAAAAACAAAAAAATAAAAAAAATGTTAAAGGTTTAAATACATTGGCGTCTTCATCACTAAATCATACCTTATTTAACTGTAAATCGACTGAACATACAAATTGTGGTCTTATGATGGCTTAGCAATTCGTTTAACACTTTTTAACTCATTTAATAATTAATTAATTAATATATAATATTTAATATAAAATTAATTATAAATAAATTTATATAAAATTAATTATATAATTATAGTTATTATATGTCTGCGCCTTTGTGAGCAGTGAGAAGGTGTCGAAGAAGGCGCGTCTGGCTGTTCACAGAGGGGTGCTTGTTCCAACATTAATGTACGGTAGCGAGACTTGGGTATGGCAAAAGAAGCATGAAAGTAGAATAAATGCAGTAGAAATGAGAGCGTTAAGAAGTATGGAAGGTGTATCACTGAAAGATAGAATAAGGAACAGTCTGATAAGGGAACGTGCTGGTGTGAAAGAGGATATAGTGACTAGGATAGAAAAAAGTATGCTTAGTTGGTTTGGGCATGTAGAGCGGATGGATGAAAGTAGACTAACTAAACAGATCTATATGGGGAGTACGAATGGTTGCGTTGGGAGGGGAAGGCCTAGACGGACGTTCCGAGACCAAATAGGAGACGTTTTGGAAAAAGGTCAGGTCAGGAGTACCCGAAACCGACGAGCATGCATGAAGAGATTGATGACTGTGGATGAAGCGAAAGAAATATGTCAGGATCGTAGCAAGTGGAATAAAGTAGTCTCTGCCTACCCCTGTGGGAAAGAGGCGTGACGGTATGTATGTATGTATGTATGTATTATATGTCTTTTACTTAGGTATACATATCATTATTTTATGTAATTCCATGTCAACATAACTTATAAAATTTTAAAATATTATTATTCAAAATTAAACAAAACTGCACGCTGCAACACCGCAATAAAAAACAAATGTCTTGCTGCCAGTAACTAGTAGGCTTTTACCGCCAGGAAAATAGTGTCTAGTGAGGTGTCTAGAATGTGTGCTCGAGAAGGCAATTCCTGAGTTTAATTTTAAAACATCTTAACGACGAGGCCGAAACGATCTTATCAGACAGCTGGTTCCGCACTGCTGGGCCAAATATAGATACCTAGCGGAGGAAAAGACGGTGCTATATTCACCCCCGACGTATATGCTTATTTCGTTGAGACATGCTTATAATTGCTTTCCTAACCTTGGGATACCACCTACTTAATAGATATTTATAGCGATCATAAAGGACATCGCTAAGGTTGCGTGGTTCGAAAAATACTATCTAATATCATTACTATCTAATATCATATCACTACTTTACTAAACGATACTGAAAATTAGAACATATAGAAAAATCCAAAAAGTAAAGCTATGGCCGGGATTCGAATCCGGATCCTCATCGTACCGTGATGCGTGCTATACCACTACACCACCCACAAAATAAGAAACCATAATATTTAACTTCCACTTTCAAATACACACTAAATACCTGTTTAAAGAAGATTGTGAAACCTTAAATGAAAATGACAAATAGATACCTGGTAACTATAAAAACTTGTAACGATCTCTTCGTAAAGTTTTATAGGTAACATTATTTTAATTTAATTAAGTATTAAATAGTTATAGCCCGAAAGTCAATTAGTAACAAAATTTACAAGTAATAAGAAAACAAGTCAAGATTATTATTTACAAGAAACGGCCAAGTGCGCCACGAAACATGGAAGAAGGGTCCTGCAGGCTTAGGGGGCGTTCAAGTATTACGTAAGCGCTTGAGGGGGGCGGGGGGGGGGTCTTTGCTTTGCTTATTTTTGATGACATGGGGGGTGGGGGGGGTCGATATGGTGATTACGTCAGCAGCTTCGATTCGAACTGCTGCTCACGAATCAATAAAAAACAGAATCCATTAATAGAAAAATGCATATAGGTACCAATGATTACGTAAGCATGGGAGGGGGGGGGGGGTAAGAGGTTTGCTTACTTTTGCTGACAAGGGAAAGGGGGGGGGGGGGTAAATAATTGTAAAAAATCTGCTTACATAATACTTGAATGGTCTCTTATTACGTAACTTGTTCGCGCTCGTATTCGTCGTTGTAGTTGATTGTGATTACGATTCAGAGCGCCTTGAAACATTGGTTTTACGAAAAAAATGATACCGATTACCCTCGAAATCGCTTTCAAAAACGAAAGCATTGAATGGACCGAAAAGTTTTGTTTTTGCAAACATCTTGAGTAACGAATGGTTTTTATTAAATTAATTGACCCTGATTCTCGGAATCAACTGTCAAAAATTAAGACGATGCTGATTGCGAGCGAGTTACGTAATAAGCCTGCCGCACTTAATAGCGCATCTTCGCCATCTTCAGCTAGTTACTTTCCTATATTGTTTACTAGCGACCCGCCCCGACTTCGCACGGTATATTATGCATGTATTATACATATAAACCTTCCTCTTGAATCACTCTATCTATTAAAAAAGCCGCATGAAAATCCGTTGTGTAGTTTTGAAGATATAAGCATACATCGGGACATGAGGACAGAAAAAGCGACTTTATTTTATACTATGTAGTGATTTATTTATTCATAAAAACTTACTCAGCGTTACAGTTTACACCAAAACAAAATAAGCATGCAAGCAACATAATGCAAAAAACAAACAGTATAAAAACAAAAAGGAGGAAAAAACATAGCACATACAAAAACCAACCATTAAAATAAAACGAAAAACAAATCACTATACCTATTTAGGGATTTTCAAAAGTCTCGCTTCCGTAAAGCGACGGAAGACCACGTCTGTTCTGCCGGCTAGAAGTCTACTACCTACGTGAATAGTATGAATAAATATATAGATTTAGGGCACTTAAAAGTAAGACGCAAGTGAAGCCAAGTAACCCATAATGGTTTGTCAATTATTTAAAAACGTTCCTGCCTGTATCATGAATTTTCAATTAGCTACTGGATATTTCCTAACAAGTAAAATTTGATTTTTCTTACACCTTGAAATTAGAATTGCTAGCGGGACTTAATTTCCACTATAACATTAAGTTCTTCCTTCATTAACGTCCTTTTGCAATAAAGTGAACTTTCAATTCCGTCTGTCTTAGGTATTATTCCTTTTGTGTTAAATTCCCAGCAAGGGTTAATTTTTCTGAGGTAAAGAACATCAAAGTTGATGAGAATTTCTAATTTAAAGGACGCCGACATTTTGAAATGTTATTATGCAAACGTTCATCGGCTACGGCTGCTTTGAAGCTGAACAATTTGTTGGATTGGTAAAGGATGGTAAGGTGTGTATAATTTTCTTTAGAGATATTTTCCATGGGATATATAGTTTGTTTCTTTTAAAATGACGAAAATGCAATTAACGCGGGATTTTACAACTTATTTTGTTGCTGAATATGAAAGGAAAAAATAACAAAGAGACGTAATAAAACTGACGGAAGTATGGCACGTGTACTGGAGTAGCTCAACCCTTCTTGATCTTTGAAATGAAAAATTTTAAATTTTATTTAAAATATGATTATTAATACTTACACAAAAAATCAACACATATACGTCTTACATATTACATATAGCCAGGTTGTAAAAAAGATACTATTTTAGCAAATATATAACACATGTACTAAAAGAGCGAAAGCCAGTTAGACACCAACAAAATATTGCACTTAAGCCAGAAAGTATCCCCTCCTATTAATTATTGTTCATTACCTGAACTGGACCCTTTTAAGTATAATAGGTGTATTGTTTTCCAAATACAATTACAGTGCGGCTAACACTCGGGTAAAAATGTCTTATACCTACTATTAAAAAATTCTACAAAGTAATATTGACACAGTATATAATTATTATTTTAGAAACGCACGTCGTCTAGTGTAACACCGACCAACAACATCAAAACTATCAAGATTGTTTGTTCACGGTATACTTGGACCTAACGCTAATGGTTTTACAACCCCACTTGAAGTTAACAATTGAACAATAGACGTCGGTTTTAAGTACTTTTCGTCATCTTAAATGAAACAAACCATACCGCAATATCATGACCGGGAGAATGTTAATATTGTCGAGTGAGCTCTGTCTGAAATATATTCTACAACGGCTGCAACTACATCAATCTACAATCTATCAATCTAGTGTATTCATGTTACAGCGATGCGGCTAGCCACCCATCACTATTTTGATTCCCTTTTCCATCCATACGCCCACGATCATGCTGAACGTGGCGTTTAGGTCTTGTCAGCTTAGGCTCTTTCAACCCCGTGGAGAGCGGGTCTTCCCAAACCTGCATTGCATAGGTGCCGCAAAGAGGGAACCCCATCCCCGGGTGGACGTGGGGCGTCGCGGTGACACCGAGTGCTCCCGTAACGCCTCACATACGACCGAATAGGGAATCCGTGTGGTTTTTAGTGGGTATGCCTGCCGTCGCGGGAGAGTCCCACATACCCCCGGTAAACCCGTACCGGGCGGATGCATAAGGCGCATTTTCCACACCATAATCAAAAAAGGCTCTGTCTACCCCGTAAGGGATGAGGACGTGATTTATGTATGTATGTATGTATAGTGTATGCGACTATGCGAGTAGCTTAAATAGCAGCATACATACGCTGCCTCGTATGCCATAGATTGGCGGGAAAGTGACTGCCACTGGGTATGGGCGGAGGACCACAGGCCATAAGGCTATAAGTGAAATTCTTACCAATACGCGGACATTGTCGATCCAGTATTTTAGCTGTATAGGTTGTAAGACGAGCTCTAAACTTACACTATACCCGTGATCATGATGCACACAACTGCGGCGAAATATCAGAAGATTATTATAATTGTGATTTTTTTAACTATCTAAAACTTAGTAGTGTTTAAATCGAATTCTTTGTCATACTAGCAGTGCGACAAAGAATGCAGTATAATAGCAGGATGAAAAGAAATAAAGTAGCTGTCATACTTTTTAAAGCATACTACCAAAGTAATAGTACATTACAGTCTAGGCCAGGAAGTAGGCAATTGCTGGCTGAGTATTGGTTTGAACGGACGAGCTTGCGAGTCCGTTTAATAATACGAAGCCAGCAATGCTATTCTGGCCGAGGCAAGTATAGTGCTTTTCTCAAAAATCGAAAATATAACAACAACAAAAATAAATGAAAATAAAAATAGTGAAAATTGTTTTGCTTTGCCGCCTTTTTCTATCAATGGCATTTGAAGAGTGTATTTTTCTACCCAGAACACCTAAAGCTATTTCAGACACAGATAAACACGTTGTCGTACTAGCTTTTTTTTTTTAATTTGATGTTTTAAGTCTTGTGCCTTTCTTTTATAATGGTGATTTGCATTTTTAAAAAGTTAATAACTAGACAGTAATGGAATTTGTATGCAACATTACTGTCGAGTTTAGCGCGACAGTAATGTTTTTTTTTTTTTTTTAATTTTGGACTGACCGGCAACAATTAACTTCCTGTTCTGATAAGTAGCTAACAATGACGACTTTACCGGACATTTTTGAGAAAAAGATTTTAAAATAATCCGGTCACTTGTGTCGCACGTAGTTATTTATACATGTTGTAGGATTGACACTTTGGGAGTGATTTTGAGTAAGGTACTAGTAGGTTACTTATGACATTTTGTGGATAGTGTGTACGCGGAAATGAGGTATCTTGCACAGTAGGTTTGAGCATATCTGGCTCTAGCATGAAAACTTTGTCGGGTAAGAACAAAACAAAACTAAACTTAACAAAAAACATTAAAGTCTGCTGTTTATTCTAACGCAAAAACGTAAAGATTGGAACACGTTGGAACGACAAAATACCAAAAATTAAGATAGAAAACAGTTAAAACTAACTACATAACTGAACTTAAATCAAACCAACACTCTCTTTACAAACTCTTCGCCAGACGCCCTGGGACTCTACGTGTTTAACATTGTTTTAAATGATATACGAGGTACATAGAGCTCAACCCAAAAGAGCCGTCAAGTGCAACATGGATTTGCCTACTAGGGTACCATTTTCTATCTGAGGCACGAAACCCTGAAAGATAATATGTAGCCGAATAAAGATTCCCCATTTATGATGAAATAGCATTTAGCTTTTATATGCTTTGCATTTAGTACATTAGATAGCCTGTGTACATAACCGTAATTTTAACTTGAGAAGATTTCTGTTTACTTGGTTTATCATTCAATTTCACTTCCATTATGGTACTTACAATTTCAGTTTTTTTCTATAACTCAGTAACCCGCCCATAATTTCAGTTGGTAAGTAATTTGGCAAATACAAATGTTCCAAATTACTACACGAATTATTCTCTTGCTTGCCTTGCATTGTTCGCTTCATTAGGTATAATTTACATATAATAGGTAACAATTCTAACTACAAAATAATAAGATGTGCTAGCGTGTAAGTTAGTAATTCACGCTTTTTTGGGGTAACGATACCCTGCCCCTTACATTATCAATTCAATCATGCTCGTAATAATAATGATGCTACGTTCTGATTGTCGAACTTGTTTGTCGAAAAAAGTTTTGCGCAGAAACAAAACGAAAATAACGACTTCTAACGTAAGCAGATAATAATAAACGAAACCTAAAAGCTAAACTTACTGTACTTGTTTATATAATAACTAATTAAATGACATAAACTATACTTAACTAATAAACTTATATATATATTTCTTTTAAGTTTTTTGATTTAGTTTATTTCATTGTTATTGTTAAAATTGACTTTGATTTTTAATGGCATGTTTTAAAATTTCTATAAACTCTTATACATTATCTAAATTCAATAAGTGTGCTTCTACCTCAGGTATCTGAATTTGTATACGTAGATTAAGTTACCTATTGCAGCAACATACTTGAGCTTGGTTTACGTAAACTTCAAAATTAGGTACGATTTTTGTTTAGCTGGGAGCTCATAAAATCTCCACTAAAGAAAAATTGCAAACATAGTCATGTTTTTGTAGTAATATTTAGGTTTTTGCTCACTTGTAAGGTGACCAACGGTAACCACCGCTGGATAAGAAATACTTTGCCATAATTACACACTTTCTAAGTATCTAAATAAGACACTAAGACAGTGCTTGGGAAAATTAAAAATACTATTTGTCGTTTCTAATGTCGATATTATTATATACTTGCGTTATGAATTTGATTCCAATTGTTCATAGAACAAAAAAGTAATACACACTAATAAACAATCAAGCGTGAAATGCTGACGAAATTATGTACACTTAACCCGGCACTTACAGAGGCGACGCACGTATTAGCAAGCTGGGAACATAAATAACGAGCGCAACAATTTACCTACCTACTATTCGCCGCACAGATTTGTTATACAGAATGTAATATTTAAAGTAAACGAAACCATAGACAGATCTGCTGAGTGAACTCACTCACGAAGGCGCGCGCCTCCACAACAAATTGTCAATGTGCAATAATTAGAGCAATAAACATAAGGCTATGGTTAGTGATAAAAACAAATTGAACTATACAACCATTTAAAAATAAACTAAAACTAATCTTAAAATAATACAATTTCTAAATGTCTGTGAAAATCAGAACACATAGAAAAATCCGAAAAGTAAAGCTTTGGCCGGGAATCGAACCCGGATCCTCGTCATTCCGTGACGCGTGCTATACCACTACACCACCCATAGCAGGTCAAAATAATACAATTAAAAAGGAGAGGCCCCCATGGCATAGCACCGCAGACGCTGGCAGCATTTCCCCTTTGGGGAGCGATACTAATACGTTGTCCAAGCAAGCTGCCAGCTCTCCGGTCACCCGTGTCGTCTATTAGCTTATTCGAAATATCTTTGAAGAGGCTAACAGCGCTAGGAACTCACGGACCAAGGGTTTCAACACCGAAAGGAACAAAGTTGTATTCTTTGAACATGAGCAGAACGCTGGCGCGCAGTATTCGTTTCGCTGCTGCCGGGCCGAGCGGTCCAAGAGGAAGGACTACGAATTAGTCCGAAACATGTCGAGCATCACTCGACTTTTATACGTGAGTTATCAGTTTGTGTAATTAAAGTTGTATTCGGCGCTGAAACCCGAAATAATTATTTGTTTCAGCTGATTCGGCCGCTTCTGCAGCGGTGCCTGCTCTACTGCTGGTTCCGCGAAGGTGATACGAGGCTAGTATAATATGTTTACGCACGTTGCATCCCACACCAACACACGTCCCACGCTCCACGGAATCAGTGTCATTCCGCCCGGCCCCTAGCAATGCCTGTTGGTTCCAACAACGCAGGGACATTGACAGATGCAAGTGACCGGCGGATGATGTCGTTAGCGCGGTGTGCATAGAGAAGCGGCCAGCGCTGTTTTTGAAAATAGTCCGTGGTGTCCTAACCGGTCTACATCCAGGCCACATGGGTCTCTGTGAGGTGTGCTACGAAGAAGATTAAGGCAGAGACAGGTGGATATACGCAGTGTTTCGGGTGTAAAATGGTTGCAGTATTGGGAGAAGGGTAGGTTTTTAGCCAGTAGCCGGATTCTTTTGTCCCAACTGGCAAAACCCTCGCACGAAATTTTAATGCTTACAAAATGTCTTGGTGTGCGTGACTCGTTAGTCACCGTTGTTAGGGCGTATGGGGAAGTTGGGGTAGATATTGGTAATTAGGAATGACTTAAAATAATAAGCTGCGGTTTGATAGATTCAAAAAAGCGTGTTTTCGGTCATTGGGATTATATTTTCTTATTTTCGTGAAGTATTCACTATCAATAAGTTTCAAGAACGAGTACCTACCTAGTATAAGATACAGAACTATATTCTTTAGAAATTATACAATCATTTCCTTTGTTAAACTTTTAGTCACAAAGTTGTAGTGAAATCTGCCTCAGTCTTAGGTTTTCTAGAATACTCGCCTACGCGTCCATTAAGACAACTGCTAATAATTATACAGAATTTACTGTAAGTAAAGTTTTCAGACTTGTATCTAGTCAAAGGTCTGATCTATGTAGATACTCGTATTATCTCTCACAAGCCGCTGATCAATTGAATTTAATTGTATTTCAAGTATGTTTCATACTTACTCGTAAATATATATATTTTGAATATTAATAATACTTTTCCATCCATCGTGTTATAAATATTTGATACCAAAGACAAAGATTTGGACGCCTGGTCTGCTTTCTCATTAATCTATGGCCGGGGTAAGGTATTCTTACAGCTGTTTAGTTTGTTCAATATACCAGAGCGTGATACGTGCCACGAATCCGTTGCCGGCGGAACCCACCCTGCTTTATGATGGTTGACTTCACCTTATTGCTTGTAAGTCACTACAAAATATTATGTATATCCCATTTTTAAGTCTTCATTACGCTGTTGGCTCTCTGGAAATCGTTGTAGGGACTATTGCTTTGACTTGAAGCAGTTGTTATTTTTATTAAACGATTGGTCTGGAGGGTAAGGTGAAACTTTTAGAGTTCCTTACACAAATGATGGGATCCTTGTTGCTTCTTCTTTAAGGTACCTTTGAGTCTATAGGCGACCAAAAAAGCGCTCTTTTGCATTTTTTATGACAGTTCCGGACAGTTCCAACATCAAAACGTGAAAAATAAGGTTGGTTATCAAATTGACTTGTGACTGAAAATAATCTTTGATGTTCTAACCTTGCAAAAAGTATTTCTTGGTTGACTACAAATAACACAAAATGTAATGTCTGGTGGCACAAAAATTCTACACGCGTTCATAGTTGACCAGTTGGTTTAAAAGGCCAAAACACTGAATAGGAACCTAACACTCGTTGAACTTAAAAAATAATATTATTAAATGTTATAAAAAGAATACAGTGCCAACGTATATTTTGAAATTCCAAGATATGATACTGTAGACTAGAAATGTATATTTCTATAAATAAATGTAGAAAGTAGATTTCATAATTTTGTTTTTTTTTCTCTTCGACATTGGAGATATCTCCAATGAATTTATTTGACAGTGGAGGCGTTTTACACCCCCACTGAACTTCAATTATTTTTATTCGTTTTTTGTTTCTCTTTCTTTCTTTGCATACTTTGTTTTACTTTGACTAGTAGAGACTTTATACATCTCTACTATAGACTAATATAATTTAAGACAAGTAAAACAGCACTTGGCGGCCAATTTCCAAAAATGAATTTTGAATTTGAATTTGAAATGTAGAATTAAGTAATTAGTCTTAAGTATAAGATTTTTCTTCGATAAATATTTTCTTTTTTCTTATGTAGTACCTAATATTTGCAGATCTTAGTCCCGTTTTCTCCGCATCTTACTAGAAATCCCCAATCAGTGTATTATGATTATTGTATAGGTAGTTTAAAAGCCCAGTTAAAGATGCTTTGGAGCAATATAACAAACATATTTAATACAATATCTTCAATTTCTACAGTTGTTTTTTTTTTGTTACATTAGAACACACAGAATACAGCCATCTAGATATTACGTAAAATCTAGATATTTGTCTTGCCACGATGCGTGTTAACCAATATCCCGATCTACCGATATCCAAGTTGAATGTCTATTCGTTCTAAAATCATTTTTTGATTTGTATACATTGTACACAGTCTGCTTGTCACTTTTGTTCCAACTTCCTATGGGAAGGGACCCGTTATTTTAGCTCGTCAGTGTACTTCGGGGACATTCGGATTAAAATTCAGATATTTTTGAGTACTTTAACATCTCTGGTAATATCTGATGTTGACTATGCTAGATAGAAATTTGTGGCGTACTAAACGACTTTCAGCTCAATGTAACATAAGATTATTAGGATTCGTAAACGTGAAAGAATTTACCTATTCAGCCAACATACAGGTCCATCGGTTGTTAGTATTATTTTACCCTAGCTTATTACTTAAAAACTACCATCGACTTAGTTCTTTGGATGATTTGACACGTCATGGGACGGACAATCAGACCTATCAGCAATTGTTTTCAGGATTCCGCTGCAGCTGCTCCCGCACGACACAATCTATTTCACATGCTTTTGTATAAAAAAAACTATAGCACGTCTTGTACAAAGCTCAAATGATAGTTTTATATTAAATAATTGTAATGAATACACATGATTAGCGATTTTTTACGATATTGTAGTAGTGTTTTACTTGTGTCTATTTTACCAGTAAACTTAAAAGTAAAAAACTACCTAGGTATAGTAGGTATCCTAGCAACGACACGTACGCGAAGTCAATAGCAATAACACTGATATAACTCAACGTAAACCCAAGCAAGGGAATCCAACTCAAAAATGTAATAAGGCAATTTTCTTGAAAATCCCTAAACGTAATAATGTGCCGAAAACGTTTTCTAAATTTACACATATTGTGCTCGCGGTGGAATCGACGAAGTCGCATGCGATCGGAATACTCAATAGGGGACGAAACACCAAAGAATTACAGGCTACGATGCCAGATAAATAAAAGATTATTATCTTGTTTTTATATCTACTAAGGCACCTGAATAAAGTCTAAAGTAATGGATTATGCCGAGTTTAAATTCGGATAGCAAGTGTAAATACCCTTCAAAGGCGGCAGCTTTTAAATAGCTAAATAACTTTGTTCGGATAGAACATTTGGAGTGCAGAACATGGGGGAAATTTATTATTTCAGCGGCGGGCCGCGGACAAAGGATTTAGGTTTGCTGAATTATGCAAATAAATTCACCATTCTGTAACATTTGTTGGAAATGTCTTTATTTCGGTAGATTTCTTAAAAGGCCCTCAGTACTAATCCCGCATTTGGCTTTTGAATCCTCTTAAGTTGAACGAATGGTCGGTCATGCACCTGTCCGTTTGTATAAACATTTAATAAAATTATAAAAGGATTAGAAATGTTTACTCAGACGAATAAAAATTGGCACTTACTTAATCTATTCTGCAAATCTTTATCTTATCAGTAGATTTCTTTTGCATAATATCTGGCTATTGAAATAATTCGAACCTTTCAAAGTGTTTGAATTATTTTAACCTCATCTCAACAAGAACTCTCAATAAACGAACCTAATCTATCACTATATCCACTTATCCCTGACCTTTAAGATCAAGAATAAGACCATCGTGAATTTTTAAAAACTCGCACAAAGTGTTTTATACCAAGTTATTGGTAGGTATCAGTTTAATAGTAACGTTATAATGGAAAATTTTACATTAGGGTTATGCATAATTGACTTCCAAGTATACGAAGAAAATCACTAACTATTTAGAAACTTCATGCAACACGCTATTCCTCTGTTTAGACTGAGCTCCAAATTAGATTTCTGTAATCGTATTATTCTACCTGTGCACAAACTTCCACTATGGTTAGGGGATTTTGTGGAGTATCAAGCAAATTAAATTACGACAAGGTTGACAATTTACATTTCCTTTTCTTCAAAAATGTTATACGAAACTGCTGCCTATCGCGTCGAATTGGCCGGCGGACCTCGCGGACTAGGTTGCGTCTTACTTTATTATATTCAGAATGGAAGTGCCGCAATATTTCTCGAATGAATATCGAGGGAATTCCTCAAGGAACAGTTTTGGAATCCCAGCAGCCTTATTGCGCGGGAAACGACCCGAGGAGAAGTTACCATCGTTCGGTGCAACATAAAACATTTTGCTGTCCAAATTGAGAATATCTCGAAAAGGAGTGAGGATCCTGGAATATAATGGCAAAAAACCTAACTAATTATGTGCAGAAGCTCGCGAGTTAAAATTTGAAGTTAAAATAACGACTTTTTGGCTAAAAGAACTTACATAGTTAAGTGACGTATTATAAACAAAATCCAAAATTTATTGATTTTGGTAACATTTGCTTACTTTAATTACCTAAATGAAATCAGCACTTGATTTCTACAGCACAGTGGTCAGGCTTGTCACACAAAATCACAAAGCTTGTCAGAAGGTATGTTAGGTACGGCTGACTACATTAGGTACTGTAGAGCTGCCCTGAAGAGGCACTTCTGTCTGTACGGGAATCGGGTTATAAGATATCTAACCAAACTGTTGTTGCAGAAGGCCAAGTTACTCAAGTTAAAACACAAACTTAATATTTCTTGATTTTATTTCAAGTTTAAATTTCCATTACAAAATATTTAGCAATCCGCCTATGCGGCTTTCGGTTCGAGCTGATCTGCGAGCCGTCCCAAGTTCCAAAAACAAAAACCTTTCAAAATATCGAACGGGTGTTCGATATTCGGAACTTGAACTATCTCAGAACAGCCAGCACCCAAAACCTGCCAGCATAAACTAGCCGAACCTATTCCTACAGTACCTACCTAAGTAATGCTTTCGGTCCATTTGGTGTGGAATATGCCTGACGAATGACAATGCCCTTTCAAGAAGCAAACACGGGGTGGCATTCAGTTGTCATAGAGATAGTGATGCCATCGGACGTTCTTCGATAGCTCTGCAAACTGCCGGCCTCGCCATCACTTTAGGATTCCAATCTCTAGCATTTTCGTCGAGGACCGGGAACAAAATGGTGGAATGGGACAGAAATTGCGTCACGTAATACCTACCTACCAAGTTAATAGTTTATTAGAAGACTAGCTTTAAAACTCTTTTAAATCGCTCCGAAGCGAATACTACGCTGATAATATGAAAATAAAGAAAACAATCCGTACCTACTAATATTTAAATGCGAAAGTAACTGTGTATGTATATTAACCTCCACGATTAAACCACCAATTTCAATGTAATTTGGAAAGGTAGCGTTGTATATTGAGGAATAGCATAGGTTATTTTTTATTCGAGAAAATGGAAATCTTTTTGAATGCAAACTTAATTTAAATATTTATTGTTTGTACCTAACCTTATTGTGGAACTTTGTTGTTTGTAAACAAAATAATAATTATTATTTTTATAAAAGTACTATGTGATCTGATCCAGATAAACAACACGGAAACAATGGAAAACAGTTAACTTCTGGCTCAGTATTTCTGTACAAATGGTTACCTACTTTAGAACGGACATTTTAAATAACTAAGCAGAATTTCACTCCTTGAAGCCACCCTACCAGACGACGAGTCATGGTTTTCCCGAAAGTGCATCGATCGGTGGGTAAGGGAAAAAGCAATAAACGATAAATGCAATTTTGATTGAATAATAAATGGAAAGAGCATTGTACCAACGTACAGAGTAAAACTAAGCATGCTGGAATCAATGTTTACACAGGGATCATGCGAAAATTTGCAACTAAAACCGGTGGAATAAAAATTTTACCAACTGGTGTAGTACAATAAATGTCATCCGTACCGCTCAGTTTTTCTCACACTCGAAATAAATGTATCAGGTGTTGGGGAAATTGTTATATCTTTCAGAAAGCACTCTGGATGATAATAATGTAATTGCCTAACATTTTTCATCATTGTCTAAAATAATAATACCTAATAAAATTATGCAATTTTTGGGAATTACCCAAAGCCGAGTCGAAGAGCACGGCCTCCTAAATCTCCAATGATTCCTTGCAAAGTCTTAATTAAACGTAACGAAGCGTAATTTTTCAGCTTTTTGCATTAATATTAATACAACGGTTTTTTATCGACGAAAGGTGAGAATTGATTGCATTACATTTATAAACGACCGTTGTTACAATTAAATCGACTTGATTTCTGATTCAGTTATGTTTAACAAATTCACTACGAAAAACTTTTCTTTTCGAAGAAATTTATTATAAATGTGTGTTTCATGTATAATATACCTATAAACTAAATTGCACCACCTGCTCAGATCTGTAGGCTTATTACCTAACTCGCTCGCAATCGCCATCGTGTTCATTTTGACAGTTCATGTATGGGCTGACAATTGGCATCGGAATCAGCTAGCTGTCACATTCATACAAGAACTGTCAAAATGAATACGATGGCGATTGCGAGCGAGTTAGGTAATAAGCCTACTGTTCTGTTCTCCAGTCCATTATGGTTGCCGGGTAGAGATCGCTCTGTAGCGATAAGGCCGCCTATTGCTACCTTGTAATATTCTGCATACTTTTTTTCTGTTTCGGTTGTTATTATGTGGTGTTCAATAAAGAGTTATTGTATTGTATTGTAAAATCTATAATTGTATTTCATTTCCCATTTTATTTGTTGCCTCAACTAAAAAGTTTAACATAAATCTGTGGGCTGCCTGGTGTTTGACCTTTAAATCGATGAGTTTAAATATTTGTAGGTGGTGGTTTTGTTTGTTAAATTTACCGCCCCTCAGTTATGGAAATGATTGATGGCATTTTAATGACTTTGTAGTTGATTTTCAAACAGGTTTTATTTACCTATATTTAGGCAGCAGTTTTGATTGACATTTACAAGGTAACATCGAGGCAGCTGAGGTTTTGATACGGCGCGGTACATAACAATCGTCAACTAAACCAAAATGTACTATTCATTATTTGATATCTAAGCAAAAGCATAGTTCGCAACTTCGTGGCAATTGTTTCCAGCATAATAACATTACCCTATGCTATTAATATCCAGTGAACACCCACGTTTATACTCGTAATATCATAGGCTGCTTTGACAAAGGATCGCCACACTACATACTATAGCTTACACTGGCGGTTTCGCTCCCGTCCCAGATTTTCAGATCACGTTTGTATTATTTACTACCTTATGCCTTTCAAGAATCAAAATTTGCGCCAAAACTTCTTCCTAGCCCCCATCGAAAATGCATAAAAACCAGCCAAATGCGGGTCGTAATGTAACATGAAGAATAAACCCGTTTCTTGCATGGACACCCACTTTCATTATTTTTTATCCCATCCTATCTATGGGAAATTATAAAAAATGCCTTCTTACGACACGTACGTGATCTTCAAAGAATGTATCAACTAAATTACGAAGTTTATATTTCCCAACCCGTTCTTTCATCCCATGGGAAAATTACACATATCAGACAGAGTGCAGAGATCCCTTTTAGGGATAAGTTCGCCTTTGTGCATGTGTGTTGTCCTGTATTCATCTTTTTCTTGTGTTTTATGTACAATAAAGAGTTATACATACACATACATATTTGAACCTCATGGAATATGTATGCTAATAACTAAGAAACTGTATTACCAATCAGTTACATACAATAATTCTTTTTTTATCTTATCCCAGGGGAATTTCGCAAAATGCTGTAATCAGTTTTTAGTCATCATAATTGTACTGGTGTGCCAGATTTAGAGATTCATGTAATAATATTTGCGGAGAAAAGAACATTTCCAAGTAATAACATGAATCCCTTTTACTTCATATCCCGCGGGAATTTCGAAAAGTATTGAAATACATTCTTAGTACTTAGGTATGTGCTGAATTTCAATAGGTACTACATAATTATAGTTACGGAGATAGGTCCTCTTTTCAGTGGACTTATACACCCCATTTATATTCCCTATCCCGTGGGAATTTAGAAAAATCCCTCTCTAGTGCACTTAGATACTCAAGCAATATTTATCTACGTTGCGACTCAAGGCAGCTACGACCTTTGACATGTTTATCACTATCCCACGGGAACTACGAAATTTTCCGGGATAAAAAGTAGCCTACAACCTGGCCGGCAATTTTCTCGACAGATTAGTAAGTTCAGCCGGTTTCACGTGATGTGCGTTCAAATAAACAGACAAATAGACAAAAATTCTAAAACCTGTTGGAACATGTTCTGTTATCGACTATCTTCCATGTACAGACTTTCAAGCTCTTCAGCTTTATTATACTTAAAATAAATAATTTTACCTAATTGTTTTATTATGGTGGTTTTTAATTTTGACGTTTTTGAAATATTCAATTGATTTGTACCTATTATTTAATGTTGGTTTACTCTTGACGACTCAAATCTAAATTCTCCTAACTCGACAATGTACAATTTATGATGTAATTTATATTGAATGAATAAATAATTTAATATGTACTTAATATATAGATGTTACGTTGTTAAAAAAGTATTTGCTTGTAGATAAATAAAAACATTTACTAGTGTGCGTTTCCTTAAGACGATTTCTTTCACACAATGATAAATTTCAAATGTTATTTCGCATATAAATTCCCAAAAACTCAGAGGTACGGGAGTGTATAGTACCTAAGAGGCCGGTAAGCTACACTAGTCTAGCCGACAAGTTCAAAATGGTCTAAAATAGAGATACTGCTCTTAAAATTATGTGCGATAGCTCATTGGATGCGGAATGACGCCTAGAAAATTGTGCTAAAAGAGTGTATTAGCACATAAAAAATTGCAAAAGTTATAAACAATTTAAAGATGAAAAAAAAGGCATTTGGTTTTTCGCCAATATTTCATAGACTATTTAAGAAATTTCAAAAAAAGAGTCTTAAAGACGAGGAAATTTCCAATAAAAAACTCTTAGCTTTCGGAACTCTATCTCCATTATTTATAGTTTTAATTTAAAGCTGAAAATGGGTCTCCGCGCTTCATTTTTAGGTTGCGCGCATGGTTTTTAAATTACTAAGACTGTACGATACCATACATACATTGTATGAGTTTATATCAAACATATGTAGGTAGATAAGAGTTTTTGTATGTATAAAGCAGTTATACGGTGACTGCCCACGCAAAAGCATTAAAATATTATTGTACTAGAGATTGAAAGTGGAAATGCAGTCTTTTCTATTGTATGATCCGCATTTCCTTTAACCAAGACCTGCGCCCTTCAAAGACTTCGCTATCCGCTTGTCCGTTTGTGACCAGACTGTATATCTCAGGAATCGTGATAGTTGAAATTTTCATAGAGGATGTAACTTTTTATGTCTGTCTATTTTTGTTTTTAACCAATATAAACTGACCTCACACTGTCTACATTTTGCTTAAGAGTAGGGCTCTGCCAACAGAAGTTTTTATATTAATTTGCTGAATTTGTACGGAACCCTCGATGCGCAATTGTGACTAGCACTTGGTCGGTTTTTTAATTTCGCAATAATATACCAATACTGCACGTAGTACTACGTGCGTCAGCGCTTTCGTAGCACACGAACACAGGTTGAGATGCGGCTCTGCTAAAGGGAATTGCATTCAAACAAGTGAAGTGCACAGATATTTCCAACGGCCTTATGTTGTTGAACTCGCGATGTTAGTTGCGCGCGGCGAGCTGCAAACAAGCTCTGCTATCAAGAAGACGCAGTTACTAACCCGTTGTTAGTGCACTAACAAAACATTTAGCACGTCTGGGAACTTTAGCATACGAGCTAAGAAAACATAAATTTTGATTTTATCAAACACGTAAACATCTCTGTGTACCTATCTACAGCTTCTAGTGATGCTCAAGTTTCAGCTATAAGATTTCCAAGGGCAATGAACTACGTGGCATGATTTCTTAAAGTAAAATGAGGCTTGTAGGACCGCGATTTGCTCATTAATCCTGCCTTCAAGCAGCAGTGCCCGCGCTTCTATGTTTCGGCTTGGAGAGTAAGACAGCCAGTGAAATTACTAGAACATTGGGGATTTCTTCTTAAATAATACTAGCCTTCCGTCCGCAGCTTCGCCCGCGGTAAATTATTTTTCCCGTAGGAATAGGTAGGTATTTTCCCGCGGTAAAAAGTAGCCTATGTCACTCAGTGATAATGTAGTTTTCTAACCGCAAAAGAATTTTTAAAATCGGTCCAGTAGTTTCGGAGCCTATTCAATGCAAACAAACAAACAATCAAATTTTTCCTCTTTATAATATTAGTATAGATAAACATATAGTTGGATCAAAATTGTTTTTATTTCAGGATATCCTGGCCCTAGATAAAGAATTCAAAATTTTCAAAAGCTAAATATTATAGTAAGTTAATTAAACACCACGTATAAGACAATAAAGTCGAAAATAAGACATTTAAAGTACAGTTCCTGTTCACAAGTTTAAAGAAAACCTGTAGTGTTCAAGACAGTTTATTCGCTGCAACGTGTGAAAATAACATTTTCTCGGGCGCAAACCAAACGGCACCCGCCTGCTTGTTCTCCCCTTTATTGTATTACCAGCGGTTACAGTAACACGGCTATCATATGGCGTGTTGCGTTTCAGATACACGCAATAGCACTTTATTGCACTTCGAAAACAATTTGGGTACGGTTTTTGACCATTACCCGGCTGATCTAACACATTTTCTTGAATATTACAGCGTTTTTGACAAAATTTTATCCTAAGGTTACCTAAGCACCTAACTGAACAAATAATGCAGCAATAAAAAAGGAAATTACTTTACATAAGGCAGCGAGTAAGCCTGCTCGGAGCAGAAGCGATTCGGATAGGTTAAGTTCAGAAATCAGGAAGATTTCCGTGTATTTTCTGGACAAACCAAAAAATACATGCCAGTAAAAATATTATCATTTTATTTTATTGGGGAACAATTCACACAAATTGACCTAGTTCCAAAGTAAGCGCTAGTAAGGCTTGTAGGGTACTAGACAATGATATACATACTTATATATAAAAATACATACTTAAATAGATAGAAAAATCCATGCTCCAGAAACAAATATTCGTGCTCATCACACATATAATGCCTTTACCAGGATTCGAACCCTCGACGCTTGCAGGCAGGGTCACTACCAACTAAGCCAACCACGTCGTCAAACGTCGCCACGTCACCAGCCGCGACGTCGTGTCTGTTTTGTTTGTCTTATTTACAGACTACGAGCGCCTTATGGAAATCTATGGGCAATTCAGGCTTAAAAACACCTACATAATTTTGCGGGCGTGTATTCAGCATCATGCTTATTGACATTATACTTGAACCCTTCTGTTTGTTCAGACTTTATCATCGTTAGCACGAACAAAAGCGGCAGATAATTAGGCTTTGAGCAAACTTACAGACTTAAAATGCGCGACTTACGAGCCAGCACGTCAAAATTTACTCATTGAATTCATTGTTTTCTAACTTGCTTTGTCACAACGATCATGTTACGCAAACGCATTGAAAAGATAATTTTCCAAAAAAAAAAACTTTTTTAAATTTGATTTTGGACTATCCCATTAAAAAATTAACTTTTCATCGATTACTGCCTGAGCGAATTCTCAGCAGGATAATTTAATTATAACAAAATGAACTTAAGACAATTCTATTACTCATTTGTAACAGATTTCCGGTGCTCAAGGAAAAGAAAAAACGAGTCGATCGTCGTTGAAGGTTCGTTTTCAATTCGCCAGCCGCATTCGATTTCAATTTCAGGATAATCGAGATCTTGCTCAATTGAACACTCGTTTACGAGCACATCCTCACTCTTTGAGTTTGCTAAGTTTGATTGGGTTTGCACTGAAGGCAGAATCATCGTTGAATTAATTCGATTTAAGTGAAATTGACGGTGAAAATGGCCAATATTTGTGGTATTTTTTAAATTTAACTGTTGTTCTGAATAATTGTTCAGCTACGATAAATGTGAATTACGTGCTGACACAAGCATCCGACAAGATGTCGTAAGAATTGAGTTAAACAACAAAGGAATAAGTCATAGACTTCGCTTTAGGCTGATGTTGTACGTACTGAAGAATGATGATTTAATTATTAAACAAAAATTTCATTAAATCTGTACAAAATTAACCTAAACCTGGCCTAACTTAAACTACAAATAAAACACCACTCCCAGGTCACTGTTACTGCTCATTACGTACTTACATATATACATAATACATATATGTCGGCAAACCTCAAAATTTGTCACTTAATTGACTGAACAAAAAATATTTATCTCTCTACTCTGCTACTCACGTGCAAGATAACTAAGCCTGTGTGAAATATATTTGTTTTTCATGCAATTCTTCCCTCCACTACTGCCACATAAAACACATATAAATCCCACAAACTTAATCCCTTACACCACTCAAACACTGACGCATTTCGATCCCTCTACGGGATCATTATCAAAGTTTAATGAGCACAACTGTTACACATGCAAACCAACGTCATACTCCACGTATTTACTTCAAAGTCTTCACTGATTAAAGTAAAATTTCGAAAAATGGCAAAAAAAAATTAAATAAAGAGCATTTTTAACGCTTTCAGTCCAAATGTTTTCATCAGGCAAGAGTATCGGAATGAAGGTTAATGCCAGAAGTGTGTGTACAAAAAGACCATGCCAATTTTTAAATATACTAAATTCAAAACTGCGCACATTGTTGTTATATACTAGCTTCTGCCCGCGACATCGCTGCGTAGAATTATACTTAAAAACCTTCCTCTTGAATCATTCTATCTATTAAAAAAAACCGCATCAAAATCCGTTGTGTAGTTTTGAAGATATAAGCATACATAGGGACATGGGGACAGAGAAAGCTACTTTGTTTTATACTATGTAGTGATAGTGAAGGGATCTCTTTCAGTTAAGCTTTGAACGATAGACATTGTATAAAGTTGTTCTAATTTTATAATCATGGTAACCTGGTAGGTTTTTCGAAGTATTATGAAACTAAAAGCTTAAAAACTTACTTCTCCACGGAGTATATTTTTCAACTAGCTTTTGCCCGCGGCTTCGCACGCGTGAACCATGAGCATTTCAAAGAAGCTAGCAATCAAGCAAGCGAACACCCAAACCCATGCAAGCAGGCAAGCAAGCATGCAAGCAAGCATGCATGCAAGTAAGCACGCAAGCATGCATGCATGCAAGCAAGCATGCATGAAAGCAAGTATGCAATCAAGCATGCAAAGCAAGGACTCAAGCAAGCATGCAAGCAAGCGTGCAAGCAAGCATGCATGCAAGCATGCATGAAAGCAAGTATGCAATCAAGCATGCAAAGCAAGGACTCAAGCAAGCATGCAAGCAAGCCCCCGCATTGCCCCGCTGCCTTAATTTTTCTGAAACTGTAAATATTACAGGATTTTTATAAAACAAACCTAACCTAACCTAAAGGGCTGTCCTAAAATATACCTACCCCAAATAGCTTTTGCCCGCGACTTCGTACGCGCTAAGATGTAAAACGAAAAAATAAGTTTTTTCCCGTTCCCGTGAAAATTTTGGGGAGTGCTTTCGGAGTACACTTAAAGCCTTTAAAGAAACACACGTTATAAATGTTAAGTCTCTTTCTTCCGCTGTTTCGTCTGGAAACGTAAAATCCCGGTTTTTCCCGTTCCCGTAAAAATGTTAGGAAATCCTTTGTTAATGCTTCCTTACACTCCCTAAGGAAGCTAAATGCTAAATTTCATCTTTCTATAACCAGTAAAACGAAAAACCCCGTTTTTCCTGTTCTCGTGGGAATTTCTGGAAACCCTTTCTTAGTGCTCCCATACACTCATCAAGGAAGGTTCTTACCAATTTCTACGACCAGTAAAACAAAAAATCCCGTTTTTTCCCTATCCCGTGGGAATTTCGAAAAATACCTTCTTAGTGCACCTCTAGGATACTCAAGGTATATGTGTGCCAAATTTCAATTTTCTAGCCATATTATGCCTACCGCAGTATTTCTTTATAAACAAATATTTTTCCCGTTCCCGTAAAAATGTTACAAAATCCTTTGTTAATGCTCCCTTACTCTCCCTAAGGAAACTAAATGCTAAATTTCATCTTTCTACGACCAGTAAACGAAAAACCCCATATTTCCTGTTCTCGTGGGAATTTCTGGAAATCCTTTCTTAGTGCTCCCATACACTCATTAAGGAAGGCTCTTACCAAATTACAGCTTTCTACGACCAGTATTACAAAAAATCCCGTTTTTTCCCTATCCCGTGGGAATTTCGAAAAATACCTTCTTAGTGCACCTCTAGGATACTCAAAGTATATGTGTGCCAAATTTCAAGTTTCTAGCCATATTATGCCTACCGCAGTATTTCTTTGTAAACAAATATTTTTCCCGTTCCCGTGGGAATTTGGGAAAGTACTCTCTTAATGCTCCTCTGCACTCCAGAAGCAACCTACATGCCGAATTTCAGCTTTCTGCAACCAGTAAAACGAAAAGTCCCGTTTTTCCGGTTCCCGTGGGAATTTCGGGAAATCCTTTTTTTATTGTTTACACTCTCCAAGGGAACTTGAAGGCCAAATTTCAATTTTATACGACCAGTAAAACGAAAAATCGATCCCGTAGAACTGAAAATATAAATCCCGTTTTTTTCCTTATCCCGTGGGAATTTCCAAAAATCATTAAGACATTATTTTACTATTATAATCACCTACTTCTATGCCAAATTTGAACAGTCTAGTAATTATAGTTCATAGGATTTCGTTTAACTGAATATATAAATCCCGTTTTTTTCTTATCCCATGGGAATTTCCAAAAATCCTGAAATCAGTTTCTTCTTTTTGTAATCACCTACTTTTGTATCAAATTTGAAGAGTCTAGTTATTATAGTTACTGAGATAGCGTCACTCGGAGTCGAATATATAATTCCCGTTTTTTTCCTTATCCCGAGGGAATTTCCATAAATCCTTCCTTAGTGGATGCCTACATTGTATAAGGTATCTATGTGCAAAATTTCAAGTCTCTAAGTCCAGTGGTTTGGGCTGTGCGTTGATATATAGTTAAGTCAGTCAGTCAGTCAGTCAGGACTTTGAATTTTATATGTATAGAGATGATATCCGATCACAATGTGAAAGTTTTCATGCAGCGCAGTAATTGGTCGCCTTACAATGAGGCTATGCTGCTCGTGTCTCTAGGACACTACACATCAAGGGTCTGCGGAGGCCTGAAAGTTGCCTAATTAACAACTCATTGAACTCAAAACAACAAACTTACTAACTACCTGCCAGCCTAATTACAAATCGCTATTTTTACGAGCCGCTCCGAAAAATACGGGCACAAATAAAACTCGTTCCGACAAGCATTAGGTACTTTATTTTGTGTGCACTTTGTACAACAAACGACACGAACAGCGAACTATTTGCCGCTCTCATAGCCGTCAGTTGGGCGAGCACTTTCTGGAAACATAATTATAATTATTTCTTATTGCAGTAGTCAGTGATAAGTATAATTTCCGCAACTGACAATCACAACGGCAACCCTCCTACTAACATAACGTTTGTGAGTGTAGGTATATTTTACATATTGTATTGTGAAATTACATACATAAATCACGTCTTTATCCCTTACGGGGAAGACAGAGCCTAAAGTAACAAGACCTAAAGGCCACGTTTAGCATGATTGTGGGCATATAGGTGGAAAGAGGAATCAAAATAGTGATGGGTTGCTAGCCGCATCGCCTATAACATGATTCCTATTTTCGTCCATTCCCTCCATGGGCTTTGTGAAATTGTTTGCATATTTTATGAATTTATAAAATAACACAATAGCTCTCTACGATTTTTTTATTCCGATATACTTTATAGTCAAAGTGTTAATATATGAACATACTTAACACCAGGAAAATTTTGTGAAGCAATTTATAATCAGCCACAGGTCAGAATTTCATCACAATATTTTATTAACCTGTAATAAATAAACCAAACAACACTAACAAGGTTTTATGAATATTGCCTTGCTTTAAACACTAATTGGCATAATAATCTCTTGCTGGTAATACCTGAGATATCACTTCAATACAAACATTGGTTCAAGACATATCTTACGAGTCTTGTGACTGGATCTATTCGGACCGTTGGGTTGGGGCTTAGTACACAAGCCATTTAGATCTTGTTGTCGATTAAAAATTTGAAACTATTTTCATCAAAACGTTTTTTTATATTATGATAAGGGGACAACGAGCATGCGGATCACATTATTATGGAAAGCAATCGTCGCCACCCGTGAAAATGGTAATCTCGATCCTTTTTTAATGATTCCGTAATAGACTGCAAGCCCAAGGAAAAAAAAACATGTGAAATGAACCAGCGTGAAACACGCTTAGAAGGCTGTTACTATGACGTTAAATAACTCTGAGCGCTATGCCGTCTTTTCTGAGCGGTACAGATCTTTTCCCATACATTGAAAAAAAAATTGCACTAACTTCCGGCACCACCGCTTTAAAGCGGCACTAGGTCTTTCGACATTTATTATTAATCATCTATAAGCTATAAAAACGCCGTAAATTAATAATTACTGTACCTAAGAAATTCCATAAATGTACCGCTCAGAAAAGACGGCATAGCGCTCAGAGTTATTTTATGATATAGTAACAGCCTTCTAGGCGTGTTTCACGCTGGTTCATTTCACATGTTTTTTTTCCATGGGCTTGTAGTCTATAAGTTAAGAAATGTTGGTGCCGCTAGCTGAATCTTAGACCTTAAACATGCGTGGTAAAACGGCCCGCGGGAAACAAACTGTTGTGAACTGCCAATTTTTAACGTAACCTCACTTTAAACTGTAACATAACTTGTATACATACATATATCACGTCTTTACCCCTTACGGGGTAGATAGAGCCTTAGGTAACAAAACCTTAAGGCCACGTTTGGCATGATTAAGAGTGTATAGGTGGAAAAGGAAAATAGTGATGGGTTGCTAGCCATATCGCCTATCACATGATTCCTAAGACTTTCGCCCATTCTCTCGATGGGCTTTTACATCTGTGCGGGAAGAGAAGCAACTGGTAAATTCTATGTTTTTTTTACTCCCAAACCAGCATGGAACAACTACACAGTTGTGTACATCACTTATAATACAACTGAGAAAACGCGTAATAGTTTTCAATTTAGTGTATTTTATTGGTTAGGTAAAGCAGCAACAGGGACTCCGCGCATTGCCAAGTTGCGAATCCTCGCATCTTCGCATTCTCCCGCTGATCCTACTTTGAATTTTTCAAAGAGAATCCAAACCCTAAAGAATAACACAATTCTACAAGCAATGGCTGCATGACTACATCTTACTGGATCCGTGCACTCGTGCATACGTTTGCCGAGTGCCTACACAGACACACTTTATTGAAATTTGAACTTCAGTCGTCAGTTCAATATTGCTGCACTACAGATGCAGTACAGTGATAAACTAGCTTGTGCCCGCGGCTTCGCACGCGTGAACCATGAGCATTTCAAGGAAGCTAGCAAGCAATCAAGCAAGCGAGCAACCAAACCTGCAAGCTTTCAAGCATGCATGCAAGCATGTAAGTATGCAAGCAGGCATGCAAGCAGGCAAGCAAGCATGCAAGCAAGCGTGCAAGCAAGCATGCATGCAAGTAAGCACGCAAGCATGCATGTATGCAAGCAAGCATGCAAGCAAGCCCCCGCATTGCCCCGCTGCCTTAATTTTTCTGAAACTGTAAATATTGCAGGATTTTTATAAAACAAACCTAACCTAACCTATAGGGCTGTCCTAAAATATATCCTAAATAGCTTTTTCCCGCGACTTCGTACGCGCTAAGATGTAAAATTTTGGGGAGTGCTTTCGGAATACACTTAAAGCCTTTAAATAAACACACGTTATAAATGTTGTCTCTTTCTTCCGCTGTTTCGTCTGGAAACGTAAAATTCCGTTTTTTCCCGTCCCTGTGGGCGTTTCGGAAAATCCTTTCTTAGTGTTCCACTACACTCCCGAATAAACCTACGTGACAAGGAACCCACTTGCCAAATTTCAGCTTTCTACGACCAGTAAAACGAAAAATCCTGTTTTTTCCCGTTCCCGTGGGAATTTTGGAAAGTACTCTTTTAATGCTCCTCTGCACTCCCGAAGCAACCTACGTGCCGAATTTCAGCTTTCTGCGACCAGTAAAACGAAAAGTCCCGTTTTTCCCGTTCCCGTGGGAATTTCGGGAAATCCTTTTGTAGTGCTCCCCTACACTCCCCAAGGGAACTTGAAGACCAAATTTCAGTTTTATACGACCCGTAAAATGAAAAATCGATCCCGTAGAACTGAATATATAAATCCCGTTTTTTTCGTTATCCCGTGGGAATTCCCAAAAATCATTAAAACATTATTTTACTATTATAATCACCTACTCCTATGCCAAATTTGAAGAGTCTAGCAATTATAGTTCATAGGATTTCGTTAAACTGAATATATAAATCCCGTTTTTTTCCTTATCCCGTGGGAATTTCCAAAAATCCTGAAATTAGTTTCTTCGTTTTGTAATCACCTACTTTTGTATCAAATTTGAAGAGTCTAGTTATTATAGTTACTGAGATAGCGTCACTCGGAGTCGAATATATAATTCCCGTTTTTTCCTTATCCCGTGGGAATTTCCAAAAATCCTTCCTTAGTGGATGCCTACATTGTATAAGGTATCTATGTGCAAAACTTCAAGTCTCTAAGTCCAGTGGTTTGGGCTGTGCGTTGATATATAGTTAAGTCAGTCAGTCAGTCAGTCAGTCAGTCAGGACTTTGAATTTTATATGTATAGATGATGGCACGGATGAAGGCGTTCGCGCTCGCGTGATCGATTATATTGTATTTTCCGTTGAACACGTAACTTCCTACTTGATCTCAAAGTTACTTTGCGGGGGGGTGGTAGGACCATGCGAAAGGCCAGCATTAACAGGTACATTATTGTACCGTTGTGGAGAGTAAGACAGCTGGTGACATTACTGGTACATGAGATAATATTATCTAAGCCCTCTTCATAAGCTTGGTAACGCGTCTGCAATATTCTGGTGTCGCAAGTATCCATGAATGGAGGTACTCGCTAATCATGACGTGAGGCATTTGCTCGTATGGCATATTACCATAAAAAAAGAAAAAAAAGACTGTAATTTACTAAGGTTCCACAGTGCGTATGCACGATCGATTTTTTCCTACTAGTCTTATAAACGCGAAAGTTTGTAAGTACGGATGGATGGATGGATGTTTGTTACTCTTTCACGCCAGAACGGCTGGACAGATCTGAATGCAATTTGGAACCAAGATAGAAAATAGTCGGGAATAACACAGGCTACTTTTTATCCCCGAATATTGCGTAATCCCTGAGGGATAGCGATAAACGAATTATATACAGACGAAGTTGCGGGCAACAGCTAGTATGAAATAAAATGACAAAAAAGAGATGGCTCCATTTATGCTTTTATGTTTATATTTATAAGTAGATAAAATATCAAAAAAATTGAATATTAGTAACCATGATACAACGCCTCAGTTGAAAATAAAATTAGTTTTTGCTAAAATACAATACTTGGGGAGTCGTCTTTGTTATAATATGTAGGTATACCAAATTTCTAGTTAATCCGACCACTACAAGTCAAGTTTAAATAACAGGATTGATTACAGACCCGGGACTGATGAAACCAAATAAGAGTTAGTAAAAGCGTCCAACTATGTTTTCGAGCTGTAAAGAAAAGATAAATATTCTATTAATAAGAAGCCTTTACCCAAGTAGTTTTCCCGGTTTCGCCCGAAGTCCGCTGAATTGTTAATTACATAGCGCAAGTTTGCTACTTAGCACCTCCGTCTGGGCTTATCTGATTGAAGAAGATTTATATCTTTTAATTTTTGACTAGATAGAGCCGACGGCGTCAGGGTTATCTGTGTCGCTTGACACTAATGTCTGTTGGAAGGAACTGGGGTGTGAACTTGCCGCAGATTGGTAGTTGGGAGTACATACATACATACATACCGTCACGCCTCTTTCCCACAGGGGTAGGCAGAGACTACTTTATTCCACTTGCTACGATCCTGACATATTTCTTTCGCTTCATCCACAGACATCAATCTCTTCATACATGCTCGTCGGTTTCGGGTACTCCTGACCTGACCTTTTTCCAAAACGTCTCCTATTTTGGGAGTACAGCCAGCTAATCTTGTCAGTCAAAACCGAAATGGGTTGTCGCATCAGTCTCGTTTGTATCGTATCCCCACTTCATCTTATTATAAAACAGATGCTTTCTCGCGGTCGAATTTACCAGGGGTGTTACGAATATTCGCATCCGCATCCATAAATGTGGGATATTCGCATTAATGCAAACATCTGCATCCGCATTCACATCCGCATCAATGAATGCGGAGTTTTTACGGATGCAGATTCACATCAACAAGACTCGACAAGTAATTACATGTTAAGAAAGTGGGCGGAGCCAGAGTGGCACGTGCTTCGCGTTTGTTTACATAAATACTGTTATGCACTAATAAGTATTATTATGCATTTAAAATTTAAATAATAATCCTTTTAAAATCCCAAAATCCGCATCCTCATCCGCATCACATCCGCATCCGCATCAAATCCGCATCCGCGGCTGTGAACTTCTAATAATCCGCATCCGCATCCGCATCTGCATCCGCGGATGTCAAATTTTTTTGCATCCGTAACAACCCTGGAATTTACGTATCTGCTTGTATTTGGTGGGTGGTAGGAACTTCTGCCATCTTACTTCTGCTATTTAATTGTGAGTATAACAGCTGTTAAAATTGCTGGCAGATGAGATATTCTAAATAAATATCTTAACTCTCTAAGCTATAGACTGACCGCCTAAATGAGTCCTCGCCCGCGCGGCACAGGGGTGCGGGGTAGGACGACAAAGGGGTCCGAGAGAGATGCGGGCCTCTCTCAAAACCTCTCGCTAAAACTCTACCTATTTTTAAACACCAACTCAAATCTCACTATTTGTCTTTAATTGAATCCAATGCCTGTCTTTAGTCCCTTTCTTTTCTTTTTTTTGTCTTCTGATCTAATCCTTTTCTGTTATTATGGTCTTCTTAAATATATAATATAATAATTATTATTTACTTATTCTTCGTTATTAAATTCTAATATATATAATTTTGTATAAGTACCTTAAGTTAAATAATGTTATGAATGTGTGTATTGTTGTTTTTATTATCCCTGCGTTTCTCCTGTCTATTTGTTCCCGCCACCTACTTAAACTGTCTCCAGCTTATTTTTTTTTTATTGGTTGTCTGTAGAGTATTTGTATAGTATTGTATTGTATGACAACCATCGCACTTGGCCGGTATGATCAAGTAACAAATGACGTATGCATCAAGTTACAAAGAGGTGCGTTAATCTAACTACCTAATGTAATTAACTGTTAATGTATTAGATTAGACGCGTCTGAATCGATAATCGAGTGTCTCGTTTCTCGCTTTTAAAGGATGCATTTACACAAGACGAAGAATAAGACGACAAGTCGACGTTTTTATACCGTAGAGAGATACATAGCAAATACATAACAATGCCAAAGAACATTTTACTTCGAGTAGGTAGACATCAAACTATTTTCATCTACTTGCTCAGAATATGTTATTCAGATAAAATAACTAAACAAAATATACAAAACAGAATGTGCCGGTGATACTAAACAACTTGTAGCAGACAGTTATAAATATATAAGTAAACAAACTTTCATCTCCTATTATTTTTCTCTCTGAAATTAATTATTGGCATATACCGATTTATCCCTTCACTATGTATGAAAATCGGACCTTCTTTCCTACATCGTTCACCATTTTTTTTTCATTATTTTGGTGCTTTAAGATAGCAACGCATCTGCGACGGTTTTGAGGATGGACATGAGGTTGTTGTGCTGCTCACTTACCATCAAGTGACAAAACTGGCTTCTTTGTCACCCTATTTTCAGGGAATATTTAAAATTTCCTCTAACACATTCTAAAGAACAACAAAAAATATAATTAAAAAAATATATTTAAAATTAAATATATTTAAATTTAAATATATTTAAAATTTACCTTTTCCACTGTAGTCGCAAGTGCTGTTTGAACAGTTAGGTCTCTTTAGGTGTCAGAGCTTCTCACAAACCAGTTCAATTTTAATTGACTTGAAACAAATGAGGAGGCTCTCAATTCGTTGGTTTTTCTTTTAAACATAGTCGTGCCGTGGTCGCCTCGTGTCGTTCGCAGCGGGTTTTAATCGGCACAACTCGGCGTCACGCTCGTCGCTCGCGGCGTGATCGATGACAAGAAAATTATTTTAACGCATATTCAACGCTTCCATTGGCACTTCGAATACATTTCACAGCATTATTTTGTTACGAGTATAAAATATCGATACCAGAATCGTTACTCGGCTATCAATACAATATCCATTTGTGTACGTTACGATACAAGCAATTTGAAATGGTGGAGCCGCACAACAGAACTGTTCACTGAAAAATACTTGCACCTAAACAGTGAAAAGTAAAAGTCTATAAATTAATGATAATAATATTATAAAACTACAAAATGAACAGTTTAACCCGGTTTAAATGAACGGTTTTTTTAAATAGATAGAGTGATTCAAGAGGAAGGTTTTTATGTAGGTATAATTCTACGCAGACGGAGTCGCGGGCAGAAGCTAGTTAAGGAATAAATTTGCATTTCTACGCTTGTTTCGCAGGGTAAACTAGTAATTTAATTTCCTGTATTTTACACAAACGCATTTGAACTCCTAGGCCGCATTTGCTCATCTTTACACGAGCTTCAACATTTTTCCAAACTTTTAACAAGATGAGACTAAAAGAACCACTAATATTTTACTAAAAGACTTTCAAAGAAAATTGGAACATCAACGGAATGGCTTTTTCACTATAAACCATCCTTCACTCGGGTAATGATCAGAAAATTACGACAAAGACTTCGTTCTCGTAGAATGAAATATAAAGGAAAAATAATTTGTTGTTAGAAGAGTTCGAAGTGACGAACAAAGAAACTATCACGAGGGAATGGTCGAGGCTTTATGTGCAAAGAACCCTTGAATTGTTTACAAAACATACCAGGAGTTGTCAACATTTTATTGTACCTGAAGCAAAGGCAGAGAGGAAAATGAAGGAAAACTATTATGGTATCTCAAATTGATAGCACTCATTTTAATCGAAAACATAATTAGCCAATCTCAAAGGTCAGTGTTAGTGGATATTGAGCTGTCCTTTAATTAGTTTAAAGCTGCTATTTTCCATATTAGTTACTACTATGCAAATAAGAAAATTTGTACATGTGTCTGTCTGGTAATCTTTCATGCTAGAGCAGCTGCACCGATTTTGATAAAATTATGCACACAGAATAGCTACCTAACTAAAAACAATAGACCGTGGCATAAGATGCTTTTCCAGAAAAAACAAGATATACGACTTCTAAATCTCCAAAAACAAATTCGTGCCCAATAATGCTGTTAAAGTATAGTGCCTACACCTATGTAAAATCATAATAATAAATAAATAATATTGTATAGTAATACGTATAAAAATGTTGCCGATCCCTCTGAAATGACAAATCCGTGTCAAATAGTATTGTACCCATAACAATAAGATTTTAATGGTGTAAAAAGTGACTAGGAGTTTTCTTGCAAGTTTTTATAGGGTTCCATTCCCAGCGGGTGCCAACGGAACATTTCATAGTTATAGTAATCAGTACATTTCAACTGTGCCAGTATCGTATCAGCGACCGACATCGATGTGATATCGGTTTGGATAATTGAAAGCGCTCCTAGTTTGGAAGGCATTATAAATAAAAGCGGTTTGCTTCATCCTTCCTAATGCGAACTGCTAGGGAATGGAATTCGCTCCCATTGTCTGTATTTCCGGACAGATACAACCTAGGGCTCTTCAAGGCTAGAGTGAGTAGGCTATTACTGAACCAGTGAGTTACACCTTTGGCCTCATCTGCACCTTCCACCAAGTGAGATAGAGGTCAATAACTGGTCAGTTTGTACCTAGTAAAAAAAAACAATTAAAAATCTTCGCTGTGAAAACGTAATTCGGATATTTTATGTTTAAACATTATTCTTGCTTAATAGATTATTATATTACCTATTTTATTAATATTGCAATTTAGTAATCGACCCCGTCATCAAAAATCACTGAACCGCTTTGAACAGTGTCGAATACCGCACGATCGGTTAGTTTCCTTAGCGTTAATTTCGGAGCTTATCCATTGAAAACTTTGATTCAAACATAAGATTAATAGTTCGAGCTCGGGCAAATTGAGGCTGTCGTCAAACTCCCAAGTAATGTTTAAACAAGTAATGAAGGTGTTTCGCCGGCGTCAATATTGAGATTCTTGTTTAATGCAGTTTAATTTAGGGCTAGTTTTTGAACCTAGATCATTAAAGTACATCATGATCGCAATCCGAAAAGAAAGGCTAGCCTACCTTGCCTTTTGTTATTTGGTGTGCAAGCAATAGCGGCTTTAGTCTAGTCATCATCAAGTTAACAAATATTTCATAGGCGGAACTTCATTATGTCTCAGGTCAAAGTCAAAAGTGTTTTATTTGTGAAACAGGTGATGGCTGCATAAATACAGAGATGTTACATATTTTTGTGTTGCACTATGTTTTGCCGGTTGGCGTACAAAAACATTGGCTATTAAGTAGTATTAACAATTTAGGTCATCATTTAAATAATCGAGAACAGAATAATAGCATTTATCCGTAAGCAGGGTTAATAATATGTTAATAAGGCTCAAGCGTGTACGAAACTTCATACGTGACAGATTTCTATAAAGTATTTTGATGTGTGTTATAGAACATAGAGAAGTTTCAGAATTTCAAACTTAATCATCTATCTAAATACTCCCGGAACTTATCGCGCTTAAGTTTTCTTAGTTTAATTTTATATTTGCATGACTTTTTAAGTTTAATTTTTGAAACTAGAATATCCATGACATCTTTTTGTACAACATTTACTGCGAATAAATATTTAATTCATTCATTCATTCATACCTCAACGTTTCGGCCACATTGCAGCGGCCGTGATCACGAGTAGACAAATCATCGATGTAGTGTGTAATAAAGTCCTGAGAGTGGCAGTGTATTAGCATACTTCTACATCTTATGAAACCTCGCGTCATCGGACCAAGGCGCAGATAACAGCAAGTAGCCAATAAAAATGTTATCGAACATTTATCCCCGACGGCCCTCCACAAATCCCCTTCCCACGGAATTAAGATCAATCCGTGTCCAATACTATGAATAATTTATTTTCATGTCTGTTCATGTACATTATGTTAAAATGCACCAACCGGCCGGGACCCGAGGACCCTGGGATTTCCTACGCCTAAGCGAATAGGTATAAATCTTTTATTCGGTGATATATTTGCCACCTTGAATGCGGGAGATCCTTTATTGCCCCGGCGAGTAAACTCTTGGCCACGCTCTGCTACTTGCATTTGTTATAATTGGACATATATCTTGCCTAAAACTAAACCGATTGGTTCTTAAATCGTTCGCACGGCGCGGCGTAACGTTACATATTCGGCCGCATTTCACATCCTGAATACGAGGTATGGTGCTCGTACTACGACCGTTGTCAGACATATCGGTTTTCACAATGTGACTGAGAATCAGAATGTGAATGTTCAGGTGTGAGTTCTCAGCGTTGCGTACTCGTGGTTTTAACAATATCTGGACACGGTTACTTTGCCAAAATCCATATCAACACAAACGCGGTTTCCTTGCTTCTCGCTTGCTCACTACTTGCAAGACAGGCTACGTCTGAGCGAATCCTCGCCTTTCACGAAATAATTATATACTCAGACCCAGCTAATATATTACCAACACCAAACAAGACGCCGACGCATTTTGACCTGACATCTACGATTTCAATCGCCAGTACATCGTTCGTTTTGTTTTGAGACGGTTGTGCTCGGTGTAGGAAGAGGGCATACTCGGTAGCTTTGAGAATTAACTCGTATAGAGTTGGAAACGTACGGCGTTCTCTCTGTTCATTGCTTGTGCTGTCAGGGGCCTCATCATGACGATCTTAATGCGATTCAATCCTGTCTCAGTTCAGGTTTTAGCTGTCATTTTTAATATGGATCTGATAACGAGCGAACCTAAACTGAATCGGAATTGAATCGTATAAAGACGTCATAGTAATGCCCCAGGTAAGCACTTTGCGGCGAGCGTCACGGCCGCGGAATGAACAGAAAACGTTCTTCGCGCTGTCTGTCGCGCGTAGTCGTGGCTGGCCCGTTAGCGTCTTGTGCCGTTGGAGATATTTAAATCTATTACGATGCGGAGGAGCGCGAGTTTTTGTATGTATGTATGTATAACTCTTTATTGTACATGAAACACATTAATTTTATTGGTAATTAGATAAAAAGATGTACAAAGGCGAACTTATCCCTTAAAGTGATCTCGTCCATGATGTTTTCGCATGAAAGACGTAGCTGTCTAGCACATGTGGTTGCGGAGAAGCCAGATATCTTGTTTTTGCGCATTTATTTTGAGCTTTATTTCCGCTGCGTTGTGTCCCTAAATGACTCTATGCCTGTAAAGTTCGAGGTAATAAAAAGTCAAGATTAGAAATTGTGGTCGCTGGTTGTTTCTTATTAAAAATAAATGCAAGTGTGGTCTAAGTAAAGGGTTGGAAAGGCAGGAATTTTTGTGGCGGTTCACTGGCCCCGCCTCTGCGCCGGCTCGGCACCGCGGCCCACGTTCCTGGAACTTGCTAATAGTTTCCTCGAGTTCATTGCTCGGAACAACCACTTTTGAGGGGTACCGCAGTTTTAAAAAACAAATGAACCATAAAAGTCAACTATAAACGGGGCGCAGGATGTGAGAAAGCATAGCTTAAAGAATTGGAAACAAATTTATACAAATTCAAATTCCTATTGAGCCCTAGATTTTAATGAGAGTTGCTATAGCGTAATTCTGCACAAATCAACTAATCACCTAATTTAATTTTATAATATAATATTTTTAATAAATAAGTAAGTAAGTAAATGCTGTATTGTACAAATAGAAAGAAACAGGCACAATTCACAAAAAAAAATCATTAAACATATGCACAAAGGTGAACTTAATATTTGTACTGGTTGGTATATTATGCATGCATTCTTGATGTGCCTGTAAGTGAAAGAGAAGAAACATCGCCGACAGCGTGGCGCAAGTTAAAACTCATAAAAAACCGCAAATTTTCCATAATAAAAGAAAATAGGTAATTAAAAAATATAATAAACCTTTTTATTACGGTTTTCTTTGTCAATTAGGTACACTTAAAAACTTATATCGCTACTAATTACAAATAATGAAGTTTATCTGTTAGAAAATTACAGTATAAGAGATTATAATTAGCGGTACATTATAATTATTATAGGTAAGAGATTAGATTAGGTATAAGAGATCGAGCCACCTTCACTGAACCGATTTTTTAAAAAAATACAAAGTACTTAAAGCTAAGTCATATGATCAAGATTATCGTCATATCTTTTCCAGTTTCGCAAAGTAAACCAACTGTGTGAAAAATTCGTTTAAAAATATATTTTTTTTATTGGTATCAGCTCCCTAACATGCATTTCTGAGTAAGGGACAGTACACTGTTTAGTAAAACTTACGGGTCACTTTTCATACAAATTTACGTGGAAAGTGTCCTGTTAATTTACTCTTCAGCAACCACATATAACTCGTGTATTGCAATCAACGGTACAATATTTATATTCCAAACTGAAACATCCACTTTACAGGCTCGAGCACAAATCCGTCCATTAATGAAAAACGTTAAAAATCCATATTAATGCTTTTATTTTGTAAAAAATACGATTCCGTGGGCCGGGGCTTCGCAGGTAAACCTAGTAACGAATTTATTAACATTCGGAATGTATTTTTGCTGTTATATTTGTTAGCTGTAAAAGAGCTTAGGAATAAGTTCATCTTCGTACTACTTTCTGTCTACCTTTGTATTTTTTAATTGTTGTTGCAACAAAAAGATCATAGAGGTAAGTACTTTGGTACCTATTTACATTCGTCCGACATTCATTTAAAATGTTATTTTGTAGTTGATAACGAGTAAAGTATGCCTGAACAGTGAACGAGCAATGGTTGATGCATTTGATTGACAAAAACGTTCAGCTTCAGGAAATTAACATATTAGTGCAATCTGAATCGGTTTTTTTGCGTTGCTTCGGTACGCTGCCCACGTGCATTTTACGTCAAGTGACTTGCATAAAGATTATTTGCTTAACTGCTTACTTAGTAAATGACAACGATAGAATAACTGTTTCACACGAATATTTATTTTCTGTGCAAATAATGGAACTTAGCGACAAAAATCGCAAAGTAATTTGAAATAACTGTTTTGAGACTACGTTGAAAACTTTGGCTGTGTTAGTGTTTTCCTCGAGTTACGTTGAAGCATCTATGATGGCGTGATGAAGAACTGGGTTCTATTCCCAGACTTAATTTAATTCTTCTGGTTCCTGTTTTTGTTTTAATTTTAATATAATTCAGATAGCAAACAATAGAAACATACCAGATTTAGTTTACATCCAATATATACCTAAGCTGCGTTCGTTCCTTTTAATACTCGTAAATATTTATTATTGTTTTATTTTATTATTATTGTTATTGATTTTGTCATTTTTGTAATAGATTTGTATTATTTAATTTAATTTTATTTACTCTTGACGATTTCAATCTAAATTCTTCTAACTTGACAATGCACAATTTATGATGTAATTTTTTATGAATTTACTTTTATTGAATGAATAAATAATCAAATCTAATCTATGAAGCTTTTCTTTTCTTTTCTACATTCAAAATGACCGTTTTTTTTCAGAGACAATCACAATCTAACTTCAAGAACTACAAAATGTTATGACCCAGTACCGTTATGATGCGCTTAAAATATACTTGTTAAGCCAAATTTCACAGTTATTTGTGTATTTAAGTGTGTAAAAGCAAATTGTGCCTGTTATTCACACCATCTAGAACGGTTCTTCCGAGATATCCTTATTATCTACTGTTCATGTTGGTATTCCCGGTGGTCTTAGAGCACTGAAAACACACTGAAACCATGGCGGTTAGAATAGTCTACTAATATTTACAAGCGTTTTTGATACGAGTGCTTGACACTGTCAAGTATATGTTGAATAATATGGTCGTCCCTGAAGGCACGTAAGCTTTGTGCTTCGCAGCGCTTGACCAGTGAGCAAAGTCTGCCTTGGAGCCCTAAAGCCTTCCACAATCAACTTTACAGTTATTACAAAGAGAGACCAGGTGAACATATATTATGTCTAACCACTCTGCTCACATCACAAGAACATTCTCCAACGGCAATTGCGATGCAGGTGGGATCTAGTTTGTGAACGACGGCCAATGTTGCGCTTAAAATCGTACCCATGTTTTCGTGCTCCGAAATATTTGAGTAGTATACTTTTGAAACTTTATTTTTTTTACCCCCGATCTCAACGTCAAGTACAATTAATCCACAGCCGGAAAGCTTCAAGCTAATTAAGATTACTAAAGCCAATAAGCGGGGAAACAAAAACCCCTTGATGTTTAGGTACCAAAGAGGCAGAGTTTGTCGGTTTTCTTCAAATTTCCCGAACAGATTAACTACTTTTGTTCCTCCGCATTTTATATGAGACATTCAAAATTAGAAATTAAATTTTCAAGGAGCCGATGTCCGATGACCTAAATACCTATTCAAAGCTACTTTTATCAAAAACGTAAAACTCTTCCATGCTGGTCTGGGAGTAAAGAAAAAACATGGAATGTACCAGTTGCTTCTCTTCCCGCGCAGATGGTAAAAGCCCATCGGGGGAATGGGCAGAGGAATCATGACTTTTATAGGCGATGCGGCTAGCAACCCATCACTATTTTGATTCCCCTTTCCACCTATACGCCCACAATTATGCTAAACGTGGCCTTAAGGTTTTGTTACCTTAGGCCCTGTCTACCCCGTAAGGGATAAAGACGTGATTTTTGTGTGTGTGTGTGTGTGTGTGTGTGTGTGTGTGTGTGTGTGTGCGTGTGTGTGTGTGTGGGTGTGTGTGTGTGTGTGTGTAAAACTAGCTTATTACGATTAGCTTATTTAATAGGTAGCTCGTAGTGATTGTTTTATTAAATGCTCATTGTGTTCAATATAAACTCTATCAATTGTATCCACGATATTGTATCTGTGTATGTATGTATGTTATGTATAACTCTTTATTGTACATAAAACATCTTATGATTTTACAGGACAGCAGAAACCAGAGTATAGAGAGTATGCCATACTAAAAAAGTTAAAAGAGGAATGATGAGACTGTCACGTTTTCTTAGTCTTAGAGAAGCGTCATGTTACAATAAATCTACAGTAAATCTTGGGCATACTCATACTCATACTCATACTCATTTATTCGTAATAATTATAGTTATTACATGTCATTTTTATCATTATTTTATGTCATTTCATGTCAATAACAACTCATGAAATAAGATGTTCGCAAGTACTTTTTGTAGCATTATTGCATCATAAGATAAGTATAGTGCATTGGGGTAAATTCGAAAATGGGGGAATTCCGAAACTCGTGGATATCCACTAAACGGGCAACAATGACATAATCTAGCAACGCTTGCCTAGAAGCTCCAATGTCTTTAGCTTCTAGATAAACGTTGCCAGATTATGGAATTGTTCCCCATTTAGTGGATTTCCACGATTTTCGAAATTTCCCTAATTTCGATTTTACCCCAATGCACAGCTACGAACCTATTTACAATATAGCCAAAGACCCAGGAAAATATTGTGTTATACTTATACCCACTGTACAACCTAAATAAAGATTATAACATAGTTTACTTATACAATTTTTTTATAAAATATTTGTCTCTGAAATAAGCCGAAGAAGTCTTAGAAAGGGGCGTAATCCGCGCGGATAACATCACAGCACTATCTTAATCCAATACTGAGGAGCCGCGGTCTACGATTTCACACGAAGATATTAAATGGGTTTGTTATAGGTAACCAATTTAATTTAACAACAGCATTGGTTAGCAACAGAACATCAAATAACCTTTTGCTCAATAAAGAACACTTCGCTTCTCTTTTTTTTTTTATATGAATAGGAAGGCAAACGAGCAAGTGGGTCACCTGATGGTAAGTGATCACCACTGCCCATAGACACCCGCAACCCCGGAGGGATTGCAGATGCGTTGCCAACCTAGAGAACTAAGATGAAATGCCTCTTGTGCCCGTAATTTCCCCGGCTGTCTTACTCTCCACACCGGAACACAGCAGTGCAAGCACTGCTACTTAGCGGCAGGATTAGCGAGTAAGATGGTGGTAGCGATCCGGACGGACCTTGCACAAGGCCCTACCACCCGCAAACCGACGCGACCTTTGAAAATTACGCTGTTTCTCTCTCTCAAGAGCAACTAACAGTTAAATTTAAACTTCAGCCGAATTTTGTATGAAATTGCGATGAATTTTGCAAGTTGGCACAGCGTGAAATTGTATCTGGCTTGCAGCAGCCGTCAAGCTGACGCGCAATACTTCCTTTGGATAGGATAGACGTCATAAGTTTGCCGTGGAATATTCCCGAATTTCCCGTGGAATGCTCAAACAACCCAGTGCTAATAGATTTACACACCAGGTAAAATATAATTTATACAACTCTCAAATTAAACGCTGGTTCCGTTCAATCAATGGACTTTACAGTTTTTCATCAAACTCGCTTTATACGTTTAAAAGGAAGTTCGCTTACTTTTCTTACCTTGGTACTCAGTGAGAAATAAAACAGCCAAGTGCGAGTCGGGCTCGCGCACCGAGAGCTCCGTACAAATTCGGCAGGTTAATGTAAAATCCAGTGTTAGCAGAGCCCTGTTCCCAAGCAAAATGTATAGGCAGTATAAGGTGATTTTATATTGGATATGTACATACCGATATAAAAAGCTAGATTTTATATTTTTAAATTTCCTACCTTTATATCAAATTTCATGTTTCTAAGACAACTGGAAGGACCCCCTATTTTTGGGAGCACAGCAATTTAAATGGAAACACCTTTTCTAATGAGTGTATACACACGTATATGTATGTATATCTTTTGACTGAGTTGACTTAGAGGGTTGTTTTTTTTACAGCACTAAGGGACTGCAGTCTTAATTATTTGGTATTAATTTCAACTTTATACCTTTACACCGTCCTGAGAAAAAGGGTCTTGCAGACGGATGGACGGACGGACAGCAAGGTGATCGATCCTATAAGGGTTCTGTTGTATTCATTTCGAGAACGAAACCTAAAAAAACGCTATTTATACACATAATTCTCTTTCTTTTTTAGCCTTGCTACAATTCCAACGAAACGTTGATCTTTATCTACCCTGGAATTAGAATCCGATCTTTTAAAGGACTGTACAGGTCAAGCCCCGCTATAATAGGGAAAAGGGACATTATTGTCGACTACAACTCGACGAGATACCGAAGGATGTACCCATCAAAAGAAAAGCCGAAGAGCATCAGATACAAAGTGATTTTGTAAGTGGAAACGAAATCTTTCAGCGATGTAATGTGCGCATCGCGTGACTTAATGTAGCGTGGCGGAGGTGTACCGAGCAGGTAATGGAGCCCGCGCAGTGCAACCAGTTCACGAGCGAGCGCGGATGCTCTACGATGGAGTAGCCATGTGCCGAATTTATAAGCGTGAGTTGCACCAGGCTACTTCAACGATAACTTTGACGATAAGCGACGATTTTGACATAATATTTTCAAAGGATTTCTGTCAACAATAGTGGATCATGGTAAACTTTATTGTAAAAGTAAATTGGTGGTTGCCGCGTGTAATAATTTTGGTAGGTATGGAAAGGATATGTCCCTGGGCTGACATTGACAATGTCATTTTTTCTGCGGACTAATTTTGATGATTCGTAGGCTAGTCAATTAGTTTTATATCTTGCGAGAGTCACTAAAGCTAAGACAGTAAAATTTAACGAAGCGGCCAATGAGTGACCGGCTTCTTGAAGCTGTAAGTTAGAATTTCACAAGTCTAAACTAGTAACGTTGACCACTACAACCAATTAGTGGTTAGGATTAGACCAATATTGCTAGTTTATGGGTAGCTTCGAGAAACCGGCCGCTCCAGGCGCAAATTATGTAGGGATTAATTTTGAACTGAAAAAGTACAATAGAGTTTCGTTGCTTCGTAACTTTAAAATAAAAGCTAAAAATAGTGAAAATCTTAGGAAATCCCTTGTGAAATTCACAAAAAATAACCGGATATCCCCGGATACGGATATCCGGCACGTCACTAATCTTTGGTAGGTAATGTTGTATGCAATAAAGAAATATCCACTTAATTCGCCACTATGTCCCACTGCTAGGCAAAGGCCTCCCCATCTTTCCGTCACATGAAATATACAAATATATACCATGTTTAATAATTAATTCAAAATTTATTTTAATTTCATTTTATTTATTTGTAATTCTGTCGTTCAGACACATCATTCAGAACAAATGACGCTTGGCGACAAAAATTCGAATAGTAACAACGTGACACGTGACAGCTAGTAAAGTAAAGTAGCTAGAAAAAATTGAAGGCTTACCCACCTGCTATGGGTGGTGTAGGGGTATAGCACGCGTCACGGAATGACGAGGATCCGGGTTCGATTCCCGGCCATAGCTTTACTTTTTGCATTTTTCTGTGTTCTAATTTTCAGTGTCGCTTAGAAAATTAATACAAAACTTTATTCGCCTCAGTAGATGTCGAACACTTGCTGTAGGTACAAACTGCAGAACTAAATTTAATGATACCTGCAAACCACAAGTCGTGGGTACTCTTACTTTAGTGCTGTTCGTGCTATCCGATAATGTTTGAACGCCGGTGTGTGTTCTTACTTACTCTTTTAACTTCGAGTGGTAGTACTTTGTTGATAGTTATAAAATAGTGCTTTCTCTTTCAGTAAAGCATCGACTGCTTAAAGTTTTGTATAAGTTCTCGGTTGAACACCAATTTTTCAATAAATTTCAAAATTTTTAAGAAAATTTTTTAAGCGCCTTTGTTAACCATTGGTACAAAATATTATATATAATTTTGGTTCATTAAATATATGTAGAAGGAAGTGATTACCATGAATATTTTGATTCCTCTTTCCTCCTATACGCCCACAGTCATACTAAGCATGCCACCAATTGTAGCCCACAATATCTTTCGATTTCTTCAATTTCATTTTGATATTTACTATCTCAGCCACAATGGAATTCAACTATATGATAGAACTAAGTAAAATAAATAAGCAGAACTCTTGACGTTAAATCTCAGCTCTTTTTGAATTTGGCCCATTTGGACGTGTTTTAAGGACCTTCTGCGCCTTAGCAACGCTGCACTACGCAATATGATATATCCATACACATATACATACACACAAATCACGTCTTTATCCCTTACGAGGTAGACAGAGCCTTAGGTAACAGATACCTACAGGCCACATTTAGCAAGATTGTGGGCGTATAGGTGAAAAATGAAATCAAAATAGTGATGGGTTGCTAGCCTCATCGCCTATAACATGATTCCTATAATTTTCACCCATTCCCTCGATGTGCTTTTACCATCTGCGCGGGTAGAGAAGCAACTGGTATATTCTATGTTTTTTCTTTGCTACCAGACCAGCATGGAAGAAATATTATCCATACACATGGCATATTCATAAAATCGGTCACGCGCTGTGTTCATTTGAAGACAGTGAAAAGACAAAGGAATGATTTCAGTAACGTGTTCCATAACAGGGCAGGGGCAAAAATGTTGTGAACGAACCAGGTGCGCGCAACAGACGTGAGTAAATAAATCCGGCACACAAATTAGGGTTGCCAATATCACTTTACGGTATTAGTTTGATTATGCAATATTCATTAGTCTAACGAAAGCAACGAGCTTCGGCAAACTATGGTTTTTGAATTTCGAATTTATATTCAAACCAATGCCCAACTGTATTGTATTGCACATCATCCATTACCCGCTATAACTAGACAAAACTTAAATTATAAATTTAAAATTATTGTGACACATCAACTATCTTAAATATGTACATATACATAAATCACGCCTTTATCGCTTACAGGGTAGACAGAGCCTAAGGTAACAAGACCTAAAGGCCACGTTTAGCATGCTTATGGGCGTACTAGCTTTTGCCCGCGGCTTCGCACGCGTGAACCATGAGCATTTCAAAGAAGCTAGCAATCAAGCAAGCGAACACCCAAACCTATGCAAGCAGGCATGCAAGCAGGCAAGCAAGCATGCAAGCAAGCATGCTTGCAAGTAAGCACGCAAGCATGCATGCATGAAAGCAAGTATGCAATCAAGCATGCAAAGCAAGGACTCAAGCAAGCATGCAAGCAAGCGTGCAAGCAAGCATGCATGCAAGTAAGCATGCATGCATGCAAGCATGCATGAAAGCAAGTATGCAATCAAGCATGCAAAGCAAGGACTCAAGCAAGCATGCAAGCAAGCCCCCGCATTGCCCCGCTGCCTTAATTTTTCTGAAACTGTAAATATTACAGGATTTTTATAAAACAAACCTAACCTAAAGGGCTGTCCTAAAATATACCTACCCCAAATAGCTTTTTCCCGCGACTTCGTACGCGCTAAGATGTAAAACGAAAAAATAAGTTTTTTCCCGTTCCCGTGAAAATTTTGGGGAGTGCTTTCGGAGTACACTTAAAGCCTTTAAAGAAACACACGTTATAAATGTTAAGTCTTTCTTCCGCTGTTTCGTCTGGAAACGTAAAATCCCGGTTTTTCCCGTTCCCGTAAAAATGTTAGGAAATCCTTTGTTAATGCTTCCTTACACTCCCTAAGGAAGCTAAATGCTAAATGCTAAATTTCATCTTTCTATAACCAGTAAAACGAAAAATCCCTTTTTTCCTGTTCTCGTGGGAATTTCTGGAAACCCTTTCTTAGTGCTCCCATACACTCATCAAGGAAGGTTCTTACCAATTTCTACGACCAGTAAAACAAAAAATCCTGTTTTTTCCCTATCCCGTGGGAATTTCGAAAAATACCTTCTTAGTGCACCTCTAGGATACTCAAGGTACCTATATGTGTGCTAAATTTCAAGTTTCTAGCCATATTATGCCTACCGCAGTATTTCTTTGTAAACAAATATTTTTCCCGTTCCCGTGGGAATTTGAGAAAGTACTCTCTTAATGCTCCTCTGCACTCCCGAAGCAACCTACATGCCGAATTTCAGCTTTCTGCAACCAGTAAACGAAAAGTCCCGTTTTTCCGGTTCCCGTGGGAATTTCGGGAAATCCTTTTTTTATTGTTTACACTCCCCAAGGGAACTTGAAGGCCAAATTTCAGTTTTATACGACCAGTAAAACGAAAAATCGATCCCGTAGAACTGAAAATATAAATCCCGTTTTTTTCCTTATCCCGTGGGAATTTCCAAAAATCATTAAGACATTATTTTACTATTATAATCACCTACTTCTATGCCAAATTTGAACAGTCTAGTTATTATAGTTACTGAGATAGCGTCACTCGGAGTCGAATATATAATTCCCGTTTTTTCCTTATCCCGTGGGAATTTCCAAAAATCCTTCCTTAGTGGATGCCTACATTGTATAAGGTATCTATGTGCAAAATTTCAAGTCTCTAAGTCCAGTGGTTTGGGCTGTGCGTTGATATATAGTTAAGTCAGTCAGTCAGTCAGTCAGTCAGTCAGAACTTTGAATTTTATATGTATAGATATGTCCCGAGGGGAATCAAAAATAGTGATGGGTTGATACTTGCTAGCCGCATCGTCTATAATTTAGATAGGTAGTTACAATGTTTTCTATTTTTTACAATCTTTTAATAAACTTGCCGTGTTATCTAGGTATGTATTACCACGTGATCTGTTAGGGGCAGAATGAGAAAAGAGATGTTGGATGCCTGTAAGGACTGCGCTGAACGGGATATGACCAGTTTTAAAATTGGTCGTTGTGACTGAGAAAGGCTCACAGAAAACTGATCGGCTTGGCGCCCACGTTTAGTGTAGGTCGTGACCATCGCAAACATCGCGGGTGGTAGGGCCTTGTGCAAGGTCCGTCCGGATCGCTACCACCATCTTACTCACTAATCCTGCCGCTAAGTAGCAGTGCTTGCACTGCTGTGTTCCGGTGTGGAGAGTAAGACAGCCGGGGAAATTACGGGCACAAGAGGCGTTTCATCTTAGTCCTCTAGGTTGGCAACGCATCTGCAATCCCTCCGGGGTCGCGGGTGTCTATGGGCAGTGGTGATCACTTACCATCAGGTGACCCACTTGCTCGTTTGCCTTCCTATTCACAAAAAAAAAAAAAAAAAAAACATTGCATTGGAGCCTGGATCGAGACACTCGCTGACAAGAGACATAAGCGGCATCAAGGCCACTCGGTAACAACCACCGCAAGCTTCTCTTGCCGGGCTTGTTGTAAAAGAAAAAAGAAAGAAAGAAAACATTTATTCGTGATATATGTATAGTGACTGGGTTACAAAAAAAAAAGAATTAAAAAAAAAACAAAAAATGAGTACATACATCACGAAATGGTCCCATCTCAGCATAATGCTGGCCTTGCAGCCAGCGCTGGTCTTCCGATGGGACCATCAAGTGCTAACTAAGCACCATATTGTAGTGTGTGGCTCTCGCATCGGTTTGTATAGCCATAGAAAACGTCTTCCAGACGGTATGCCCTAATTCGTCTTTAAAAGATCCAAAAGCAATAGATATGTGTGTTTGTGTAGGGTCAAACCTTGCGAGTCAAATTTGAACTAATTTCAAGCTATGCAATTGATTTGAAGGTTGGTATGTATGTGGAATGAAAACGTCATAATTTAGCACTAATATTAGATACCGCTCGCTTTGCCTATTCCGTAATATGTTTTTTTTTATGTTAGAGAGGCCAGACAAACGAACTAGTGGGTCACCTGATGGTAAATGATCACCACTGTCCATAGACACCCGCAGCGCTTTACGCGATGCCAGTGCGTTGTAGAATGTTGATAGAAATATATGTAAAGTTAGGTACATTACACATTACAGGCAACCCTGTATCAATAAGGTGAGGTAGGTAGCCGACTTTTCACTTACGGACCTTGCCCCGCCGTCACCGACTAGCGAAGCACAAAGTAAGCGAATACTAAACTTTGTTGACAGTAGTGTTACTTCTCCATATAACAGTGAGGCTCGTAAATAAGACACTGTCTCGTAAGTAATACATATTACAAGCACTCGCGTTATTTAAGAAGGTTCAGGTGAGTGTGATTTTGATTTATCAACATTCAAAATACTTACTGGTGAAAATGTAAGGCAAGTGCTAATAAAGCAAAAGCTAAAGGATAAAAATGTGGATAATATTTTATATTTTAAAGTCTGTTGCGCCTTAAACTACTTTGCTGTCTTTCTAAAACACCGTAAAACGCGAAAAAGTTTTTTTTCCACTTAAACTCATTCCCGCTTGTGACGATTTTATTCCGATTCCTTCAGAATCGTCTTAACGGAGTTTTAGTGTACCTATCTATGATAATTGTAAAGCCGTCTGCCAGATGCCTTAATCGTCTAACGACTTATAAGCTAAGCTTCTGTCTAAATTACCACATTCAATCTCTAAATGAAGCCACGTCACAATCACGACTATATTTGAAGTTAACTTCATGAATTAAGTCTTAATTAGAACAAAGCAAAAATCATAATCACTACATAGTATAAAACAAAGTCGCTTTCTCTGTCCCTATGTCCCTATGTCCCTATGTATGCTTATATCTTCAAAACTACACAACGGATTTTGAAGCGGTTTTTTTTAATAGATAGAGTGATTCAAGAGGAAGGTTTTTATGTATAATTCTACGCAGACAAAGTCGCGGGCAGAAGCTAGTTACACATAAACGGATAACTCACGTATAAAAAGTCGAGTGATGAGTCGTTTATGTGTAATTATGATTAAGTTTCGCGGTAGTTTCATGATGAAAGAGTAAAAATCGTAGAGGTGCCGTTAAAATTGGCCTCAAACCAAACACCACTTACCTTTATCGCGAGAATAACCTCAACTGTTAAAAAGCGTCTGAAATTTAAATAAATCACATTGGTGTCGGTCAGTACACTAATTAACTGGCGCGTCCCACGACACCACGGTTACAGATGGACAGTCGAGCCGCTCAGACCGTGTAATTAGTCCGACCAATCCGGTACGTTAAGAGAATTAAAAAGCAGTAAATAGATACCATTAGTTTTAAGCGGGACGCGGTAACATTCTTCACGGATAAAATTGTGCCATTCGGTCTAGTGGTTCGGCTATAAAATGGTTTCATTTTAAAGTGACTTTTAATGAAAAACTAAAGGAAGTTCCTTATTAGCGTTTCATCAATTCTTCTTTAAAATATCCGGTTCGAATGTACCAAAAATTGTAGACTGTGGAAACTAATAAATAAAACAATTTAAATTATAGTAAAAATTCAACACGCAGCGCTGACAAGAGCAATGACACGACTCTCTTTTGTTTTAGTTTTCTTTTAGCGCTGCGTGCAATTTAACTTTATTTGTGGCCAGTGCCAAAATATAATAGATTGATAAAAAGGTAGCTGCCTAAATAGGTGCGTCGCCTACAAGAGCATACACTTCGAATGATCATAGCAAGTGTGATTATTCTTCCATGCTGGTCTGGGAGTAAAGAAAAAACAGAATTTACCAGTTGCTTCTCTTCCCGCGCAGATGGTAACAGCCCATCAAGGGAATGGGTGAAAATCTTAGGAATCATGTTATAGGCGATGCGGCTGGCAACCCGTCACTATTTTGATTTCCCTTTCCATCTATACGCCCTTAATCATGCTAAACGTGGCCTTAAGGTTTTGTAACTTTAGGTTCTGTCTACCCCGTAAGGGATAAAGACGTGATATATGTATGTATTATTTTCAGGCAGTTAAACTTAATTACCTGACTATACTGACTATAAGACGTTAAGTTAATGGTCATTTTTCTTATCTTCAAGCGAAAATGTTACACTTATACAAGAACAGGAGCATTGTAGCTGAAAACGTTGACTTTGGGATAAACATATTTTATTAGCCAACTATTATCAGCAAATCGTGGATTGGCGGGCGGCACGTTATTGACTAAATGCTAATGCCTCCCTGAAACCCTTTTTGCTGAGGGCTCATTGCAGCAAAGGGCCACTTGACTTTGACTAGCCATTCAACGGGTTGAAACTCACGCAAAATTTAACAATTTGAAATGGTGATTTAACACCCCACATTACCTTTATGAGAGTAGTTGTACCAAAATATAATTGAAGGTAAATAATACTCGTAATATTTTATGTTTAGCTCAAACATTTCAAATATAACACAACGACCATTATTACATCACGATTACTGCTTGTATCGAATATGAAGCCTTAATTTTAAAAAAGGTAAGCGTTTATTCATGCAAAATGTTATGACTCAAGATCCAATTAAAGGCAATTATGATCGCAATTCAGGTTACCTACGCAATTAGCCCCGAGCATAGCCTGAAAGCGCTCGTTAAAAACATCGGCCAGGCTTCAAAACGACGCAACAAAGCGCATATCAGCCACCCAAACAAACAATACGCGTTGAAAACACCGTCCACTTACGTACCAAATTAATTTGGAAAGTAATTTGTGTAATGAAGAAAGCTAGCTGTAAGCGCTGGGAAGATGTTCTGCGAATAGAACCAACTAATTTGGACGACACGGTTTAAAATAGCGTATAATAAAAGTTAATGGAACCGCCCTCTTCATGATTCTTGGCGAAGGCTGCTCATTTTCCTGCCCGTCGTTTTCGCTATGGTAATTAGCATTTTGGCACTAAGGCACGAATAATTTGGAAGACTAGGTGTTACAGGTACGCTGGCGAAGTTTTGATTCGACCGTTTACGTAAAATGGACGATCGTTTTGTATGCTATTTGCATTTTTGCTTTTTACACAAGCCGTTTGACTTAGGAGTTTTAATTTTGATGTATTAGTGCAAATGAATATACGCCTTGAACTCTTTTTCACTTGAACTATTTTTGTTTGTCTGTGCCATCATAGCTCTTAAGTCGATGGACCGATTTCGATCCGGTTTTTCTATAATAATATTTTTTCTATAAAATTTTTATATATCTATAAGGTTTTTCTATAAAAATATTTTTATTTTTATTTACGATTTGATAACCCGATTAATGCGTGGGGGATTTTTATTTTTTTAATTTAATGTTATTGAGCTATATTCGTGTAATATTTTTATATTCGCGGTATATAGTTCATTCTACTATTACAGAAAGTACCTGAATTTCTTCTTTGCCAGGTGGCAAAATGGTGCCTAAGTGCAGTTATTTGACAATATCTCATTTCCAACTACGAAAAAAAAATTATGCAATACGAAATAAAACAATATTTCCAATAATATTATCTTGTAAGATCAACAGTTTATAAATAGTAGAAAATTTTCTTTTGATTTTATTTTGTATATTTATTCTTCTATCATCATCATCATCAACCTTTATTCCATTATGCTTGTTACCTCAGAACGCAGCCAACTTGTTTTTTTTTTTAATTTGGTACCATACTCATAGAAAGTTCATCAAACACGACCCAAGTCTGATTTTTTGTTACAAGTTTTAACTGGGAAGAGATGTAAGGAGACAACGCATGATATTATTGTTATGTGTTACGAGTACAAACGGCTTTCTTGCACGTGTTAACCACAGAGCAAAATTGTATACAATAAATAGTTTGAGTTTGAGAAAAGGTTAATAGTACATTACACAACGAGGGTAGTGAAATAAAGAATGTCTCAGACCGCAGGAACTTGTCGCACGAGCCAAAGGCGAGGGCAATAAACATGCGACCTGACGCTTTCTTTATCACCGGCCGAGGTGTGTACACAATTTTAGTCTTCCCCTAACCAGAAAGAGGAAATTTCCGCTCGCGTAGCGGCCGGTAAATTGCTACTTACGGCCCGGAGCGACGTAAAAGCAATTTTATTACCTATCCACTCCGTGAGACTATGGTTTCTATTTAAAATGTTCATAAAAAGCATTTTTATGTATGTATACATTTTGATTGTGTATATATACATACATACATACATAAATCACTTCTTTGTCTCTTACCGGGTACACAAAGCCTTAGGCAACAAGACCTAGATGCCACGTTTAGCATGATTGTGGGCGTATGTCATAATACAGATACATTATCAAAATGGTAGCTAACATTGAAGAATAACAGTTAAAAGGGAACAAAATACTAACAAGGTATCGCAACTTGATTGGCCAAGTGCCTTTGTTCGTACCGCAATAGAATATACCAGAAAAGCGTTTTAGACAAAACAAAAATCATGATCCAAAAACTGCACTGTCTCTCATCGTAGAAAAATATAAGTCGCGTTCGACACAACCACAGCCTTCGCAACTAGGTCGGCGGGTTTAATTTTGTACGCAGAATTAATAGAAAGCCCTCGAAATATAACGTAAGCTTACTCATAATAAATACTTAATATGTTTTCAGGAACATTTTGATACTGTTAAAGTGCCAATTATACCGTACCTACTTTAATACAATTTTGACTGAATTAAAAGCGTTTCTAATATTTTAATTTCGTGTTCGAGCAAAGTACCTCCCGTCTCGTGAGAGTACCGTACTCCAAAAAACTCCATGACTGTTTTAATTTTTATTTGCACAATAACACTATGAGCTTCCATTACATATTTGACTGAAAGTATAAAATGAGGAACTAAACCATACAAAATAATTATTCGCGTTCACAGAAAACTTTTATAACTATGCTTTTAATAAATAATAATTAAGTACCTACGGAATTACCTACATAGGGTAGAAGTACCGTTTTTGGCCAGTTAACATTTGAATTAATTTATAAAAAATTATAACATTATAACGATATTTTTGTTGAGTTTTAAAAAGCTTATATTAAAACAAATTGAGTTTGTAATGGTTTTTTTATATAAATTCATTTCTATCGTTTGTTTAAACAATAAATGGCCATAAACGGTACAGTGGCCAAAAACGGTACCTCTATATACCCTACATCATAATATTGCGGCAACCTTCATTCCTTATGACAGGTCAAAGCTTGAAAGAAATCAAATAAACTAGAAAAAAAAACAGAAATACCTACGTCGAAAACGGTGTCAATTTTTCTAACGTTATTTTTATTTATTTGGTAGGTAGAGACCTGCGCGCCAGTCTCCCCCTAAAGTTGGTCGCACTACTTACCCTGTATAAACATTTTCATCAAAACGTGTTGTGTACTAGGACAATAGCACAAGGAACTCAGTTAAAACAGTAAAATCATAAATAATGCTTAATGTTCTATACGTAAACATTTTAATTTCCGCTTTTCAATCGACCGTGACGTTGCAGCCAACTCTATGGAAATGATTTATTTCGTGCGATACACGGTTTACACGTAATCTAAGTGAACATTGCTTGCACACTGTTTCGCGAACATTTACATTCGCTGAAATGAAAATTGCAGCAGGTGACGGGCTTTACATGGGACATTTTATAGAATAAACTTTACGTGACCAGATAAAACTATTTCAATTTTTCATGTTACATATTTACATACGGATTGGTAGACATGCTTACCAACGCGCTGCTTCATCTAGAAAATATACATACATACATACATACCGTCACGCCTCTTTCCCACAGGGGTAGGCAGAGACTACTTTATGCCACTTGGTACGATCCTGACATATTTCTTTCGCTTCATCCACAGTCATCAATCTCTTCATACATGCTCGTCGGTTCGGGTACTCCTGACCTGACCTTTTTCCAAAACGTCTCCTATTTGGTCTCGTAGAAAATACATGAATAAAAAATTTAACCTCACCTTTAAGGATTAATAATAGAAGTTGAACTTTTGGCTATGAAACTTAGCATTACAAGTCGCAGGGCGAAATAATATACCTACTTGAAGGCAAGGTAAACAAAAGGATGGAAACAAATCGCGGTCACAAATAAACATAATTATAACTTAACGTCAGCATTAAAGTATCTACAAATACCACTGACCAACATGACCATTTAAAATTAATTAGGATCACTTCATAGACTTGCTGTTGAGCACATGCCACGAGTTACTATGTTTGACAAACAGGCCTCTCAGCATTTACTCAGCATAAGCAAGCGATCCACGAACGCAATGCCAGCAGACTACCTAATGAGAAGCTGTAATTCTATAACGGTCTGTAAGCATTCAATTGTTTATTGTTCCCTTTTTTAATGCAAAACACGATAGTCTGATACAAAATTAGCGAATTAACAGAGCTATCGCACCCTAATATAAAACTAATTAAGAAAGGAAAAGGCTGGCTACAAAATGCTTTCCTCAGGCAAATGGACTTTGCAAATATTCGTCGGCGGATAAAGTGACTCGCAGTGTTTAACTTTTGTATTCAATTAAATAGAAAGCTCGACGAACAAGCGATGGTAAGGGTTTCTCCGTTAGAAATCCACATATAGCCCTGCATGAGACTATTTTTAAGATTAAATAAACAAGATAACAATTGCTAAATATAACCGTGTTTAGTAAAAAGACAAGGTTTTGTTTGTTAAGGCGTTTAACAGGCTTTGTTTTGAAAAAATAGGCGTCTTCATATTTTAAACATCCAGGAAAACCTCTATATCTACGACCTATTCAAAAATGTTAAGTTACTTAAGTAAGCAACTTGTGCATGTATTTTTAAAAATAATACATTTTCATTACGAGAGACGGGTCGAATACATTGTCAACCTTTTTGGCTTTTCAGCTGTTAGCTGACTGGCGCTAGTCCATTGCCACGCGCCGCGGCACCAAAGAAAAAGAAGAATAAGGCGGCTGTCAATTGTTTTTCTAAATTGTTGGTGCAAGGTCGGTCTTTTACGCGGATTTATGTTTAAACTATTGTAAATATTGGTTTTATAGTGTATTATAACATTACGAATATTCGTCACGGGTGTCTAGAATCTAGATATTTATTTAGCGACGGTGGTGGCTAAAAGATTCTATGGACTCTACACAACACAGCGTTGATTGAAACCGGCTTCCTTAAGGTTTGTGATTCTTGAATTGATTGTTGTAGATCTAATACTGCAAAGAGAACAACTAAACCACCGACTTAGTACCAGCCACTATGCTTCCATCGAAGGTTTTATTAATGTAATGACATCTGTTGGTTACTTTGGAACTTATACGGGATTGAATGTAAAGATAGAAGTAGGTTGTTGGATTTACCATCCCAGAAACGTAAGCAAATTCACACAAGTTAGAGTTAAACGTGGCCTTTAGGGCTTGTTACCTTAGGTCCTGTGTACCCCGTAATGGACAAAGACGTGACTTATGTATGTACCTATTGTACCTATGTAAAACTTACTGGTAGAAGCAAAGCAAACAAACAAAGTAGCGTTTTCGCCGGTAGCCGATATCGGCAGGTCTAAAATGCCCTGGGGTATAATATATCTGGATAATAAGCACTCGTATACTTAACTATTATTATAGTTATTGAGTGCTTTATTCCATCTGATATTTTTACCGGTAAGTTTGCATTCAAGAAACTTTTGTCCGTATCATTTAATTTTTAAATTGATTACTGCTGCAAGTACTAGAATACCTGTCATCAGAGATCGAATAAAACCTGAAATCTGCACGTGTGAAACTTGAAGTTTGCCTCAAGTTGGTAACGTGACTAGTTGGCATATCTCAGTGTAATGACTTCGAAGTCGCGAAGGTACTTGTGAACAATGTCGCAGTTATTACCTCGTGGTAATAATTATTGGCACGCGCCGTAGTTCAAGTACCACCCGTGCGATGTATTTTGGAATGCCTCTATAGAGAAGTGTTTTAATACCACTATCAAATGAATCAAGAAAATTTATTTCTTGATTTTTATGTTTTACTTTTTCGGTTTTACCGTTAGAAATTAAATTTCTAAATGTCAGTGAAAATTAGAAAACATAGAAAAATCCGAAAAGTAAAGCTATGGCCGGGAATCGAACCCGGATCCTCGTCATTCCGTGACGCGTGCTATACCCCTACACCACCCATAGCAGGTGGGTAGTCTTCGAATTTTTGAACCTGTTCTAACTGTCATGTGACCTTTTTTTTTCACAAAAATGAAATTTTGTTTTAATACCTACAGTCACAACAGGGGCCTTACCATGACGTCTTAATGCGATTAAATTCCGACTCAGCTCAGGATTTAGCTGTTATTTTATAGCTGATAGCGAGCGAACCTAAACTGAATCGGAATTGAATCACATTAAGACGTCATGGTAACCCACCAGCTTGCTAATTCTTTGTCAACAATAGCCACCTGTGAGTTTCACGTTTTTGGGCTACTGTTTATTGAGTACCTCGTTGCCTTATGATACCAGATAAAGGTCGTTTACTTACGGGTCAGTCACTTAATCGCAGTCGTGGTGTGCGCGACATACTTATATTAAGTCTATGTTTGATTGTTAGTTTAGTTTCTTGCGGCGCATTCTTCTTGGCAATGATGGTCTTTCCGAATGCGCTGGTAGTTTCAAAAAGACATGTAAAAGAGCCCTTGGCGGCCAATTTGCAAAAATAAATTTTCATTTTAATTTTCATTGTTTTGTTACATCGAACAGCCCAGTGGTTAAAGATGCTGACTACGAAACGTAAGGTCCCAGTTTCGAACACCAGGTACAGGTAAATGAAAAAAAAATCTCAAGTTTTCAATGTTTAGTAAGAAATGTACGTATCTTATTTATTTTCATCTGAGTATTATAAGTATGTTTATACATTACTTAGTACCCATAGTACAAGTTTTTTGTTAAAAGATGTCCATTGTCCCATTACTTGTTATTTCACTACATAGTAGGTATAAAACAAAGTCGCTTTCTATGTCCCTATGTCCTTATATTCCTATGTCCCTATGTCCCTATGTATGCTTATATCTTCAAAACTACACAACTGATTTTGATGCGGTTTTTTTTAATAGATAGAGTGATTCATGAGGAAGGTTTTTATGTATAATTCTACGCAGACGAAGTCGCGGGCAGAAGCTAGTCATGAATAAAAGTCAAATTGTTGTATTATTGCCTGCGTGCCGGGAATCTAGCCAAAGCCTTTTATTTATGTTCCCTTATTTTTAGGTAAGTTTTAGTTATTTATCTTACAATACAATACAATACAAATACTCTTTATTGAACACCACAAATCAGTACAAAACAATACAGAAACAAAGAACAAAGTAGACAATAGGCCACCACCATCACCATCTTACCAATACGATTCTTAGTTATTGTTTTTTTTTTAATTTACTTACTAATAAACTTGTGTGTCATAGAATGTGCCAGTTGCTTCTCTTCCCGTGCAGACAGTAAAAACCCATCGAGGGAATGGGCGAAAATCATAGGAATCATGTTATAGGCGATGCGGCTTGCAACCCATCACTATTTTGATTCCATTTTCCACCTATAGGCCTACCATCTTGCTAAACGTGGCCTGAAGGCTCTGTCTACCCTGTAACGGAATAAAGACGTGATTCGTGATATAATTAATAGAACCTTTTGAATGACTGTTATTACTAAGAATAATTAAACTTTGACAATAAAAGGTACACCAAACTTACTGAGAATACGGTCGTTACAAATATTAAGAAATTAGTATTTTTCTTCTCAGAATAATCTAATATTTTTTATTTTCTTCATCTATAAATATACCTAAATTTAAAAAAAACTGTTTCGTGACCATCTCCCATGACCAATAACAGTATATTAAATTTAGATGCTAAGGAATGTTTTTCCCGCCGTAATATTTGGCTTGGAATACACAACGAAGTCTCTCAACGAAGTTACTTTACGGCATTCTTAAGCAATTTGCAAGCGCTGAATTTCTCCACAATGTTCAACTTGTATAACGATGTGTATCTTTCCCCGCACAGTGCGAGGCAAACTAATTAGCTTATACTATAATACAGCACTACATTGTTTTTAGACCATCTGGAAAAGTTAAAGCGCTAAATAATTAACTCAGTACTTCAATGTATCACAATAAGGTCAGCCAAGCAACAAATACAAGGCAAGATAAATAAATATAGGGGTCTCAGCACCGAATATAACTTTGTCCCTTTCGGTGCTGATAGACTACAGGCCCATGTCCAAAAAATGTGCATAAAATAATAAGATTCAGCTAGTGGTGTAAAAGTAACGAAAAAAAACGTACCCGCATGTATTCGTTACTTTAACAAATAGTACTCGTTACTATCGTATCGTTACGTTACTCGTTACTTCTTACATCTTACAGCATGCTATACTATGTTACGTTAGAGCAACGATTTGAGTCGTATTGCGTATGCGTACAGTACGACATTGCAATACATTACGCATCAATTATAATGAAAAAGCAACAAATAAGTGTCAAAAATTATTTATTGACAATAAAATAATACAACATTCTAACGATAATCAACATAAAAGTAGTTTTGCTTTGAATGAAATTAAACATTAAAAAAAAAAAACATGTTTTAAACCATATTGAAACAAGAACAAACATTTTTTGTTCTTAGAATGTAATTAAACAATATTAAATAAAAATTCAAGTTTCAATTCAATACACACACGCGCCAACGGTACTTACATGCGTGAACGGAAACAGTGAAGGTAACCATACGAAAAGTGCGAGTAACGAAACGAATTCGTGAGTAACGTTTCGTTACTTCGCACTAGATGGCGCACCCGTTACTCAGTACCGAATTCATACGGTTTCTCACAGCTCTAGATTCAGCACTATGCCGTCACTTGTAAGCTGTCCAACTGAGTGCTGGTGAGAATTCAAAAGTGCAACCCTCGATTTTTTCTCCTTGTCGCATGATTTTTGTACGGCGTTGCGGAATAATGGATTAGAAGCTGTATTGAGATAGTATGAAACTGATGCCGTACAGAATGAAATGACCAAATTTACCCTGGAAATTGTCAGAAAATAAAAATAAATACCGACTTTTGTGGCGCACCATGTTAGTTTTAGTTTAGTTTTTAATTCGTTTTTAATTTAATCATAGTTTATTTCGTTTTTAACTCCCCTTATGTATGTTTTTTTCATTAATTAAACTTTAATGCGCATAAAAATATCTTATATAGGTATTTAACGACTTTAAATAGACTTTTATTTAGACCGCCTATTGTCTACTTTGTTCTTTGATTCTGTATTGTTTTGTTCTGATTTGTTGTGTTCAATAAAGAGTATTTGTATTGTTGTATTGTTAAGTCAGTATAGTATAGCATGGATTATGTATGCCAGTATGCTCAATGAAATGTCACGTTTTCTTTTCAAATACTATCAAATTCATCTCAACTGCTACCATACAGCTAGTCTGTGATTTCATATTGACATTACCATAGTGCAAAGTGTTTATTTATTCAACGCCACTAATATAAGAAGAAGAAGAGAAGAGATCCCTTAAAGGGATAAGTCCGCCTTTGTGCATGTATCTCAGTGTTTGTCAATTGTATTTGTCTTGTTTATTTTGCACAATAAAGAGTTTACATACATACATACATATATTCGACAATAGTAAATCGGATTTTTGAGTTGGGTAATTGCATTGTAAATTGAGTCTGAAGCTCTTTGCGCTCGTTTAATCTCCAGGATTATCCCGATTCCATTTTCTTGTCAAAGAATGCAAAATAAAATATTGCAGAATTTTTTTCTGACCTACTCGTATGACTGAAAACGATTGTACCCTTCAAAAAATATTCGAATACACACCTACACGCTTGCAACTATATTTACGGACTAATCTCTAATAATTCTCGCGATACAGACCCTGAGTCTAGTGCGAAGGCCGCTGTTACACCCACCGCATGTACGTTTCAATGTCTATGTAACAATGTCTCCTTTGTAAATTGTTATGCGCTTTGTAACTTCTGTTGTGAAAATAAAGTTTATTCTTATTCTTATTCTTAATGGCTTATTGTATTTAAAAATAAATATTTAATGTATGTATGGATGAGCAGCAGTTATTTTTAAGTGTAAGTAATGCTCAACATTCATCTAATCCGAGGTACCCACAGCCATCGAACTTCTAACCTCTACTGCCAGTTAATATAAGTCTCATCAACTCTGTCAAAATCTATCAAAGTTAAGTGTGACATTGTCCATGCTCGCCGTCCTTAAGTAAAGATAAATGTAAGTGTTCAGTCAACTGCCACGTTGATTGATCGCGGAGATCTCCGACAAAGATGCTGCGAGGCCCGCGGATTCGTGAACCCTATCCAATTATTATGACAGAATTTAATGAAACTTAAAAACACAAAAAAGAAACGTGTGCGTCTCAAGGCTCCTGACAGAAGTGATAACTTATTTTTCTTCTTTTTATTTGTGGCGTATCAAGTCGTTATAGCGACGACAACTTCGCCAATATCAAAGTAACAGAAATATAATTCAAAAATCTTGTGACAAAATGTCAGCAACGTTGTACGGTAATACGGTCAAAAGAGCCTCCTCCCACCTGTCGGGCCAATGGTCAATGATACCCCTCAGAGACTGCCAGGTAATCATTAGCCGATGCCCAGGGTGCACCGGACCAAGCACTGCTCTTCCCCCCGGACGGATCCAAAAACGAACCGCAGCTCTTAACCCCACGCGGAGGTAATCCGACTTGCACCCCTAGTAATGACTTAAACTAATCTATGTTACTAACAGTATATGTCTATCGCACACTAAACACTGAGTAGAGAGAGGGGGAAGCGTCTGTCCGAAATAAGACTAGCGCTGTGGGTTAGAGTGAGAGAGGAAGAGTCTGCCTACCGCTCCCGTATGCGTCAGAGAAAAGGAACGTTACGTTACGAAGCGGTTTACCCTCCCATAGAAATTATCACTTCAAAAAAAAGTGCTTCGCCTTAGGCTTTCACAATATTTGCTTACTCATGTTAAAATTTATAAATCTGTATTACACGGCCGATTGGCTTAGGAATGTCGAAAACACAGCCAGTAGGTTATCATTTAACTAGTCGAAACATTAAAGCACATTGACATTGTAATAGGTTTGTAGATATAGGTCATTTTAAAGTTCACACGTAATTATACTTTGTAAGGCCAATTTTTGTGTCAAAAATATTTAAGTTCAAACTTGGAACAGAGACCAAAAAGCAAAACACACTCGGAATCACCATCGCTATTAGCTTTTCATTTAATTTCTAAATGTCTGTGAAAATCAGAACACATAGAAAAATCCGAAAAGTAAAGCTATGGCCGGGAATCGAACCAGGATCCTCGTCATTCCGTGACGCGTGCTATACCACTACACCACCCATAGCAGGTTTCAAAACTTTCATTCAAATTCATTCATTCATTTTTCAAAGCTTTTCATTTTCTGAGGGGATATAAGATGAGTGTAGGAAGAGATGGTGATGTAAGCGTCTACTTGTTAGACAATAATAGATTTATGATTTGCATAAAACCAGCTAAGCGTGTGTCAGGTCACGCGCAGTGTAATGTTTCGTAGCGGGAAACTTCTGCATAAACTCTGCAGTCTGCATAGTTTGCTATAGATATGAAAGTTTTTCCGTTTTAAATTCGTTATATATATATTCCTTAATCCTTAATACCTACTACTGCCTTAACCGCCGTTTGATTTGAAGCTGAATATTTCGCAGCCGAATCTTTGAACCAAACAATTGTTTTCTGCCATATCTTTGAAAGACCTATTCAACGACATAATCACACCCCTGAGGCAGATGAGAAAAAAATCAAATTATGTATAGAGGAGGTACGGTTGGCCAAATAAGTAGTCTATCAATTTTTCTCCAACTTCTTATCGAATGAAAATGCCGCTTAAGTCGAACATTCGAGTTGAACAGCCACGTCATCAATTTTATAATATTACAATTTTATAACGTGCAAAGGATTTTCAGTCTTTAGCAGAACACATATTTGGCTGATGGTACATACCTACCCATTGCTAAATGACAGCTTTCTAGTACTGGGGGCTCTGAACTAACCTGCAGACAGACAAGACAGACGAACATGGCGACACTTTTCCATGGTGAACATGGTGAAAGTTTACGTCTTCGTCATTTTGACTGCGTAGCCAAAACTCCTCGAGTTTTCTTACTAAACACAATATGTGAAATGACAGTTTTAGTTATTAACACAAACTAAAATGCCCTTTTGCTTATGAATTTCAATAGTAAATAAAATTCACAAAAGTATCACGCAGCTAATACGATCCAGTAAAAAATAAAAAACGGTGAAACTTGAAGAGGAAAGCAATCGAGTGGCGGCCCGGTTTCCACCGCGCGCGTTGTCCGTTCTGGCGTTATGTATTTGGTTCCTATCCTATACTTTTTCCAACTACGCAATTCCGTGGCTGATAGTTTTCCTGCAATCTCAATTATTAAACATTGCTTGATGGGATGGGTATCCATAGCGGCGGGTTTTGATTAAATACATTCTGACCTACTTTTTTACATTTTAAATCCATATACACAATCTATAAACAACGTTGAAAGGCATGATTGATTTTTATTAATACCATAGGTTGGTAGTTTGATTTACGAGTAGTAGCACCGCTCATTATCACGTGTGATTTTGTCATATTTTCTAAGTTTTATTTATTCTGGAGTAATTACATGGCTGCATTCTAAACTAAATCCATAGGTACTTATATTACACATGGGAAAGTGTCTCTATCCGTCTGTTAATTCTTCACGCTTATACCCCAAAACCTATTTAGTTGGAATTTGGTATAGAAATAGTTTCAATCCTGGGATAGGATATATGGGATAGCGATAAGCGAATTCCACGCAGGCGGAGTCGCGGGCAATAGCTAGTAATAGTAATACCTACATAATTTTATTAGCCATGGATAAAATTTCCACTCAAGTGTGTTGATAATGTGTGTTGTGTGTGTGTGTGTTGATAATGGCCATCGGATATTGTGTTTTTATACTGACATTGATTTGAATGACTTTCAAATACACATTAGGTTCTATGGTTATAAAATCGTTTTATTAGGAGCGGTGTCGTGGTCTTCAAAGACATTAAGATGTGTCTTACTTTCAACCACTGAGGCGGAGTTTGTGGCGGCCAGCATTGCTGCACAGACCATTATGGCTCCATCGCCTTTACTTGGAAGTCCGTGGAATAGAGGCTGTACTCTTAAATTACGTAGACAACCAAAGGGCCATAAAGCTGGTCAAGAACCCAGTGTTTCATTTTAAAACGATGCACATTGACACGCGGTATAAGTTTCTGCAAGAGCTCTACCCAGAGAAAAAGGTAAACGTCCTCTATGTACCGTCAAGAGAACAAGTGGCGGATACCTTTACGAAAACCCCGCCCAAGGAAAATTTTGTCAGAGCACGAACCTCACTAGGAGTGGTGAGTAACCCTGATCTGGTAGGGGGGTGTTGAATACTCTTTATAATGGTCGTCAGATATTGTGTTTTTATACTGACAATTGACATTGATTTGAATGACTTTCAAATACAAATTAGGTTCTATGATTATAAAATTGTTTTATTAAAGTAGACCATGATATTATTTATATAGGTGTACATTTTGCTAGCATGCCATTACTAGGCTTTAAAAAAGCAACATGTTATGATAGTGTCAACCACGCTAGGCATGGCCAAATAGCGATGGCTAATGGAAGTTGCGGCCTGCGCTGCGATGCCTCGGCCTGAAAGCCGGACATGTCAATTAATTTAACCGGCAAGCCAAACCCGCTAAAATAACGTTAAAGTGATTTGTTACACAAAATCCGCGATGAGGCATAGTTTTTAATTGATCATTGGCATCTATTGCCTATAGTATGCATTCATTACAGATGTCTAAAAATTATCTCGACGGATGACCTTTTCAATCAGTTGCAGGATAACTTATCGCTTATTTACATACCTACCCAATTTTAAGAAAGAAATAAAGGTCGGTTTACGAACGATAGTTTTACGCGATAACGTCATAAAGAAACATATTCGAACTGCTTATTCCGCGCTCTCGCTTGCACACTCTGACGTCACGCGGAACGTAACGCAATGAGTCACGCTTCTTCGTGAGTGCAGCCGGCGTTCATCGATTTATCAAAAAAGTTTATTTATGACTAAACAACAGATAAATAAACACATTAAAACAACACACAATTTTAAGCAATAGGTATGTAATGTAAGGTAATTCAAAATTCATGAATTCCGAGACTACAACATTGCGCCAGAAACTTACCTCAACTGTTATCCCACATAGATACCTGTCCAGCTCAATTTGATCTAAAAGCAAAACTTCGTACCCTCCGGTGAAGAAAAACCCGGCCACCGACCTTAATTCCCGCAAAAAAGGCAAATAAAATACTTCACCCATAGAACATCAAATTGTGAAACTCTGTAAATTCGCTAGGGGAACATCGTTCACTTAAGCACATTACGACGGGCTGTGTTGCTGCAACTTCGGGCCCATCGAGATAACACTGAAAACAATTGCGGGGCCTAGGGAATCAACTTGTGCAAACTAAACAAAAACGTAGGTGAATGTTAATTGGAGTAGATCTCGTTTATTTCAATTTGAACTTTAAGTTGAATTGAAATGTTGCCCTTTGACAGAATAAATGTAAAATTGACACCAAGCTAACTTAATTATTTAGTTACAGAGCTAAAACGAAGAAAGCCACGTACGTGTCAATTATGAGTTATGATTGATATTATTATATTTCTTATATGTCCTTGACGGAAATTAGAGATTTGAATCATTACATTTGATTAAATTAACTATCATTATAAAATCGAAAGTTTGTAAGTATGGATGGATGGATGGATGTTTGTTACTCTTTCACGTAAAAACTACTGACTGGATTTGGATAAAATTGGGAACGGAGACAGCTGATACCCTAGATTAACACATAGGCTATTTTTAATCCCGGAAAATTGCATAGTTACCGCGGGATAGCGAAAAACAAATTTTTTGCAGACGAAGTCGCGGGCACCAGCTAGTTTTACATGAAAGTACTCGTATATCAAGAGGTAGACAACAGAAGGAAAAAGATAAATAGGTATTTATAGATAAATAAATAGGTATAAGATAAATAGGTATCTAAACATCGTCGAACCAAACATAGACATAATAAACTTGTCTAAGAGGAATGCTAATTTAGTTCACCATTTTTCAAAAGTCCTGCAATGAAAATGTACCAAAAAGAAACATCAATAATGACTACGTTACAGGCCAATTATGAACGAAATAATTCTGTTTTTACTTGAATTGAATGTACTTCAGAAAAGCTCTGCGGGTTGCTCCACTGCAATTTACGCCGCCATGAGCCATTGCACGTGACATTACTAGTGAGCAAAGAACATTTACTTTGCTACTCCGCTGCCACACGTGCAAGACAGTCAAGCCTGTGTGAAATATAATTATGTTTCACACAGGCCTACCACCATACGAGTTTCAATCACGAACAAATATAAATTCCGAAAATACAAATAAATCGCCCCTTAATAAATAATTAGTTTCTAATAAAATTGAAAAATTGTGGTGATACTCGGAAAATCGCCAATTCCTGGGGATTTTTTCGCACTGAAGAGGATCCGGTTCGGTCGTTGCCGACGTAAAATTAATCAGTAATTCAAGCTCTGCGTTTCCTCTTACCTACTTTATTTACTGTATACGTTAGATTATTAACAAAAAATATTAAAAAACGACGACGAATTACTTGAATTGAGGAATTAGACGGATGTTTCGAGATCAAATAGGAGACGTCAGGAGTACCCGAAACCGACAAGATCGTATCAGAATCGTAGTAAGTGGAACAAAGTAGTCTCTGCCTACCCCTGTGGGAAAGAGACGTGACGGTATGTATTATGTATTACTGTTATTCTGTCTGTTCTTAACGACTTTTTAAACGTTTTCGTGTTACTTTTATGGTTTCTTTGACATATCGTTTGTGTTATTACTGTAGTATAACATACTATGTCATAAATTGTATACGATTGTGGGTTTAAAAATAGAACTTAGTAAACGCTAAGGTGAAGAAAAGTGACTTAAACGCCCGACTGACGACCTTTGAAGAATGTGCTACTTTTGTGAAGTTATTGCAGGTAAAGTTTATTATATTTTAATTGACTTCAAAAAAGGAGAAGACCAATTTGCAATATAAACGTTTTCACTTTCATTTATTTTGCAAAAACACGAATTATAGGTTCTTGAGACTTTTCTCAAGAAGCTAGAGTCTGGCAAACGAAAGCGTGACCTGGACTTTTTTTTAAGTTTTAATATGGCAACATTATTAATCTGTCAATGGCACGTCAAAGCACTCGTCAAAGTCTTTGGTACTAGATTAAACCAATTGTTGAAGAAAGTAAATGTTAAGTAGGTAAATATTATGATATTAATAAATGTACATTCTAATAAATAAATCAACACACTCGTTTTTTTTACTCACATCCACAACGGTCAAGGCCTTTAATGCATTTAAAAACAAATGACTTTTTGAAGTGTGTTTTTAACCTCAGGTTAATATTTCTAAAGATGTGGTGTGTTCCTTGTATAAGAAACTAGTTGTTGCCCGCGACTCCATCTCGATAGGGGTATAAAAAATAGCCCACAACTTATTCTCAGACCTACCGAATACAGACAAAAACGTTTCATAAAATCGGTCAAGCCGTATTAGATTAAGTTCGCAAACAACTATTATACAAATTGATTGTCATAAATACAAAAAAAAACCAGTATCAAAACATTTTTTTCCTACTATAATTAGTAATACCACATGTATATTTTTTGAATTTACCGCGGTTTCTCAGGTCACGCTTTCGTTTGCCAGACTCTAGTCAATTTACGATGGAATAATTGGCAAGGCTGGAGTGTTAATACACTGATATGATGGGCTCGCATTACAAACACTCAACGGAAATTCAGGCGGAAAAAAATCTAAACAAAAACGTGTTCTTTGATAATGCTGACATCGCGTGTCGGAGAACGAATCGCAACTGATGCCTAATGGGACGGGAATCATCACATTTACCGGGAAACCGCTTTTTACCTATCATCCAGAGAGAAATGATAATAATTTGCCGCAGTAATGGGTTTCTGATTATCTGATTTGTGGAGATAAAATTATACTTGTACTATTTATTACTGTCCTAGTATTTTCTGATAGTTCTAAGTTACTTTTATTTATTTGAGACTAGCTTCTCCCCGCTACTTCATCTGCATAGAATTATAAATATAAACCTTTCTTTTTAATCACTCTATCTATTGAAAAAACTGCATCAAAATCCGTTGCGTAGTTTTAAAGATCTAGACAGACAGACGGCGGAAAGCGACTTTGTTTTATACTATGTAGTGATGATATAATTGCCTGCATCATGGAAAAAAAACAATATTTCGTTTATAATTACACATCAACGGATAACTCACGTATAAAAAGTCTTCTTCTTCTTCTTCTTCTTTTATTTGTGGCGTATCAAGTCGTTATAGCGACGACAACTTCGCCAATGTCAATGTAAAAAATTTTATTAAAAAATCTTGTGACAAAATGTCGGCAACGTTGTACGGTAATGGTCAAAGACCCCCCTCCCCCCCTGTCGGGCGCTTAGCCAACGGTCAATGATACCCCTCAGAAACTGCCAGGAAATCATTAGCCGTTGCCCAGGGCGCACCGGACCAAGCACTGCTCTTCCCCCCGGACGGATCCAAAAACGAACCGCAGCTCTTAATCACACGTGGAGGTAACCCGACTCGCACCCCAATAAAAAGTCGAGACATGTTTCGGACTGTTTGCCCTTCATTTGACAGTAATAAAGATGACGATGAAAACGAGGGTAGTTGTGCGCCGCTGTCAGTTGCGTCGAGCAGCCGCGCGAACAGAGCGCTGGCGCGCAGTGTTCGTTTCGCTGCCGCCGGGGCGAGCGCTCCAGGAAAAAGGACTAGGTACGAAATAGTCCCAAACATGTCGAGCATCACTCGACTTTTTATGCGTGAGTTATCCGTTGATGTGTAATTATGATTGAGTCTCACGGTAGTTTCATGTTGAAATATTTCTTTTCATATCCTACAGCTACGTAGAAAGCTTGTTGTAGAAATTCAAGATTGATGACAATAGCTAAGAATTTCCCCTGACATATAATCTGACTTGGTTTAACATCGAATCGAAACGAAATATTACGAAAATAACGTTATCTACGCACCGCGTCTGTGTCACCAAATGTGTTTGCGGAGATGATAACATGAATGAAAGCGCGGCAGAACGCAGTGTTCCCTCAGGTTCGCGGGCTTTTGTTCAATGAATATTCATTAGTTAATTTGCTTAAAGAAGCACCATACATCATGGGAACGAATGCTTCGCGTGAAAATATGCGGACTCTGAGGAAGTTCACTGCCTTAAACAGAAATTAATATGCGCTGTAATTTTATTCATGTCCCGGCGTGCCATGCGCGACCGATAAGTATCTTTATTTGATACATTTACACGGTTTTCATCCTAGATTTTTCTCGTGAATTTATTATAACGTACGATTTTCCTGTTTTCAAGCTTGATGAACTCAATTCTAAGAGATTATTGCTACGGCTGCGTGCTGTTCGTTAGGTAAATGCGAATAATGTAGAAAATTATAAAAGCGTTGATAAAAAAATATGCGCTTGACCATCATGCATTTGATTTGAAGCTTTAGGTCATTTGAGTTTATACTTTACACTAATGACAGTCACACTATCGTTCTTTTAACCTCAAGCATGTTTACCATTATAAACACGTCTGGTCGAATGTTAAATACTACTTACGCGTAGGTAAGCTGTTTGTCGCGTGCTAGACTGAGCTCAGGAGTGTACCTAGACGTGAGACTGGAAATGTGGACACAAATATAGGTTAACAGTGTAACACGAAAGCTTACCAGCCATATCCAAGTTAGCGATCGAACGTTACGGCTCATTATAGGGCTTGTTAGGGTGGCCGGTTTTATACAACATTACAAATCCTGATTACAAAAAAGCTTCGTTATAAAAATTATGAACCGAGCTAATTGTTTTTAATCATTAACTAAGAATAACTATCCTTTTTGTTAAGCTATTAATTAGGTACTTAATGTTTTTTAAAATCTAAAAATAAAAAAAATTGATATAAATTGATGCATTTTCATTTTTAATTAAACAGAATAGAACTCACGGATTATAATTATAATATAATCATTGTAACTGAAACTATAAAAAAACGACAGAATCCGATACTTACTACATATTTATGTAGGTAGTTATGAAATTTGCAAGCATGCATCGATTTCGCTGCAGTGATTATCAACCCATACTTTGTACTATTCTAAGATCGCGCGCACAAACGAAAAACGTCTACTTTGAGCCTCAAGTGGTAAGCTCTGACAGAAGAAAAAGTCGTGAATTTGTCCGTTTCAACGTGAGTCGTCTTTGAATTGTCTCCTGTGACAATCTTGCCATCTAAATAATATATTAAAATTTAAAAACGCGTTCCAAGCGTTTGTTGCGACAATAAACTTATACTCAATGAGACGTCTATGCTTCCTTTTAAATTTGGAATTATTGAGATTTTTGGAAGTTAAGGCTGTTAAAAAAGAGGTTCGTATCCCACTGCGGCTTTCGGATGCCGGATTCCGGTTTTACCCCAAATGGTAAATATAAATAGCTAAATGGAATAAAATGCATAAATCCATCCAACGTGTGCGCTGAAGCATTGACCCTTGATTCGGCATCGATAAGAATCGAAAATACTTTGTCGACCAGCATACCGCTGAAATTGGGTCGTATAAATAAATAATTTTACGATGTTACCCTCACAACTAACGGTCAGCCCTTAACATTGTACGCCGTAAAAAACTAAAATGGGTACTCCAAGAAGCGAGTTAATTTTTAAGCTGAGAAAAAACGTTTGGCTTCCTGGCTGAGACTTTTCTTATTGGAGCCTTCGATATAATACTATTATTTTGCAGATAACATCTCCAGCCTATATACGAACATAAGTTTCATGTGATCAGCCTACCCCTTTTGGGAATAAAGGCGTGAATCTATAAGTATGTATGTATTATGTTTTGCAGAAATTATATCAATTCCACGTTTCAGTTATGTAGGTATTGTACATTTCTCGTAGAGGTGACCAAAGAATTTGTACTTACAGTAAAAGAAAAAAGGAACTGACTCGCGTACCACTGTGGAACTTTTTCACTGCAAATGTCGTAACAACTTACTATACACCCGCCAAAGAAATTATTACGAAATTGTATGAGAGGTACGTGATTCAGTTTCTTCGACCGTACACTATGTAGCTATTCTAGCCACCATAATCAACAATAGATCCCTAATAATTCTAGTCCGACACTGATATTTATGGTATATGCGCAAAGTGAGCAATAAAATACCTAAGCGCCATAGAGACAATAACAAAATATGGTTTTGCCTATACGTAGACAGGCAATAAATAATGTGCTGAAACGATATTAGCCAACGTTATTCGGTATTACCGCAACAAATCGTCTTGTCCTTTATTTATTTTTCCTTTGCGAAACAATTGTATTTATGTTTCATAACATACGTGTAGCTTGGCGGAAAATCACGACGTGCCTTCCCTGGGGGGTACTCAGTCCGACTGCGAGCGTAGTGTGAACTCTTTGTATTGTACCAACACTTCAGTTGAATGACTCGGTCAGTTGTTTGGGATTGTGGCACACACTTTTTAAGAGTTTACAAAGTTATAGAAGCGGTAAGCGACATAGCCTTTTTGAAAAATGGAATGTTCGTTAGATTTACCTATTGAATGAAAGAAATTAAATGAAAATTATACATTCGTAATAAGCAGGTGGCTCACAGTCACTTTTGAACACAAAGTTGCAATTGATGTCACAGATGAAGTTTTCTTGCAGTTCTAATTATCTTACGCGAGTGTACTTACAATATTATTTTTTAATAAATACAAAATATAACCCTTTAAGGCGGATGCTCGCGTTAGCTCATTGAAGAAGTCCCGTTAGATGGCGCTGTAATCAATGATGTGTGTTTTTTGTAGTTTTTAGAAGATTCTTAGAACACTTATAGATTATCAATTGATTTGCGCACACAGTTTAATACGGCCGATTTTTTGAGACTACACTCAGAAGGTAACAATGCACCAATTCGGAGAATAGCTGCACAAACGCTGGTGTCACTAACGGCCCTATACAGATACTAGTCTTACACACACATGCAAATAGGAGGCGGCAACTGGCGGAAAAATATTGCAACACCTTGCTAAGCTGTTAGCGTAATTTTTCACGCTATATTTACGTTTTTATATCAACTTTAATTTTACCAGAAATTTTACAAATCTACGTACAAAACTTAAGTCGTGTTATTTCAACCATTTATAACTTTGGAATGGCTGCACGGATTTTTATGATTTTTGATTTGTTAGCTTTCTCTCTTCCTCGAATAGCCAAATATCTTATCATAAATATGATAAATGCACAAAAAAAAAACTCTTAAATTTTTCGTATGCAGCGCCATCTCTGACAAAAACTGACTTTAAGGCGGAATATTCTTTGCCAGTTCGGCTAGTTACAAATACATAATAATATTATAAATGAGTCTAGCAGATGCAAACATGTGAATCAATGCCACCTTCAACCCTTTTTGAATACTAGGGAGTAATTTTTTGTACTTTGTTAGATAGAGGGCTATCGTATTTGTACTCACTAGTTGGCGCCACTGTAGAGTAAGGTATATATCATATCAGATTATTCAGGATTTCTTTTAATTTATCTTTAATAGCAAGTTATTTATTATCCACCGTGTTGCACAGTCCCGTTTATCCTCTTAATTAGCTGTCATTTTATTTGCCTTCTTAGTTTGGCTCCTACTTTTCATAGTTTTTCTTTTAATATTTTAATAAACCTGTCGTATGTCTGCGAAAATATTCGGAAACAATGTAAAGTAAAGCCGGAATATGCAACTTGTAGGTAGTACTAATTTTACGTTTCTTTTTAATACCTCAAGTTGCAATAGCGCCTCTAGCGCGCGAATTCATATGCCGTCATTGCTAGTATCTTGAAATGTCTTTGAGTATTTAGTATGTAGGAACCCGCGATTCATATCTGATATTCGCTCACACGTAGAGACATCATCATCACCATCGTCTGACATTTTATTATTACTCCTATGCATTGCATTACAAACGTTTCGTCTGGGGCATCTAAACAACTAGCGCTGTACTATAGGTATTGTCGTTTCGCGTCATAGGCTTTCGTAAACACGTAACTTGAGAATCAGCCTGCTTATAACAATGAGACGAAGTCATTCGTGCTAGCCATTCGGATCCTTTCCTTTCACCAAAATGCATTGGAGTATAGGATCACATAGAGGAAATTAAATAATAACGCATAGCGCGTAGGGACTACGTCTGACTGCTTCTTGGCTAGGGATTTTGGTAGTCATCGGTCGTGGGCCACCTGCCTAGTTCACCTGGGTGGACCACGGGCACATTTTCTTGCCGATGTTCCACCTCAGAACACCCAGGTGAACCACGGGCAAATGACTATGGGTCATGGTCCAAAAAGTGCCCATGGTTCACCTAGGTTTACTGAAGTGGACCATTGGCAAGAAAAATTGCCCGTGGTCCATCCAGGTGAGCTAGACAGGTGGTTTTCGGTTAGATATTTGTTCCGGAGTTGCGACCTGCCTTTTTATTTACTAATTCATGGTACATCGCATAAAAGGAAAAATAATATTAGATAATTATGATGACTTTGCAATAGTACGACAAATAAATAATGACAACTCCAAAACAAATTGAATCCATCTCAACTCACTTTTACTTACTGATACTTACTTCCACAAAAGTCGAACTTCATCCATCGATGGTTTTGAGTAGCGTTACCAACAGTGGGATAAAGCAGATTCTCACGGTGTCTAGTCCACACGCGAAAAATAAAAATTTGCAGCTCGACGCGAATTATATCAGCGCATGGACCAACTCTATATGCACAACTGGTTGTGCCAATAGGAATTTCGGGCTTATAAAAATAAAAATTCTCATTAGAGATAGTAAAATTAGGTTAGGTTCATTAGGCATCTTCAAATGCCCGAAGGGCAAACCGAATAGAAATAGGAACCCCGCCGTCAATCTTACGGTGGAGTGAAATTCCTAATGGCACAACTAGTAGTCCATAATATAGAGTAGGCCCAGGACAAAAGCGTCATACGTACAAATCGTGTGCATAAAAATGACAAAGAATTTTGCTAGCGTCGTGCAGCAATAGCGTCTGTACTATACGCATGTCGACCAGTGAAACAGGGAACAGAGACGTGCTAAACTACGAAACTCTCTAGATATTTTTTTCGGTCTGTAACCATGATCCACCTGCAGTTTGGCCACCTGGTTTTTGACAGAGCTCCGCTCCTGGGCGGAGCTCCTTTTTCTGGGCATTGGAACCTCAGTGGTTTTCTGGGTGGACAAATTAGTTGGGCTACGGGTAGACTGCAAACAAACTGCACAGTCAATTTGCAGCTAGCTTGCAGTTCAAATGCTGACCGTCTAGTTTATTATAGGCGTTAGATGAGATCCCACAATAGCTAGGCCAATACGCCACGCAACACGTGGTATGCGCACATAAGGGTTGATTTATCAAAGCACTGATAGTTTAAAAAAAGACCTCGATATTTTTTAAATAAAACTTAATACTTTTTTAAATGAAACTCTTTTATGATGTATGTAATCAATCATATTGGCAAAATTCAGGCCATTATTATCAGGGTATTTAAAAAGGAAACATTGACATAACTACACACTTCAAAGTCAAGAACATATATTGTAATGATTAGATGTTTTCTATATACCAGGCGTCAGGCTCCAAATGAAAGAGATGAGACGATCACTGACAAGTTGGTACTCTTCTCGGTGATTGTCAACGTCAAGAGATGAGCTTCGCTAGAATAAAAAACACGTCAGGCCATATTGAAACTTATGACGTGTTACAAAATTGTAGTTTGTAGATCACGCAACATATTTCAATTCATAAAATATTACATACCTAACTGAATTGCATGTAATGGAAATTTGTCACTTATTTATTATCCACAAAAAATATTTTTTTACATGCATACAAGAACAATCATAACTTATTTTTCTACTCAGAATTATATAGGCGGACTTTTTTTATCACCGTCAAATGAAACAACACGACGAATACAAGCATTATTTTTAAGTTTGGTGTTAAAATATTGCAAATGGTATCATTAAATGATACCTGTCATCATTATCATCCTCATCATATCAGGTGTGGGACGTCCACTGTTGGATATAGGCCTTCAGATACCGCCAATAGAACTCCAGTTGCCTCGGTTGGAAGTGGCTTGCATCCACCATGATACCATGAACCCGCGACTTACGGTACCTATAAGGTTGCATATGATACTTAGGTCAACCTAAAACTTGGACGTTGATATTAATATCATTCTGTATCATACAGTTTCCTTTTCCTTCTTTCTACCGATCATAGGTAATGGGAACATGAAAGACGGACTAAAAGTCTTCAAGTCTTCAGAACAGGGTTGGCAAATCTCCGCTGTTGGACATCTGGAAATTCACGGTCTTGATAATTTCCCTAGTAACATAAAGTAATTAACCAATTAGAGTGGTAATAGGGGTTACAAAATTTTGCAACACCGAACTATGGATACATACATATCACGTCTTTATCCTGTACGGGGTAAACAGAGCCTAAGGTAACAAGACCTAAAGGCCACATTTAGCGTGATTTTGGGCGTATAGATGGAAGAGAGGAATCAAAATAGTGATGGATTGCTAGCCACATCGCCTATAACATGATTCCTAAGATTTTCGCCCATTCCCTCGATGGGCTTTTACCATCTGCGCGGGAAGAGAAGCAACTGGTACATTCTAAGCTTTCTTTACTCCCAGACCAGCATGTAAGAACGTATATTGATAGTTTGGATGAAACAAAAACAGACCATATCGATTAAATCGAGATTTTTACTGTAATTAGGACTTTCTTAGGTTTTTATATGACAGTTTTTGGGTCTCCTGTGCATATATATATATACATATGTATACATACATACTCAGTAAAGCATGACGAGGTTTTTACCTCGTAACGTTATTACAAATTACATCAATAAAAATCTGTGTTTTTAGATCCAATCAATTTTTTTTGTCATCACACCAGCAGTAAAGTTCTTGCTCTTCTTGCACAACAATAGCAAGTAAAATCTCGCGTCCAGTGGATATTATGATTCACTTATTTCCTGTTAATGCACAAAAATTACTTTCCGAATCCAATGTGAATCTGAAAAATTAATTTATTTTATAATCATACTATTAGCGACAGAAAGACGGACAAACAGAAAGACAAACGGACGGATGATTGGACGTACAGATTAACAAGCAGACGGACGGACGGACAGACAGACGGACGGATGGTCGGAAGCATAGACAAACAGACAGACAAACCAACGGATGGACCGCCGGATTGATGGTTGGACAAACAGACAAACTGACAGACAGACATACATACATACATACATACAGACAGGCAGGCAGACAGATAGACGTACGGATGGATGGACTGCCGGATGGATGATCGGACGCACAGACCAAAAGACAGACAGTCAGAAATATTTAAAGAAGATTTTTATTTATCACAAAAGAAGTTAAAAAACAGAAGTATCTAAACATAAAAAAGCTAAAAATATAAAAGCCACTGATAAATAAATTGTCACAAAATGGCCCAGAAGACTGGACAGACGGAAAGATAGGCCGACAAACAGACGGACCTACAAAATATATGTGCTTCTAACAATGGTTCCTTTTTTCTATATGACGTAAGAAACCCTAAAAAAATCAGACAATACAGTCATGTGTGTATATTTCACCTCTCTTATACCTTTCAATGTACATACGTAGTTTTTAATTATCATTTTGACTTGCGTTCGCCGATTCGGACGTAAAATATACATTCATACACAAATCACGTCTATATCCCATACGGGGTAGACAGAGCCTAAGATAACACCTTAAAGCCACCAAGAACAAGCATGATTGTGGGCGTATAGGCGGAATGAAAATAGTGATGGATTGCCCTATCGCGTATAACTTGATTCCTAATATTTTTGCATTTACCATCAACGCGGGAAGAGAAGCAACTGGTACATTCTATGTTTTTTCTTTACTTCCAGACCAGCATGAAAGGGAGTAGAAGATAGCTACCTAGTATCGAGTATGAGTAAAAAAGCTATAGTTAGACAGACGAACAGATTGACAGACATAGACGGACGGATTTGAACAATCTGGCCATAAAATAAACCACGATACAGCGTTAACTTGGTAATAGATAAGCTCCTTTGTGTTCCGAACACCAAAACCTGCCCAAGTGCGAGTCGGACTCTCGTACCAAGGGTTTCGTCCAAATTCGGCAAGTAAATATAAAATCCAGTGTTAGCAAAGCCCTGCCAACTAAGCAAATTGTAGGCTGTGTGAGGTCATTTTATATCGGTTACTTACATACTTAGACAGACAAAAATATTCTGTTTTTAGTATTTGATGTTAGAGCGGCAACAGAGAAACGTCATTTGTGAACTGTCGCCAGACAATCATGATAGCTGATAGCCATATCACGGTTCATAAGATACAGCTTGGTGACAGACAGACAGACGGACAGACAGACGGACAGTGGCTCCTAAATAAAAAAAATATAGCTACGTAATATGGGTAAAAAAGCTATAAAGTTAGGACAGACGGACAGATAGACAGACATAGACGGACGGATTTGAACAATGTGGCCATAAAATAAACCACGATACAGCGTGAACTTAGTAATACATAAGCTCCTCCATTGGTTACTTACATAGAAAGATTGACAAAAATATTCTGTTTAGTATCTATTGTTATAGCGGCCACAGAAATACATCATCTGTATGCATCATCACGAGATACAGCCTGGTGACAGACAGACGGACAGACAAACATTATAGACATACAGACGGACAGTGGAATCTTAGTAATAGAGTCCCGTTTTCACCCTTTGGGTACGGAACCCTAAAAAAGCTGGTCAATAGCAAGTTCGATTCGAGCACTAAAGATTCCTCTAAGTTCTAAGAGTTATAATTAGATGTAAGCGTAATGTATGGTTAGTTGTTACTCTTTCTGTTGATGAGTGTCCAACCGCGGAAGCGACCCTGGCTGGGTCACCAGAATTTCACTTCAAGATTACTGTATTGTCATCAGACTTATGCTTATGCCAGATTTCACATCAATCTGATCAATTAGAAATGGGTCAAAATTCACTTGCAAGATTTGATTACATGCAGACACCGGGACTGAGCACTTCAATTGCGTTTACAAAAATAAATTGTACCAATCACACAAACGTTGGAATTTTGTATCTTACAAAAATTTATTATGATTAATTGATAAGTACATACCTGTACGTGTACGTACAAATAAATGTCTACGCTGCGTCCAATATCGTAGCTTGTACCGTTTTTTACTTCCTTCCTTTGACTTCAATTAATTACGAATAAAATGAATAGATTATTTTTATTTTAAGACACCATGTTCCGTCAACCATTAGTTTATGACAATTCATATCATTGTTTTTTTTATTACCTGTCTAACCAGCCAGGTTTTTGACTCGCATGTTTTTTTTAATTGTTCTACAATTGAGAAAACCTATTTACTCGGCCTATTTTGTATTTAGCACTTGTCGGATTTCACGAATCATTGCCGTGGTATAATGGCCGTGATTTGATGCAGAGGGTTAGGGTTCGATTCTCGTGAGAAGCATTAGTGCAAAATTAACTGGAAGCCTTTTTTATTTTTAACTTTATGTGGTCGAGTACTTTTTTTTAATATATGAGGCAAAACGTGTTTTTAAGGCGGCAATATGACTGGGGGGCGCCACCATCTATGCCAAATTAATAAGCACGTGTGATCCTAAATACTGGAGAACTTACTAGGCATGAAAGCTTTGCCAAGTTTAGGACTGGCAATGCCACCCGCTAAACCATTCAAATTGGCGATGCCTCACTGCTACAAGGTTATACAAAAAAAAATACGAAGGACCTGACGATGGACTAAATGTAGGTAGGTCGTGTGAAACCATGTGTTTGTTTAAAAAAAAGAGTCAAAATCACAAGTGTATATTTTATTTTCAACTAATTGATGGTATATACCATTTATCGTAAACAGTAAAATCTAATTAGGGTAAGCTTGTGGTTGTTTAAAAACCACTTAGGTAGTACTTTCTTTGGTTTGATTTGACAAGAAAAATATTGAATTTACCATTAAGTTTTCTACATCTCATCGAGATAGTATTACTAAGTAGGTAAGTAAGTTATTAAAAACAATGTTTATAAAATTAAAAAAGAATCGTTCACGGCCTCGAGATTTGAACTTGGTCACTAACTATTCAGTCCTTTAAGTCACGACCACTGAGCCAGATTGGGGGTCACGTGACAGCTCGAAATAGCCGATTGGTTTTTACAACATGTTTTATTTGACATTAGCTACTCACACTATTGTAAAATGCATCGAAATTTACTGCATCATACTGCAATTTAGGTATGATAAATGCACTCTGTTTTGTAATTTGCGCAGACAATATATCCATAGCTAACTATCCTCAAAAAACCGCATTGAAATTAAGCCTGTGGACGAAATGCAGCTGCACGGAAGGTTTGTATGGAAGAGCAACCGCCTTAAACTAGAAATTTAACGCCATTGTAACAATCGAACGTCAAAACCTATTTCTATTGACGGTACTAAAATTCGTTGCTATCGCGACCACGTATTTTCCTTTAATAAACTATCAATAAAGATTGTAATCACAGCAGAGTTTCCAAATAGGCGTGTAACGGCAATGTTTTTATTAGACATAAAAAATTACGTGAACGATTGCTTCATATTTGCATGAAAATTTGAGCTCCGTACAGAGAACGCTATTCCAACGGTAAATAGATGGCATAAATAACACATACCCGCACGAATGTCGCTCAATTAGTTGACTATTTTGCGAATGTATTTTTGGTCCCGAGAATGTTTTCACGTTTCTATTTGTTTCGCACTTAATCAGTATTGCGGGTGGTAGGACCTTGTGCAAGGTCCGTCCGGATCGCTACCACCATCTTACTCGCTAATCCTGCCGCTAAGTAGCAGTGCTTGCACTGCTGTGTTCCGGTGTGGAGAGTAAGGCAGCCGGGGAAATTACGGGCACAAGAGGCATTTCATCTTAGTCCTCTAGGTTGGCAACGCATCTGCAATCCCTCCGGGGTTGCGGGTGTCTATGGGCAGTGGTGATCACTTACCATCAGGTGACCCACTTGCTCATTTGCCTTCCTATTCATATAAAAAAAAAAAAAAAGAACGGATTAAAATTACATTTAAAGTCGCATTTCAGAAACTAACCTACTATTATTGCAATTTTAACAAAAGACCATGAAGTTATTAACGGATGTAACCATTTAAAAAAATTAAACAGAATAACTCACATAAATAATTATATCCTACCTTGACTTGGCTGATTAAGATATGTCACTTTTTAGGGTCAAATCATGTTTTAGAGCATGTTGACGTGACAACGTCTTATAAATTGGTTTGCCGGGTGACACTTCAAGAAACTGCGTTACGCTCCGCTCACGTTATGCGCTCACAATGAGAGCGAGTGAGAGGCATGGTTAGCCCGCCTAAGAGCGAGAGAGACAGACATAAAAAGTGAAAGGCACGCGTCCCTTCCACTCGAGCACAGTTAGCCCGCCTAAGAGCGAGAGAGAGAAAGTGAGAGAGATAGGCATACACACCGGTTCATGTCTTGCGCTTCTTCCTACTATACGAATGAATATTCACATTAAAATTATTTTACCACTCAAAGTCGTTGTCACGTAAAACTTTCGCCCGTATACCGACTTTACAGGCAACCATTTTTTTTTATTATGACGGCGTATAGCAGGCGATCAATGCCTTTAAATCCGAAAGCTGATTCTTGAGTTTTTGAACTCCTTTTATTCCCGTAAGATGTTTTATTAAAAATGTCTCCATTTTAAGATACGAAACGTAGTTCGTAAAACACCAAACTGGTTTAACAGATTGACTCAATGTTTGCCGACGATCGAAGATTCAAGTGTTACGATCTGATATCGATGTTAATAAGTCAATAAAACGTCGCCCGACTGGAAGCAATTTCTTTTTACGGGTCCCGGGACGATGACTGCTACAATTCAGCTTTTTACTTTTACCGTATACTTCGTCTGAATGAATAGAGATGTATCAAAATAACACCTTAAACACTTCTCTAAGACCGCACAGATTCAAGCAGCCATTTTTTTTTTTAATTTGTTAAGCTATGGACGTACTGCTTTTATTCCGTATAGGGGCCGCCGAGTGACTAAGTAAAATGTTTTTATTTTTATAAAATATATGGCTCGACGGAAAAATCTGAAACTTTTTTCCCTAGCTAAGGATGGTTATTCCTATCAATAGAAAAATCACCAAGCACTTTTAAAAAAATCATCCATTCCCAATTGCTTTGGCCCAAGCCATCGGTTAAAAATTCAGCAGTCGCGTATATTATTTGTAAAACGCAATATAAAAGTAAGAATAGGAGTTTGATTTCGTATTTTATTTGCATTTAATTTTGCGGGTGGTAGGGCCTTGTGCAAGGTCCATCCGGATCGCTACCACCATCTTACTCGCTAATCCTGCCGCTAAGTAGCAGTGCTTGCATTGCTGTGTTCCGGTGTGGAGAGTAAGACAGCCGGGGAAATTACGGGCACAAGAGGCATTTCATCTTAGTCCTCTAGGTTGGCAACGCATCTGCAATCCCTCCGGGGTTGCGGGTGTCTATGGGCAGTTATGATCACTTACCATCAGGTGACCCACTTGCTCGTGTGCCTTCCTATTCATATAAAAAAAAAATGAAGAAATTTAAAATTTGTCAAGTTTAAAAAATAGAATAGCTCTTCATGAGTTATTCGAGTTCAACTCGGACCGTAGTCTAAAGTCATGCGCACGCACTCGAAGCTGATTGGTAACTCGTTTCCGTCTGCCAGATCCGATTTTTCATGTTGCCGTATGAGTCTGTAAGTTCCTAATTATTTAATTACCTAGCTACCTACCAAATGCAAAGAAAGTGCAAAGTGATAATAAATAGGACTCAATTTTACGATCATTTTGTACCTATTAAAAAGGTTACAGCTGCGTCTTTACATGCTACACCGAATAAATGTAAAATCTTTGCCACAAGAGATGTGAATTCACTGTCTCGTTTTTTTCTCACTGCATTGTAAAACGTTGTACGACATAAGTACGTCCGGAAAGTAGACAATTTCCGCGCTATGCCTATTTTTCGCGCTTGCACTACGTTCTGTTCTGTGGATTAATCATTCACCAAAGACAAAAAAATGTAAAGAACATTTTAAAATTGGAACGATAATTGCAATGTTAATGGGGGCTATCGCGTGTGAATTTGCCACTAGAGGCGCTAGTGTCGCGTGAGGTCCAATAACATTCACTTTTCACTGGTTTTGGCGGGCTTCGTGACATAAATTATAATTTCTTTCATTTACCTGTTGAAAAGTGATCTCCTTCGTGAAATTAACGCAAATATGGATTATTTGGCGATGAATATGAACGCTTTGAAAGCGATTTTTTTCCCGAACAAAACGGAACTGCACACAACATTGCGGCGTAGCTACTCGATACGATGATAGTTATTTATAATTAATAAATTTAATGAGATTCAAGATTTAACACTTTGTTTCGGCGCCAATCTTATAAAGTCGCCTTTGACAGCTATACCTCTGGACCTTAGTCAACAGTGGCGCCAACTGGTGAGCAAAGAAACGATAGTCCCCATTGTTATTAAACATGAGCGTCTCTTGTAGACAGGCTTTCTTGAATATTTCTCAGTGCATGGTCCCTGCGTAATCAGTCACTTTGACTTCTTTAAATTCAATTAAGTACTAAGTAAAACAATCGAAGTATTCTGCGACTTTATTCCAATGTAAAAAAAACCTTATAGATGTTACAACTGCGGGGTCGTAGACTTAGCGAGCTAAATTAACGATTAACTTATAACGATTTATTTCGGCAATGTCCGCATTTTGGACGATTTTTCTACGTCAGCAAAACATAGCTTTTCAAATAAGTCGATACCGTCCTGAATAAACTTTTGGCGCAGTTGTGAAACTTATTTGTACATTGTACTAAGTTGACTTGACATTATCATTCCTCGAAGATCGTTTGATTTGAATATCGATTTATGGGGTGATATTAGCAACATCGAAGTTGTGTACTCGGTGGCAAACAAATAAACAAAACAACAAGTTCAAGTATCGGAGCACATTGAAAGTTATTCGTACCGTTTGAGTTCCTTTAAAATCCTGAAAGTGTTCGATTTTGAATGAAAGCTTTATAACAATGTGAAGTGACTAAATCTTACTATGCTAAGCGTATGATAAATCAAGTGCAGAATGACTCTCGGCACCTATGTTAATAGCCTATTAATGAATTATTAATTATTTTGTCGTTGTGATGATATTAATTAAGAAAATCGATAAGGTCTGGTCAAAAAGTTAGAGTACTTTCAGCAATAAACGTGCTGCGTCCTCTTGGAGGTAAATAATATCGGCTTTTTGGACACGGAAAGTCCATCAACGTTGATGCAATGTGCCGTTTTGCAGGTAGACGTGTATTCCCATAATCGACAACGCAGTTAAGCTCTGTAATTAATCGAAGTGGGGATATAATTTGTCTTCGTCATGGAGCAAATAGCTAATTCCCCATTAGGGACACAATAGCCCGCCCGGAGGCTCTTATTGATTACCGCCTATTGTTCGCTTTCGACCGCCTTAAATGATACACTTGGCACGATTTACGTGACAAGTATCTACTACCGTTTACAAGACAATGTGATAATGATTGTCGTTTATCGATTAATAAATAATAGCTTTAAGTTTATTCTTTGAAACTGACAGTTCAACAAGATGCCTGTAATGAAATAGAGAAAAAAATCTCGCTCTTGCACATTGTCGCTTGAAAATTAAGTGCGTGAGCGGCAAACACCTTGTTTTTATGGTGAAAGGTGAAGACATGCAAACCATAAACGTGGGCAGCCCCCATCCGATACACTTACGAGTATAGGTTATTATATAGTACGATTTGAATGGGCCCTGCGGCCTTGAAACTTGGCGTCACGCGAGTTCGACTACGAATGTGAAATTCACGCGTTTACGGAACGCAGAGTTGTTATAAATAATATGAAACTTCCAAACGAAGTAAATTGTTCATTTGAGTCATATGAATCTTTATTGGTTTTTATGTCTTGGTGTAAACGAGCTAGCGGAGGTATTTTCACATACTTACCAACATTACGTTTAAATTTAAGCACCTTTTTTATAATGGACTTGTTCTTGTTATTTTTCACACTAGCAACATTTTCATTTTGAGTTTAACTTTACGATGAAACTTACCAACAGAATCTTAGCAACTAAATCCTAACTTTAGCCGAGGAAACCATAATTCGAGCCGTCATGTCCACGGTCAGTGGTTACCACAAAACGGTTATTTACGAGTTGATACCTGGTAAACTTTTGTAGACGATAGCATCAGTTGAGGTTGCTCTCATGCGTGAATTCTGTAATTCATCACTGAAGTTTCATTAATGTAACATGTTGTCCAGACTATGCGTATCCTTCCCTTTATTTTGTTTTACTTGTTTTCGTTTTCTAAATTATTATTTATCACACGGTTCAAGGTTATTCGGGTGGGTATCTTTAGATGAAAATAACCCATTTCGCAGAATGGAACTACCTGTTGCGATCACCGTTGATCAAGTAACGGGTCTACTATTGAAGAGAATTAATTTGACCGTGGGCAGACCGTAGGCGACATGATACCGACGCCCACCCCTAACGTAGTTAAATGTCAGCAACCGCCTTGAGGCCACAAGATTAAATAAGTAAACAAAAACACTTTCTTATACTAGTGATTGTGTACTCATAGCTCAGCATTTTATTAAAATCGAAGCCTTAGATGATGGCGAATAACTTCGAGATTTTCTTAAATTACCTATTTATTTAAAACAATGCGTCAACCATGCCTATAGAAATGTACCATGAAATTTAAAAAAAAACGGAAAAGTGCATATCGGACTACGCTTAAAGAATTGTTCCTTAGCGTAGTTGAAATCGGATGAAAACTGTTACGACTACAATCCCTGTGCCTATTTTTACAACAGAAATATGTAGCAGTCATTTTGGCCATTTTGGTTACGTAGCCCTAAAAACATAATGATAAAACCCCCTTTCATGAGGGTTAAACAGGGCCAACGACCGATTATGCGCGTGGGGTAGAAAATATGTGACTTAGGGTAACTATATCATAGTTCAGCTAATAAAAAGTTGGCGCCGAAACAAACGAAATGCCAGCAAGGAAAACCGGCGACGCCGCGAGGGCCGGCGTCAACACGAGCGTGGCATTCAAACGTTTTCAACGCTTTACATTTCAACGGATATAAAGCAGAGCAATTTACCTTTAATGATGGACCGTGTAGACCTTTTTTTCCCCCAATAAATTTCACGAAATCCCAAGTTTTTATGGGAAGTGAAATACAGGAGGGTTAAAATGGAGTTTTCATTGCTTTTTACCTCATAATATTCATATTGCTCAGTCGAGCAATTCCAAGTTGATAATCCAGGGTTTGGTGTAACGAGGTAATGTTCGGCCGCCGGATTTCACCGCGCGCTCACACGTTATATCCCCGACTTTTTCACTTACGGCTTGTCACGCAACCGGTCACCACGGAAAGGCCTGCTTTTCTGTAACTCTCTAGAGTTGATCATAGCAGCGACTCCATAGGCCTTATAATGTAAAAAAAATATTAGATCCATGGGGTCCCAGCGCGAATATTCTGTTTAAAGAAATCACAAAGACGCTGATCGGAGACCAAAGAGCTGGCAGCTTCCTTGCAAAACGAATCAGTATAAAATAAAATAAAAACTGCCAGCTTCTTTTTAGATATTTACTTTAGGTCTAGTTTAGTTAATTTTTCCTGTATATTTTGTCCCATAAAATTGAAGTTCGAATGCACGGATTGCCATAATTTTCGTTAGTCATAAAACGTTTTATTTCTGGAACAGAAAGTTTTTTTTTTTAATTAATAGTAAACTAAACTTACCTAATGTGATACATTTTGATGACTTTTCCAAAATTCCTCAAAATGCACGATTTCATGTGATATGACCAAAAGAAATTATGACTAACGATTACTATGATCAATGAAAATGATTGGACAAAAAGGGACCAGTGTATATACATAAATTTATCTGTAGTTGTTTTTTTAAGTGTTATATAAATAAATACATTATATCATTTTATTAAAAAAAAGCAATAGCTCTGGACATTGATTTTAGTTAAATATCCCGGATACGTCTAAGAGTACATACATATATACCTATATTCAATTCAAGAGGTAGATTCACGATAACATTGTTATTTTTATCTTAGAAACTTAATTGTTTTAATTTGTCCCGAACGTGCGTTATTCCTGACAGACGGACGCTAGTGGAATTTTAACAAAACATTATTTTAAACCCTCAACTGTTTCGTTCCCACCGCCATTCGTTACCGAAAGGTCATAAGGTCGCGTCCATAAACTAAAACATATACCTACATAATAATAGCGATTATAATAGGAATCGTATTATAGGCGATGAGGCTAGCAACCCATCACTATTTTGATTCCTTTTTCCACCTTTACACCCGCAATCTTGCTAAATGTGGCCTGTAGGTACCTGTTACCTTAGGCTCTGTCTACCCCGTAAGGGGTGAAGACGTGATGTGTGTGTGTGTGTGTATATACCTATATATTCGTTTTACGGCAGTGATTTCAATTTAATAATATCACTTATTCTAATCATCGTTAGCAAATACAAAAAGGAATTCACCATCGATTAAATTCCTTGTGTTCAATAAATCTTATGCGAATGGTTTTAATCATCACTACATAGTATAAAACAAAGTCGCTTTTTCTGTCCCCAAGTCCGTTTGTATGCTTATATCTTCAAAACTACACAACGGATATTGATGCGGGTTTTTTTAATAGATAGAGTGATTCAAGAGGAAGGTTTATATGTATAATACATGTATAATATACCGTGCGAAGCCGGGGCGGGTCGCTAGTAAATAATATAATAATATTTATTCAACTTTCTGATACATCAATTACGTAGATGAAATTCTTAGAGTTAGATGTTGGCCCTACCCGGCCTTTTTAATTGAATGAGATTTTCACGCTGTGGAAAGGGCGCAGGCTGAAAACCAGCGCTGCTAGTTTTTAAATCTAGCTCATGCTGAGCCTGAGCCTATTGCCACCTGCTGTTGTGTATTGTTTTGTGTATTTGTGTTATGTACATTGTTGTTTATTTTGTTTTGTTTTTCAAAATTATTATTGTGTGCATCTTTTGAATAACTGTGACCTATCATGTCTTTTTTGTGTTGTCGCAATAAATATCTTTATTATTATTAAATAACGTAACCTCGCCGACTTTTTAGTACGTGCAATAATTCTGATCAAATAAATGCCTTATTCATCAACAAGTGAGATTTATTCGCGCGGCGACGGGCCCAGCGGAGCGAACTTCTTCAACTTAGCCAGTTTAACGCAACTAAGTGAATGATGGTACCCACGAGTCTTGATAACATCAAAATCACATTTCATGACGTATTTTGTAATAAATTTACCTACTCACGGCAATAACTCTAACGCACCCATTGGTCCTAACCGCACTATTCATCCATCCATTGTCCATTGGTCGCACATGGGAGTATATGTTACCAAGTATTCTCAATGAGTTACCATCGGAAACTCATAATGAAGTGTGTGCCAACCCCAATAGATGCAAGAGAATTGTCAAAGCATTTTACCTAAACTGTAACGCAGCACAACAATAACTCCTCTGTTTAGTTTAAGGATTTAACGTGAGTAACTAGCAGCGGCAGATAAACTCTGCTGAGTTTTTGCCCGCTGTCATAAACATTTAAAATGTATATTATAATTTGTTTTCAATAAATAAATAAAAAAAAACCCTTAACGAATAAAATTTGTGAAAATTTCATGTACATACCTACTTAGTTGAATTTTGTAGATTTATCGTATTGAAATAGTCTTAGTTATCGAGATGCGAACAAAAATCTGAAAAGGGGATTCAGAATTTAATTAGTTTAAAAAACGACTGTTCGAATCTGAAAAGCTCACCTTTTTGCTTTGTGTCCGTTCCGCGTGTTTCACAACTTGCGTTGGGTACATTGCTTTATACTAACTAGCTTTTGCCCGCGACTTCGTCCGCGTAGACTTAATTTATCGGCAATCAACTAAGCAATTTCCGAGTATAAAATATACAAGTTATATAGAAAAAGTAGTTTGCTCTCGACGTAGTAAGTAATTTGCCTTTTTTTTGATAAAAGTTACATATAAGTTTAAGAATCCATTCTGTTGAATATTAAGAATCTATATGAGCGAGTCACTTAGCCACACAACCCGTTCATAACTAGCATCGTGTTGGTGCGAGATCCAACATTGCGGGTGCAGCTTCTGGAATAGCAGCCACATTGTTAGGAGAATAATGACAAAAAAGTATCCTATGTCCGTCTCCTGGTTTTATGCTACCTCCACACCAATTTTCAGCCAAATCGGTTCAGCCGTTCTTGAGTTATAAATAGTGTAACTAACACGACTATCTTTCATATATATAGATAGTAAAAAAAATACAACCGAATTGAGAACCTCCTCCTTTTTTGAAGTCGGTTCATAAAATGTTACTGACTCTAACATTCTGACGTAATTAAGGAACTAAAAATGTGCGTTATCTTTATTTTATATCTTTAAAGCTAAAGCATAATAAGAATAGCTTCTCTGTATCCAGGTACATAAAAGCCGGGTAATTATTGAATCAACACAAAGCCTATTGATTTGAATCCGGTTTAAGACAATTGGGTCACAAGACAGCACTATCCTGATACAGTTCTCATATATAATTTATCTTAAACAAAGGAAACTGTGCATTTACAATTCACCGGTTTACCTGACTGCACCAGCTTCAAATATTCAACAGGACACTTCGTGAGATATTACGACACTAATTTGTGCTTGCAAGGTCCCTTTGCAGTGGTTAGTGTAAGATGCACTTAAGAGACTTACCACTCATGCGACTACGAACAAAACACTTTGGAACGCTAAGAATTTTAACGGAATTGCAAGAAATAATGCTTAATAAATCAACTCTGTTATTTAATTGTTTGTTGGCCTTAACCTTTTAATGTTTACCTATAATATAGACATATGGGAGTTTTACATTTATTTTGCCGTTTCTATCCACTGCAAAATTACTTTTGTGCGATTACAAAAGCAAACAGGCAAATGTGTCTCTTCCTGCAACATCAGAGACATTGCAGATTTGCTTTGGTGCAAGTTTTCATGGTCATATAACACTTAAAAGTCAGCCCCAGATCTTTAATCCACCTACCAAAGCTCCATCCTTTGGTTCACTCATCCAAATTGATTTCTTTGTTCTTTGTTAACTTTACTTTCCGAAACTCTTACTTAGAAAGTTTTCTTTTACAATTGGGCTTTTATATTTTTAAATTAGTTCAGTAACATAACCCTGTTTCGTATTCTTTTTGACATCGTCGAGGTTAAGCGAAACATTATAAAACTTGCACCGTCTATAAAACGCTGGGTAGTTTCTGGGCAAGGTAGTTTCTGGGCAAAATGCCACACGAACAAAATTGTACAATAACGTGTACCCATACCTCTATATTAAATAGTGCGGTACACTCGGTCGACGAAATAAAAGTTATCCGCTCTATGTACCTATAACTTTCACCTTCTTGAAAATAGTTGGGACATCTTAGTACAGTTATCGGAGATGATCAAACCCTTTAACTCTTAGGGCCTTGGAGGTCCTTCTAGTTTCTTTTCTCCACTGTTTACTGCACTAATGCTTAAAAATGAAATGAATAAACACTTCCTTTATATCATAAAATTAATACATTAGTGGGTGTCTGTGGGCTGCTTATTTAAGACAGATATGGACAGATACTCTGATTTGTTGACTGAATTGCTTTGACCATTTCGACCAGTGAAACGATTTAGATAACCCGATAAAAGATGAGTGGATTCCTTTTTCACAGTAAGTAACGTGTACGTTAGTAAGTATTTGTACTTTCTGTTCTTGTTAGTTCTGAAATAAAGATTGGTTATGTTAATCTTATTAGGATTATCTTTCATTGGATGTGTCCACGCTTTTAAACTAACTTGTTCATATATTTATTTATACTTTTTCTCGGCATAGAATGGATATACTGATCTCTGACATGTATTTATAAACACAATCAATTCCCAAAAGAACAAGAACAAGAAACAGTCCCACGGTTATAATTTTTGGTAGATTATTTTTCATGCTTTTCTTGCTCGTTCAAATTTATACGCTCCAGTAAACTTGCCTTTGTATCATCATTTCATTAATGCTCGTCAATTCAGTTATCTTTCGGTGCAAAATTGTAGATGATAATAGCCTATTGTTATGTTTGCAGATAACAATCACAGGGAATTCCAATTACCTGCTTTTAATTAACGATTAACAAGATGGTTAATGAGTGGAGAGAAATGAAGAACTATGGTACATATGACGTACCTACATATTCATGTACTGCATGTATGATCAGAGTTCTTAAATTTGTTTGACCTTTCATTACTGATTATTGCTGTTTCACTTGATCTTCATCAAAATATAATTAGTAGACAAATATTTAAACAGGAAATGTAAATAAAATGCAACATGTTCATAAGTTTTTATTTCACGGAAAAGCAATAGTGGTCCGCATGTTATGTACCTATGTACATATGAATTTTGACACTAGGAATAAACTATTGAAATACGATATTTCTATTGTTTAGTACCTATGTACTCTTTTGATATACATGAACAGAGGTATTGTTCAATATTTTACAGTATTCGTATGATGTTAATCTACATTTTTTACAATACATAAATGGCGTAATGAGATGACATGCCAACAGCTAATTGTGGTACAAATTTTGGTTCAATAGGTAGCTATATCTCATTGTCAAAATGTGCAACAGTCAGAAAATTAAAATCCCATGCGAAAGATTGACGTCATAAAGTCCCCCCTAAGACGGGGGCTTTTAGGAACTACCGATAAAAATGTACTCTTTTGGTCTAAATTATCTATGTAGTACACACCAGACGGCATTAACGTACCCAAATTTGCGGTTTTCAGCCAAAATTGGCGTCGTACAGCGCCCACTAGAATGGGTTTGCATAACTCATCGTGAAATTATATGGAAGTCAAAAAGAGCATTAATGCCAACAAATGTAAGAAAACATGAATCAGTCCTCTTTTGACTTAACGTCCTAAAATCTTCCAGATAAAATGACATCTAGATCAGAACAAGTTATTTTATCAATGTACAAGAAAAAAATTACCATAGCGAATTTTTCACTTAAATATTCAGAGAAAATGACTTGGTGGCACAAACATCTTGTACTTTTTGACAATGTTACATTTAGACCCGTTTTGCATTTTGGCATTTGCACCAACATTATCGGCAACAGCCGACGATATGAATGACTCTTTATCTGGAAGCATTGTAGCTTTAAACCTCTATTACATATTAACTTACAAGTAAATAATACAAAAGGAAGCAAAGTATCTAAGCAGAGCACAAACAAGCGGATCAAACACCTACACATAATAAAATACTTCTCTGGTTGTTAAGAACTAATTTCTAAGAAACATGGCGAGCTAGGTTGCAGCCAAAACAGGAGTTGTTATTCTTGTGAACTATATAATCGGTCTCCGGCGTACCACGAAAAAGTTGAGCTCGCTTAATTAACACTTCGCTGAGTTTCGACCGCAGACTGCCGAGTGTTACCAAGAACATGAGCTGCTATGCTGTTAAAGAATCAAAGTATAACATTCTTATTTCTACGAGAGTAACTCAGTGACAAAACCCGCAAGCCGAATGACACCGATCAAAAAATACCAGCATAAGGTATCTATTTTCAGCACAATTACAAAATATCGTTTTAAATGTAGGGGAGACCGAGGCGAGTTGAGACAGAGGTAAGTTGATACAAAGCCTTTTTCTCTGCACCTATGACAGTTAGCGAGGTCACAACTTCACACAAACTGTGGAGTGTAGAAAGAGCAACGAATTAGCGAAGTTACCAGCCCGATAAACTGTCACAGTTCAGAGAAATCGGCTTTGTATCAACTCACCTCTGTCTCAACTCGCCTCGGTCTCCCCTACAACATAAGTCTGCTATTTAGATTGTATCGATCAAAATAATAAATGTTAAAATTATACCATTGCTAGTCAGAAGATCCCCTTTAATGGGTACAAATTATATTAAGGACTTCTTGGAATAGTTTAGTAATTAAAACCTCCTTTTTGAGTAGGTAAGAACAATATTCTATGTGTAAAATTGATTTATTATTGCAGAAAAAACCTGTGTAAAAAAGGCAAACGTTCACGAGTGATTCGGTGTTGTCATCTTTAAAGTGGTTGAAATATTACCTACCCGACAGGGCGTAAAGGGTCCGGCCCTGTGTTCCACTTTTCACAGTTACGACTACGATCAAATTTTTATTTTGCCTTAACTACGCCCTAAATGTAAATTAGTCTCCGAATGTTTCGTAACAAAAACTCTTCCAGAGCTGGGGGCGGGTTCCTCTCGAGCTAAAAATATTATTACACCTCGTGGCAACTTTAATTGACGGTCGCTAACGAAGTATTATCTAAGTGCCTTAAGATATTTTAATCCTTTTGTAACATTGTATATACAAAGCGATGTTGATAGATCCCAGTCTATAATTAAACATTGAAAATGTCTTTCGCGGTAACTAGGTATTTGGGATGCCATTAAAAAAATTGAAAACAGATCATTTTGCTTTCTTAAATTTAACAATATAATACTAGTAATTGATCTGAATATCTGATCTCAAGAACAAACAATATCAATTTTATAACGAATGACATAATACCATTATCTATACATAAATTAAACAACATTCAATATAAAAGCAAGCTGCGTCTCATTAGATATGTAAAGTGGGTACGACCTAGACTTCGCATTTGTACATTGCATTTTTTAAAATTCTAACCTATAAGATATGTCGAATCAAGGAATAATTAATTTACAGAAAACTATTTCGTATAATAGCAATTACCTATTTAAAATAATGCTATTAATCTTGCTACTTAAAATACGTTTTACCTAGTCATATATTTTTATATTTATAGTGCATTAGCAGCTAACTACGTAAAACCAAATACATTATATACACAGAGAATGATAATAAATATCGTACACTTCAACCGTTTCTTATCTGTACTTTCGCCATCACATAGAACTAATATAAAACGGCGAAGGTTAATACCTGAACACTGTTTTTTTATTCAAATCATTTGAACATTTTCAGATGTTCATAAATAAACTAAAAAAAAGTATTTCGATCTGTAACTTTTGAGAACAAGAAGAGCTTAGTTTTGGGGAGTAAAATGATATTAAACTCAGCGTGTAATATGGTGTAACTAACCTTTATTGATCATGGAACTCCAGGTGATATGAATGAAAATGAAAATGAAAATTCGCCTCCTAAGCTCCTACTTAAGCCTGTACACACGTTACAATTATGATTTCGAATATTCTCTTAAATAATAGTGCCTATTCATCATGACAATTAAATATAGCCATGTTGTGGCGAATATAAATTATTATTCTCATGCAGTCAAATCGTTATTGTGATATTTCGGTAGTAATGTTCCTCAATCGATTATTTATCGAGAAGTTCTGTTAAAAGGTATAGATAGATATTTAATTTTCGTTAGTAGCAATTACTAGAGAAAAATGTTGTTTATTCATTCAATAAAAATTACATAAATGGAATTAATACAAATTAAACTATTAAATTAAACTATTACTAGAGTACAATGTCTTACTAAATTTGATCATTCGAAACATTACCTATGTTACAACATTATCCATTTACATCGAGATATGTTTCAAAGTAAGCACTTGAATATCAACATTATTCTTTTCACGCATTTATTATTTCTAACACCTTAATACTGTAAGTAGTAACCCTTTTGTCAAGCATCAGTATTCGACTGTACCGACTATATCAGTCTCAAAAACATCGAAGCATAATTAATTACATACACGTAATTTATGTATTATTAATCTACATTCTGCATAAACATCACCCTCGAGACGTGGCTATCTTGATTAAAATGACTAGTGAAAGCAAATAAGCATAACAGCATCCATCCATCGTGATAGCTTTGTTGTAATCTTGTAACCTGAAATCTAAAAACATTTTCCTAATTAACCTTGCAGCTCAGCTGGTTACAAAAAAGTCGCTTTTGTCTGATTAGATAATGGAGTCTTTGTTTTAATGCTGAGACAAGGGTGTTTGGGGCGCAACGTTATCGGCGCCTTGTTTTACATAATATTCAATAGTAATAGGGAAAATAATATTGTAAGAAGAATAAAAGTCATGAACTGTTATTCTGAACTCTACCTACTATTGTACTAACCTTGCGTACCAAAAGGGGTGATTTCAGACGCTGAATCAGCAATGATGTTCATCCTCTGAACAACTATATAAATAGAATGAAAAAAGATTAGAAGAAATTAAATTTATTCTAAATAGATTCTATATTTATACAATAGGTATACAATATTCATCAAATAAAGGTGCGACCACACCGGTGCGTAAAAGACGTTGACGATGCGTTTAGGCAACAAAATGTATGAAACAACGGTGATAAAAAGTAACGCCTACGACACGTCAATCCGTATAGGTACGCGGCTGTGTGGTCGCCCCTTAAAACAGTAGAAAGAAAATCAGTTACGTTTGTATATTTTGCTATTCTGCCGGTCGTGGTTGTCACGCTAATCTTTGAAAGTACTGAACTGATTTTAAGGCATTTTTACATGTAGATTCAGCTTATTCTGAAGCAACATAATTATATGGGTTTCATGGAGATGTCGAAAAGAAAAGATTTTGACATTAAATATAATTATCAAAACATGCGTGAACGTAGAATCTGTGACTATGTGAAACTCTTGCCCGTATGTCTGTTTGTTTGTCCTCGCTGATCTTTTAACGCATTTTCACGCGATTCTCATGGGTAAATAGATTAAGTAAAAAAAACAAATTCATTATTCTCCTAAAAGTTGAGTCCACGCGAACAACGTTGTGGGAAAGAGTTAGTTTAAAAAAATCTTACCATTTTTGCTTTCCGATGCTGGTTTTGGCATAGCTAAAAAACCAGTCAATAACATGAATCAAAATTACTTGTGGTGCTACATCTATCTAAAATAGTTACGAGTTCAAATAAAATAGCTCAATGAAAGCAAAATGGCCGCATTTCAAAATCAGTCACTGTCACATTTACAAATAAAAAAGAAAATATGTTGGGACGATTGACACCTAGCTAAGCGAAGATTGTAAATATGGGTACTAGACAACAACGAATAAAAATACTTATATAGATAAATACAGACATACCTAATTACCAGTGAGCAAACATTCGTATTTTTCATACAAAATATCTTTCGAACCCGGAACCTCAAGCTTCGTAGTCAGGTTCTCTAACCACTAAGCTAGACCGGAGGGTCTTCAAATGTATACCGTGGACGAACTCTTTTGTTTTAAATGCAAAAACGACTGATTCTTTTGCATTCAATGAGCTGATTCTATTTCACATTTCTAAAATGTAATTTGCAGTTGTTGTTTCACAATCTCTAGCACGAGAAGTATCATGAGTCATGAGACGTTTTGCATTTAATAAGCGCGCTACTCACGGTACAATTTGATGGTGCCTTCGGTGTCTCCCAAGGCGTTTTTCGAGACGCATTTGTAGGCGCCATAATCCGAGTTCATGACTCGTTTTATCGGCAGTCGGAGCACTGACCGGAACGCACCGTCGAACTTCTGGGGCTCTAAACCCCCACCTACGAATAGAAAAATGGAACACAATTTACAACGACTTCTTTCATAGGCTTATCCTTTCTGGAACTAAAGATTTCTTCAAGATAAATAATATTTCGATAGAAACATTTTTTACACCTCCTTTCAAAATAAAATATTTTCTGTTTTCCAAGAAATAATATTTGTTAAGAGTCCTACTAGATATCAGATACGTATACATCGTTGCAAGTCGAACAAAGTAGTATCTGCCTACTCCTGTGGGAAAGAGGCGTAACGGTATGTATATAATATATCGTTGCCCTTCACTCCTAATTTAAAAAAATATTACTCATTAGGTAAATACCTATATATAAACAAATGTGTGAACTCAAAGGTTTAATATAAAGTGGTCCCAAAAAAAACATTGACTACGTAACTTTTTATTTACATATAGACTAGCTTCTACCCGCGACTTCATCCGTGTAGAATTAGATTGAAGAATGACTGAATGATGATTCTGCAATAATTATTAACGTTGCGACTCTACGCAGCTACGACCTTTGACATGTTTTTCACTATCCCGCGGGAACTATGCAATTTTCCGGGACAAAAAGTAGCCTATGTGTTAATCCAGGGTACCCGTTATCTCTGATTCAAATTTTATCCATATCCGTCCAGCCGTTTGCGGGTGAAGAAGTAACAAACATACACAACACACACCCAAACTTTCGCCTTTATAATATTAGTGTGATATACATACTTGTAATATGGGTACTTTGATCGCAACGGCACTAAATATAAACACAGTCACACACACACACACACACACACACACACACACACACACACACACACACACACACACACACACACAACACACAAATCACGTCTATATCCCGTACGGGGTAGACAGAGCCTGAGGTAACAAGACCTAAAGGCCACGTTTTGCATGATTGTAGGCGTATAGGTGGAAAGGGGAATCAAAATAGTGATGGATTGCTAGCCGCATCGCCTATAACATGATTCCTAAGACTCCCCCATTCCCTCGATGGGCTTTTACCATCTGCGCGGGACGAGAAGCAACTAAATATAACTAAATATAAATATAGTAAATAATAAACCATTGAACATATTTTGTATTCCTCATAATATCTGCCCCAACCGGGAATCGCACCAGGGAGCTCGAGCTGTGTGGTAGTCAGCCGCTAACCACTAGTCTGTCCGATCGTCAACAAAATTATAAAAAATACCTTAATTTTACCGTAACCTTTACAACTTGACGATAAAAAATATACAGCGGCCTTTTCAGTAAATGACATTCACCAAAATTGACCCATTATGAAATGATCATTACTTCTTACTTAAGTAAGTAGTTATCGAGTATTGGCTTATAATCGATCGTCACTCGAATGTATTACTAATAGTCCTATACGCAATGATACTTCAAATATTTGACGCTTTTTCATCTCTTCTATAGAAGGTCAATATTCAGGTGACATAAATAGAAACAAAGAAACAAAAATATTTTGGAAGGTACCACAATAAAATAAATGATGTCTATTTTAAATAACTTTTTTTCTTACCTCGGGCTCTGTCTACCCCGTAAGGGATATAGACGTGATTTGTGTGTGTGTGTGTGTGTTTTTTCTTACAACGGAAACATTAGCCGACTTCAACCGATTTTGATAAAGTAAAATGACACTACCTTTGAAACAAACCTGTGCACAATCAGCAAAAATGTCAATGGGCATGCTAGGTGCAATAAAAAATAAAAAATATAAAAACAAAAAAAATACATTAAACTTTCTCCTTTTTTAAAGTCGGTTCAAAATAAAATACTCTCCTATAGATTAACCCCCTTATTCATAAACGCTCTGTAGGCTTCTGCTTACTTGGCAACCGTTTGTCCTTTTCTGTCACATTAACATTTACCTTTCACAGATAAGGACAAACGATTTCTAAGTTAGCAGAAGCCTATAGAGCGTTTATGAATAAAGTGGTAAGTATTTAATATTTCCTATCATGCAACCCTGTATCAGTCAGGGCTGTACTTAAATGTCCATTAACACAAAATAACCCATCATATTGACAAACGGCAACTACAGCACGTTCTTCTATTTGTCAGTGTTCAATTACCCTATATTAAATAACTCACTTACTAGTACAAACAAAATTACACGAAGATTTGTATTCACAATACAAACAAACGCCCGTAGCCTGATTCCAGCTCTGAGACCTTAACTATCATCACGTCTTAATGCGAGTCAATTCCGAACCACAGTTGGATCGATCGGTGTCAGATCCATAATAGAAGGGTCAAAAATTACAGCTAAAGAATAGAATTTAATCGCATTAAGACGTCTTGGTAAGACCCCTGGACCCCCAACTTCGTGTATAGGTTCATTGACCACTAGATACGCTGTCTTATCCTTAGCATATAAGATAGGGGACTGGTTGTTATAAGTATTTAATAGCTTACCTATGGGGACAATCTCCCCATTGTCCCGACTCCAGTAGCTGACTGGCTTAGGATATGCCTCAGTATCACACTCCAACACGAGGTCGGAGCCCAGCGCCGCTCCAACCAGCTGGTTCCTTATCGTGATCACCGGCGGAACTATTACAAAAACATCGACTTGGTTTTTATAAATTTATAAGCTATCAATTAAAGTCAAATGTGTCAAAAGGTTTTTATGGGTACATCAATACGACGGTGAATGGTGACATCCTAGAAATCGGAAGCGCGTTACCAGCGTTCAGAAAAAGAAGAGAGAATTGAAGGGAGAGCGTCAGGAGCTTCAGTTTTTTTCCTGTTAAACTAAGATACCGTAAACCTTTTTACTTTGATTAATTTTAGACTTTGACACCATTATGCGGGTGGTAGGGCCTTGTGCAAGGTCCGTCCGGATCGCTACCACCATCTTACTCGATAATCCTGCTCCTCGATAATCGTGCTTGCACTGCTGTGTTCCGGTGTGGAGAGTAAGACAGCCGGGGAAATTACGGGCACAAGAGGCATTTCATCTTAGTCCTCTAGGTTGGTAACGCATCTGCAATCCCTCCGGGGTTGCGGGTGTCTATGGGCAGTGGTGATCACTTACCATCATGTGACCCACTTGCTCGTTTCCCTTCCTATTTATATATAAAAAAAATTTTTTTTTCAAGAAACCTAATGGAGATAAAAATATGAAAATTAAAATATAACAATCGGTTTTTCTCTTCTTTTAGCCTGCTAAATAAAAAAACTTTACGTACGAAACATAAAAGTCATATGTGCTTAGGTATTATTGTCAAAAGTACAATCAGAGGTTTTCAGCTAGTAAAAGCAGAACGAAAAGCGTACTTATCATTCATGTTTTTTTTCTTGACGAAATAATAATAATAACCCGGTCACTACGCGGTGAAGCAACTATCGATGTTCATGGTAAAGAAAAAATAAATGCTAAGGCTTTAAACTCGTCAAAAAAGCACTTCAGTAGCGGATGGAAGTATCAAAGTCGCCCCGCAAATCAAAGTATTTACTGTACTGGCCAAATGACACTTTTAAGACCTCCAGCTTTTTTCCCGTTAAGTTGAGATACTCAGTGGCCAAAGTTTTTAATGAATGAGAGGGCTAGACAGGTGCAATGGCAATAGTACAAGAGTGGTGAAATAAAGAATGTCTCTGATCGCAGGAATTTGTCGCACGAGCCAAAGGCGAGGGCGATAAACATGCGACCTGAGGCTTTCTTTATCACCGCCCGAGGTGTATACACAATTTTACGTCTTCCCCTGGCCAGTGGAAATTTCCGCTCGCGTAGCGGCCGGTAAATTGCTACTTACGGCCCGGGGTGGCGTAAAAGTTATCTTTAGTGTAACTATGTTATGTATAGTAAATAGTAATTACTTACATTCGACAGTGAGCAAGATTCTTTTGCTGAGTGTGGGAGGCACGCCGTTCGACGCGATACACAAGTACGCCCCAGCATGCTGTCTGCTCACTCGACTTATGTTCAGTACAGGGCCTTCCAGAGACGACACTACAAAATAACATTAAATTAAAAAAAAACCCCACGCATAGACTAATCAAACTGCAAATAAATAAATAAAATCATTTTTCCGCCAAAAATACCTTACATCAAAAGTGATGTAAGAAAAGAGGTGATTATTTTTCAAACTGCTAGACCGTTTTTTTTACCAAACATGGCTAAGAACCATCGTAACGAAACTGGCTTGCGAATGAAAAAAAACTGCATCCAAATCGGTAGACTGTCTTGAGAGCTATCACACACACACACACACACACGAGAGAGAGAGAGAGAGATCGACTTCAATCTAACAACGCGCCTCTCTTTGCGTCGGGGGTTGATAAATAAAATTGTCACAAAAATACGATCAAGTTACACCATAGCATATTTTATACTATACGTAAATGCCTATGTTTCTTAGGTTAGGATAGAGCAGAGTACTGTGCCACCAGTAAACGATATTTATATACATATGTATAACCATTCTGCATCATAGTAAAAACTATACAGGTAATGGGGAGCATAAAAAAAATATCACATTGATTAACAATATATATGAAAATTGCGTAAAAGAAATGACAAGAAGTGAAATTAAAAGAAATATTAAGGATTTGAAAGTGTTAATTAGACAGCGATTAGAAAGAGAGATCCGATAGGACATGTGACGTCATGAAACACTACGCTCCAAATTAAATTTCTGTTTTTCTAAAAATAGATAGTTTTTTTTTGATATTTCCGTAATTTTATAGTTATTTGATTTTCCATTGTTTATTACATAAATGAGCTTTTATAAAAGCAATAAAAAATCATGCATATAGCAGTTAAACTTCTAAACGATACTGTAAACCAGACACATGGTAAAATCCAAAAAGTAAAGCTATGGCTGGGAATCGAACCCGGGTCCTTATAGATCCATGATGCGTGCCTACTGTATCCATAGCAGGGCGCTATGACGTCTTAATGCGATTCAATTCCGACTCTGTTCATGTTTTAGCTGACATTTTTAGTACGGATCTGACAGTGGGCGCACCTAAACTGAATCGGAATTAAATCGCATTAAGACGTCATGGTAATCCCCCAGGTGTTTAGAGTTACCCTGTATTCCATCCGATAATGTGATGGATTTGGAGTGCTCTCTTCTCCAGATGATCTGCGGCTGAGGCGAGCCCGTGGCTGCGCAGGTCAGGCTCACGGAGGCCCCTTCACGCACCGTCTGGTCTCGGCTAGTCCCGCGGTCTAGGATGTCTGGCGGTACTAGACAGAAACAAAACTACATCAAGTAAAAGTTTGCCGGTACCTATAGGACTACATTATAAGGACATCCTGCATCCTTGTAGGCTCCACTACATGAAGAGATCGTAGCTATTTCGAATTTTTTTGGAGAGGGTAAGCGTTCATTTCATCGACATCATGTTGATGAATGGCAGTCTTCGACGGTGCGGTTTAATCGGTCCTTTTTGCCACGAACTTGCAAAATCTGGAACGAGCTTCCCGCTGGGGTCTTCCCATCGAGTTACGACCTGGGTGCCTTTAAGAGGCGAGTGTACAATTTTCTGCAGGGCCGACAACGCACTGGCGTAAAGCGCTGCGGGTGTCTATGGACAGTGGTGATCATTTAACATCAGGTGACCCACTAGTTCGTTAGTCTGGCCTCTCTAACATAAAAAAAAACCCTCAAAGCAGGTTTAAGGACACCTCAACAATAATGCAATGGAAGTATCAATGGAACCTCATTGTCAGGGGTTTTTTTGTCGGTGAGTAATTTATTTTTTATTTATTGAAAACAAATTTATAATATACAATTTAAAAGCTTTATGACAGCGGGCAAAAACTCGGCAGAGTTTATCTGCCGCTGCTGGTTCCTCAAATTAAATCCTTAAATTAAACAGATGAGTTATTGTTGTGCTGCGTTACTGTTTAGCTAAAATGCTTTGACAATTATCTTGCATCTGTTGGAGTTGGCACACACTTCATTATGAGTTTCCGATGGTAACTCATTGAGAATACTTGTGTAACATAATACTGCCATGTGCGTTTGGCGTATACATTGGAACATTTTGGTATATTAGTTCTTTGTATCTAAATATACCTATATAACTCAAAGGTGACTGACTCACTGACTAACTGACATAGTGATCTATCAACGCACAGCCCAAACCACTTGGACGGATCGGGCTGAAATTTGGCATGCAGGTAGATGTTATGTGACGTAGGCATCCGCTAAGAAAGGATTTTGATCAATTCTACCCATAAGGGGATAAAATAGGGGATGAAAGTATGTATGAAACTTTGTCAATTTTAAACCGATCGGGCTGAGACTTTGCATGCATAAAGCTACTATGACGTAGGCATCCTCTAAGAACGGATAGCGTAATTTCTGCGGGGTAGCGATAAACGAATTCTACGCAGACGAACTTGCGGGCAACAGCTAGTCCTCAGATAAAAAGTTAATTTTAACTTCATAAGCCGTACTTTCAAGTTTTTTTTTATTTCTTTATTTTGACAAATGTGATATGTCTTTTTGTCAAACAATGGTAATAAAATTGACGATGTCGCGCAGAAGCGTTGACGACACAACACGACGGTTTGAAACTCTAACAATTGAAAAATAACAATTGCAAAATCAACAACGAGTATTTCTACCAATCTTACCGACTACATCAAGATATCCAAGCTGGCTTTTCATAGGGTCCGTGTTGATCTGGCACATATACCAGCCTCGGTCGGTCTCGCGCAGCTCCCGAATGTGCAGAAACCAGGTGTGGTCCCCGTGCGTGACGCCCACGCGTCGGCTGCGGGAAATAACGTGCGACTGGATCGTGAGGATCGTCTGGGTGTCCACGCGAAGCCACGCCACCTAAGAAAAACGCATGCATATGGTAAGGCTAACGAAAAAAGAAAGTTGATAAATTTTGTCAGAAAAAGGCATAGCATAGTTTATAAATAATATTGGCTTCACATAGCCTAGGTTGTTAAACTATACCTTTCTCTTAAATCATTCTACCAGGCCAGTCCCCTGTATGCCATGCCCACCTCTAATGTATGTATGTAAACTCTTTATTGTGAAAAATAAACAAGAGAAATACAATTGACAAACATTGAGATACATGCACAAAGGCGGACTTATCCCTTTAAGGGATCTCTTCCAGTCAACCTTTGAGTGGATGAAAGGAGTATTATTATATTAGGGATGGAATGTAAGTAAGTAAGTAAGTAAATGCTTTATTGTACAAACGAAGAAACAAATACTCACTGAAAAAGATTAGATATTTGCATAAGGCGAACTTGTCCCTATAAGGGATCTCTACCAGTTAACCTTTGAGTAAATGTTTATCCGTAAAAAGTAAATTATCCCAGTGTTACCTTGTAAGTGGACAGATTGTGTACAGTACAAGCCAGTATAGCCTCTCGTCCCAGTGGCGCGGTCACGTTCGTTATGGGCCCGCTGAAGCCCGGCTCGTCTGCACAACAAAATACATGTAAAAGCACCGGTATTAAGCGCTGATTGACCCTTGGTTATTTTTTTTGACCGTAGTTGCTCAAATTTTGCTTGAAACGATTTCAATCAAAAATTATCAAGGCATATTTTTATGACTCGGAAAATAATAAGATACGTCTTGTTCACTATTCGCCTGGACTCGAGCTCGTCTGAACAACAATAAATCCATCGAAGCACCGGTATTAAATTCTGACTGACACTTTGATCCTGCTTATTCCGTTCAATCATTTAATATTGGCTTTTAAAACATTTTTCAATGAATTGCGTAGTCGCGTTGAACTTTGGGATTTACGTTGTACACGGATTATTTTATTTAATTGATTGGAAACGACTGGTTATTTTATCTTAATTAATGAAACATAAACAATTCAGTAGCTAGTTTCTCCCAAACTAATAAAGGATCTCTCACAAACGGAAAAACGTCTCTTGTATCCTTTTTTTTAATTAGGTACATAACCTTGAGTACAGAACCCTAAAAAGGTAAAATACCTAATAATAGATGTTAATTTAGTAAAAATGTTTTTTTACAACTGCACAGTATCTGTTTACTGAATACTTAAGTACGTATTTTAAAATGTATGAAGCCTATTGTCAAAGAACTCAGTTTGTAAGAATGCTTATTTCTCAAGTCCCATCACAATCGGCTTCTTCCCACACCGGTGGTGCTGAATAAATACCAAGATTTCTCTCTAATTTCTTGGCCTTTCAACGATAAAAGCTATATCAATTTCAGCAACAACGATCAAATTAGCAAAACGAGAACAATCCAAATTATATCCTACGCAGAGGCTACGAGAAAGCTTTTTGCTAAACTAATTATTGATCACATTGATACTCAATCATAGACCTCTAAAAATAAAATGATGTTTCAGATCACCCTATTCCAGCAACTCTAAAGGCTATATTCCCTTAACGGAACAGCCATGTGAACCTGTCGTATCGTAGTTAATCTTAAGAAGAGTTAATCAAACCTCGGACGATTAAGCGCCACATCAAGGAAGTCAATTATCTAAAGGGTATCGTTTACGAAACCAAAGACGTTAAATAGCACTACACTGTAGATAATAATAACATTGATTTGCGTTGATATGCAGTAAGGCCGTGGTCGCTTTCACCCGCCGCACGCGGCCGACAGCGGCCCGCCGCCCGCGGCGTCTGAATGGTGTGTTCGGGAATGCTCGGGAGTGGTCGTTTTCGCCCGCCGCGTGCGGCGTAACGCACGCGGCGGGCGAAAACGACCACTCCCGAGCATTCCCGAACACACCATTCAGACGCCGCGGGCGGCGGGCCGCTGTCGGCCGCGTGCGGCGGGTGAAAGCGACCACGGCCTAACACAGCCAACTCGGTGGTTATTCATAGGACGTATTTTAGAGTTCTGTTTAGATACGACAGCACGCTGTATGTGCAGTCAGCCATTCATGAGTAAAATACCTTCAAAGTAAAACAAAACAAGCATGTATGTTTGTGAAAATTTATTTACAACATTCATTAAAATTTCTAAAATAACTTTGATATCACGCAACAAAGACAATATACGGGTACCTACTGTCAATTCGGAGACACGTTAATAGCTGAAGCAATTTTTTGATTTGTAGGTACTTTGCTGCTTGCCGAAATTTAAGATGTGGGCGATAAAGAACATACACATACACATCAAGTCTTTATCCCTTACGGGGTAGACGACCCCTTTTTTTAACCTTGGACCCCCCCCCCCTCGAAGGGGTATAACCAAACTAAACTCTCCGGCGTTGCCTCAATCCGGTGTGATGGGGACGCAATGGGATGCCACTAGGGCTTCACCACAAACGCCCCCCCGGTGGCCCCGGCTTCCGCCAGGGCCGCGCCAAGAAGGGGAGGGCCCGTACGCTGGGCCCGTCTTCCCTTAGAAGATGAGACCGTGCAATGCAGGTAGGTAATGACGGGGTAGACGAGCCTAAGGTGACAAGATCTACAGGCCACGTTTAGCAAGATTATGGGCGTATAGATGGAAAATGGAATCAAAATAGTGATGGGTTGCTAGCCGCATCCCCTATAACATGATTCTGCAATAAAGAACCAGCCAACTAAATCAGGTTTTCTTTACTACTAGAGCTTATTGCCTTACGTGGTTTCAGTTAATTACTCAACAAACGAATCAAGTTGATTAGACAGCACTATCGCACTATTTTAAGAAATTGGGAAATCTTGAGTTTTTTCCTTTATATCGTTTCCAAATAATTTTTGTGCACACACACAAAAATCACGTCTTTATCTCTTACGGGGTAGACAGAGCCTAAGGTAAGAAGACGTAAAGCCCACGTTTAGCATGGTTGTGGGCGTAGGTATAGGTGGAAAGGGGAATCGAAACAGTGATGGGTTGCTAGCCGCATCGCCTATAACATTATTCCCTCGATGGGCTTTTACCATCTGCGTGGGAAGAGAAGCAACTGGAACATTCTGTTTTTTCTTTACTCCCAGACCAGCATGGAATGGAATGAAATTTTTGTGCGGCTGTTTATATGTCGGTCAGGGAAGGTAAGGGGGCTTAATATTAGACCAGTGACGAATAATTGCCAAATACCCTCAAATTAAGCATGTTCTGTCAAATTAATTCGGCGGCACGCGACTATTTCGTGTGTAACTACATGGACGGAATCAGGTCAAAACTGTTAATGAGCTTAAAAAATAATTATGACCTTTTGCGTAATACACACCACGCTCTTACAGCGTGTTAAGTTCTTGGACTGAAAAGCGTTGAGTATTGATTTCAACTCAATTAAGGCTTTTTATACTTAAAAGAAAGTATGCCTGTTTTAGTGGCGAGGTAAACAACGGGCTTAATAAATACCGCCGGTTCATTAGGATCCACTGCGTAGTTTGATTTTATAGTAATTTTAAGTGAGTTGCTTAGAAAGTTTTAGTAATTTAGCCAATCGAATGGTTTTTTAACGTACTACTAGCACTACCTGTCTCGAAAAATTAAAAAAGTGTTACAAAAATGTTTTTTTTTTTCTTAAAACATAATCAAAATCCGACGCCAGATGTTAGGTGTCTGTCAACGATGCATCGCGGCAAGCGTGATGGCCACCTTCGCATCTGAAATAATGTAGGGTATAATGTACGTCTACGATATTAATAAGAGAATATTTATTTTTATTCTCTACTAGTTGTTGCCCGCGACTCCGTTTGCGCAAAAGTCTCTCATTTCTTCCATGCTAGTCTGAGAGTAAAGATAAACATAGCATGTACCAGTTGCTTCTCTTCCCGCGCAGATGGTAAACGCCCCTCGAGGGAATAGGCGAAAATCATAGGAATCATGTTATAGGCGATGCGGCTAGCAACCCATCACTATTTTGACTCCTTTCCACCTATACTTCCACAATCATCCTAAACGTGGCCTTAAGGTTTTGTTACTTTAGGCTCTGTCGTGATATATGTATGTATGTCTCTCATCGCTATCCCGCGGGAACAGTGCTATTTTCCGGGTTTAAAATTATTCTATATCCTTCCCGGGAACTGAAACTTTCCGTACCTACAGGCACCAAGTTTCAACTAAATCGGGTCAACGGATTATGAGTGAAAAGGTAACAGACAGACAGGCCGACTTACTCTCAACGTAAATATATTCTATGGGTTCAAATTTGATATTAAGCTATCGAACAAAAAATAACCATAAGACGTCTTTCGACCAGCGACATTGTATATAGAAGAAATAAACACGAAACTAAGAAAAAATGCTGACCATTTTTGCGCCCTCTACTTCGTCTGTTTTGTTATATGGTGTACCAAACATAACAAAAATAATCACAAGCAATGAAGATCCCGATAATCATACATATAAAAAAGATTAGAACCTCATTCCTTGTTATCAGACTTCGACAAAGCCCAAAACAAGGGTTATTTTGAAGTCTAATAATTAATGTTTGACAGGAATGTTTTTATGGACAGCCTGTTTTTTTCATGGTTTTCTACTAAAATATTGACTTTTTGGAAAACTTATAAAACAAACCAAAACTAACCTAATGTGAGCCACACCTAAAGGTTTTTCGATTTTTAAAAAGTTTACGGTTTATCAAATTTCAAATGATGAGTTTGTGAAATGATGCATCTGTGAAAAGTTTTTTAGCAGATGATGAGATCCCATTTTTCATAAGAAATAAACTTTTAACTAAAGTTCGAGAAATAATCGGCACATTTTTCCAAACAAAAGTATAATGGAATGCTAAAACTATTGACTTCCTGTGCTGTTACAAGCGCCCTCGGTAGATAGGTATATCTCACTAATTGAATGCATGTCAACCCATCGTAAGAGATGATCCTAATTTTCCAAAAAAAAAAAAGTTATAAAAGTAGTTTTTAAAGCATCCTTTTTGCTGACGATACCTACTTAGTTATTACATTATCATTAGATTTACATGATTGTGTATAATTAAGTACATACCAAATTTCAAGTCAATCAGACGATAAGAAGATATAATTGTACCAAAAATCGATTGAAAACATTTGTTAAGACAAATAGTCGGTGTGTGTAGGCAGAATTTTCACATAATTTCATTTCATTGATTTTTTTTCAAAGAATATATAACCATTACAATATTAAATCCAATATTTTGATTTCAAATACTCTTCATTTCAATGAAGCATATTACCAAATTCTACCAAAAATGCAGGGCGGTGTTATCTGTAAATTATTTTGCCGGAGTGAAAGAACAAGCCTGGTATATGAAAAGATTTTCATGGTAATGACTATTACATCCACTTCCATGCTGGTCTGGGAGCAAGGAAAAACATAGAATGTACCAGTTGCTTGTCTACCCGCACAGATGGTAAAAGATGGGCAAAAATCATAGGAATCGTTTTTAGGCGATGAGGCTAGCAACCCATCACTATTTTGATTCCATTTTCCACCTATATGCCCACAATCTTGCTAAATGTGGCCTGTAGGTACCTGTTACCTTAGGTTCTGTCTACCCCGTAAGGGATAAAGACGTGACTTGTGTGTGTGTGTGTGTGTGACTATTACATTAAGTAAGTAAATAATGTAAGAATTAATATATTTTGATTTGTCTTCTACCATTATTTAGGTAAACTAAAAAATGGTCTTAAAAATCAATTAATTAAGATTATATGAAATGATTTTTTTGTGAATTGATGATTCTATATAAAAAATGTCTACAATATAGTGTACAACCCAAATAGTCACAGAGGAAGCCAGTATAAAAACGAGTAAGATATCTTAATTATGGTTACAATTTAAATCGTCCGAAGACGAGTTCTTACTAGATTGTTCTCAGGCATTGCCATTTCAAGAAATATTAACGTGATTTTCAGTGTATTTACTTCCACTTCAACTGAACAACAACGTTAATAATTTCAACATTATCAAAGAAACTAGTATTAATTATAATAACATACGTAAACTGTACTGAAAAAGTGCAAACAAACATGAAAACAAATTGAATTGTCATGTTTGTAAGCCAAGTTTAATGGCACGCGTTCATAAAAGCTTGATTTGTCAACAGCACAAAAATGGTTGTTATTTTTAAAAGTCAGTATTCATTTTCCACATAACGAAAGTTCGGTGGAGGGCAAACGTAACAATCACTTTATTGGTTTATGGTTATTTAATTACCACTAGAACGGAGTTCTGATCTTTTTTTTTCAGCGTTTACTTTTAATCCCCCGAGCGAGCGTGTGTAATTTAATTTACTGACAGTAATAGATAGTAGACAAAAATTATTGAATTGTTTTGATACAAAGTCGTAGTGGTCTATTTGTAAACAAGCATGTGACACAATAATGATACTAAATTTGACACACAAAAGCGTATGTTATAAAGCTTTAATAAAAATAAAATAATATATTTCATTGCCGCTGTCTATCTGTCTCTACTTAGCCTCTACGGTCATAATAATTTAATTACAAAATTTGTAGTGGTATGAGTTTTAATATTTAGTGATACGCGGATAAGAAGCCACCATAAGATTTTGATGCATTTAAAGCGTCATATTTTTACATTTTCAATCTTCATCTTCATTAGTCAGAGGTGAGCCTATGACAGTGATTTATGAGAAGCCTTTTTCTTGTTAATCACTTTACAAATGGATCGATTTTCAACATATATCCTACTCTTATATGTTCAAAGTACTAAGAATACAAAATGTGGTGAGAAAAATAAATTAACTATAAATGACTTACGAGTTGTGGCATCCGTGCTTCCTGCGAACAACCAATCCAAAACCAGTAATGCCAAAATCATTTTTCCGTTTCTCAATAGACTGACATCGTTTATTCCATTCATTTTGTCTGTTGTTTTATTTACGTTTTTTTGTTTACATTATTTTCCTACCACAAATAGCAAAAAGTACTAAAATGCTAGCCCCAATCTGGGCGCCAATTTGCAGTACATCTAATGAAATGCAATAAATGCTATTTCGGTGTTTGTAACAAAGATTTTTATGTCCTCATTCAAGTAAAACCTTACTAATCGTACTGTAGTCTTGGATAGAAATAAGTTTGTTTCCAAACTGGGGAAGCACGTAACTGTAACTTTTTATCGTTAAAAACAAACTAAATCATAAAACACACGTTAAACGCTCTTTTCGGTTGCATTCGACACACGCAAAGAAGTGATTAAAGGGGCGGTCAACTCTGGAACTGTAAAATATTTTCCCGAGAACTCGTGAAAAGTTTGGGACGTAACATTTGGGCCGCGGCTTGTACACGACCGGCGCTGCCGACGGTCCAAAGATAACTGGTGCAAGCGGTGTGCACCGGCCGGCTTTAAGCGCCACCCCCTTTGCCTACTGCCTTCTCTTTTCCCCACGACAAAGGATTCACAAAACAACCCTTAAAGTAATCTTTGTTATTACGATATGCGACTTAAATATGCCGCGTAATTGTCTAGACGCCGAGCCGAAAACGTTAGCCGAAGGTTCTTATTTTTCTTAATGACTCCTGGCTTTTAAAGTCTCTGTAACCACTCCCTCGCGTACAATACGAAGATCCGTCTACGGTGATAGGCTTAGCACAAATGCAAATTTAATGATGTGTTTTTCCGTAATAAAGAATATTTTACTATTTATGGTGTTTACTTATGTCTCTAGTAACAGAATTTATGGTAGGTTTTAAACTAGTTTTATTTCGTTGGCTTCATTTTCCTGCATGTGGCTGCGTGGCTAGAATTTGTGGGTGTAATTGATACTTTAAAGTGTACTTTTACCTCTTAATAAGCACAAAACAATATTTTGTACGTGACGTCAAAACCACAACACTGGGAAACCCTACGATTGCTTCAAAGCTGAGCATTGATTTATTCCTTAGTGAATAACCGGCTTTGAAATTGTAACTGAGCAATTCTTACACTGACTTTTGTAAGATTCACTTTTATGTTGCAATTTTTTTTTTTGCAATATTTCACATTAATATTGATTGATTTATTCTTAAAAACAAGCAAGTTAAAAATTTTATTAGTAATTTATGTATTTTTAATTAAAAACGCTTGGTTTGTAACTTAATATAAACTGTTACCGAATTAATCCCGATATTTCGACAGTCGGTTGGAGTAGTTTGACAGACTTACTTGCTTACATACTAAGTGAGTCTCCTACTCAATGGAGTTTTATTAACAAGTTTATGCACGTGGCTTCGTCGAATTAATAAAATAATTACCCTGTTTAATAACAGCTTATCTATACTAATATTATAAAGAGGAAAATTTTGTTTGTTTGTTTGTTTGTTTGCATTGAATACGAAACTACTGGACCGATTTCAAAAATTCTTTTGCCGTTAGAAAGCTACATAATCACTGAGTGAAAATACCTTTTCCTACGGGAAAATTAATTTATCGCGGACGAAGCTGCGGACGGAAGGCTAGTCTCAAATATTTTCCATTTACAAACACCGGCCCGTTATATTGTTTTTTTTTTTTTTAATTTTCCACTTTGTAATGACATAATGTAATTTTCAGAATGCAGTCTCTTCAGTTCCATGAACTTGACCTTTACTAGGTAATCCAACTTCTAAGTACAAGAAACTCTATTTCTAAGTAGGCATTATCTATAATCTATAACTATCGATTCTGAAAACATGCTTATTATTTATTTGCTTGCAAGTGTGTCCGTCTAGTCGGCGCCGTCCAATTGAGTTCCACGAATCGTGGGCATTTCCTTGCAACTCCCTGGTGGCCTTAAAGCTGCCAGCCATTAATATAGATGCTGACGTCACCAGAATTTCCAGCTCCAATACTAGCAAAGCTTTTTAGAGTTAAATTACTTTCCCATTTATTTCAGGTAGACTGAAACGCAAACGCTATGTCGAACAAGATGACCATCAAAATCTTCACATTTAATGAAAATTGTTACTATAATTCCACGATTCTTCCATGCTGGTCTGGGAGTAAAAAACACATAGAATGGACCAGTTCCTTCTCTTCCCGCGCAGATGGCAAAAGCCCATCGTGAGAATGGGCGAAAATCATAGGAATGATGTTACCGGCGATGCGACCAGCAATCCATCACTATTTTCATTCACCTTCCAACTGTACGCCCACAATCATGCTAAACGTGGCCTATCGCCTAAGGCTCTGTCTACCCCGTAAGGGATAAAGACGTGATATATGTATGTATGTATGTTACTATAATAAACGCTAAATCAATATTAAAACATCCCTTTTAAAAGCCGCATTATGTTAATGTTCTTAATTTACAATAAGCATAATTTGTATACAGAACTGTAAATAAGTTCCGCTTTCTCCCGCGGCGTTGCAAGAAACCTGAGAATAAACAAAATGTAATCAAACTTTATTGAATCTCACACAAAAAAAGAATTGCGTGTCGGAATTAACGATCTCAGTTTCCCCTTAACTAAGTAGGCGACGCAGAGAAATCAAATAAATCCAGCCACGCGTTCACGCGTTCGGATCGACTCGACTTGATCAATGCCTAATTTATTTGCTTTTGATGTATGTCCTTCAGTCCAATAATATGAATTTAATTGGAAACAAGGGCATTAGGTGAAAGGGTTCATCTCTGATTCTCTCAATCAGACGCGTTTTTCGAATAAGTGATTGTTGAAGCTTAACAGGACCCGCATTCCTCGCCTAAACGCCCATACAAAGGACCGTGTATGATGACTTATTATACTCCCTAAATATGTTTTAATACAGAGAGCAATGTGTGTTTAATTGGCAATACAAATACCAACAGACAAAGAGCGATAAGGATGACAAAATCGCTCCTGCTTAAGACGGATGAAACCATATAAAAGAAAAAATGTCATAAGTCATAACAAGGTGATGCCAGCTAGCAGGCGAGCTATATTCCGTATTATAATACACGTAATAACTAAAGCCAGTAACTTAGTTTACGCGCCAGCCATGGTCAAACCATAATCTTGCGTACTCTAAGTTTAAAATAACTTCCGTATTTCGGAAGTGTGTAAAAAGAGACTTCCAAGTGAAACTTTATATCGTTTTCTAGGCCCCGCTAAAAAGTTGTGCGGAATATTGGCAACCATTTTACGGTGAAGTGTAACGAACAAAGGGGCGTGGCAAAACGTAACTTTGAAAACAGTTTTTGAAGGGAAATTTATCGGTTTTTCACGATTTTTTATGCCGCGTTTGTTGTCCTACTTCAGGTTGTTGGCATGCCTATCATGCTGAATAATTTTAGTGAAAAACTTAGAAACAATAAACAAACAAAGTGAACCTTTACTTTGCTGAAATGAACTTTTGAAAGATTTTTGCTGTTACTATTTTATCAGCAGCCCTCTTATAATGACGATTGAACACAAAGGTTACATTGAGTTGCGTCAAACGTAATTAAATGTGTCATAGGTCTGTCCATGGCTACAAAACTTGAATGCTTATCTCAATAATAATAAAAAAAAATATCGATATTTGCTATCACTATTCTACAAACATTGATAAAATTATCCATTCCAAATCCGAATATAACAAATAATAAAAAATAATAAATATCTTACAATGCATGACATCACATTTTATTTTAATAATTTTAGTCTTTTAGTGATAAATTGTTTGTGTGCCCTTGCAGGGTGTCATGTAAAGTACATGTTAAGAGTGGAAATAAATAAATGACTAATCTCCTATAACATCTTTTTTATACCATGTATTTGACTTTACAATGAATAAATGAATATATCTTCAAAAAGTTAAATTGTTGGTGCCCAACTACACTCGAAGACCGGTAGCATTACAAGAAGTAACGATTTTTTACCTTCCATACTAACCAACAAACTCGCACAGAAAACTCGGAACTGTCGTATAGCATGGAAGGAGCAGCCGGCGGAGTTTGCCCGCTGTATCCTTCGGAACCGGCGTTTGGTGAGCAATTCCGATTTTGGAACGAACGAGGTGAAAGAATAGTTTTGCCAGTGGACCGCTCGAAACTTCCCTTACCCTGCCCTTTATACACACATATCCCTAGGTCGAATAGCTTCTAAAGATCCGAATAATCGTTTGTGCCATGATACCCTTCTCTGATGCTTTTGAAAAGGTTGGAATGGGGAACTGATAATGAACATTGCCCGAAAAAACGAAGGGTAACAGGCCAAAACTAAAATCTGAGAACGCAAGAAATGATTTTGAAGTTTTCTAATATGCCGCTAGCAAGAAAGCGATCAAAAATATAAATTTAAGTTCTCGACCTACTTTCTACAGAATAATAAAAATGTAATGACTAATAAATTATGCTTAAGCTAGCTTTTGCTAGGATAAAAAGTAGCCTATAAGCTATTCCAGACTGTAATCTATTTCTGTACCAAATTTCATCCAGATCTGTTTAGTCGTCCTGGCTTGAAAAAACATTCATACATTCTCACAAACTATCGCATTTATAACATTTCAAAAAACATGACTTGTGTCGATCTTGAAGTTTTAATTACACGGTAGCTTTCAAAATAACAGTGATTACAAAGTGTAAATTTTCTGCGATTATTCCTCATCTACTATAATATTTATAGTATACCTTTTGTAACACCAATCAATAATGCTTAAACCACTTGTACTTTTTAACGGAATAAACACAACATAGAATTTATCATGTCTTCTTATACCGGTGTATTATTCATTAAGTACTTCCCATCCATGCCACTGATAGGGATGTGACTTCGCAGCATGGTATGCCCCGTCACAGATAGAGAAGTGAGCGACGCTCCGTGACTGCATGACATATTACTCGGATTCCTGCAGCGCTCTCAAATCTGTCAGCCGTTATTAAACTATGACGGTCGTGATTTATAGAACCCTCCTAGTGCAGCCACAGCACTGGTGACGTTAACATGTATTGTGGCCTCTTATTTATAGGTAGATTAACACGAGTGAACTGTCATTGTCACGTTATTTATTTATATATTTATTCATTTATTTATTCAAATTGCATCCATGGTATTTACATAGGTGTTATAAAATATTCTTAGATCTAAACATGGACCCTATAAGGGTATAGCAATGTTATAATAAAATTGCAATATAATTACAAATTGCCAAAAATTACATAATTTAGAACTAACGCTAACCTAAGCATTGATCAAAAATAATTACAATTTACATTAGCAGTCAATAAATTAAATGTCCGTACAAACTAAATCATCCCTTTCTAAATATCTATCGAGGGGGTGGGCGACAATCTTAGGCATCATGTTATAGGCGATGCGGCTAGCAACCCATCACCATTTTGATTCCCCTTTCCACCTATAGGTACGCTCCCACAATCATGCTAAACGTGGCCTTAAGGTCCCGCTACCCCAGGCTCCGTCCACCCCACATTATTTGCTTAGCTGCTGATTTCGTCCGCGCAAAATTAAATATAGCCTATGACACTCACAAATAACGTGGCCGTTCTATTGGTAAAAGAATTATCAAAATCGGATCAGAAGATCCAATTATCACCCTCTACAACGTCACAAACTTTACCTCTTTATATATTAGTATGAATGTATAAATGAGTATTAATTAATTAATTAAAAATAAGTACAGTTAAGTAAGCGTGAGTTACGCTAAGTTTAACTATAACTTTAAACCATAACCGAGGATTTTGACGTATATTTGACAGAATACCTATAAAAATGTGGCAAAACCGTCGTTTATTAATTACTTGTTAATATGTGTAAAACACAATTTTTCTCACAAGTAATACAGATTATATTAAATTGAAGGGTCAATGCGAATGCCAAGTCAATTTATTTATTTATAACATAAACGATTTTTAATTTTGATATGGGCATTATATGTTGTTAGGTTAGCTAATTACGTAATAACTTAAGACAGGAGGTCTCTTTAGTAGGGACTGAATAATTTAACCGACTTGGTATTACATGGATCTCACAACTTTTTCGGTAGAAGAACTGAGTTGCGAGACTTGGTTTTTTTTACGAGTTTTGTTTTGATGGGTATACTTTGACTAGTAGAGACTTTATATATCTGTACTGTAGACTAATATAATTTATGGCTTGGGAACATTATACATCCCTATTATAAATGTATTTAATTCAAGTATTTAGTAGCGAAATATATTTTATTTTGCTAAAATGACTTTCTGCCAAGTTTCTTGCAGCGCATTCTTCTTGGCAATGACGGTCTTTCCGATAGCGCTGGTAGTTTAAAAAAATACATGTAAAAGAGCCCTTTGGTTTATTAGGAGTTTTAAAAAGCGTGAGTTCATACATCTTTCAAGTTTTAACAGAGTGTACATTGACAAAGGAACGAGCTCAGACCGCGAAAGGCAAATAAGTCCGCAATTACCTCCATTCAGTAGTCAAGTAGAGATCGCACAAGTGGTTCGTGTGGCGGTACCATTACAAAATGTCGAGTGACAATTGTGCCTAAGATTTTACCGTGAATTATGTCAATCATTGGAGCTAAAGAGCAGATCCCATTACCTTTGAAACTTGACACAGAGAACGATTCGTGAGCGACACGTTTTGGTATCACTGATAAATAATTATATACAGTGTCAGTAGCTTGTGCGGAGAAATAGATTACTTTACTTAGAGTTACTTATCGTTTGTATATAAAAAAACAGCCAAATATGAGTCGGATACGCCAACCGAAGGTTTCATACCACCACAAAATGTATATTTATCAAATGTCAAAAAAATATCGCTCATGCGTCGCGAGGTCTACTAACAAAGTTGTTACAGTAAACACTCGGTTGTTATAAAACTGATTTTCAAAATAGACCATCAACCCTCATTCTGTATTAATTTCGATAATTCTTTGTTTTTAATGTTTTTATTTTATATTAAAAGGTAGATAGGTAGGCGTATTAATATTGTTCCCGTTCTTTGCGTACTTTGCTAATAAATTCATTATTTTTCTTATGTATTTTAATATCTTATGTCACACGTGTAGAGTTATGAAAATCGCCCAACTGTAGAGTAATCACACAAGTTTGCGATCTGCGACTAGGATCTTGGTGAATTCAGGACCATGAATGAGTCTCGATCACCGCCTCAAGTTAGCATTAAGTTAAAGGGGAAAGATTAGAGTTCTGGCTGAAATACGCAGATTTTCATACATATTATTTCAATTACAACGCCTTTGTGCATATATCTCAGTGTTTGTCAATTGTATCTGTCTTATGTTTATTTTGCACAATAAAGAGTTTACATACATACACACAATGACCCGAAACAGATGGTTGTAGAATAGGTAATAAAAATATATATATAGCTAATTAAATATACTTACCTAATTTGTTTAGTCTGCAAAAACAAATCTTCCAAACTCGCACAGCTTTACTCACCTAGCTCCTAGGTTTTATACAAAAAAAAACATGATTTCAGACTCAAAGAATCCATATAAAATAACACACTCATATGTACATATCAAAATAATATAACATACAAACCTATCATTTATTTGTTGTACTTTATTGCAATGCTTATCTCAATGCAACATTTAAGAGACATTAGAAAAGCTGGTCCGCTACCATCTTTCTCTGAGTCTATTAAGCTACCAATGTCAGGTATTTTTGGGGAAACACACATTTGTTTCGCCCAAACAAACTAGAGCTCTGAAAAAAGAAAGCTTTTTAAGGTCCGTCCGGATCGCTACCACCATCTTACTCGCTAATCCTGCCGCTAAGTAGCAGTGCTTGCACTGCTGTGTTCCGGTGTGGAGAGTAAGACAGCCGGGGAAATTACGAGCACAAGAGGCATTTCATCTTAGTCCTCTAGGTTGGCAACGCATCTGCAATCCTTCCGGGGTTGCGGGTGTCTATGGGCAGTGGTGATCACTTACCATCAGGTGACCCACTTGCTCGTTTGCCTTCCTATTAATAATAAAAAAAAAAAAAAACAAGAATCAACTTGAAATGTAGAAAGCCTCAAATGTCAGGTATCTTTAAGGGCACAATCCAAATGAATGAACTTTGAAAGATCAACAGAGAAATCTAGAGCAGTCTTCATAAATGCTAAAGCGATTCGCAGTTTATTTGGCATTTAGGTAAATTTAGAGGATCCCTTCGCTGCTGACATTTTATTTTATGTGGCTGCTCGTTACCGTCGGCGGCCGCGCGTGAAGTTACGGCCTCGCTGGGCCGTGCTGCAGCACGCACCGCGATAATACCTGCGACGACATCATTTGGCGTAATTTAGGAATAACTAGCTTCTGCCCGCGACTTCGTCTGCGTAGAATTATACATAAAAACCTTCCTATTGAATCACTCTATCTATTAAAAAAAACCGCATCAAAATCCGTTGTGTAGTTTTGAAGATATAAGCATACATAAGGACATAGGGACATAGGGACAGAGGAAGCGACTTTGTTTTATACTATGTAATGATGATTTCAAAAAAAAACTTCCTAACCAGGACCTTCGCCGAATGCAAAGGTAACGCTTGCGTCAAATAAAGCAACATAATGGTTCCAAAGTCTGTACAGGTGGATAAGGTAAACAAATCTTTTAGCCGCTAGCCAACATTCCTCTATGAAATATGACACTCTTCAAACACTATTTTGTCTTAAAATTATTCTGGAATGTTTCAGCAGTCAAGTTAGCTTGTTTGAACGCTCCTGTAAAAAAAAAATGTAATTTTTGATTCAAAATTAAATCACCCCTTCGACGCCGTACACTTTGAATGTCCACCTACGCATGGAAACATGTTTGTCAACTACAATTTTAAATTATTGGAAAACATTAATAGGTATGTTCAGCTCAACTTACCCAACCAGGTGGTTCAGCCGGATTTTTAAGACACAGTGTATGATATGAAAGCTTTATTTTTCACAGTTCAAGGAAGGTATGCAAAACTCTTTAGTGATTTTAAACAAAACACAACTTCTAATGTCTACCAGTTATATTTTGAATAGAAAATCACGTTTTAACTCTGTATTAAGTCTACTTAATCCCAAAAACTAAAGAGTCTGGGCAAGAAAAGAACGATCCCGACGCTCTCGCAAAAACGGGCATTAAAATATGGAGACACACGCATTAAATACATTAAACATTAACAGCTTGCAGTTCAAAACACTTAAAAAGTGCAGACAAGTCTTTAATTCTGATATTAAGTTTTCTTGAGTGTTTTTAACGCCTTTACACATAGACTCAACTCAGTTTTTCAGTAAATAAGGAGGATTCTAGTTAAGCCAAACACAATTGTTTGTTTTGAAATTATTACAAAAGTATTGATACAAATATAAACAAAAGCTATCTTGAAAATAACTTAATAAAAACAAAACATGCTAAAAATTAAAATAAATTTGGACCGAGTCTACACGAGAATGCTGCCGGCGCGAGGGTCGTCTGTTGCGGCAAACACGTGTTTTCTTGCTTTTCGAAATCAAATCGTCACAGGAAGGGATACCCACTAATAGGAGCTATTCGCGTGCGAATTTGCCACTAGAGGCGCTAGTGTCACGTGAGGTCCACTTATCACTGGTTTTGGCGGGCTTCGTGACATAAATTATAATTTCTTTCATTGTTGAAAAGTGATCTCCTTCGTGAAATTATCGCAAATATGAATGATTTGGCGATGAATGTGAACGCTTTGAAATCGGTTTTTTTTTCGAACAAAATAGAGCTGCACAACATTGCGGCATAGCTACTTGATATAATGATAGTTATTTATAATTAACTAGCTTCTGCCCGCGACTTTGTCTGCGTAGAATTATACATAAAAACCTTCCTCTTGAACCACTCTATCTAAAAAACCGCATTAAAATCCGTTGTGTAGTTTTGAAGATAGCATACATAGGGACATAGGGATATAGGGACAGAGAAAGCGACTTTGTTTTATACTATGTAGTGATAAACTTAATGAGATTCAAAACTTTTTTTTGGCGCCGATCTTATAAAATCGCATTTGACAGCTATGCCTTTAGACTTTAGTCAACAGTGGCGCCAACTGGTGAGCAAATAAACGATAGTCTCCATTTCGTTTTAACTAAATTGGACCGTGACCTTTAATAAAAAGGGATAAAATATTGTCCAAGATAATAAGTAGGTGCCTACTCATAACTTGGTCTTTCTAGCAATTACTTGTTGCAACTTACTTACGTATTTTTAAGGAGAACAATTGGTTTTTAATCCAAAATTAGAAACCAAATAGTATATCTATGCTTGATTGTCTTCTATTTTTCAAGCGGTTAATGATTCGCTACGGTTGTCGGTGCAGTGCGCGCGCTGAGCCCAAACGCTACCCCGAGGGAACCGATGCAACTCTCATCTCACTACGGCGATATTTTTATATTTTCACTGCATTTCTGTTTCGTTTCGTAAAAGGGCAGTGTTTGTCGGCCGTAAAACAAAAGTAGACACATTAAAACAGGTTGTTTTTCACTGCGTGTTGTTTTACTCGTTCCACCGAGCATTAATGTGACGGCGTTCATTTGACAGGGTTCTGGCTCAAATAGTACTAAAAATTTGAGCATTTGAATTGACAATTCTTTGCCCATTTTTTCTGTGAAAAGATCGTTTTTAATGGGGTTTTATTTCGGGTATCAATTTAATTGTATAAACTGCTTCTTGGAGCAAAAAAAGCTTACTTTTAATACTTTTTTAATCGGTCTAGAAAGTAACAAGCTAAATTGGTCGAAGTGAAAACAAATGATATCGGAAAAGTTATTGGCAACACTGAAGTTTGCTGATGCCCGATAATTTAAAATGAGATTGATGATCCCCAATTTCGATTACTCGGATTGCCCCGGATCTCAATTAGTCCGGATAATTGGGACTCGTCTGTACTTAATAATTATACATCGTCGCAAGTTTGTATGCACAGTAAATAAACTTTAAATTAATTATGATAAAACTAATTTATCAGTTAGAAAAGAGACTCGTGGATTAGTGACAGCATAAAACATTATTTTATTAGTCAACACAACATTTGCTAAGAACACAGATTGACGTATGTTAAAGTTGTTCAAAACAAAGAGGTTTTAGTATAAAACAGTTCTTAACAAATTAAATGAATGACGTTCCTTTATACCTAAGTACCTAATAATACATTTTACTTAGTATCTGGTCAGGAATTTCAGTCATAATCATCATCAACTACAAACATGACAAAAAAGCGAAATCAGATGCACTACTTGCCTATTTGCCTTCAGTGTATTCTCCAGTGTACCTACCTGATCTTTTGAAATTGCTAAACCTTACCTGACACGCAAAGAATATCAGTTTGCCTATGTGATGGAACCAGCACCCAATCTACTGATTACCTCCTGAAGAACTTCCTTGATTTTTTTCTCCTCAACGACTAGATCACAGACCCATTCATTTCCAACGCACTTTATCAGAAACATCAATCTCATCTTTAAAAAAATATCTCCTAACTAGATCATGGTATTGTTATCAAATAATAAATACAGTCACTTTTATTTCATGTGCAATTGTAACCGCCACCGTTTAATATATGTGCTGGCTCTTAAAATTAGGCCATAAAATCACGTCATTCTGTTTAATTAGATATTTGTTTATTCATAGTACCAAAATCTATCTCTGTTTTTAGAATTGTAGCCTCTCACCAGTTCTCTAGAGTTAAATAAAAAAAGGTAGGGCATAACGATTTTCAGCTGTTCTGTTTCACCGTATTGTCTCAACAAACAAACCGTTTCAATAGAACGTTGATACACTTGGGAACCACCAAAATCGCGTCTTTTCATTTTCCTGGATTCTTAGTTTCTCATAGAGGATCCCTCGTCAAATAGCAACTTTACCCGTGTCTTATCGAATCAATTACTATAATTGGAAAGAAAGAGCTTTATCTCAGTCTTTTCGTAATACAAACAAAGTTAGGAAGGAATTTCTTCGCGGCCTATCTAGTTGTATAGGTATACTTAGTGACAACTGAATTAAAATATTAATAATTATTATGTATGTTGTAAAACTTCGACAAAATACCTAGTATTCGCTTTTGGCATATCCTACTCATGTTTGAAAATAACATCATAATACTAAAAGACGTCAGTAATATCGTGGTAAATAAGTAAAGGGGATAGGCGCAAATTTATGCCCGCAAGGGTGCAATATATAGTTTTGAAATTGACTCGACAAATTGTTTACGCATCCCCATGGATACGCAAAATAGCGAAATATTGGAAACGTGCACCTTAGCAATTCTAACATCAGTATCAAATATGTAGCCTAAATAAGAATGGAAAAAGGTTTTTGCTAATAGTTTCATATTATTACATTCACCGAACTCCAATAAATGGAGGAGACCTATGCCGTGAGGCACGCCAAAAAAAACTACACAATGTACTGAAATTGTAGCCAAACGGATAAAAAGGGGCTATATATACATTCACCGAACTTGTCATAGGTAACTGAGTCAGTCCAAACAACTAGATATGATTGATTGAATTTTGACTTAATTTTTACATTGCCGTGTCCTGCCCGGTTTTAAAATAGAACGGACACATATCTTCTCGTATGTGTCGTAAAAACCGACTAACCTGATGTGACAGTTTTCAGCGGCACTCCCTATTGCCAACCTACTACCTAAATACTACGAACTCCAGCACTACGGTGTGGAAAGCATGGAGGAACTAGCACATTTTTGTCCCAAAAAAGTTGTTGAAAAGATCTAGATTTTTACTCATTTACTCATTTATTTTATTATCACAACCATGGTATTAAAATGTTGGTAACAAATACTAAAGAAGTTTCTCATGGACCCCGGTGGGGTATAGCTATACAATAGGTAGTACAATAACACCCAATAGGTAGGTAATAGGTAACTATAAAGGTCACAATGTATCGTTTAAAAAATCGGATACGGAGTAGGAACATTTCTCTATTAGCATTTTTTTAATTTTATTGTAGAAACAACTATCTTTTCATTCGTTTTTGAAACCAATTGGAATTTTATTAAGTATTTTAATCGCGCAATAATAGGGTCTTTTTTATTTTTTTTAAATGCTTAGTTTTAGATTGGGAAAGGTCAAAAGGTGATCGCGGCGGGAATTTTATGGGTATTATGTGCATATTATGTTCTTTGAGCCAATTTGATATGGTGTGGTAAGCTTCCACAATTTGTAGCCGGGCCTTATACTCCGAAATTCGATTTTCGAAGTTCGTTTCGTGACGTTCCGCTCTCACTAATAGTTATTAATTTGAGAGTGAGAGGGACGGTGTGATACGAACTTCGAAAATCAAATTTAGAGTAGCCCCCCGGCTGTCATTAGTGTTAGGGCATTCGAATAGTAGGGAAACATCAGCAAAGAAGATAGACATGTGATTTGTTATTTTTAACGACGACCGCGAGCACTATGTCAAAAGTGACAAAAGATGTCACTAACTAATACATAACTTCACTAACGAGTAAAAATAGGGGTCACTTCCCATACAAAGTTGTACAAAAAGTGACCCGTTATTTCTCCGTGTCAGTTTAGTCACTGTAATTGGAGTACAGATGCTCTTTTTGATAATTTTAGGCACATGCTACATTTTTAAACTTAGTTATGTAGCTAAAATAGGTTATCTAAGTCAATTACTGTTACTGCTCGTTATGTTCAAACGATACTTCTAAAAAATTCTCACTAAAACTAAAAGCTTTATTACCAAAAACTAGATAAGAGTCCTTTGACGCTTGAGCTTCAATTAATTAGTTTCATTCAGTACTTACACACGTATCACAAAGTCTTATTTCCATAAAGCATGAATCCCTTAAATAACTAACAAAAGCTTATATTATTAACGTCACATGTATGTTTACTTGCTCTTTGAATTATTGCGACCTACGATGCACTTTAAGATAATAAGCTAAGACCAATTTGAAACTAAACCGTGATGCTGAGAGTGAGTTGGTCTACGTACTATGTTACAGTGTATGTGCACTTGCAAAGGAATAATTGAGCCAATTTGGCAGCCGGTAAACATAACACAATAATTCAACCGGTGAACTGACGTATGTACCTACATTTCTGTACATCAAATGCGTGAAATTAATCCAATTCTGGTAGTGGCACGATCAAGATACCGACGTCTAAAATAATGCGATTAAATGGGCATTGCAAATTGATTAGCGTAGGTATCTTGAATTCCGTGATTTGATTTTTCGCTGTTAATGTTTTATCACGTTTTTAGGGTTTTGTGCCTCAAAAAGAAAAATGGAAACCATGTAGAATCACTACGCTGTCCGTCAGTCAATCTGTCAAGAAACTTTAATTTTAGAGACACATGTGAGGTTGAGAGGCCATGAATATAACGACAGATATTTTTCCAGCTGTCAAAAAATGAATATACCAAAAAAACTGACTCTTATGACTAATCAATAACTGACTTGAGTAAACCGTAAAAATGAGAAATGACATTTAAATATATGTATATTGCGGTATATACACTATATATTTACAAATCACCGAGTAGGGACGAATTCTGCTCTCTACCTCGGTAGACTTGTGTTTCTAGAATCGTAAAATATTTCACGGCGTTGCTCACCCCTACTTTGTGCAGTGAGAAACAGAGTAACTGGATGGACTAAAAAGATGAAATTTTCACCCGTTTCCAACAATTTTGAATGTTGGGCTCCTCATTTGTTACTAATAAAATACTTAGATTACAGATTAGAGATTTGTAACAGACTTTTTCCGCGACTCGGCGACTCAAACCGCGCCTATTTTTCTTGCTACAGGTACCTACTACTTTTAGATTATTAGAGACAATTTAAAATTAATGAATTAATTATAGTTTGCTTCATACGTATACACCGACCTGATTAAAAAAATAAGCATTAAGTAGTGTCTGATTAAATTGTAGATAATGTAGATCCTAGAACTCATTATTCTCTTTTCAATTAAGATAAGAGCAAAATCACCCAATTATATTAGGCCATACTAAAAGTGTAATAGACTTCTTTACTTTCCTCTTCGTCTTTCATTCCATTCCTAACTTGTATTGGGGTCGAGCCCACTTGCGCATCTGCGCCAAAATATCTATATACATAACTGTCAGTGGTGCGATGCCAGGACATTTTGGGTCCTAAGGTCTCTCCCAGCGGTGAGAAACTGGCGTTCTTTTTTTCTCGTTTTTGTTTTCAGACGTACATACACAAATCACGTCTTTATCCCTTACGGGGTAGACAGAGCCTGAGGTAACAGGTACCTACAGGCCATATTTAGCAAGATTGTGGGCGTATAGGTGGAAAATGGAATCAAAATAGTGATGGGTCGCTAGCCTCATCGCCTATAACATGATTCCTATTATTTCCGCCCACTCTTAGTCTTTTACCATTTGCGCGGGTAGAGAAGCAACGGGTACATTCTATGTTTTTTCTTTGCTCCCAGACCAGTATTGATGTTTTCAGACTGCTTCATGATAAATAGTTATTAAATTACACTTTTAAGTGAGCTGAAATGTATTATTGCCGTTTTAGGTAACACATCCAGCTGCTCTATAGCTTGTAGTGGCACAGAAGCGTAGAAACCGTCGAGAACGAAGGAAGCGCCCAATTTAGCCTGTAACTGCATCTGAATGTTACCATATCCACGAAACAAGTGAAGATTGAGCTGCGAATGGTTGTCTTGTCGTAAACTGCGTGTCTTGTTATGTCGCCACGCGTATGAACAAGGAATTTACGACACCCACCTAGTTTGCATGCGCGAGGTATTACGTAATATTTTTCTATTTCAGAGCTCGCCTGTTTTGCGCAACCTGATTTATTCGGATGTTTATGATGCATTTGATTTGATCAATGCGTCTATCATACGAGGGTGCTGATATGTGTCCTATACATTTACAGACGACGAAATCCCTCTGGGCTTTCTTACCGTCGATAAGAGGCATCGTGATCACGTAAAAACCTTCTTAGCATTCGTTCTCTTTAGGTTTTCAGAGAGCACAAAGAACAATGATCTTACACTCGGCGCGTTGCCATTTCTTTTAGTATCTAATAGTGCTTTAAGTTCCTATTCCAAAATATAATGTTTCTTTATATTTAATACTAGCCTTCCGTCCGCAGCTTCGCCCGCGGTAAATTAATTTTCCCGTAGGAAAAGGTATTTTCCCGCGGTAAAAAGTAGCCTATGTCACTCAGTGATAATGTAGCTTTCTAACGGCAAAAGAATTTTTGAAATCTGTCCAGTAGTTTCGGAGCCTATTCAATTCAAACAAACAAACAAACAATACAATACAATAACTCTTTATTGAACACCACACATAACAACCAAAACAGAAATAAGGTATACAGAATATTACAAGGTAAGAATAGGCGGCCTTATCGCTACATAGCGATCTCTACCAGACAACCATAATGGACTGGAGAACAGAACAGATCTGAGCAGGTGGTGCAATTTAGAATATAGGTATATTAAAGTACTAAGTACTGATAATACATAATATATTATACATGAAAAACACATTTATAATAAATGGAGAGATATAAATAGACACATACACACATACCTAAAAAAGCCAGCTACAAGATTCATGCACAAGATGACAGATAGTGTTCCTTCAACATAGATTTAAATATGGGTTAAGATTTAATCGATTTTGTATACTCATTAAATTTATTCCTTTCGTTCTCTACCTACATATTTCAGTTTTCATTTCCTACAAACTGAGCTTCAATATCAATTAAATTCACTTCAATGAGCTTCCACAGCTTAATTAAATTTATCTAACGTTTTGTTCCGAACGAAATAAAGTCGCTCAAAGACACCGGCTGGTCAAAGTCCCATAATTCAAATAAGGGTCCGGTAGTTTTATCTCGGCGCTTGCCGGCGAGCTAAAGCCGTCGTTCATTTTGCTCCTTCCTACATTATCCCATGAAAAATGCAGTCCGCGACGGAGGATTCAAAGGAAAGCCTTATGCAGCTAATATAAAGTACTTAATTACATCGTCAAATTCTCTCATAATGATTGCAGTTTGAAATTTACTGATTTTTATACAGTCATAATAATAATCAGTAAATTTTATAATGTCTCTAATGAAATATTTTCGTATTAGTACATCTAAGATTTGTTTACAGAATCACTACATGGTATAAAACAAAGTCGCTTTCTCTGCCCTATGTCCCTATGTATGCTTATATCTTCAAAACTACATAACGGATTTTGATGCGGTTTTTTTTAATAGATAGAGTGATTCAAAAGGAAGGTTTTTAAGTATAATTTCACGCAGACGGGGTCGCGGGCAGGAGCTAGTATATTATATGTTGACTTGTTCAAAACAGACCCTGCAGATTCACCTAGGTTTTATAGACGTAAATCAACCTGGCAAAACACTTTTGGTAAGACAAAATTATAACAGCAATTTGTATCGCGCTGTAAAATAATTCGAAATCTGTAAATAAGAAAATAAAGAAATCTTAAGAAATGCAAGCCACTGTGACCGTCGCTTTGTCTACTAAATTGCTGTTACAGCTAAACTAAATTTTACAGCGAATCGCAAAGAGAAAGCCAGCTAGTGTTACGAGTATATATCCGATTCTCCGGTGGAATTCCGGTCAGCTATGTCTTGATATTCTAGGAGTTAGCTCCGCACCTGGTGCAGGTTATTGTGACAGCCAAGTTAAACATGGGTTATTTAAAGTGCGGGCTCTTTTCCAGTCACACTGAAATGCATTAAAATCTGAAGCTTATCAAGATATATTTTTTAATTATTTTACTGTACTTAATGTAATTGAATTACTATGGAAATATATCCACACACACATCTCCATATTTTAGAAAGTACTCTATTATAATTGGGCTCTTCAGGCAACTTTTGGAGGTATTTTGGGAACATAAATGATTTAGGAATAATGCAGAACCTACGTTAATCCAAAGGCCCCACCAACATAAATATGTGGATCATCTTTGAATAAATCCTTTTGGTGCCCTGAAAAGGCCCTTGTAAAATGTTTGTCTTTTCATTTATCTCCCAACAAATCACAAGGATCACGTATAACGCTTCAAAGACCAAAGTAAAGCAAAACAAGAACAAGTTGAAAGAAACTTTGTGTAAATGCGAAATGTGAACATGACTTTTGTAAAACAATATTAAAAGCCCTCGTCTCGTATTAGTCGAAGCCACTTCCCTCGCGCCTAGCCGAACTTTGTTTACTTTGCAGGACAGAGTAAACGTAGGCAATTTTAATCAAAAATAGTCAGTGTGAAATGAAATGGCATCGGTTTCCTTGAAATTGTATGAGTAGAAATACTATACTGCAAACATTATAAATTTACCTCCAAAAATATGAATCTGAATCGAAAGAGTTATCATGTCCATTTCCAAAATGTTGGTACAAAAATTGAATGACTGTAATAAAATAACCCGTATGGCACGCGCTTAAAAAAAAGTACACGTCGTATACTACGTCGAGGTTCCGTGCTGGCTTCCGCCGCCGCCGGCGAAATGTTTTCAATGTATATTTTTTAATCTGTGCCCATATTTGGTTATTACCGCGTACCCCATGGGGAACAAGTACAAAGTAGTATTTTATATTATATTATATTATACCTTTTTTTCCGATTCGCTACAATTTCATTTTTGTTGTTGTTATTGTTGTTTTTTTTATTATTATTATTAAATTGTCGCGTAATTCGGCGTGCCTCATGGCACAGGCCTCCTCCGTGTATGGAGGGTTTGGGCTACAGTTCCCACGCGCGCCCAGTGCGGATTGGGAACTTAACACGTACCATTGAATTTCTTCGCAGATGTGTGCAAGGTTTCCTCACGATGTTTTCCTTCACCGAAAAGCTCATGGCAAATTTCAAATGTAATTTTCGCATATAAATTCCAAAAAACTCAGAGGTGCGCGCCCGGGATTTGAACCCACGACGCTCTGCTTGAGAGGCCAAGTAGTATAAATGAAGTAATTTAAATATATAATAATATATGTATATTAAAAGTTCTAGCTTTTCATGTTACTTTTTGACACTTAACTATTTCCTTGCGCTTAAATGAATTGTAGTGTACAATAGAAAAGTTCTATGTAAACTACCCGCTTATATAGAACTTTTTAAACTTTCCATCTATTGGTTCTGTCATAAAACGTGACATCACGGTCTAAGCTTTACACATTTTTGGAGTGAATTTGAAGCAAGTTGGAGTAATTTTGCAGTTTCAACCCATTACAAATGAAGTATGTTTGATTGCAGTTCAGCTGTATTTACCTATTTTGTATCTGCACTCACTGAAGTATGGTTTTTAAGTATACCTACTATGGAATATTTCACACCACTTTATATCAAACATGCCTCCACCCAAAACCGCGGCGGCGGGTGGTAGGGCCTTGTGCAAGGTCCGTCCGGATCGCTACCACCAACTTACTCGCTAATCCTGCCGCTAAGTAGCATTGCTTGCACTGCTGTGTTCCGGTGTGGAGAGTAAGACAGCCGGGGAAATTACGGGCACAAGAGGCATTGCATCTTAGTCCTCTAGGTTCGCAACGCATCTGCGATCCCTCCGGGGTTGCGGGTGTCTATGGGCAGTGGTGATCACTTACCATCAGGTGACCCACTTGCTCGTTTGCCTTCCTATTCATATAAAAAAAAAATAAAAAAAAAAAAACCCATTTGACATTATTTTAGCAATTCGAACCGCACACGCCGCTAACGTCATAACAACCCCGTCATTACCACAAAAAGTCAGTTTATTTTTAGGTATTTATAAGCATGATTAATATCACGCATTAAAATGCCCTGTTGACATGAATCCAGAACCAATTTACGGAACTAAACTAATCTTTAGGCTAACAATCGGTCGGAATAAATCATTTTAGTGGTATAATTAGCGAGCTGTGCTGGCTCGCTGGACGTAACAAACGTCGATAGCGGGTCAACAACTGAAAAACAATAAGAAATAAAAGAAAACTCATTAGTCACGCAAGCTAACCTGCCGGGCGTTTCGCGTTCCTCACTATGCATTCGATACCATGACCAACATCATTGAGATTTTTCAGAGACTCAAAATAACACTCACTCATTTTAATTATCCTATAGGTCTAACCTGAACTAACTCATTTTTTTACTAAAAGATTCATATGTAAGTAAGAAAATTATTTATTATATTAATTAATTAATTATTATATTATTTAGGATTAGATTAAGTTACTTTAAGGTTTTTTCGTATCAACTTTTAACTTTTAAATATGTTTGTTTGAATAAAATATGCATCGGTTTTTTAAAGTAAATTTTAGTAAATATGTGTGGTGTTTGCATCTACTTATCACCAAGATATATATCATTTTTTTGTATTCAGAACCCTGACGTCACAAACTATTTTATGAAACAATATCGATATTTTAATATTAACTACTTAAATATAAAAATATAAATGTATTACGAGATTTATTAATTAATTAATATTTCTTACTTATATTTATTTATTAATTAAAAATAACAATACACCAGGATCTAAAAGTTAACTAAATATACAAATCTTAAAACTAAATAAATATACCTAACTATAAAAAGATTTATTAATTGAACTAAAACTAAAATAAATCTAAAAACGTACTCCCCCGCGGCATTGCGCCCAAAGATGCTGGCAGCGTTTCCCCGCTGTATTGCAATACTAATTCGCTGTGCGAGGAAGCTGCCAGCTCTTTGGTCTCCGTCGCAGTCGATCAGCCTCTTAGACATTTCCATGGTGATAGTTTTTTTAGTTATTACAGTGGAATATATAGCACATTTAATAGACCTACACAATTGCACATCGGCTTTTTGATATACAGCAAAAAGTTTATTTATACATTGCACTCACTCTATATTACTACAATATCCAATGTAAAAACAATTAAATTTCATAACCTAATGAAATTAATATATTATGTCGCTTAAAATTTACAACACCTTTTTTTTTTTTTTAATTAGTTGTGTACATTTACGTAGCAAAATGAACTACTGACTTTAAATATAAAGCGTTTTATATATTTATTAATTCAGTTTCAAACTGTATCAATAGTCGACACAGAAACGCGAACCACACTGCCCCGAAGAAACATTAAAGTTGGGTAAATCTTGGGGTGACTTATTATATAAATATGACCCTTATTTATAGGCGGACTCCAGACTTGTTCGCGATAATTCCCCGAGATAAGCTTCAACCGTGAATTTAATAAAGTTACTTTTAAAAACTTTTTTATTTACCTTTATTTTTAGAGGCATTATACTCGAATCAAGAGAGTTAAATTGCTGTATAATTGTGCTCATACCTACTACACAAGGCATATTACTCATTCGGTTCAATCATCTGGGGAGCAATGAAAATTAAAAAAGGTTTTTTTAAAAAAATAAGGATGAATATTTTCGTTGGATTTCATAATTATGTTCACTTGTTTGGGAGCCGTAACAGGATTTTAATAATCGAATGTACAGTCGGTGGCATAAATATCGATACAGTCATCGTGTCAAATATATGTGTCACCGATCTTATTGTATGTGGCATAAAGATGTATAGATGTTTTTGACGTCTTGGTAACGTACATATATATATATTTATGCCCTTGACTGTACTTATTGAATAACTATATTTTACTCTAGCCTTCCGTCCGCAGCTTCGCCCGCGATAAATTAATTTTCCCGTAGGAATAGGTATTTTCCCGCGGTAAAAAGTAGCCTATGTCACTCAGTGATAATGTAGCTTTCTAACGACAAAAGAATTTTTGAAATCGGTCCAGTAGTTTCGGAGCCTATTCAATGCAAACAAACAAACAAACAATCAAATTTTTCCTCTTTATAATATTAGTATAGATAACATAGACAAAACAGATTAGGAAACTTAAAAACATTTCTTATATTTAACCCGATGAGCAGAAGTGATGATCTACTTGTCATACAAATTTGTATGGAAAGTAATCCCTTATTTTTCTGCGTCAGTGTAAAGCTATAGACAAAATATAATTCAGGAATATTCGCGATTTTCCCTTATAATAATTTATTTATCATGCAAAATATTAGATTTTTTATTTTTTTTTATTTCGACCACATTGCATGTAGCCCTGGGGGCCCCAATTCGGACTCAATTCAGGTATTAGCTGTCATTTTTAGTATGGATCTGACAGCGAGCAAACCTAAACTGAATCAGAATTAAATCGCATTAAGACGTCATTGTAACCCCCCTTGTCGCGAGTGTTATCATTTTGTATGACAAAGTTCCAGTAGTATTAGAATAATTGTGTTAGATAGAAATTTGATAGTATAAAATAAAAAAAACTATTTTAATAGATTGCGCTACTTTCACTCCGCCACGTTTCATTGAACCTGTATTTGCAAGGATTAATAAAATTCCGATCGCCCACAGAAAACGCGTGGGAACAATAGGAAAGCATTCCAAGACTAACGAGCTTTTAATGTGGAGGCTTATCATTATCTCAGCTAGTATAACTCATGTGATAGCGTGATGGACTGACCTTACGGAACGCACTCTCAAAGGAGCCTGTGCAAGCGCAAAAAGAGATAACGCTTTAAATATATGAAAGCATTTTTGTAACAAAAGAGTGAAAAAACATATGCAGATAGTTGCCCCAATGTAGGGTCTATATCCTCTCAAAAGAACTAAAACATTTTTTAATTAGAACCAACTACCATTGAAGAATACCGACTTAGATAGAAAATTACGGAATACAAAGTGTTGGTAGTCCTTTAGTCATGACCTGGTAGACTATTACCTAACTCGCTCGCAATCGCCATCGTTTTCATTTTGACAGTTCATGTATGGGCTAACAATTGGCATCGGAATCAGCTAGCTGTCACATTCGTACAAGAACTGTCAAAATGAACACAATGGCGATTGCGAGCGAGTTAGATAATAAGCATACTGTACAAAGTTGCAGGTCGTGGAATTCCAGTGGGCATTCTCTGTGGTGCTTTGAAAGTCCTTTCTTAAAGAGTGTATATTTCCTCGCTTATGATGACCATGATGACGGCCATTATTATTTTTTATTGCACTCATAGAGCTTAAGTTACGTTAAGTTACTTTTTGATGAAACACGTGAAGTTAGTGCAAACGCGTAGGACAGAGCTATTTTCGTGACGGTGAGGTAGATATTCACCAAATTTCTTCTTTTTCTGCTTTTCTTTAACCTCTTGTCTTCGAATAATATATGAGCGACTTTCCTATTTTAAGCAGACTAACATTGACCTTATTCTTGGCAGTACTTGAAAGACTTAACATTAAATTTCTTGTGTATGAATCGATACTCATAATTACCTACTTAACACACTCGTGATTAATTATGCAGTCTTATGAAAGACTCGATCCCCATTCACCTTATTTATTTCACATTTTTAAAGTAAGCACACCGCTTGTTGCCGCTTTACATTTCTTTTCTTTGACATTAACATAAATACTGGAAAATATCCCAAGAAAAAGTTATCCGTAAACGTATCTAAAGCCAATATCGGATATTGATCATTTAACTGCGAATAAATAAAGTGAAAGTGAGGTTTTATAGGGCAATACGAAATTGTTACAGTCATAACTTAGCGTTCTCAATCCCACTGATATTGGAGTGGATGAGTTACGCTGAAAACATTGCCCATCGCACTTACACAGGGGAATCTTTGCCTCCGCGGTGAATACTAATACTTTTTATTAGAAACCTTGTCATATTTCAGCAAGAAGCTATTTCGTTTATAAGGATGTACGGGTGTGTCACGGCGTAACTTAAAATTATGTGGGTGTTGATCGATATTACTGTTCTGTGCTTAAGGTTCTTCTTATTTGGTTCCAATTTAAAATTAAAATTCGGTCAAAACAGGTTTAAAATTAGGCATTACAATTTTTATATGATATATTATACAAATTTATGTCATACTATTTCGGTATTAGGATTATACAATGTCATTCAACTAATATTTATTTAAAATTTCGTCTTGCTCCGACAAACAATTAAATTTTATGCCAAAATAAAATAATTCATATGAATACAGTGCAAAGACAGAAATAAACAAAGGACCTTTATGCCACCAAAATTTCATAAAAATCATGAAACCTATAACCCCCAAATAAATAAAAGGACGCAACATAAATAAAAGAACAGTAAAAACAAAACCCAGTAAATCTCCTAAATCCTCGAGGTGTGTCTCAAAAAGTCTGTTACGGAAAATTTGTTTAACGTAACTTGAAAAGGGGCAGATGCCTTCAGAACCAAAGTAAAAGATTTGAGGGAAAACAACGTGGAAAATCTTATTTCGCAGCACTTATCTTTCAATTAACATTTGACAGGATTTTTAGACATGGTCTTTGTCTCCTTTTCATGTTGACAAATCCCTATTAATTTAAAAATGTTTTCTTACTTTTTTCTAGAGTATAAAAGAAAATTTCTTTTAATTTTGAATGACCGAATATTTCCGAAGAATAACGTTATAGCAAAATCCATGTGACCTTGTTCTTAAATAGGTAAGGTAAGCATGTATTTGGCTTCTATGAACAGCTACGGTGAATAAAATAGAGCACAAGGTGCTTCGTTTTATTTCATGACGAGCAATAAAATATCTGAAATAACAGGACCAGCAGGAAAAAACATATGTCATGGCCCAGTAAATATAGTTTGAGTGCCGTATTATTTAAAAAGGGACTATAATAGAGAAAGGACTTTATTTTGCATGAATAATTTCATCCGGCAGTGGGATGTGCGTAATAGAGACCCTTATCAAAGGCAATATCTGGTTACAAAACTAAGGGTAAGACACGTACCTGGCTGAATCTTCCGCTGACCAATCTTCAGATTATGCCCTTTTAAACTCGGGCTGAAAGCTTTACCCACGTTGAAAACTTTACTATAAAGTGGTTTCATAGACAATAAAAAATTAAAATATTAGTTTTCCTACGTTTTTCGGCGACCGGATGTTTAAAAAATAAACATTAAAAATATGACACCAATTAACCTAGTCCCAAACTATGCAAAGCTTGTGCTCTGATATGAATAATAAAGTATGGATAAAAATACTATGTAGATAAATACATAACAAACAATATCAAAAATAGGTAGGTACATAAACAACAATATCAATCGAATTGAACCTTTTTTTTCCTTGGCAATTTTTATATCTACGGTTACGTTGGAAATACACATTATATCCAAGACGCAAGAATGAAAATTCATATTCTTGATAAAATAAAGGCTGTCCCGACTGGACATCCCCATCCTCAAGATTCGTTGTCAGGATCTCTAACTTAGTATTTTTCAATCTTTTTGAATACGTGACTTCTTCACAAGTTGCCAACATCTAGCGACCCCCTTAGCTAGCTAGGCTCTCGCAGATATATCCTTTTTTATTCTGGCACACGTATTTAACAGCGTAATTACGTACTGATTAAATGCATGTTGATCGTTTCATTTTCTAGTCGCACCAACCAGAGCCGTGTTTCCTTGCATCACACAGCTCGTGTTAGTAACAAAAATAAAAATGTTCTTGTGGCTCTTCGTTCAGGCTTAAATTAAGATGCGCGTTAAGCTGAAGTGGATGAAACATGTCTAGAGCCGGCATTAAGTGCACATAAAGCGGGTTAGCTGCCGCCGCTCCACTGGCCAACGAGTAGCGGTGGCGTTGCGGTGACCACCACCGCGTTGCCTACACAGTGCAAGTCGTAGATTAAGACTGCACTACCGCTAGATTAGATCGGCTGTGAACTGAGACTTGACCAAAAATTTACGTGTGAGTGTTAATAAAAATGAACTTTTCTTTCGTTAATGAGTGTAGGGGCACTCAGTCGGTACATAGCTCGTTAAAAAATGGTCTCGCCTGTTTTTTCTATTGTATAGTTCTTTTTCTTGCATCGCCTATTTTTATATTGAATTAAATCAGGCGTTACCTTGCGGAAAAAGTCAGATATGGCGCTCCCGTATAGGTTTGTTTGGTCATCAACGAAAGTGCCGTTGACACAATGCTTAAATCACCTGTCATATTTAGATGTAAAGGCCTAGATGATGATGACTTTGCGGATGAATACATTAATTAACTAAAAAAGTTTAGGTACCTACTTAAGTAAGTTGTACCTTGCTACTCCACTACCAACCCGCTCCAACCACTTCGCTGGTAACGGAGTAGCAAGTTACCTACATATTTTTTGTATATACATACATATTAATATTGCATGAATGGTAGTACACAATACGCTATTTATAAAAATTACACGTACGGATTCTATCCGTTCTGGGCCCGTATTGGAACTATAGCTCAAGCCCTCTCATTCCGAGAGGAGGCCTGTGTCCAGCGGTGAACATAATATATAGGCTGATGATTATGATGATGATTCTATACTGTTGTAGTAGTTGACACTCAACGCCTACTAATGCCGTTGGCGGTAGGCTGGCTGGTAATCTTCTAATCTTTCACGTATAAAAACGAATTGCTGTTCGCTTGTCTCGCTAAAACTTGAGAATGGCTGCGCCGATTTGAATAATATTGTTTATGACACATTGCGCAGGTCCAGGAAAGGTTTAAACGATGAGAAAAATTTTAAAAAAAAACAGAAACGGGGGTGCATCCGCCGGCAATAGTTAAGTATAATAATAACAATTTGTGTCAGAACGCCTTAACCGATCAGTAGTTTGCTAAACATAGTTTGCGACAGACATCAACAGAGACAGGGTACGTATTAAAATAGGTACATAAAGTTTAAAATGTATAATGGGTTAAAATACGTAATGGTTTATAATATATAATGCGATTTTCTCAGAAAGTTACAAATTAACATGATTGTTATAAAACAAACCTAACCTAACCTAAACCAATCTACAGATTACGATATCAAAAAAGTTCATTTAGCTAATAGTTTTACAGAAAATTGCGTTATATATTTTGAACCATTATGTATTTTAACCCATTATACATTTTAAACTTTATGTATTCTGATCCGCTCCCACAGAGACAACTTACTCCTAAAGAGAGGAAAATGAGGATGCCATGCATCGTATTTTACTGTAAAAATTAAATAATTTTATGTCTTCGATTTGCAACTATTTCTGGGTAACCTTAACTTTCTCATTAATAACCAACGAAATATCGTAAATAGAAACGAACCAGACAAGCGCCTCAGTTTCTTGAAGTAAACTCGCTACAAGTGGATTTATAGTTCGTCAAATTTTCCCTTTAAGTATGACCACGATCCGGCAGCATCGTAAGTATATCATAATACTAGATCGTGTTCTTTTTAACGAGTCTCCAGCGAGCTATGTTTCACGGTGTTGAAATAAAAAACTAAACTAACCTTGTTAAACTTTAAAATTTCAAAAGGGCATTACATTTTGTTGTATTTCTAATCGTCACATAATTACCCACTCGTTAACACTTGCTTATTCTATATATACCTACATTGCTTTTACGATAGTGAAAACTTTAGATAAAAATAGATTTGTTTTTTTAACCAAGTCTTACTTTGATTATTCCCAGTAAATTAAACCTAGTATATAAGTAAATATAATAAGTTTCTTGTTAAGCACATGAAAAATAAAATTTTTATTAACCCGAATTTTCAACTCTTAAGTCGAATCAAACTCATGAAGTGTTGTTTCAAACATAATAGCACACCTTAAACACCGCAGTACGCTGAGCTGATGTCCCGAGACGTATCTGTCTGCCGCAGCCTCATTACGACTGACGTTTGAGGTGTAGCAAACGGTAACACAAATTCCTAGAGTGAAACTCTCGAATAAAGCAACAGCAGCTTTAGATGAGTTTCAAGAAACCACCGGAAACTTAAAAACTTCTCAGAAAATTTGGCATGAAAATGTGTTATAGCTTGTTATTGTTCGGTTGTTCACCCCAATGCGTCAGAAAGATGGTTGGGTTTTTTATTCTTTTCCATATAAGACGTAAGAGGCAAAGCTCGATTAACATATACCGAATAGGGAGAAGGATTCGTCATGATATGAACTGTAAGCAAATAAACTCCACGGCTAAGATTAAGAGCTACGAGGTGTGGTAGCGTATAAATCAAACTGCAGGGCCCCAATTCTCAGTATCATCGAGATTAATCTCTATAGTAGGTAATATTGTAAGGAAAATAGAGCATACTTCTAATCTATGAAATTGAGCCATTCTAAATCCAGGTTGTGTAAATGTATACAAGCAAAATAATTCAAACATGTGAAAAATAAGTGTAAAAATAATGTCGTCAAATCAAAAGAGAATCACTACGAGAGTAATATTACTTTTTAATTATGCTGTTTTCAAAGAATTGCAAGATAAATACAGTAACGTGCTCTACAGTCCACAAGTCTACAGGTAAGTGCTAGATTCAGATTCATCAGGGTTTCATATATCCAATCAAGAAATTGGCTGTACCTTCTCGTACGTGCAGCTGAAAAACTTCGTGAAAATGCAGGATCCTTTACTATGCGGTCAATTTAAAACAGACTCACATTGCTCGTCTTAGTCATGCGAAGAAACGTGCAACCCACGTACCTAAGCTTATAATCTTCGGTAGGCCGCTAAATGGAGTCGGTTTGGCTCAGGCCCAGGCCAGCTCCACGAGCCCAAAGGCTAAAAGGTGAACAGCATTATGCAAATTACCGTACTCTTTATTCTGTTACGTAAAGCTGTTCACGTTTTATTTATTTGCCAAAACACAATGGCGGGGTCAGGTTAGGTGTATCTTAATAAGCTATTATTTTAGAGGCTATTCCGTGATTTTAATACTGAAACTTCTGCGTAAGATTTATACGCTTAGGCCGAAAATTTGCATTTAAATGCTTAAATTATTATGATAAAGAGAATACCACACACCATTATATTTGATATGATATGAGAGAACGTCAAACATGTATTTATATCGCGTCCAAAAGAGCATAATTATATTTCAGCCGCATCGTGAAAGTAATTATATTTCAATCTGGCCGGGAAGGCTAATAATAAATTCAGCTTGAATTTTCCATTAATTCACCCGACGCACGGCATAGTGAGCTTACTCAGTTTTCAACAGTACTTAACTGCATACGTCAGTGCAACATCTCAAGGTTGTAAATTTGTAGTTAGATTTACGAGGTCTCTTGCGGAGACTGCAGGCTACGCCAGATGGCCTGCTAGACGGCCATAAACAACTCTAGATAACGTCATAGGGAAAAACAAAAAGACTTTTAAATGATATTAGACGGTGCAATTTAGAATGCCAGGTAAAATAAAACGACAGATAGTTTCATTGGCAGTTGCATAGTGACGCTAGTGGATAAATGCTCGTTAAAACAGTTTTAAGAAGTGGAAATGCATTTAATAGATGAACAAAGTCTAGTAATATGTTCATTATCAGCACATAAATATTACTAATACCTTAATTTAATCATAGTTCAATTTGTCTCTATTTTCTACTTGTCATATTATGTTTATTCCAATAAAATATTATTCAGGTACAAATACAAATCAAGACTAATTTAACACAAGAAAATATCTTTATTGACGTCATATTTATCATCCATCTTAATTGTAAGTAAGTTTCTTTACCCAAAACTGAATGAGTGTCAGGCTTTTCTCAGCTTGGAATCCCAAAGGATAGAGTTCCTGCACTCAATCTTATCGGAGGCGATCAATTCATGCCATCTTCCGACATCTTAACACCTCGTACTTGGTTTCAGCGAACGGTCGGTAAACTTGTTGATGTCCTCAACAATGTTCGACAATACTGATATGAAACGAGCTTTAATCGTATCACATATCCTGGTCTAAGTGGCAATGATTGATTATTCTGTCGCGCTATTAATCGAGTAGTGCCTAAAGGAAGCATGTAATTCCATATCTGTAGAACTACAATGCGGCGCACACCGCAATATCACAGTCAGTTAAAACTCAAAATCGCAAATAAAAATCAAAGCACCTCCCATTGTCTACGTTGCCGAGTTCCATTGTTCATTTGAAAAATACGCTTTACTTCAAAAGAAAATACTCAAGGGTTTACTACACAAAGACCGTGAACTAATAGTCAATACGTCATAATAACAAAACAAGATTCATGAGACAGATGAAAGCCTCGCGATTCTATTATGGAGCTGTTTGTAACTGCCAGCGTCGATGCCTTTAGACGTTTCTCATGGATGCACAAGATCTTCGGATTTTTTCTCAGTTAAGCTTAAAATTCTTTTGCTTCCCGGTTCCTTGCTTGCCTTTGTTAAAGTCTCGCGTTGAAGCATAAAATGCAAATTGCACGCTCCCGTATACCACAGCAAATTTTATGAGGAACTTAACTATTGCAGTATTTTCATATTCGAAAATTACGGCTTAGTTAGTCACACGACATGTTTTATAAAAGGAGGCTAGTTTGGACTAACGTTTTAAAACATTGTAATCATTAGATTTACTAACGTTTTACGGCCATACTGTTGTTAAACTCTAGGCAAACTGCCGCCGTGCTATCAGCAACATCATTTCGGAAGTTCTATCAAAGTTTCGTTGGAACAATTTGTAATTTTGCTTTTTAACATTTTATTGCTACTATCGTATCGTTAGTGACCTGAGACCTAGAAACTTTTGACTATTAAGCTGTTAAGTTTTATTCGTCTTTACTTACTCTTGTTTACTTACAAGTACAAAATACTCGATCATTATGGTCAAGTTTACTACTTAAACTTAACAAATTATAAACAAAAAATATTTACGTTTGTGAAGGTTTACAGTTTAGGTTTTGTGTAGTATTTCTGTTCAGTTTTCCTCTATGGTCTTGTGACGGTAGAAGTTTTTGTTTTACTTGACATTACATTCAGATTTTGCCCAAAGCAGTCGCGTTATTATTTATTACAGCCCTATCCACTATAACCTTGTTCATTGAAATGGACCTACGCAAAGTAACGTTTGATTCAATAAAATATTTAACAAATTATCTTTGATAATTATTTTATTATTATAGCCTTTTTTATTCCGAATTCGCTACAATTTAATTTTTGTTGTTGTTAGTTGTTTTTTTTTTATTATTATTATTATTATTATTAATTTGTCGCGTAATTCGGCGTGCCTCATGGCATAGGCCTCCTCCGTGTATTGGAGGGTTTGGGCTATAGTTCCCACGCGCGCCCAGTGCGGATTGGGAACTTAACACACACCATTGAATTTCTTCGCAGATGTGTGCAAGGTTTCCTCACGATGTTTTCCTTCACCGAAAAGCTCATGGCAAATTTCAAATGTAATTTTCGCACATAAATTCCGAAAAACTCAGAGGTGCGCGCCCGGGATTTGAACCCACGACGCTCTGCTTGAGAGGCCACAGGTCAAACCACTAGGCTACCACGGCTTATTCTTATATCTTTGGTAATTATTCGCTTAAAATACCCTATGGTACCCAAAATTCCCTAAACCACCATAAAAAATGTATAACACTCGCGTTTTTTTGCTTTAATCGAACTTTTTTGAATAAGAACTCCGCGTTGTGAACTGCTAGTAACCTGCCATGATCTCGACCCGTAGTACGCCAAGGTGTCATGGTTGTTTCATGTGAAATGGTTGAACATCACAAGTAAAAAAAAATTAAACGTTTATTCCATAAGTAAGCTACCAAGAGATCTTTTACATGCCTTATTTTGATACTGCTAGCGTTTGCTGAAATACCATCATTACCAAAATTAATGCACCGTAAGAAGCTTGACGAAAGTTATTATTCAAAACGTAAATCTATTAATATATTATCTACAGCTACTCAGATTAGCAGTTCCTAACTCATGACGCCGAACCCCTCCATTTCCTCACATATTGCATTTAACATATCTGTGTCGTCTGCCTTAATTTAGCCCGTCGAAGCACTTCAGCCAGGTCGTCTTGTGTCGTTCCAACTCCATCTACAAATTCTACTATTAGTTTACGCTGAAATTTCGCTAAACCGAATGTTGGCGGCTGGCTGGGATGAAGCCATAGACAATGTTAGTTTCAAGTATAGTATAGTTCTAAATTTAAAATAGCACCTGACTGACAGGCTCAGCGGTTTGTCAGCCAGGTTGGTGTTGCTTTCACGTATGGTTGTAGATAAGTAATCTATAAAGCAGTTGTTGCAAAATAATTATGGTTGTATCATCCTTGAAACGGCTTTTTAATCGCTTCGTCTACACAAGTAGGACCTAGGCTTTATGAAAAGGTAAGATTTTGAAGCTACGCAACACTGTTTAATGTTGTTACTTTTTAACACTGTATCTCAATATTAAATAACGATTATTAACTATAGAGTAAAACAATCAAAAGTATTAGGTAATTCAATTTTATGCTTCCTAAACGATAATCACGCCAAGAGTTTTATGTAAGTATATTTATAATTATACATACTTACAACTGTATTAAATAATATCCTAGGGCGTTAGGAACAAACTAAAGTATGGAAAAATTTTATGTGCCAGTATTATGTTCCGCGTTAAAGCTGTAGTAGGGGCGGCACACTTGAATCCGCAAACGAGCGAAGATCCGCCCTCACCTGGCGCACTCAAAACCTACAATTGCATAACAAAAACAAACACAAGTGCAGAAACGAGCGTTGCCTTTGTGTGGTATCCATCTTTGCGGGTGAAGAAAGCTAAACAATGGTCCGTACGGTCTAACACTGCGCAAGCCTCTAAAGTCTACTGAGCGAGACAATGGCAGCGGGAATATGGGCTCGGGAGAAACGTTCTTGTCTTGTTACCGCGAACAATATTGTTAGTTTTATGAAGCGACTGAAGGAACCTTCTTTGCCGGCTATATACAAACACAATTGAAATTTTTCCTTACCCTATTTCGTCTAATAGGCTCACACAATGCAAATAACCTTTAGGGTTAGCCTGGAACTATGTTAATCGGTTGGTGTATTACGCAATAACGTTGGTAATGTAGTTGTGGATGGCATCTAGTTAAAAACGTTTACTTTGCTACGAATAACACACGCTACTAGTTAATGGATACTGAAAGTCTAAGAAAATTGTTTTCGTTTGATTTTGGCTCTGTATGCCTATTAACTTATATTTATAGGCAATAAACGTATTCACCATGCAGGTCTGGGGGCAAATAAAAACCATAGAATGTACAGTTGCTTCTCTGGTCGCGCAGATTGAAAATTATAGGAGTCATGTTAAAGGCGATGCGGCCAGCAACCCATCACTATTTTAAATCCTCTTTCCCCCTATACCCCTACATTAACGCCGAATGTGGCCTTTAAGGTCTTGTTACCTTAAGGTCTGTCTATAATGTATGTATAAGTATATTCACAAAGAATTATCAGTTATTTAAAGCAAGAAATCAACACAAGTCTACACCTGATTTGCTGACACGGCTCATTATTCTAGCGGGACGCGGCATGTGGGCACATGACTTGATCAAACGGTAGGTTGGTGATTGAAAGGGAACGTATCTAGCTGTTCAGCAAACACCGAGTTACGGACAATAGGCCAAAGCGGTTGTTTGTGCTGCCGTCAGGCGAACACACTTTTGTGATTAGCATAACAATCTCACTCGAGTAGGTACGCGATCCGAAAACATCGTGCTTGCGAACAAGCGGATAGAGTAAAATATATTTTCGTTTTACAACTACTAAACCACTTTACTGTTACAATAAAGCGGCAGTGAAAAGATTAATACTTAAGTACTTAGGTATTAGAGCAAATAATGTAGAAGCCATGGAAAAGCAAAACAGCAAACAGAGACTAGGCATTAATTAGTAGAAACAGTCAGTCAGTAGTGCGAACGCTCTCACGAAGACGTCTCAATTTACTAGGAAAAAATGTAGCGCCACTTGCAGATCAAAATGGCAACAGACTGTTCTTATATCTTAATACATAACGCAAACCTGTTAGAGGCGTATTTTATGGCCTAAAACTTTATTATTATACCCAATATCAAATTTTAGAGAGCACACCACAACTCATAGCAGTTAATTTACAATGGATATAAACGAAACTCACACTCAAGTCATTATCCTAAGTGATGATAAAAAATTATTCTCGATATTAGAAAGCTCCAAGATAATTTCTCATAACATCACAGCGTCAACTGTGTTGACCCACATATGAAATTCATCCTGATAATACATATTTATGAGGCAGACCCTAAACGCAAGTTAATCCGGCGACTGATAGTATAAAGTTGAGTTGTTACACGGTTGTTAAAAACTTTGAGCGGCAATCCGCTACAAAGCACGCGAGCTAACTAGCCCTGATTGACGGGGTGCCTCGCTAAACATGTAGGCACATAACCACATGAGTTCAAACAGCGCACGATGCTAGTGATTTTTGTAGACTATGCCATTATACACCATTATCTACTAGACGATATTAAGTTGAAGTCATGGTTAAGATTAAAAATACTTTTGTTGTTTTTAGTGGGTATCTAAAACAAATTCAAATCCTTTTAAGGGAAAAACATGCCCGTAATGACTCCGATGGCCTTTTACTATTTATTTATTTATTGTCAAAACTAACTTTAACTCAAGATTGTAAACCGTTTGACTATATATCGATCATTAGTCGTTTGAATAGGCCACATTTTTAAATTGTAAGTTCCTAAGTTACTTTTTAGTTTGTTTTTGATAAATTATATTTATATACGTACCTATGTTTGGAATGGTGAAATGTCATCGCCGGGCGCTATGGAGGTTGGAGGTCCGTTAAAAATTTAAGCCGCTCTCATTGACGGCTAGACTTTTTAAATAGCTTTTACTGTACACACGGCCCGCTTGCCAGCTCCGCTTGTCATCAGTTACATCGTCATAATTTTTGCATAACTTTTGGCCAGCCTTTTAAAGCATTAAGCATTTTTTATTTTTTAAAGCATTTACTTACTTACTTACTTACTTTTTGTAAGTTTTTATTACGTTTCATCTGTCCGGAGTCGGTGGGTGTGTGATCAAAATGTCACAAGTCGCATTTCACCCACTTTCAGTAGACGAATTTGCTACAGATACTTATCATGTGGAAGAGACGCCAAAGCGCAAATACAGTCACAATAGACAACCAATAGATTGGCTTAACAATGATTTCTTTTGACAAAAAAAATATAAAAATTGTAATGTTCGCATGTACCTATGACATTGGTGAATTTTCAATTTAACGAATCTAACCCCGTTCCTAAAGTAATTTTCTGCAATACCTCCCAACTGTATTACACTGCCCTCCTAAGGAAAAACGCAGTATGTACATATGAGCTGCATGCTGACTTACTGCATTTTTTCTTTGGACGGCAGCACAGTACACGCGGAATTTTTAAATTTAAATACGAAACTGCGCCTAATCAATTTCTATAGGCACTCGAGTACACAAACTGTAACGTAGCCAACGATTCCGGTTACTTATTTCAAACATAAATCTCGAGATATTTGCTTATTATGCTTTTCTAATTCTAGGTTGACTGCAGCGCCGTCACGCTAAGGGGGAGCGTAGGTATAATTTCAGAGTGGATTGCAAAGGAAATGAACAAAGCTATTTATATAGTAAAATTAAAATAGCTCCGGTAGAAAAGCCTGTGATAAACTTTTATAAAAGCATTATGGTATTATTATTTAATAGTTCGCCTTTGTGCATTTGTGTTGTCCTGTATTCATCGTGTTTGTTTTATGTTTTTTTTTATACGAATAGGAAGGCAAACGAGCAAGGGGGTCACCTGATGGTAAGTGATCACCACTGCCCATAGACACCCGCAACCCCGGAGGGATTGCAGATGCGTTGCCAACCTAGGGGACTAAGATGAAATGCCTCTTGTGCCCGTAATTTTCCCGGCTGTCTTACTCTCCACACCGGAACACAGCAGTGCAAGCACTGCTACTTAGCGGCAGGATTAGCGAGTAAGATGGTGGTAGCGATCCGGACGGACCTTGCACAAGGCCCTACCACCCGCACAATATAGAGTTATACATACACATGGAATAAATAAAACTTCTAAGAAAATGTTACCTTCGTGGTTCCAGGTAACGGGTGCTTTATTGGTGTTGCGCTTCATCTTCTCGGGCGTTACTTACAAAAGAAGATTTTAATGATTGGTTTCTAGTGTCGGTGATCTGTTTGTTGTATAAAATTACCAGCATTCCTTGCATTGCATTGCGGTTATTTGCGTCATTCGAAGTGTTTTTTTACATTGGTTACAAACAGTTGGTTTTCCTGCGGCCATAAAATTGACGACTTGGTATCAAACTTATTTTATAATTATTTGAAAAATTATAAAATTATTTATTCAAATTAAATATCAATTTACAAATACAACTATGTAGGTATAGATAAATACACATGAAGAAATAATTAAAACTAAGACTATACCCTTACTTACTGTAACCTCCTCTTCCTCTGATTGTTATGACTTTGTGTAGGTAACTTGCGCGCTGGGTATCTATGACAGACGAATGGCAGAAAATTATTGCTTAAATTCCCTTAACTAATTATTTCCAGAATAACCTTAAAAAATCGTAATTATTATCAAAGCAAAATACAAAACGAATAAAATAAATAATTATTCTTGGCAAAAACTAAATTATATTTCCGTTCCCTTCTCCCTGTCGGAATTTGAAAAGCGCTTAATCTTTATTTGTGCTGATTATCACATGTAATTAATTAATTAATTCATAGCTTGTTTAATCTATCACGCAAAACAATCAGTAGGTAGCTACGTCAGGGCAGTTATCAACAAACTGTGTAGCTTTAAATAAATATTATTCACAAAGCAATAATAATTACACGGCCTACACTTAATAAATAGGTACGCTCTTAGTTTTATTTTTTAATATAACTTGGAAAAAAATTGTACTGTCTATAATATTGTCAGTTTGCGGCCAACGCCTGAAAACAAAGTCTTCTTCCATTTTTGTTGTATTTGAAAAGCTATCAGGGTGGCCAGGACTGAAAAAGTTACTTTCTGATATCTGTAGTTTAAAGCGGCAACTTTTGTTTGTAAATGGCTTTAAATCTCCAATGCAAAAATTAAAACTGTACATATACTTAAGAGTGTCTTCCGTAGAGCTAAAAGCATATACGATTACCATATTACCTTATCTATGCTGGAAGCACGTATCAAGTGATAGAAAATATGAACTAGCAAGCTCATTTATAACTGAAAGCAAATAATTTACGCGGTATATGTCTTAATAAATCGCTTTTTCTAACACGAATGTCCATATTCGTACCCCGTTAAATATTTAGCCTGTGCCCACAGCGGAGGGCAAACATAAGGGCGTGCTCCGCCGTCGAGTCAGGGCTGCCTTTGATGTTAGCAACGGTTGATTTTGAGCTGCAGAATTTCTTTTTGAAAAATAAAAATGAAACCGTGTAATATGAACTAGTAACCTGTTCGTTCGAGTCAGGTATTGTATAAAACATTTTTATCACGCGACTATTACTCGAACTATGTATTTGTGTGTGATGAAAACAGTTTCAGTGTCAAGAAAGATTTCAAAGCATACATATCTCTCTTTCTTGGAACCCTTGAAATCGAAGAAAAGAACCGGAGGAAAGCGATTCGGGGAAAAAAATTAGTTTGTTTTCATAGAAAGTATTTTATTTATTTATTTATTTATTTATTTATTTATTTATTTATTTATTTATTCATTGTCAAGTCATGTACATACATATGAAGTATTTCCATAAAAACAAAAAAAAAAATGATTTAGTGATTTTCGGACTTTCTTTTTACTTGCGTGGTTTGGCCTAACTCCTTGCATAATTTTATATATAACTAGCCTTCCGTCCGCTTAATTTTCCCGTAGGAATAGGTATTTTCCCGCGGTAAAAAGTAGCCTATGTCACTCAGTGATAATGTAGTTTTCTAACGGCTAAAGAATTTTTAAAATCAGTAAAGTAGTTTCGGAGCCTATTCAATGCAAACAAACAAACAAACAATCAAATTTTTCCTCTTTATAATATTTTATAATTATAACATTTGATACCATGGCCAATACCGTCTTCACCATAAGGGCACACGGGTCCCGTACCCAGGGCCCCCATTCTCAGAGGGCCCCGAAGGACCGACAAATTCTCACACACATTTATTCTCAAAACATTTTTGTCGGGCATTTTGTCGGACATGTTATTATAATTCGCTTTTTTTACTTTCTAAAAGGGCCCCATGTTCTTGTGTGCCCAAGGGCCCCACCCTAGTTTAAGACGGCCCTGACCATGGCCCTCCACGGAAAACCCTCCGGCCTCTGACGGTAGCCCCGCGCACGTATGCGTGGCAAAATATAAAAACTACCAATACTTGGGAGTTTATATTTTTATATCAAAGTTACTGGTTAGTGTTTAAAAAAACCGGAAAAATGCGAGTAGGACTGGCGCACCAAAGGTTCCGTACAAGTTCGCCAAGTTAATATAAAATCCAGTGTTAGCAAGAGCCATGCCACTAAGCAAAATGTATGCAGTGTGAGGTCGTTGTATATTGATTACTAACATCGACACACACATAAAATCAGATTTTTAGATCTATTTCATCAGTTGTCTATAAGTACCTTCATACCAACTTTCATGATTCTAGGTTAACGGAAAGTAGGAACCCTATAGGTTTTGGTTCCCTTTGCGAATGTATGGGTAAGTAATATCTTTTGATTGCGTGGACTTAGAGGTTTGATTTTTTCACAGTTTTAGTAGTATTTGGTATCAATTTCAATTTTATATCTCTACGTGTTCCTGAGAAAAAGGATCTTTCACGGACAGACAGACACGCGGACAAAGAAGTGGGTGCGGACAAGGGTTCCTTTTGTTCTTCAGAGGTACGGAACCCTAAAATTTTGACTTTGATTCTGATCCCAAGTGCCCATATCGGAATTCCATTTCTGACCTTTCGACAACCCTAACAAGGAGTAAAGTGGTATTGTTGTAAACAGTGCCGAGTTTTGAAGCACTACTGTTACACAAGTGCGTTCGTTATGCACGCTACTATGTTAAAATAAAAATAAAGTAAATCTGACTGTATTTTGTTAGCCTCGCTCATACGCACACGTATTACTTCTACTTCAGGCCAATTATTTAAATATCAACGATGAAAATATAAAAAAACAGACAGAGGTACCTAATGATGGTTGGGCAGCATTAATTAATTAATTTGCCTTCCTATTCATAAAAAAAAAAAAAAATGAACTCGCGTTGTCAACATGTTGACAGCCATATCTTATAACGGTGTTCTAAATAATTTGGAAAATGATTACTGCTATACTCGTATTATGTATAGTCGACCACGAAATTGGTTTACTATTTTTATGAAAGTACAATTTTTTTTTTTAATGGTTGACTGCACTTGCTTGATCATTCCAGTTTACTAGAAAAAGCAACGCGCTACAATCTTGAAAAAAAAAGCCAAATTTAACGGCGCAGCGTGCGCCACACATAATAAAGGAGCGACCACACTGCTGCGTATAGGTACGCAGTGACGTGTCGCATGAGTCACGTTCTCTCGCCGTTTCTTCACCTTTTGTTGCGTAAACGCACCGTCGACGTCTTTTACGCTCTGATGTAGCCGGACATTAATATGTAATGTTTTGTGCTTTTTTTTCGGATATCCGAATGAAAACTTATCTAGAATTTAGTTAAACTGTACCTACTATTAGAATTGATAAAAATATCTATTGTTATACTTATGTTTTGTGACCACCTAAGTATATATACATAAATAAATATTTATTGAACTAACGTTTCGTTCCACGTAGTATCTTCTTAATGTAGAAAAGTTTATATGTTCAATAGCGACAGTAGCTTACACCTGGGATTCGTTTATCTAGGTTGAACATTAAAATATTCCTTACTCAATTTCACAAATACAAAATTATGTCAATAAAGATTTATTTAGCTACTCTTGCCTCGTACGTTGGGACCTAGCTTATATTTCAGACACATTTTTGACAGACAGGTTTTAGTCCATGACTTTTTCCGCGTAAAATAAAAAATTGTGATAGTTTCTTCTTTTCTCTCGTCGAGTATAATAATAACCGTCCAAGTTTGTGTCAAACTCACACAGGCTTCGTTCGGTATCACCGTAGATAAAAAAATACGTTTCGGGCGGGATATCGTTTAATTTTAACTATATTATTTTGTTATATATTATGCAGTTCTTCCACAACTGTTTGGTCATATTTATCTTGTAACGAGGCACCACAAGTACGTAGCGCCCCACCTCCGGAGTGCGGCGCGCGGCCGCCCCGCGCGGCACCATTCCGTATATAAGGCGAAGCTCGAGGGAGCTCCGGAGGCAGTCTTGTGTCGCAGACGAAACCGACTAGTTGGACGCGCAGTTCTGGCAAGCCCGAGCCGTGACTAACTAGATCGGTGTAGGCACACAAGGTTGTCCTAGGACCTAACCTTTCCTTCCCCCTTTATCCTGCTTTCTCGTCCCAAGCGGCTCATACCCGATTCGGACGCAAAAGCTCCTTAATGGAAGCGTGAGCAAGGCAAGCCCAGCCCGTACCATTAAGGACCCTCAGGACTCTCGAGGCAACGGTCTGTGGTTCCCGGATCGTTCCCGAAAGCCCTATCCTGTCTGAGTCAAACACAAACCCCCTTAACCAGGTGCGCGAGCGAGGCACGTCCAGCCCGCACTGGTAAGGATCCTCAGGACTCTCGAGGCGACGGTCTGTGGTTCCCGGACCGATCCCGAGAGCCCTATCCTCCCCGTAGGAACCTTCCCGACGCCCCGAGCGTACCCGCCGCCACGCACGCAGCGCCCGAGCGCTGCCCGCGTCCCGTAGAGCCGTAGAGCCCGTAGAGCTCCCGAGCCCTGGACCCCTCCGGTCCAGACTGCCGCCGCAGGCACCCGATAACCGAGCTATCCCGTCGATAGCATATGTTTATATCAAATCACGCGTATCCTAGTCGTATTAACACGACACCCGTGTAAGCACCATTGCTATAATAATAAATAAGGCGTTATAGATAATAACCCGTTGTCTGCATTTAACCTCCCCTAGACCAACCCTTGAGCTAGTAGACTTTCACCCAGCCAGGTTCGAATCCCGGCGGTGATATTTGTGGACGGACCCCCGGGCAACCGTCACAATCTGATCGTGTTATAAACCGCCAAAATCATCATCGGTGTAATCAGCTGATCTGAAATAATCCTCTTGTTCCTTATCCAGTGAAGAAAAGATTGGTTTTTTTTTAATTAGAGACTTGAAATCTGAGCAGGAGGCCATTTATAGGTAGGACACATCATTTAAGAAAATTTAAATCACTGGTCAGTTCGTAGTAAAAAAAAAGAAAAGATTTTTCCACAGGGCCGGATTAAGGTGGTTTCAGGCCTTTGGCAAATGCGTATGAAAATCTTTGTTTTTTTCAACTAGAGACTTGAAGTTATGAAGGAAGGTAGTTTATAGGTATGATAAGTCATGTGGCTAGCAACCTATCACTATTTTTATTCCTCCTTTCCACCTATACGCCAACAATCATGCTAAACGTGGCCTTTAGGTCTTGTTACCATAGGCTCTGTCTACCCCCCTTGCGCAGACGAGGGGGGAAAAGGTGAACTCGGTGCTTGCACCGCTCGCCCGATCCCTTGAGGCCAGCGGGAACGGTAACGGGGCATTACCTACCTGCATTGCACGGTCTCATTGTCTAAGGGAAGACGGGCCCAGCGTACGGGCCCTCTCCTTCTTGGTGCGGTCCTGGCGGGCGCCGGGGCCCCCGGGGGGGCGTTTGTGGTGAAACCCTAGCGGCATCCCACTGCGTCCCCATCACACCGGATTGAGGCAACGCCGGAGAGTTTTTAGTTCGGGTATACCCCTTTGAGGGGGAGTCCCACATAACCCTAGGCATCCCCGTGCCTTAGGGCATCCATGAAAATTTCCTCTCCGTTAAAAAAAAAAGGCTCTGTCTACCCCATAAATGAAAAAGACGTGATTTATGTATGTATGTATAAGTCATCTAAGAAAGAATTTTTCCGAGTGGGTTTAGATGGTTTTTGGGCTTCGTCAACTTTCTATGAAAGCCCTTGATTTTTTGAACTAGAGACCTGAAATTTGGGCAGGTGGTAGTTTACCGTTAGGATCCCTAAATCACTTAAAAAGGTTTTGCCACAGGCCCGGATAAGCATGTTTTAAAGAGCTTCGCTACAAATTTTAATTCTGCGCGGACGAAGTCGCGGGCAACAGGTCGTTTCTAATATAAACACAGAACATTCGCGGTCACCAATTATGCTTATACACGTATTTCGTGTATATTTTCTTGAAAATTCACAAAAGTACACAGGCTTAATGATCTTGTCGCCCAGGGAAGGGAAAATTGGCGCGAAACGTACCTAGTTCGTTAAATTGTGATATTCGATAACTTGATTGCGTGGAGCTTAACCCTCTCGGAGATCGATGCCTCTGGAACCGTTATTTGATAGGAGCCTATTAGTTGTTTATTGAAATAACAAATACGTAGCTTAGGCAACGTTTTAAGTTGTATTTTGCATTTGTTTAAACATGTAATTATTATTATATTGCTTTCATACTGGTGTGGGAGCAAAGAAATAACATAGAATGCACCAGTTGCTTCTCTGCCCGCGCAGATGGTAAAAGCCCATCGAGGGGATGGGACTAAAATCTTAGGAATCATGTTATAGGCGATGCGGCTAGCAACCCACCACTGTTATGATTCGCCTTTCCACCTATATGCTCACAATTATGCTAACCGTGGCCTTTAGGTCTTGTTACCATCGGCTCTGTCTACCCTGTAAGGGATATAGACGTGATATGTGTATGTGTATGTATGTATGTAATTATTATTGGCGCCCCACTTGTCCATAAGTCAAATTTAACGATAAAATGAAGATCGTAAAATGCATGAAAATAATAATTTCAACAAGTATAACTAGTACTGCAAGTATAACTACTACTGCTACCTGTTGGGCGTGCGTATCTTTTCTATAAATACTGGCTTAGAGCGCTGTAATATTTGTAGTAATTTATACCTACAATCAAGACATTCAACTAGCCCGAAAATTAAATACACTTATATCGTTTATGCAGAAACGAACTTGTACCTATCACATAATTAATGCAATAGATCAGATTACTCACGTATTAAAATATTGGATTACCGTCGGATAATTTCGAACTCATCCGATAATTTTTAATACGCGAGTAATCGGATTTATTGCTGCACCCATGTAATAATAATATAACACGTAAATTGTGAATGATTCATAAAAGTTAGGTACATAAAAAACATGATATTAGGTATTTTCAAGTCCTTTATAAACTATTATTACACATAAACGGATCGGACTATTTCATCAGTGATCAGTGTTGTGTGCTGCCCGACATTTGACAATAATAAAAATGACGATGAAAACGAGGGTAGTTGTGCGCCGCTGTCAGTTGCGTCGAACAGCCGCGGGAGCAGAGCGCTGGCGCGCAGTGTTCGTGTCGCTGCCGCTGGGGCGAGCGCTCTTGGAAAAAGGACTACGAAATAGTCAAAAACATGTCGAGCATCATTCGACTTTTTATATGTGAGTTATCCGTTTATGTGTAATAATGATTAAGTCTCACGGTAGTTTCATGTTGAAAGTCCTTTATAAACTGCTCTCACCTTTTCATTACAATTATATTCGACTTAATTTTAATACGTTCTTAACACAGTTTTGGAGTATTTACCTACAATAATAATTCACAACACAAACAGTTATACAATACATACAACCTCATCACTACAGGCGTCAAAAAACAAGTGTCAAAAACAGTGTTAGAAAAATGATGGTTATAAGTTGTAAATAAGCGATGAGACCGCCTATTGTCTACCTTGTTCTTTGTTTCTGCATTGTTTTGTACTAATTTGTGGTGTTCAATAAAGAGTATTTGTTTTGTATTGTATTGTAAATTTTTAACTGTCTCTTACACGTCCATTTCCGTGGAGCACACGCGATGTATCAAATTCTGCAACGAACGGACTAAAACGGAGCTGAATTATCAAATGACAATGTATGGAAACAAATGAAAACTTATTTTGAAAACTTAAGAATTAATGAATAATTAAAATTAGTTCCATGGGCTCAGTTAAATTTTCAAGCATGAGAACATTATCTCACTAATTTCCATTATTTGAGTACGGAATGTATTATCAGCTATTAGCTTACACACTCAATGCCGTTCCTCTCGACCCGGGTATGTTTTACTGACAATCCTCTGTAATTTTAAACCTGAGTCAACCAATATTCTGTGACATAAACATCCTATTTCACGTTCAAATATGTACAAAAGGGGTTTTCCTATCCTTCTGCGGAACATAGTATTTGAACTAAGTAGCCGAATAAGAACCTCTGGGATTACCTTTCCCAGACGAATGTGGGGAATAAATTCCAAGAGTTCTTTGATATAATATCTCGGGAAGCAATAAACCATTAAGTTAGAATCTAGGTACTCTTGGTGTATACCAAAGTTTTCAGTGGAAACGAACTCGCTAATGTGAGTGGAGATAGTGCGTTTTCCAAAATTGTCCAAAAGAACGTTAGATTAGAAAAAGCCATGTAAAAGAACCCCTACATATAGAATAACTCCTTATTCACAAACACCTTGTGAAGCTTAGATTAATTTAGCATTCGTTTGTCTTTATCTTTCACCTTGACACCTTGACATTTCCCTTTGTCAGACAGACAAAACATATTTGCAATTGCTCTAGGAACATCGGAACTTTTAAATATCATATCTCATGTTTTTATTTTCCATCGGTAACTGGTAAGTAAATTATTACACGATACGCATGGTAATGTTGACAAATGATTTTTTAGAACAATTATGCTAGACAGTACATAAAATTGTAATCTAAAGTGCAGTTTTACTTTGCTGCTATTGTGAAAATATATATAAAAAAAAAAGTATTTAGATAGACCAAACTCATCGTCAGTTCTTACTACATACAACACGTTACGAAATGTACTTCACCAAGACAGTATTTCGGTACTGGAATTCACCGGGTTGTTAAACTAAATAAAAAGATTACATTAATTTTTGACGACCGGATAGCCTAGAGGTTAGTGACCCTGACTATGAAGCTAGAGATCGCGGGTTCGAATCCCGTTAGGGGCATGCATTTATATGATGAATACGAATGTTTGTACTCGAGTCATGGATATTGTATGTGTTTATTTATCTACATTATGTTTATCTTTTGCCTGATTCCCATATTACACGCTTTGCTTAGTTTAGGTCTAGGTCAGTTGGTGTAATTTGTTCCATGATATTTATTTTTATTATTTCATTTATTTAATTGAACACATCTGCGGATAAATGTGAAGATCTCTAATAAGTCATAGTGTCATAACATCGACCATCCATTTGTAAACGAGGAAACAACTTACCGCCACGCGCCGTTGACAAATTGCGACCAGCTCAACCGATAGTCTACTCTACACCGTAGATTGGTGATAAGCGACCAATTTGAGGAGGCGCCACGACGGGGTACGGAAGTCGTTATTACAGTAGGCGGTGCGACCTAGCAAATTGCACCCGAACACGCCATCTGAACGTGACAGCACTGTCGAACACATTCCTTATTTGAAACGTCTCACCGTGACATTCGAACTGTAACTTATGAATTTCAGACAGACATATGATAACAGTGAGCTTCCTTCGTTCCTTGTTAGATGCAGCAGTCAATGATAAAGCAAATGGGACGTTATGTTGTGGAATTAAATCTACATTTGTTATTATTGGAAAACCGTAGCGACCCGAAATGCTTTTCTAAGTGCGGAAACAATAACGCTCTTCCGGTAACCGTATTGTGCAAGAACTGAGTTTAATGAACAGAATATACCTGTATCTATTCCACCGTTTCGTAACTCTGTTATCCAAATAGATGTTTCGGAGGCTGCTACAAAGGCCTTAATTTGCCGATTGTCATATCCCTTGACTTCAGTGTTTGAATTTCCGTAATTGGATTGTGAATATTTGTATGTGCCTATACTTCCAAGTTCACCTTAGTGCCTTGCCTACTCAGTTAGAGAGTTATATCAATGAAGTACTGATTGAAAAAAAAATTAGAGTGACTGTTATTTACATTAGTACGTATGTAGATTATTTAGTGAGCTTTCTTGCGTGGGGGCTTTTTAAAAAAAATAGTTATTATTTTTATTGATTTAGCTCAGGCCAGGGCCTTTTTAGTGACGTTCGGAGACTCAACTATTTATTTAAGATTTTTTCGTTACAATTAAGAAAACATGGACCCTGGTAAAAATTGTTGCCGAAGAAAAAAGGGTCGACGACAACTGGCATAACTTGAATAGATTCAAAAATAGCCGTTCCTGATCAAATGGTCGCATTTATAAAGGGATACATACACACATAAATCACGCCTTTATCCCTTGCGGGGTAGACAGAGCCTAAGCCAACAGGACCTAAAGGCCACGTTTAGCATGATTGTGGGCGTATAGGTAGAGAGAGGAATCAAAATAGTGATAGTTTGCTAGCCTGCGATGGCCTGTACTCGTAACATAATACAGGGATATTTTTTGTATTTTCCAGTATGAGAGAATTGTGTTCTATTTTGGAAGATAAACGATAACGATACTTGTTTCAGGTTAAGTTAAACCGGCTGAAATATTTAACAAGCTTTTGTTTAAGTTGCCGTGTCAGTATCATGTAAGTTCCATATTCACTTCTAGTGGAGTCGAATTCACTCGAATTTTGCTATACATAAAGTAGGACGGATGACATTTTGCAAACTTATGTTATTTTTTTTACAAATTGAAATTCTGTAGATTAGCTCAATTGGGTTTTATAGGTAAACTGTTTTCCGACCCGGAGGCCGCGACCATCCACTGTCACGATTATAATTTGGTTGGCGACTAACCTCGATGGCCTCACGTACGTAATTATATTCAACTAGCCTTCCGTCCGCAGCTTCGCCCGCGGTAAAATAATTTTCCCGTAGGAAAAGGTATTTTCCCGCGGTAAAGAGTAGCCTATGTCACTCAGTGATAATGTAGCTTTCTAACGACAAAATAATTTTTGAAATCTATCCAGTAGTTTCGGAGCCTATTCAATGCAAACAAACAAACAATCAAATTTTGCCTCTTTATAATATTAGTATAGATTATAAATCAGGTACGAATGATTTTATAACAAATCACCTTATTTTACTTATGGGTTTTATTCTTGAAAACGGTCACCGAAATGAGACCGATATTTTGTTACATTAAAAATGTACAAAATGATTTCTATGTTTACTTGTTTTTGTAATTACCTTCATCATGCATTTGCTTCAATTTTAAAAAAATATAAAAAATCAACTTTTGAGAAACAAATGCAAATATGAAACACCCGCAAAGACGCACCCACACACAGATACACACCCACACACACACACACACACACACACACACACACACACACACACACACACACACACACACACACACACACACACACACACACACACGCGCACACACACACACACACACACACACACACACGCACACACGCGCTGGGTTCATGTAGCCCAGCACACGCTGAGACTGGTACCCGTTGCCGGAACATAGCCCGCCTAGTGTGTCTCTTTGTTTTTTTTTTCTTCTTGTCTTTAATCTGTTGTCAACTTAACTTCTATCTGCTTATGTTTCGGTAATAAATGTTTTTTTATTTTGTTTTTATTTATTTAATATACGTCAGGAAAATAGAATTTTAACCCACAGAAGAAGTCCGCCTTCGCAACCAATATTGGCCATGTCTGCAATAAATGGCGTAATTCAATCTTATTTTAGTGTGCGCAAAGCCCAAAGGCCGAAACGGATCGCTATTTGTAGATTTAACTTATTAAGAATAGACATTTGAAATTGCCCATGAGACTTCGCCTGACGTTTTACCAGGAAGATAATATCATTGCCCGTGGAGTATTCTGAGTTACGGCGGCAAACTTTTTCCCGTAGTATAATGACGGGAACTTGTTCTTTAATTAAGTGAGAAATCCGGTTTCAAAACGTCACCAAAATGAAATTATAGCAATTGCTAATATTATAAGTTGAATGCTTCCGTGCTGGTCTGGGAGCAATAAAAAACATGGAATGTACCAGTTGCTTGTCTTCCCGCGCAGATGGTAAAAGCCCATCAGTATGGGCGATAGTCATAGGAATCATGTTATAGGCGATGCGGCTAGCAACCCATCACTATTCTGATTCCATTTTCCACCTATACGCTCACAATCTTGCTAAACGTGCCCTGTAAGTCTTGTTACCTTAGGCTCTGTCTACCCCGTAAGAGATAAAGACGTGATTTGTGTGTGTGTATATAAGTTTAATTAAGCTTTTTTAGGATTCCGTACCTCAAAAGAAAAATACAGAACCATTTTGAGATCACTGTTGTCCGTCCGTCCGTCTGTCCGTCTATAAAGACCTTTTTTCTCAGGAACGCATAGAGGTACAAAGTTGACATTAATCTATACTAATATTATGAAGAGGAAAAATTTGATTGTTTGTTTGTTTGCATTGAATAGGCCCCGAAACTACTGGACAGATTTCAAAAATTTTTTTGCCGTTAGAAAGCTACATTATCACTGAGTGACATAGGCTACTCTTTACCGCGGGAAAATACCTTTTCCTATGGGAAAACTAATTTACCGCGGGCGAAGCTGCGGACGGAAGGCTAGTAACAAATATTTAGGTTTGCGGCCCCTTAGAGCTGTGAAAAAAATCAACTCAAGCAATAGATATTCATTAGAAAAGGAGCCATACGACTTGCCGTGCTCCCGAAAAATAGAGGGTACCTACTTCCAGTTGACCCAGATATTAAAAAATTGTGATGAAGATAGCTCTTATAGCTCAAATAATGAAATACGCCTAAAAATCTTTTTTTTTGTCTGTGTTTTATGTATGCACCTATTATAAAATGACCTTACACTGCCTACCTTTTGCTTAGGAGTAAGGCTCTGCTAACACTGGATTTTATATTAACTCGCCGAATTTTTACGGAACTCTCGGTGCCCGAGTCCAACTCGCACTTGACCCGTTTTTTTGATATGTTACGACGAATCTTTTGAGAGAAGTTAGGTAAACGACACCAACTCAATAAACTGATGATCATGAAGTTGGCTTGGTTAGCTAATCCTTTTTTTTGTGTTGTGTGGAAAATGCGCCTTATGCATCCGTCCGGTACGCGTTTACCGGGGGTATGTGGGACTCTCCCGTAACGGCAGGCATACCCACTAACCCGGGATGGGGTTCCCTCTTCGCCGCACCTGTGCAATGCGGGTTTGGGAAGGCTTGGTTAATCCTGAGTCCAGTCATGTAAAGTAGAATCTCCAGGTCTGTTAGCTTGAACTTTGGCTTGATCGCTGCCGCGTGTCTAGATTTCTCTCAAATTCAACTTTACTACCATAATATTGGTCACTTGGATTTCTTTCGTTCGCTAATTTAGCTCTTCGTTTCGATACCTCACGTAGGGCTAAGAAAGGCTCAATCTTCAAGGCACGAGGCATCGGCTTACTTTGTCATTTAATTCATCACTAAACTTTCTTTCTAACGAAGCGAAAAAAAATCCCTAGATACATTTCAGATTGCACAGTCAACGCCATCCATTTATTGCGTTGAAAACAAATCATAACTATTGAGAATACTACAGCACCGATCGTCGTACAAGACCCCATTGCAGTGCAAAAGTGCTAAAGTCTGATTTGTCAAATTTCCTACTATTTTTGTAAAATTACGTTGTCTTTAAATTGTAGTTGCATCATTTAGTTAAAGGCATTTGCGTTCTTCAGACGTTTTTCATTTCTAGCCTCGTCTCACAAATCACACCCACAAACATCTAATGGTAATGCAGATTTTTTTCCCACCGAACACAAGATAGTGGCGATAGTCTAGTTTTCTTATAATTAAGGACTCTGAAAGCTACATCAATATTAATAACGTCGGCATATAAATTTCCATTTGCATCGACCAAATATCAGCACCATACGAAAATTTTCTTAAATGGCTCTCATATATTTTAATTAAGGTTCCGTGCTCATGCAGACGTCGATAAGGGAAGAAAGGTCGCCCATCCAACGCATCTTACCAGAATAGGCGTTAAAATGTAGACTTAAGGCTTTTCCAGCCAAGATTACATATTCGGATCGACAGCAAGGCATAAACTGCTTAAAATTATATCGTAGTATTCGACATAATATTGTAGGTCTATATATATTACTGCTTATTGTAAGGTTTGGCGATGTGAGGCGCTAATTTGCAACAGTACTAAGGCGGTAGTCGTAGGCAACAATTACACGATCGCCTGCTTGTACCTACTACCCACCACATCCTTACAGAGTACATTTATTAGAGACGCGAAATGTAGGTATACAGTTTTCTTTACGTTCACTGTACAATTATGTTTGCTGCGATGGTACCTAGTAGGTATCATGAAAACTCCTTGCAACACGCTTCTCGCCGTCTCGCTGCCGCGGCCAACACGCCGTATTTCGTTTCTCGTGTAAATAAAACTTAACCGAAGGCACGAAACCTTGCGGCGACATACAACACGAAAAAAATCTAATTTTTCGTGTTACATTCATCCGCCAACAAAGGACGTTTCAAAAGCGTACAAAGTACATAAGGGTTATAAACGTTGTGTGATGCAACCGTTAATTTCACGACTTTTTGAGTCACTCTGCAAATAAATAACCAGTTTGACTTTACTTAATTTATGACACGTCTTTATGGTCATGTTTGTTCTGAGGCTGCCAAAACAATTGCCAATCTCAATGAATCAATGTGCATTAGTGTAATTGAATATGAAACATTTATAAAGCGGTCACGGCAGTCGATACCCGAGGGGCGCCTGATCTGCCTTGCCTGCAAACTGCAACTGAATACTTGAGTTGTCTATCTGTTTGTGTGGGGCTCGTGCTGCGTAGGGCGCTTACCCTCTCGTATCAACCACGGCTGGACGGCCGCGGTAATGAGGGAGAGTTGCGTAATTTACGACGGAGGGAGGTTATGAACTCAGGGTGCAACTGTTTGAAGTTTTTACGCGTATTTGGTCTGCATACACCTGAAGGTACCTTCTTGTTGCCGTAAATGGATGTAGCTTTATTCATTCGAACGGCGCAGCCTTTTATTGTTTGCACATATTTTGTTGCGTAAATAAATGTAATTGAATGTTTTAGTTAGTTCGGAGATTTAGGAGTTCTTCTGACGGCAGAGTTAGTCCGATAAAACTATGTATGTATGGTATACCAAGGTATGTGCACTCACACAAATGAAACCAAACTTCCCCAAAGCACTAGTTGACCCACTCACATTCGCACAAGGCGAGGCATAGTTTAACCTAGCCTCCTATGTTATTTGCAGAATGTTGTCTTTTCTTTATAACTCATAGTGTTATTGTCTGTTATTATACGAGGCAACATTAGGGCGTATACTATACGGTGATACAGGAGACGGTGATGATGTCACAAAATTTCCACTTCCTGGCCAGGGATAGACGTAAATTTGTGTACACACCTCAGGCTGTGATAAAGAATGCCTCAGCCCTCAGGTCGCATATTTATCGCCCTCGACTTTGGCTCGTGCGAAAAGTTCCTGCTATCTGCGACATTGTTTATTTCGCCACCCTAGGAATGTAATGTACTATCGCCACGCTGAAAAATTTCGTTCAAAATTTACAATTGAATATAAAACATGAATAAGGAACCCTTCTGACACAGTCGAGTACCTAATAAGTCAGCTGTCGCTTTAGGCGAGTGCGCCACGCCGCACTGACTCACGAGTAAATACATAACATATTGTCTCGTCTACTAACAGCACGTTGCTATTTGTTTACTTTTATTCTTTAAGCTGGGTCCACATTTGTGTCATTTTAGCGATCACGATCTGCGTATACGAAGTACAGACGTTAACTTTGGGGCACATCGTATCAATAGCATCGTTGCGTGAAAAAATGTGTCCATTCTAGACGTAGCCTAGCAGCATATCGTATTTCGTATCATAACGGCGTACTAGTTCGGTTTGCTGTGTTAGGACTCTGACTAGGACGCAGCGCCAGCATTGATCAGATCTGACCGGTATACTTTAAAAATTGTCAAGAGCATATCCGTAATGTATGTATGTATGTAAACTCTTTATTGCATATAAAAATTAAAAAAATACAGAAATTCAGACAAAAAAGTACAAAGGCATAATCCCAAAAAAAAAAAGCGTAATCCCTTTGACGTTCGGCGAAAAACCGACTATAGATAGATGACGTCGTATTACGTATCACATCACAGCTGTGTATCATGATACAGTATCAAAACACATCGATGCTTACCTATGTTGATCGCGTATCCAATCGCGAGCGTGTGGAGTAGCAGCTTGATCGCGGTCTTTTTGCAACCACATCAACGATCATGATACGCGTCGGTGGTATGCGACGGATATTTGATACGGCAAAATGATACAAATGTGGACGAAGCTTTGGTTTCCCGGATATTCTGTTAATAGCGCTATTAAACCGGACGCACTAGCCTTAACGCCGCGTTTGGCGTGTGTTCGTTAACATATCTAATACTAAGTCATTACATTTGATGAGAAAAAGCCGAGCCATTATGTAACATTAAACGACGACTTCCGAACTTGGTACACCCACGGCGGTGATGTTATCATGTTATGAGTTATAACCCACCACAATAAATACACCGTCCAACATGTTATATAAAAATCTGGTTTGTTTAAATTCAACTCCGAGGTTATTTAAGAGATAAACATTTTGTGACAACGACACTTAAAATTGAATCAGTTTTTTTTTAATGAATTGGGGTAACATACGAGCATAATGTAGGTCACCTGATGGTAAGTGAGAACAATCACTCATGGATATACGCAACACCAGAGGATTGTAGATATACGTTGCCAGCCTAGAGGGCTGAGATAGAATACCTTATGCGCTAGTTGTTTTACCGGCCGTCTTGATCTCCACGTCGGAACACAGCCGAAACTACTGGGATCATGACTTAGTTTCCTTCCATCACATAAGCGAGCACTAAAGGATTTTGCCAAATTCTAGCAAAAAAGGCAAATCAGCAACGGGAGCGCATACCGCAACCGCAAGCTGGTGTTTTATTACTTTTCATTTTTCGAATAAAGTTTCACAAATAAATCTACCCGCGCTTAGTAAATGATACCCAAAAAATGATCCACAAAATAGGAGATATTTTCGCTTTTCACACAGCATTAACCCCTATCTCGGCAATATTGATACTCGCGATCCCGACTGATAAACTAATATATACTTTTACCAACTGGAAAACTCTCGGCTCATCCACATAGCATAGCCGCCACACCCTTCTCATTTGTCAAATCAACAGAAATATATGCGTGAGACCTTACAGATTGATGGGCCGGCCTAGATTGAATTACATCTCGGTATAGCCTGACGAGGGTCTTAGATTCCATGCGGGTGTAAGATATCTACGAACAAGAATAATACGGGAATGAACTCGGATGTCTGATAAAGTGAAGACGTTTCGTAACTGTTAAGAGCTCCTTATTTAGTTCGGGTAGCATGACATCCAACGTTGCTTGGGCTTTGGATCGTCACCGCCCTGATGTGCAGCCTGATTTCTGATGGGGCGTCTTTTGAGATTAGAGTCTGGATTAGAAGAGAATCTACTACCAAACTTATTTATATTTTTTTATTTTCAAACGTAGGTTGTCCCATCAGTGGTACGTCATTGACACTGGAAGTGAACCAGCTTAAGAAGCACTGAACCAGCCATGACCGCACTAAAAGTCGCATGATTTTCGAGTTACAAAATAATTTTTTTAGCGAATTTTTACTTTTTTGTGCCAAAATTCACTCGGGAAGCTCTCATAGTATATTTTTTATCGAGGGACTAAACTAAGCCAATATATACCCGAGGTGGTTAGCCACCCGAGCGACAGCGAGGGTGTCTATTTATCCGAGGGTTTATATTGGCTTTTAGTCTCGAGGTGAAAACTCTATTTTTCACTTCAATTGCGAGAAAAAAATAGTCAATTTAGTACAAAAAGATTTAATCAAAAAATAAAAAGTTAAATGTACAATTTGAATTATTTTTAATATTGTAAATTATGGTCGGTCCGGGAATATTGACACGCGTACTCGTAGCTTGTATTTGGGAATTTTGTGAGAAGTCTGATGTCAGCTGTTGTGTTAAAAGTCGGAGATGTCGGCAAAATTTCAGACTTTTCGTCACAGATCTCATTTCGATTATTCGACTGCTGGAATTCATGTGACATATCACGCGATATAGACGGACGTGGCTCATTTTGTGAAGTTATGTTAATGCCTGATGTAATTTGCTGGGTGATGTTGTACTTATTTTGTATGGACTCTTCAATGTACCCTTCAGCTACTTGGTCCGACCTCCAACCACCATGTCTTTTAAGCTTTAACTATTTTCAAGTACTCTCCAGATATTACGAATTTTTGCTGTTTATTTGTCTTCGTATTAGGCAAATTTACAGCCTGTAATTTTGTGTCGTTTTCGACATGTGCCAGAGTAATGTTCACCAGTTCCATCCCTCTGCATGCGCCACTTATGCCGAAAATCAAGGCGACCTGTAAATAAGTTTTTGTTAAAAATATACATGACGTACTTGTTGCCTTTAATTGAATAATAAAAGTGTTAAAATTGTACATAAACATACCTTGCTTGCTAAATATTTTTCCTTAGGAGCGTTATTTAAAAACGTTTCTACGTCCTCAGACGTAAAAACTTTCGACTTTTTTCTTTTATGTCCACTAGACAATCGTTTTAGCAATGCAATCAAATTTGCGTTTATTCCTCCAGTCCATAAAACTTTCATAGGTTTTTAAATAAATCTTTCTAGATTTCGGCGGCAAAAGATTATCAATTATGTCTTTTGCTCTTTGCTCGACATCATAATTTTCACTATCACTTGACGACATCGTGAGAATAATCAATTTATTTTAATCGTTTACGATTTACGCTCTACAACAATTCCAAAGTTTTCGCGGTATTTTTTTATCCAACCAGACACAGATATAACAAAATCGCATCGGCGAAATGGTCCATACACAAACTGAAAAAAATAGAATGGCGCCACCTTCTATGCGGAAAAAGCATAGAACTAAGTCTACGTAGACTAAGAACGTAACATTTCCGTCATGAAAATGGTCCACACACAAGCATACTTTTTTTATTTTGTCTCCGCATTACAACGATCTGTGTGAAACTGTAAGTTTATTTATTGTGATTGTTAAATTATTTTTATCATCGTTTCGTGTGATAATTTTTAAATGTGGTTTAAAGAGTGGTAATGAAATTCCTTCACTTATTGAAAATTTACTTTATGCCAAAAACTAAGCAAGTACTGGCTGTTTGAGTTTATCTAAGTCACTCAAAGTAAATTAAAAAAATTATTACTTTTACTCCCTAGGGACTAAGTACTCACTTTAGCCCCGCCTCGTAAGGCTATATTGACCTACTTTTAGAGCACGAGAAGTGAAAAAGCTATTTTTATAAGGACGAAATTTTGATATCCACCATAACCAAAATTACTTGTCAATCAAATTACAGTCAACATGTTACTAGCTTTTTCCCGCAACTGCATGTGCGATCTGCGGGAACTTTCTAATTTTCCGATCATGCGATGTAAAGTAGCCGGTGTAAATCAGAGATAGAGCAGCTTTATATTAACGAAAGAAAGTTCCAGAAATGACTCCCTACATACATATGTATATACATCGATATAAACACGAGTAAAGAAAAAATTTAAACAAACGTTGTTAAACTAGACTGAAAGATGTAGTTGAACGACAAATCTTAAATAGTCCTTAAAATTAATTATCTTTATTACAGGCGGTTGGTTGTGACTTCCCGTTTCAATTAATTTTGACGAGTGAATTAACATGGCCGCTAGTAATTATTTTGTTGAGATCATTGAATATTTACGATCATTTTAACGCTCCTCTCTGCGCTGTTAACATTCTCACATTTTACACATAAACGGATAACTCACGTATAAAAAGTCGAGTGATGCTCGACATGTTTCTCACGGTAGTTTCATGTTGAAAATTCTCACATTTTGATAAATAAATACAGAGGCTTACATTCATAGCATTATACTCGTAGAACGTACAGACAATAGAAAAGTTGCGAACATACTAGAACTTTCAACATGAAACTACCGTGAGACTCACTCATAATTACACATAAACGGATAACTCACGTATAAAAAGTCGAGTGATGCTCGACATGTTTCGGACTATTTCATAGTCCTTCTTCCTGGAGCGCTCGCCCCGGCGGCAGCGAAACGAGTGTTGAAATAGTCCGAAACATGTCGAGCATCACTCGACTTTTTATACGTGAGTTATCCGTTTATGTGTAATTATGAACATACTAGAACATTATACATGTATTGGTTTTTATAAGGAGGAACTTGACAATGTACAATTTATGATGTTATTTTTATTGAATGAATAAATAATCTAAGTAGGTAGGTTTTGTGGATGAAAATCAGTGGTTTCTTCTAAATTAAAATCAAAACACAAAAATGACTTAGCGCATTAAATTACTCAGAAACAAAGTAACTGTTTGTACTTTAATCTAAAATTTGTAACTATCATTATTTAATGTATAAATCTTCAATAGGTACCTAAAACCTTTTATACCTACAATAAGCAATGTTAATCCACATGACAGTCCTAAACTAGCGTAGGTGAAACGCGTAACGTATTTTTTTTGTTATTACTTTAATATCGTAGCTTAATTTACTCCAACTGCTGTCATTATTAAATATGTGACAGTTACAAAGAATGTGGCGCCCTCATTCTGTCTCTACTCTTCATTGGCGATACTAGCGCCAACACTAACGAAACCCCAACGCGGAATTGCTTTTCGTGTTCTTCTTGATTTCTGCTATAATTGGCGATCAAATTAACATATATAAAAAACAAATGATGTAATCAACGGCCAAATATAGAGGTAGTTTAATCCGAGTGGATTCTAATCGGTTGTTTGTCCAATTAATTGGATTTGCTTAACACCCCTTCGGAGCGAGCCTCCACTCGAAGCTGTGCAGCGAAACTTTCGCTTAACACCCGGCTCGTTGACCAACAATACAAGACAGTTATAACTCCACTATCCCAACTATAATAGCAGATTATATCAGTTTCATATCGAGGTTTAAACATTAATATTCAGAGCTGATAATTGTGTGAACGCTTTATTGTGCTCCAACCAGTAATTTACGATGGTGTTCTGTTTAATTTCCCGTCTCAACTATTGTATAAATCCTGCAAACATGATTACAATATAATTTTCCTTTGAAATATGTATTGAGACAAATTTTAAAAAAAAACCGTATTCAAAAGAAAATAAAAATGCGAAAATATCAAAAATTTGTAGATCCACAAAAATATGACTAATAATAAAAATATTTATTAATAAACTAGCTTTTGCCCGCGACTTCGTCTGCGCAGAATCATAATTTGCGCTAGAACTTCTTCTTCTCTCCCATCGAAAATGTACAAAAACAGCCAAATGTAAGTCGGACTTCAGCACAAAGGATTTCGTACTACCGACCTCAACGAAATAAACCAGTTTCTTGCGTGAACATCCACTTCCAATATTTTTTATCCCATCCTTTTGTTCTATGGGAAATTCGAAAAATCGAATCTTATGACACCTACGTGATCTTCAAAGAACATGTCTACTAAATACAAAGTGTATACGGTCCTTTTATCCTATTAGAAAATTGGAAAACCCCTCTGTAGTGCACCTCTGTGATCATCAAGGAATATATCTACCAAATACCAAGAAACTATATTCGCAAGTCAGTTACTCTTTTTTCTTATCCCACGGGAATTTCGCAAAATCCTGAAATCAGTTTTCAGATATCATCATTATCTACTGGTATGCCAAATTTAAAGATTCTACTAATAATATTTTTGGAGATAAGAACATTTCAAAGTAATAATATAAATCCTTTGTTCTCCCTATCCCGTGGGAATTTCGAAAAGTCTTGAAATTAATTTTCAGCAGTTATGATTCCCTGCCTGTGTGCTAAATTTCATGTCTCTAGTAATTATTTCTTATTAGTTTGAACAGGGGATCTACTTCCAAATCCGTGAAGTTCGTATTACACTCTCTCATTTTAATTTTAAACTTTAAAACACTGTTAGTGTGAGCGGAATGGCACAATTCGAACTTCGAATTTCGAAAAAGTGAAAGGTATGGAGGTATACGATACATAATTATAAAATCACGTTAACATCTTTAATAGTATGTTTCATTTCATTACTGTGGGTAATATTAATCCCATGCCGCCTGACGTCACCAAACTGTTCCAAGTTCACATAAAAGCGTCGACAACCCTTATTTGCATAAAACATATATTTCCCGAGATTATGCTAAATAATTTTGCGTACAACGTAAACAATATCGAACTGCCACTGTAAGGATTAAAGGGGGATGAATTAAAGTAATTCTGAACTAAGATGTAGGAAATTAATAGTCTAAGCATGTGCTTACTGAGCTCCTAAACTAGGCGTTGCATATTCAACGAGTGATTTGCGTAGGTAAGCAATCGCTTACATAACTAAATATATGTTAAGTGAGCTCACGATCTTGCTGGTCTGTGGCGTGGAAGTTGCTAAAACCTGTGTAAAATAAAAACCATTTGCTCGAAAAACAAAGTCATTCATTATAAATTAAATCACAAGAAACAAAGAAGAAATCATTCAAATTGCATTGTTTTCCGTGCAGATATTCGAAGTAAATCCAATTAATTTATTCTTAGAAAAGTGTACAGACTAAGTTTTGTTTATTTTTTTAAAATAAAAACTGAAGTAACTATCTGCTAACAGTGAAATCAGTATAAAATGGATCAGAGCTTAGTGATATACTTCATAATATTATTATTAAATAGCTGTTGCCTGTTAAGTAGGTACAGGTAATTTACGGGATAAAAAGTAGCATATATGTTATTCCAGACTATAATCTATCTGTTCCAAATTTCATTTAGATCCATTCAGCCGTTTTGGCGTGAAAGAGTAACAAACATCCATCTATCCATCCATCCATATTTACAAACTTTCGTGTTTATAATATTAGTACGATAGAATTTATTATTAGCTTGCTGATGTCAGTCGGAAAAATTTTGCCTCGCTTCACTCGCTCAGGCGTTAGCAGACTGCCTCAACAAACCAAAACTACGCTTGCTCAGTCACAATACATTTGCTCCCCTTACTGGACTATGATGACATTAGTTACTTGGATCTTGCTGAGGGGCTGCTTGACAGGCTTGATCGCCTCCAGATTGTGTGAATCCGATACATTTTTGGGCTTCGTAAGTACAATCACTTGTCTCATTTCCGCACTCAACGGTTGCCTATCAGGGATCGCAGGAACATTCTGTCATTGCTTTTCAATACTCTCTTTAACCCTTCAGCTCTAATCTACTTTTCTGAACGTTTCAGTTACTTGTCTGTTGGCAGCCAACATCGATTGCGATCCAACTCTAATCTCCTTTTGGCCTGTCCTTCTTCCTCTTCCAAGACTTATTCCAAATCCTTTGCTATGCACTCAAATAGGCTGTGGAGTCACTTGCCAACCTCCGTCAGGCAATCTCATTCCGTAGTGTCGTTCAGGGAAGGTCTGAAGAAGATGTGGCTCGCACCATCTTCTTAAGTAAAGTGTAAAATACTCCTATATATTTTATTGATTTAAATTATAGGTAGTATACGGTAGTTTATTGTCTGGTAGGTTTTTGAGTTTACGTATTATATCCGGTAAAGTTATGTATTTAGGCTATAAGTGCCGGCACGTAAGTCTAATCTGACCTTGTATGCGCAGAAATATAAAATACGGTATCCGTGGGTGCGCAGATCCCCTCCACGTGACTCGTCATCGCTAGACTTACGTGCCGGCACGTATACCTGTAATTTTTAAAGACACTCGTCCGTCCCTAATATAATACTCCTCTCATCCACTCAAAAGTTGACTAAGAGAGATTCTTTAAAGGGATAAGTCCGCCTTTGTGCATGTATCTCAGTTTGATACAATAAAGAGTTTACATACACACAATATATTTCTATCATCTTTTGTCGCTGTGGTTGGCAGAAAATTTGACCTACATTACATTGAATATTGATACCCAAGGAAGCAGACTGTACTGTACCTACTCCCAGCAGTTCTACTTCCAGCATCCTGTCCCCCGGGTTTATATCGTTTCATATCCATGTTTCCTTATCTGAAAGCCAAAAATTGTGTCTGCGATTTCGTAAATGAAAATTTCGCTTATATTCAACTGAACTAAAAAACTATATATTTACGTGCGCGTGTAACATGTTGTTATTCCTCGTGTGAATGTCTGAAATCCAAAAATAAAAAATCGTACACTATTTTATTGAATGAGGCGTTACTTTGCCGGGGTCCATTTCAATGAACAAAAAATATTTACCTTGCTACTTCGCTACTCACGCGCAAGATAACCAAGCGTGTGCGAAATATTTTTGTTTTTCTTGCAATCCCTACCTCCACTACTGCCACATAAAACATATATAAATCCCATAAACTTAATTATCCCTTACATCACACGACGCGTTTCGATCCCTGTACGGAATCATTTTCAAAGTGAGCACAACAGTTACACATGCAATCCAACGTCATCTTGATTTGAAAACATAACGTACATTCATATATTTTCCAAACTACCATTTTATTTATGATTATTGTATATCAACAACAACCTTCAATTTTTTTTACATAAAGTAAGTGATCACTGCCGCCAATGGACAACTACAGCACCAATGGGACTGCTAGCGCGTTGCCGGCCTTGCAAAAAATGGTACCTACACACACTCGCCTCTTAAAGGTTAATGTTAGCCAGTTGGAAAAACCCCAGCCGCCAGCCCATTCCAAATTTTGCACGTACGGGGTTCCGACTACAGCAAAAACATTGTACTTACTACTTGTTTATTTTACCTTGAATTATCTCTCATTAATTTGGCCCAAGCCTTCTATACGTATTGGTAGTGAAAATATCTTTCACACTTGCCAAACCAGAAATAAAATAACATTAGTGTACAGACTGAGAGGCGTTTCGCCGCATATATAATATGAATAAGCTGTTTGATTTTATTACTTACAAATTTGAAAAAACGTACACTCTCAAAATCCCTGACGCATGTAGAAGTAATCCCATCTCGCGAGTCTTTTTACGCAAATAAACAAGCTTCGCAGCTCGGCAAACGACATTACGACATATTACCGCTAATATAACTTACTAGCTATTCAATGGCGGCTTGGTGGCTTTTGGTTGCAGGCTAATAAATTTCACAGCCTAATTAGGGTTACACGTCTGACCGGAACCGTCTAATAATCACGAATAAAAGCTGTTTCCCGAAAATACGATACGCCTTTAGTTCCATTTTAATGCCGTGATTTTCACAAACGATATTGAGTTTATTATGTAAGCTAACACTGAAGGACGTGTGCGTGGAACTATGTTTGTTTAAACCGACTTCTAAAAATAATTCTTGGTTCGTTGGCATTTTATTTTGGTCATTTTTTTTTTATATGAATAGGAAGGCAAACGAGCAAGTGGGTCATCTGATGGTAAGTGATCACCACGGCCCATAGACACCCGCAACCCCGGAGGGATTGCAGATGCGTTGCCAACCTAGAGGACTAAGATGCAATGCCTCTTGTGCCCGTAATTTCCCCGGCTGTCTTACTCTCCACACCGGAACACAGCAGTGCAAGCACTGCTACTTAGCGGCAGGATTAGCGAGTAAGATGGTGGTAGCGATCCGGACGGACCTTGCACAAGGCCCCTACCACCCGCAAAATCAAATAAAGCGCAATTTCAAGTAAAGGTAAATTTATTAATTCGAGCGTTCTTCCTGATACGGGGCCGAAACTTGGCAACTCGATGCGTTTTGTCCACGGCATGTTTAACGTCGCTCAGAATCTGTAACGCAGTTATCTGTCGGAGAACAAAGGCTACCGACATCGAATTCAGCGAGGCTCAGCGAATAAGCGAGCTGAAGTGGCAGGTCACATGCAGGAGAACTGATGGCCGTTAGAAAATGGTTGAGTTTGTACCGCGTCTCCTCAAACGTAGTCCAGCAGAAAATTGAGCTCAGTAACGTGCCATGGGAGAAGCTTGTATCCAGTAGTGGACTCGCATAGGCTAATTAAAAAAAAACAGACTGTTTATGATACACAATAACCCCGTACAACTATTTGGTCGACGTGTAGTAACTGTTACTTTTATTTTACACAAGCAGTAACAGTTCCTACACTTCGACCAAAGTATTTGTAGATATGGCTTGTGCTACGCGTGTCGTAGCACTTTCGTACCGTACTACGAAAACTTTAGTTCTTCCGTTAATATGCTGCCTGCAGCATCTAAATATTTCAGGTTTTTTAGAGGACTTTAAACTTTTTTTAAAGTCTTTGTGTGGAGTATCGCAACTTTACAATGAAATGTTAAAAGTCGTGTTTGACGATGGCTGCAGTTTTGTCTACGAAGTAATCGTTGTCTTCCTAGATAAAATTGCGGGCAACAATTAGTTATAACATAAATGCAGACCGGTAATTGATTTGGCTAAGCTGCCAGCCACGCCACGTGGTGATTGTTGATAAATATTTAAGCAACGGTTCGGCCTCCGAGAGCGCACCGTCGACGCAAACAATCAACTGCGAACGATTTGCAACCCAATATCCTGCCAATAGCAATCCACTACAGAACTTCTGTCTGCACTATTTAGCGTAACTTAATTTCATATATCTCCGATTTATCAAACACCAGCAACTGTTAACCTTCGTGAAGCTAAGAAGCAACATCAAAAATATTGACGCCGACCATTTCAAAGTTGATTTCATCCAATAATCAAATAACTGTTCCATTACGAAACCGAAATTATTTTTCCAGGAACGAGATTAATTTACGCGCGGGCTTTCCCTTTATGCCGCGTTTCTATTTTAAAACACTGTTAAAGCTTGTATCGGCCGCGTCTATGCGTCCGTCAGCGATTTCAATTAATTTTTCTCACTTGATCGATCGTCGCGAGAACAAAGCAATTACGACACTGGAACGTAACCGATAGCAATTAATTTGCTTTCGCCTCGATGCGCAACGTCCGAGCAGGCCCTTTGTAGGCGTCAATTCGACACCATTTATATTAAATTGTTTGTACTACGCATTTATTGGGCAGATAACAAATTCCGAAGACGAAAAAACGCGATACGTTCCCATCTTGCAAAGGGTCGCGAAATGACATACCAGCATTAGTAGAGCGATAAATACTTTAGGCCGTCAATGCTTAATTGTTGTTTGCGTTTCTTGTCCTGCTGTTTTGGATAATTCGTTACACAAATGGAAAAAATAGATTAACCCGTCAAGCGTCCAAGCGACTACAGTAGTCCCTAACTTTTTCGGGACTGCATAATGCAGTCCCTAGGACATTTCCCGCCCGAAAAAGTTAGGGACTACTGAAGTCGCTTGGACGCTTGACGGGTTAAAGCTTTAGTCAAATTATTTTATGTGTTTAAAAGTGAAAGGAGCATTTCCATTTGATTTATCACTTTTATTCCATTCATAAAAAGGTATACAAAATACAAACCCATCATATCGAAATGTATGTTTCATCTGTTGCACCTCGGATACATTTTCAGAGTGACAGATGAACACAAACGAACAAATAATTAGGAGTGTGTCAAATTAACACACACACACACACAAATCACGTCTTTATCCCTTACGGGGTAGACAGAGCCTAAGATAACAAGACCTACAGGCCACGTTTAGCAAGATTGTGAGCGTATAGGTGGAAAATGAAATCAAAATAGTGATGGGTTGCTAGCCGCATCGCCTATAACATGATTCCTATTTTCGCCCATTTTCAAATTAATGAAGTTGAAATGCAAAATACTTATTATACTCTGCTGCAAAAAATTTGGTCCTCATAATATGTTATGCAACATGGGTAATTTTGTCTGGAGACTTGTATATACGTAATTATGAATAATTACGTATTTAGAATTTTATTGAATCAAGCGTGACTTTGCGGAGGTCCATTTCAATGAACAAAAAATATTTACCTTGCTACTCCGCTACTCACGTGCAAGATAACCAAGCTAAACACATAAATAAAACATATATCACTAAACTTTGATAATGATCCCGTAGAGATCGAAACGCGTCAGTGTTTGTGTGGTGTAGGGGATAATTAAGTTTGTGGGTTTTATGTGGCAGTAGTGGAGTGATGGCTTGCATGAAAAACATATATATTTCGCACAGGCTTGGTTATCTTGCACATGAGTAGCGGAGTAGCAAGTTAAATATTTTTTGTTTATTTTTACGTATTTAGTACTTAACGTAACGGTTAATTTTTGAATTAATGTAATTTTAGGTGAGTGTTCGGTTAGGTAGATTTATTTCGTAAAGATACTGCAAAGTTGTAAATTTCTGTGAAAATTACATAATTCAAATGAACCATTGCGTGTTTTGTCTATTATTCATTCCCAACTTTATATTATTTGATACGTATATGTACTTATAACGTAAGTAAACTTAACAAGCGATTATGAATAAGGGGGTAGACTAGACTAGTTTGTCGTGCAAAACCGTCAAGTAAATCATATTTTTCCTAAGTCATTCTCATGTAAAGTATTCGTAAAGGACTTTGGTGGGGTAAATCTGGAAACAATATTTAAAATAGTTTTTGGGTCCAACCAAAGACGGGCTTTCACGGGTCAGAAGGATATAAAAGCTGAAGATTTACTACTATATACGACTTATGCACAAGTATTGAAGTGCTAGGACATTTTCTTTGTTGCTTATTGTCAAGAATTTCATTTAAATTGAAATAAGCTTTTGTTTATTATAGTACATTATAATACAAGTGTGCTATGTTGGTAATTACACACGAGGCGTATTGTACGCGCGAGCGCTAGCGAGCGCGGGTAAGAGAGCCGAGATGTGTAATTACCAAAGCACACGCGTCGCATACGACGTTTTTCAACACATTTGCGAGGAAAAATAAATAAAATTTAGTTAGTAAAAGGACTTTAAGAACTTTAGTTTACCTTTGTTACCAGACATTGCTTACCTGGAGCTGCTTTAGAACTTTACTTTATCATTTTGGTAATTAACACCTTGGATTTCTTACTGATATAACTGTCCGAACATTGTCCGAACATATTTTAGTATTTCCAGCGACGGACACTAGGTACATTTCTTTATTACTTGAACTAGTAATTTCTAAAGTAATGAAATAACAAAGTCTGAATCAACAATATCAGTGAAAAATGGCGGCAGATATTATTTCTCCACGCCAATCCGCGCGCAGCACTCGCGCATGCGCGCTGTGCACTAAGCACGCGCGTGACGAAGACACTGACAACAGACTGGTAAACAGCCTAATATTAAAATTATAATAAACTAATTAATTAATGTCTTAAATATGCAAATTATGGTCCCTTTTTAGATAAAAATGAATAATTTGTCGAAATTAAATGTTTATTTATCATCTTTAAACTAAAATAGTTTAATATTCACGAAAATATTCCTTGTTCTTATTGATACTGAACCGTTTGCTGAGATTAAAAAAAAGTTTATATTACCGCACTCGTGCGGTAATATTATTACAGCTATATTATGAGTTTAAATGCGGTGGAATAAGACCCAATTTACGAGCAACTGTGTTGAAAAAATTTTTATTCCACCGCATTTAAACTCATAATACAGCTTATTACGCACAAGTGCTGCAATAATATTACCGCACGAGTGCGGTAATATAAACTTTTTTTTAATCTCAGCAAACAGTTCAGTATCAATAGGAACAAGGAATATTTTCGTGAATATTAAACTATTTTAGTTTAAAAATGATAAATAAACATTTAATTTCGACAAATTATTCATTTTTTTCTAAAAAGGGACCATCATTTGCATATTAAAGACATTGATTAATTATTTTATTATAATTTTAATATTAGGCTGTTTAGCAGTTGTTGTCAGTGTCTTCGTCACGCGCGTGCTAAGTGCACAGCGCGCATGCGCGAGTGCTGCGTGCGGATTGGCGCGGAGAAATAATATCTGCCGCCATTTTTCACTGATATTGTTGATTCAGACTTTGTTATTTTATTACTTTAAAAATTACTAGTTCAATTAATAAAGAAATGTAGTGTCCGTCGCTGGAAATACTAAAATATGTTCGGACAGTTATATCACTAAGAAATCCAAGGTGTTAATTGCCAAATTATAAAGTAAAGTTCTAAAGCAGCTCCAGGTAAGCAATGTCTGGTAACAAAGGTAAACTAAAGTTCTTAAAGTCCTTTTACTAACTAAATTTTATTTATTTTTCCTCGCAAATGTGTTGAAAAACGTCGTATGCGACGCGTGTGCTTTGGTAATTACACATCTCGGCTCTCTTACCCGCGCTCGCTCGCGCTCGCGCGTACAATACGCCTCGTGTGTAATTACCAACATAGCGCACTTGTATCATAATGTACTATTATACGTCTTGTACTTCGATATGCGTTACTGCAATAAGCCACATTCAGATACAAGGTGTGAGTTTAAATGATAGTTTATAAATAATAAATACCTAATAGTTTAAATGTCAGGTATTTAAATTAATCTACAGTCATAATGGTTGCTGAACTTGGAAATTATGTGCATAAATTCATTTTTGCTGCCACGTTGATAGTTTGTTCACTTAGCCATTTATTTACGTGTTTAGTTTCATTTTAACTTTCCATTCGTGTAGTTAATGGGCGAATAGATAAGTACCTAGGTATTGAATTCCATGTTTACTCGTGTTATAACTAATTCACTTACCATATTTTCATAGCGAACACAAGGGAGCCATTGGATGCAATTAGCACAAAACCGATCGTCATGTAAATCCTAGGGGAAGGCCTGTGTCTAGCAAACCGTCTTCCGGCTGACATGATGACGATGATGATAGTATGAAGTAATTTATAATTTTTCTCAAAAATGTCCGGTAAAGTCGTCATTGTTAACTACATATCAGAACAGGAAGTTAATTGTTGCCGGTCAGTCCAAAATATTAAAAAAAAAAAAATACTGTCGCCCTAAACTCTCCAGTAATGTTGCATTCAAATTCCATTACTGTCTAGTTATTAACTTTTTAAAAATGCAAATCAGCATTATAAAATAAAGGCACAAGACTTAAAACACCAAATTAAAAAAAAAAGCTAATGCGACAACGTGTTTATCTGTGTCTGAAATAGCTTTAGGTGTTCTGGGTAGAAAAATACTCTCTTCAAATGCCATTGGGAGACCGGCTGAGTGTCGATCGCGAGCGGTTGTGTTCAAGATTGTAGTAGCTACCTTCGGTTTTCGATTTTTGTGGATTGTTTAATGTTTTAGTTGTTTTCTCTTAAATTGTTGCTATTCCTCCATTCCTTGGTGGTGGTATTATCGGTAAGTGGTTTTGTTTTGTGGTAATTGGGTTTAACTTTGTACATTAATTAGATTTTTTTTATGCCGTTGTGCGGGTAGTCTATGCCAGCATTCCCATGAACGAGAATGCTGGCTTAGATGACCCTGGAGGGGAAGTCTTCCGTCCAGTATTGGAGAAAAATGTCTTCTTAGCCGATCCTGAACAATTTGAAAAAAGTCAGGCGGAACTTTCTCCATTCATAATGGTGGGGAAAAAGAAGAAAAATAGACGGGCCCGTGAAAGGGATCGTAACGCAAACAAAAATAGGCTCAGTGAACGATCCCGTTCAAGGGCCTCGTCCTCGGCTTCGTCCTCGGGATGTTCGGAGCAGTCTGATAATAATCATAATCAATCTCAAGCTGATACGCCACTGCAGTTAGCTCAAAAATCCCAGAAAAGCTGCGATCAGGTTCCATCATGTTCGACCCCCCCAGCTCCTTTAATTACGGACTCGCCCATCGAGCCCCAGACCCAAACACCAGTATCGCCTTTCACGCCTATAGGGCGTGAGAGTTATTCCGTCCGTGACCAGGGCCCTTATGTGGTCCACGTGCAGAAAGTTGAGACTTCCCCCGACTCAGGGGCTACGTTGCACCCTATATCATTTGGATTTTTTCTCCAAAAAAGAACAAGAGAGTTTCCCAACGTTATTGAAGGAAGTGTTAAACGAATTGGACGTAATAGAGTATCGATTAGTTTCCACTCAGGCGATGATGCTAATCTCTTTTTGACCTCACCGACTTTAACGCAACACAACTATAAGGCTTTCGTCCCCACGTTCAATGTTACTAGACTCGGATTAATTCGAGGAGTTCCTTCCAAACTGTCTCCAGAAGAAGTCTTAGAAAATATCCAGGTTCCTGAAAATTCCGGAGGCGCGCGCCCCATAAAAATGAGAAGACTGAATTTTAAGAAAAACAATCCTGATGGATCGTATTGCTGGCTACCGTCTGAAACTGTATTCATCACTTTTGATGGGCAAACTTTACCGAATAGAGTCTTTATGTGTTTAAATTCCCTGCCTGTAGAACAATATAATTTACCCACAATTCAATGTTTCCGTTGCTGCCGCTTTGGGCACACAAAAGAGAAGTGCCGCTCACTCCCCAGATGCTACCGTTGCGGTGGCTCCCACATAGGAGATACATGTTCAGTAGGCTCTCAGGAGAGCTATTGTTGCAATTGTCCCCAGGGGTTGGGTATGGGACATTTCGCTAATAGCAAAGCCTGCCCAGAGTTTAATCGACAAGCAGTCATCAAAAAGACTATGGCTGATGAACACATTTCTTACGCCGAGGCGTCAAGTCGACACTCTAAGGTCACCCAAAGATCGTACGCTCATGCCACATCTGTTCCCATACCCCAAGGGTCTAATTCTTATAAAGAAACTGTATTCCGTAAGCCTCGCTCTCCTCCTCCTACTAGGAAAGGATATGATAGAAAAGCTCATGAGGAGCTAACTAGAGAGCCGATTATTCCAACTATACCCGTGTTCCGTGGAAGGCCCACTGAACAATCGAATGAATTGCTTATAAATGAACTGATAAAAATTATTTCTTCTTTTGTCAAGGTTTTTTCCCCATCCAGCCCTCTGGCTAATCCTTCTCTGTTATCCCACGTTGCCCCATTTATTTCATCTTTATTAAATTCTTCCAATTATGGATCAAGTGGTAATTCAGTGGAACAGCCGCAGTATCAGTAATAAGAAACATGACCTCATCTTTTTAATCAACAAGTATAATCCTATCCTAATAGCCGTATCGGAAATATGGCTTAGATCAGACAATAATTTTAAATTACCCAGTTATGTGTCTCTGATGGACTGTCGGGCTGATGGTCGTGCTGGCTGTGCCCTGTTTATCAGAGACCATTACCCATTCACCGTCGTTCCCACTGCTCAGCACAGTAACGATTGGCATTCAATATGTGCTCGCGTCGAAGGAACTACTTTTCTCTCTTTATACATTCCAAATCCTTCTACTCAAATTTTATCCGAATTAAAGCAATTAATCGCGGCTCTCCCGCATCCGACTGTAATCATGGGGGACTTTAACATTCACCATCATCTATGGGGGTGTGATAATAATGATTCACTCGGTGAACAATTTTTAGACTTACTCGACTCAGTTAATCTTTGCCTTCTAAACTCAGGATCCCCAACATTGCGCACTTTGCCTACTCAGGCGGCTAGTGCAGTAGATTTGACCCTGTGTTCACCTGTACTCGCTTCGTCGATCAGCTGGGAAACTCTGGATAGCTCATACGGGAGTGATCACTTCCCTATTCTTCTTAACCTCCCTTTTTTGTCTTCAAAAAGGCCTCCTATATTTAAACCGCTCTTGGTTTATAATATTAATGAAGCTGACTGGGATACGTATAGAAAAATCCTTAATTCTAAAGTTAAGTCACTTCCTCCAATTAATGCGTCCTCAATTGAAGATTGCTCAGACGCCATAGTTCTTGCTATTAAATCCACCGCAGATAAAGTTTTCCCTTTGAAGAATTCTGCCATTGGCAGATTTCCTTCCCCACCCTGGTGGGACAAAGAATGTACTCAAGCAGTTAAAAACAGAAAGAAAGCTGAACATGCGTACTCTGCCAATATGACGTCTGAGAATTTTCAATGTTTAAAGAATGCTATGGATGAAACAAAACTATTACTAAGGAAAAAAAAGTCGGACGGGTGGAAGGAATTTTGTTCATCGCTAAGCCCCACCTCCCCTGCCTCTGTAGTTTGGAACAATATAAGACGGTTTAGAAGGTCCTATAACCCTCGGTCTTGCCCTTATCCAGCTTCCCAGGAATGGGCGGAGTCTTTTCTGACCAACATTGCCCCTCCTCACGTTCCATGCGCCCTTGATTTACCAATAGTACATCCTGCCTCCGAACCAGCAAACCCTCTAGATGAAAGGTTCACCTTTCAAGAGTTAAAAAATGTCCTTAGCTCAGTAAAGGATTCCACTCCTGGCCATGATGGCATCCCCTACTCCTTCATAGCGAAAGCAGGTGAACCTTTCCTACAATACCTTTTAAACTTAATCAATTGTATATTACTTACGGGTTGCTCGCCCACATCTTGGAAATCCCAAATAGTTATTCCTATCCTGAAACCATCCAGAGATCCTAATGATCCGCGGTCCTATCGCCCTATAGCTTTGTCCTCAGTCTTGCTTAAGATTTTAGAACATCTTATAAAAAATAGACTTGAATGGTACATGGAGAGTGAGGGTCTTTTTGGAAGAACTCAATTCGGTTTTAGAAAGGGGAAAAGTACAGTGGACAGCCTTAGCATCTTTACTTCTGACATTCGACTTTCTTTTTCGAGAGGAGCTTCGGTGGTTGCTGTGTTTTTGGATGTGGAGGTTGCCTACGACAATGTTCAGCTCCCCATTCTCAGGGAAAAATTCCGCGAGCTGAGAATTCCGGAGAAGCTGGCCAACCTTGTCGGGAACCTACTTTCAGAACGACAAATAACTTTTCGCGGAAGAGACCCGCAAATTAACCCTTCTCGTCTGATTTGGCGGGGACTACCACAAGGATCGGTCCTTAGCCCGTTGCTATACAATTTATATACTCATAATTTGGAGGATTCTGCTGCTGGCTGCCATTTTTTACAATATGCGGATGACTTACTAGTGTACTCTTCTAATAGCAATATAGAATCCGCCAGTGAATCAATTTCTACGTCCCTTCAATCAATAAACTCGTGGCTAGTAAATAATGGACTGTCTCTGTCTCCAACGAAAAGCACTGCTGTCGTATTTTCTCGAAAACGAGTAATTCCTAATATAAATATTTCAATCAATGGCACAGAAATCCCTGTTTGCTCTCATTTTAAATTTCTTGGGGTGGTTCTGGACTCCAAGCTGACGGGTGCCGAACATTTTGACCACATAGTAAAAAAATGTGAGCGCGGTCTCAATACCCTGCGATGCCTCTCTGGTGTTTGGTGGGGGGCCCACCCAACCTCCCTTAGGCTGTTATATAATGCTATTGTCCGAAGTGTAATGGATTACGGATCATTCCTGTTAGTCCCGGGAAACAAAGCAGGTTTTAGAAAATTAGATCTCATTCAATCGAAAGCCTTAAGAATTATATCTGGAGCAATGAGATCAAGTCCCATAAATGCGCTTCAAGTAGAATGTGCCGATCCTCCTCTAAATCTGCGTAGACAATTTTTGGCTGATAGCTATTTATTCCGTGCCCTTCAGTTCTCTCATCACCCAATACTTAATCGGCTATTTGATCTAAAATCTGCTCCTTGTTGGAATTGTAAGGGTCCACCCTGTCTTGTGAAAAGCTTGCAGAAATTTCAATCTATAAAAGATCCAGTACATCATTCTGAAAACCTCCCCCTGTTTGAGTATAATTACAGCACGGTTACTTACCAACCCAGAGTTATTCTCGATTTCGATATTTGCCGCAACGATCCACATGCTGATGAATACCTTCGACAAATCCTTAATCGAGAATGGCATGATTGGAACACTATTTACTCCGATGCTTCCAAACTGTCTCCTGTGGGTTGTGTAGGGGTAGGAATATATCATGCTCAGTATAATATTGTTCAGAAAGTTAAATGTCCACCAGAAACCTCAGTGTACACTGGGGAATGTATTGGAATATTGGAAAGTGTTAAATTTATTTTAATTTTCAAGTTGAAAAAAACCATCATATTTTCCGACTCTCGTAGCTGTTTACAAGCTTTACTCTCAAATCCCTTTTCAGTCAAATTCCATAATCCAATTATATATCAGACTAGCTTTTGCCCGCGGCTTCGCACGCGTGAACCATGAGCATTTCAAAGAAGCTAGCAATTAAGCAAGCGAGCAACCAAACCTGCAAGCTTTCAAGCATGCATGCAAGTATGCGAGCAGGCATGCAAGCCTTCAAGCATGTAAGTATGCAAGCAGGCATGCAAGCAGGCATGCAAACAGGCATGCAAGCATGTAAGTATGCAAGCAGCCATGCAAGCAGGCATGCAAGCAGGCAAGCAAGCATGCATGCAAGTAAGCACCCATGCAAGCAAGCATGCAAGCATGCATGCAAGCAGGCATGCAAGCAGGCAAGCAAGCATGCAAGCAAGTGTGCAAGCAAGCATGCAAGCAAGTGTGCAAGCAAGCATGCATGCAAGTAAGCACCCATGCAAGCAAGCATGCAAGCATGCATTCAAGCATGCATGCAAGCAAGCGTGCAAGCAAGCATGTATGCAAGTAAGCACCCATGCAAGCAAGCATGCAAAGCAAGGACTCAAGCAAGCATGCAAGCCAGCCCCCGCATTGCCCCGCTGCCTTAATTTTTCTGAAACTGTAAATATTGCAGGATTTTTATAAAACAAACCTAACCTAACCTATAGGGCTGTCCTAAAATACATCCTAAATAGCTTTTGCCCGCGACTTCGTACGCGCTAAGTTGTAAAATGAAAAAATAAGTTTTTTCCCGTTCCCGTGGAAATTTTGGGGAGTTTTTTCGGAGTACACTTAAAGCCTTTAAAGAAACACACGTTATAAATGTTAAGTCTCTTTCTTTCGCTGTTTCGTCTGGAAACGTAAAATCCGGTTTTTTCCCGTCCCTGTGGGCGTTTCGGAAAATACTTTCTTAGTGTTCCCCTACACTCCCGAATAAACCTACATGACAAATTTCAACTTTCCCCCGCTTTTCGTTTTTCCCGTTTCCGTAAGAATTTCGCCAAATAAAGCATTTCCCGAAATTCTTACGGGAACGAAGAAGAAGAATTTTGGGAAATTATCTCATAATGCTCCCCTACACTCCCCAAGGAACCCACTTGCCAAATTTCAGCTTTCTACGACCAGTAAAACGTAAAATCCTGTTTTTTTCCCGTTCCCATGGGAATTTTGGAAAGTAGGTACTCTCTTAATGCTCCTCTACACTCCCGAAGCAACATACATGCCGAATTTCAGCTTTCTGCAACCAGAAAACGAAAAGTCCCGGTTTTCCCGTTCCCGTAGGAATTTTGGGAAATCCTTTTGTAGCGCTCCCCTACACTCCCCAAGGGAAATTGAAGGCCAAATTTCAATTTTATACGACCAGTAAAACGAAAAATCGATCCCGTAGAACTGAATACATAAATCCCGTTTTTATCCCGTGGGCATTTCCAAAAAGCATTAAAATATTATTTTACTATTATTATAATCACCTACTTCTATGCCAAATTTGAAGAGTCTAGTCATTATAGTTCATAGGATTTCGTTAAACTGAATATATAAATCCTGTTTTTTTCCTTATCCCGTGGGAATTTCCAAAAATCCTGAAATAAGTTTCTTAGTTTTGTAATCACCTACTTTTGTATCAAATTTGAAGAGTCTAGTTATTATAGTTACTGAGATAGCGTCACTCGGAATCGAATATATAATTCCCGTTTTTTCCTTATCCCGTGGGAATTTCCAAAAATCCTTTCTTAGCGGATGCCTACGTCATAAGATCTACCTGCATGCCAAATTTCAGCCCGATCCGTCCAGTGGTTTGGGCTGTGCGTTGATAGATCACTATGTCAGTCAGTCAGTCAGTCAGTCAGTCAGTCAGTCAGTCACCTTTGAATTATATATATATAGATTAAGGACTGTCTTGCTACTTGCAAATCGAGAGGATATGAAGTAACACTGGTGTGGGTCCCGGGTCACTCGGGAGTCACAGGAAACGAAAAAGCGGACCAATTAGCCAAGGAAGCAGTGGCAAATGGCGACAAAGTTCCTTTTAAAAATTATTGCCATGATGTTATCGCATTATCTAAGCAATATCTAATGCACTCATGGTCTTCCTACTGGACATCGTCAAGCAAAAATAAAGGTAGACTCTTCTCTCTAGTACAACCCGTAGTATCAAGGAAGCCTTGGTTTGCTAAATCGTTCATTCCAAAAGAATATTGTTCAACAATCATCCGAATGCGCCTTGGTCACTGTTGTACTGCCGCACATTTGGCCAAAATTCACATTCGAGATTCCTCACTGTGTGAATGTGGGTTGGATGAGGAAACCCTCAATCATATCTTCTTTTCTTGCAGCAAATATGATAACTCCGCTTTTTATAACGAGCTGATAAGATTGAGGGTTCCTTTCCCAACGCACATTTTAGAGCTTCTACAATTTAATCAAAAAAGAAAGGGAATATTTGTTGCATTAGCTCGATTCTGCCAGCATAACGAACTGAAACTGTAATTATTATCTTGTTATTAACTAATATGTACTTATATAATTCGTAGCCTTAATTTAAAATAAAAATCTACTTTGTCTAAGTAATTAGTTTGTCACCTTAATTTTTAACATGTCATTAACTACTAACTAGCTACTAACATTGGGGTATTTGATTTGGTCTGGTTTGGTTTTAATTCCTTTTAGTGGGTTATTTGACTTGGTTTGGTTTTGTTTTAATACCCTTTTTCAGGAATAGCAACTGACTCTTTTTCGCTCTCGCTTATTTTTCTAAAGATAAATCGACATGACGCTGGCTCAATTAAAAGGCATAGCCATATAATTAAAAAAAAAAAAAAAAAAAAAAATGCCATTGATAGAAAAAGGCGGCAAAGCAAAACAATTTTCACTATTTTGTTTTCATTTATTTTTGTTCTTGTTTATTTTCGATTTTTGAGAAAAGCACTATACTTGCCTCGGCCAGAATAGCATTGCTGGCTTCGTATTATTAAACGGACTCGCAAGCTCGTCCGTTCAAACCAATACTCAGCCAGCAATTGCCTACTTCCTGGCCTAGACAGTAATGTACTATTAGCATCGTTTAACGTACAACTGTTACAAATAGGAAACATCACATTAAACCTGGCAATGTTACTTGAATGCTGAAGATTAACTCGTGTTAAAGTCGCGGGTTCACGGTGGATGCAAGCCTTACAACCTGCTTCCAACCGAGGCAACTGGAGGTCTATGGGGAGGCCTATGTCTAACAAAAGACGTCTTATGGCTGATATGATGAGAAAAAACTCTTGTTTAGCTATTTAAGTAAACATAAGAAATGTTTTTGTTAAAACCACCACTTCATCACAAGAGCATAGTCGCGAGTAGTTAAGTACATTAAGTTTACCTATATAGTTTAACAGTCCTCTAGAATAATGTGTTGATAAAAAGTTTTCTTAATTTGGGTAGGTTTTTACTTTTTTGACAATAATCCGTATTAAATATTTACTCAATTTTAATATGCCTTTTGATGAGAAAGGCCGCTTGGCGTTTATTTAATTACTAACAATGCGGACAACTGTCTAGGCAGCTTTTTGTGGCCGTTCTTATGAAGGCTATGTAATCCTTTCTCTAGAAACAATATGAAATGCGTCGGATTCTACAGACGCTTAATATAACAATGGACCAATGTTACAAAGAAACTAAAGGATAGCTATGTCACGTTAAAATAAAAATGTTTATAAGTATTTATTCATAGATTCATATTATATGTACATTTGGTACATTGTGTTGAGAATTATGCGACATGACTAAAAGATCGCAGAATCTACAACCGAATTAGAAAAATTTTGATCATGATCTGTCAAGGTGAACTGGAAATAAACTTCATTTATTCTAGTTAGTAAAACAAAAAACTAAGTTATATTATTGTAATATCACTTATTATTATTATTATTTGAATTAATGTACTGTAATTAATGTACTGTACGGTAGTGAAACTTGGGTATGGCAAAAGAAGCATGAAAGTAGAATAAATGCAGTAGAAATGAGAGCGTTATGGAGTATGGAAGGTGTATCACTGAAAGATAGAATAAGGAACGGTGTGATAAGGGAACGGGCTGGTGTGAATAGGATAGAAAAAAAGTATGCTTAGTTGGTTTGGGCATGTAGAGCGGATGGATGAAAGTAGACTAACTAAACAGATCTATATGGGGAGTGTGAATGGTTACGTTGGGAGGGGAAGGCCTAGACGGACGTTCCAAGACCAAATAGGAGACGTTTTGGAAAAAGGTCAGGTCAGGAGTACCCGAAACCGACGAGCATGTATGAAGAGACTGATGACTGTGGATGAAGCGAAAGAAATATGTCAGGATCGTAGCAAGTGGAATAAAGTAGTCTCTGCCTACCCCTGTGGGAAAGAGGCGTGACGGTATATATGTAGGTATGTATGTATTTGAATTCCAATAGATTTCAAATGAAGCTTTTTGCAAGATCGATTCGAGTTGAAAATTTTACTACAGTGAAACCTGGATAACTGGGACTTCAAGGGACCTGCGAAATAGTCTCACTTAAAGAGGTATTCCACATACCCAGTGTCTCAGATAGCCAGGTATAAATTAATATCTGTCTCATTTACAGAGGCTCTCATTAATAGAGGTGAAAATAGAGGTTACTATAGTTATAGAGGTGCGACAATGAAATAAAATAATGTGTAGTAAAAACATATACATACCTACATGAGTAAATAAAACAGGTAGTTCACAAAAATAATCAAGAAGTTTTTTTTAATATAAATAGTACAAAACCGCACGTAAAGATAATTACGGCCTTATAATTTCGTCATTTTTCAAAAAGACGCCGATTACAAAAAAACAAAACAAAACCTGAGGTCATTGAGGCACAAAATTAGCTAAATTTAGTAAATAAAACGAAAATTAAAATATGTAGTGCCAGTTACAGAGGTGATAAAATTTTGTCTCAGTTACAGAGGTTATTGCCAGTGAAATTCAAAGGAAACAATTTAGAAAAATTGTTCCTTAAAATATAATCTCAGTAAAAGAGGTAAAATACACTGGATGTCTTAGTTATAGAGGTAACAATGACGATAAAATCGAAACAAGAATCCCAGATATAGAGGTTTGTTTTGTCCCACTAACAGAGGTAATCCAGTGCTAAGGTGTCGGGACCACAGCATGAGTTCCAGCTATGGAGGTTTCTCACTTATCCAGGTCCCACTTAACCAAGTTTCACTGTATTAACATTGACGCAGTATCTAATATTTCGATGTTCTAGAAGACGACCAACTCCCTGTTATAAGCGAGCAACGTTCCGACTTGTTTCGGTCTTTTCGGAACACCTCCTTTAGTATGAGGTATTAATTTATAGTAATACATGTAAATCTAAAAGGAGGCCTGTGTCCAGCAGTGAGACGTATATAGGCTGGATTATAATTATGATTATGATATATAAATGATTACTCATTTACTTGGTTGTGTATTAAATTCGTTGTATAAAATTTCTAAGATAGGTATAAGATTTGTCAAAAAATGTAAGCGTGTGTATATATGATAAGTCAAGTCTAAATATGAGAATAAGCATTTTAAAAAATAGACTGCACCAAAAAGTCGAGACTTACATAAGTTTGACTCGCAAGTTTATCTTGTTCAAATCCGAAACACATTCGGTCGCTGACTAATAGGTGTTTGGGCCGGTGCGACGCGGCGCCGGTCAATCGGACACGTATATCGGCCGGGTCACGGAGACCAGCCCAACGAACGTGTAATAAACCGAAGACGTGACGCGACATGCCCACCCTTACCTCACATTTTTCCAATGCCTATAAAAAGTCAGTATTGGATGTTTAATTATTAACTAATCCCAGACCGCCACGGAGATCTAATAATTTTATTCAGATAGTGATAGTGCAAGTGAAGCGACATTTTCACATGTCCTAATTTACAACGCACTTTCTAACGTTAAGTCTATAATATTCAACAGATCGTCGATGTGTACTTAGTAGTCTGAAAATTAGCGTTGCCGTATAATCAGAACAGTATATAAGTTTCCCTATAGGTAGTTTTGATTGAAAAATGCCATCGACAGTATCGATCTTTTATATAAAGTAGTACTATCGATAGTATGTACAGAAAATTATGAAAACTATTGATATTATCGATAGTACCGATAATATGGATAGTATCAATAGTTTAAGTTTATGTAATATTAAAAGGCAATTGCACCGGTATTGCTGGTGTGAAAGAAGATAAATAGTGACTAGGATAGAAAAAAGTATGATGAGTTGGTTTGGTCACGTAGAGAGGATGGATGAAAGAAGGTTAACTAAACAGATTTATATGGGGAGTGTGAATGGGTGCGTTGGAAGGGAAAGGCCTAGACGGACGTTCTGTGACCAGATAGGGGACGTTTTAAAGAAGGTCAGGTTAAGAGCACCCGAAACGGACGAACATGTATGAAGAGATTGATGAATGTGGATGAAGCGAAAGAGGTATATCAGGATCGTAGCAAGTGTAACAAAGTAGTCTAAGCCTATCCCTGTAGGAAAGAGGCGTGATGATATGTATGTATGTCTCGACACTATATCGATAGTATTATAGTCTACCAAAAGTAAATTTCTAAATGTCAGTGAAAATTATAACACATAGGAAAATCCGAAAAGTAAAGCTATGGCCGGGAATCGAACCCGAATCCTCGTCATTCCGTGACGCGTGCTATACCCCTACACCACCCATAGCAGGTGGGTAGTCTCCGATTTTTTCTACCTGTTACTAACTGTCACGTGACCTTTTTTTTCATTTGATAGTATCTACCAAAAGTATCTAAAAAGTAGCCATCGATACTATTGTCATAGCTCAAACTATCGATAGTCTATCGACAGTGATAGTGGACTAACGAGCGGCAGCACTACTGAAGATACGATAGTGTGTTTTCAACGCGATATAAAATTAAAGAACAATGCATTTAAGTTAAACACTGTCAGAGGGCGAATGTTAAAGCACATCATTTATAAAATGAACACGAATGGTCCCATAAAACGGAATCATGAAAGTTTATACCCTGCTTTAGTTAAGGGCGGACCATTCAATCGTAACGTAAAAAATTTACGATCACACGTCAAGAGAAACACCAATGAGGCAGTAAACAGTCCCCTTCCGATACTTAAGTTCTTGTAGAAATTCATTAGCAATTACTCTTATCTGCATTGCCCATTGCGTAATTTGAAACAGACAACAGCTCATTGGGCTGAAAGCGAAATTACAGGTTGGACCTTTCTTTTTGGAATGCCCATTTTAACGGTCACATAAATAATATAAGCAATGTGGCCGCGGCACATTACTTTTCTGGACAAAGTGTCCACAATTTTTCTCCGTCAATAACAATCTACAAACCTTCAAAGAAAGTTAAAAGTATCCTGAGAAATCTTTAGTTTTCTGGCTATCATGTATTTTTAATCTAAGCTCTTTTATTACAGTATATCTACCTATTTAGGATTACCTATCAGAAAATTGCCTTCGCTCAAAAAATATTATTTTAACACTGAGATAGTTTTAGCCACGTTAGAATCTGTGTAATGTATTTTTCACCTCAGCACCTCAAATAGGCGGGTTTTGCTCATTCCAGACAGTGACCAAAACTCTATTTTACTTCGAGCGTGAGACTAAGGAACTTTTTAATTTTTTTTTTAAATTCCGATGACAGCTATTCAAAAAATTCGAAAGGTTTGACAAAAAAAACGATACCTAGGTAAAAACAAGTCGATTCGATGTTTGATTTCAAATTCTATGCCTAGTAACCCCAAATAGTAAGCCCAAAACAAAAACATTAAAACATTCGGGTACCTACACATTTAGCCGTAAAATTTCAATTCAACTTTTAAGGTTTTAAATGTAGGTAGGTATATATTTTTTTCAAATAATCGAATGCTATTATTGTTACAAAATAAAGAGAATGTAATTGTAAAAATTCCGATTTTAATATTTCCCTAAATAATAATTTACAATTTTAATAATCTTGAATGTTGTAACAGAATTCTGAGTAGTTTTAGGACGTGTCATTAAAAAGTTGCGGTTTTTTTCTAATGCGACCATTTTATGTCCCGGAATTTAGTTTGGAATGCCAATAAAGTATGCGCGTTCCTGCATATTTTATAATTCGAAATTTTTTTTAGGAAATAGTATTATACTTCTAATATTATTATGCATTTTTAAAACAAACAATTTGGTTAAATTTGCCTTATATTTTTTCACTTGACAAAGTGTTCTCGCTACTTAGGTGAAAAATTTAATGTGTCACACAAAACCAAAGTTTTTTGAATCGTGTCTTTGAATCCCTTGCCGCACTCAGGATTCTATTTCTTGAGCCCTCTAGAATCCTTCGCTTTCTCGGGATTAAAAATCAACACTCGCCCCCAAAATCAACTTTGCTCTCTTGTGGCACAAATAACTATTGTTCACGGTTACTATTTAGAAAAACATAATTAGGTACATTTCTGAAAATCAGTCACCAGGAATTAAAAAAAAACGTACAAACATATACATACACAAATGACGGTTTTATACCTTACGGAGTAGACAGAGCCTAAGGTTGTAGCAAGATTGTAGGCGTATAGATGGAAAATGGAATCAAAATAGTGATGGGTTGCTAGCCGCATCGTCTATAACGCGATTCCTATGATTTTCGCCCATTCCCTCTATCATTATGATACTTAGATAATTATTTAGAGCCTGACACGCTTTACCGAGTTATTTATTTATGAACACAAAGTCAAATCAGACATTCCTGTTATATATTACACAAAGTTTATTTTTCCTGCATTTAGTAGTTTTTTTGCGTGGTGAAGTCTCAGTCCTTTTTCTAGCTACATTTCCAAATCGTATTACATAAAATATTCAAGGATAGTAAAAGCGACAAGTATAAATAAACTTTCCCCCGCGTTGTTTCACGATCAAAAACTCAATGAATAAATCCACTTAGTCCCTTTCGTGATCGAGTAGCTGCTCCCACACAAAAAAACGGTTGTGTTCCTTTGTTCCTGATTGTGAACCTTTGTTATGAATACAAAGCAAAATTCGGCTTGTTAGGTTGGTTAGTTTCAGTTTAGCGGGAGCGCTGCGGTCAAGGAAGACTGACTTTAGTTTCTGACAACAACAAAAAACTGTCAAATGTATTCGAAGTATTAAGCGACCCACCGTATCTTGTTACGATAGTCAACAAAAGACCATCTATGCAAGAGACAAAAGTCGAATAACTCAATCAGGCTTTCGCACACGCACCTACCCGAAACATCAAAATATCATCATTATACTCGCACGAGGAGAAAACGTAGATGTTTCACGACTCTTTACGACAAATTATTTCAGTAGAGCCAAGTCTTGCTATTATGATAAACTGAGATAATAAATTATATGACGTTGATGATACTATATAATTAGGTAGTTAACGCTAACGTCGTTTATAAATTCATACTAGCTGTTCCCCGCGGCTTCGCTCTCGTCCCATTTTTTTTAATTTTTAATTTTTTCCATGAAAACATCCGTGGAACATAAGTAAGATGTGAAAAAAATAGCTGAATTGATCCAGCCGTTCTCGTCTTTTTCACTTAAATAGCAACATTCATTTTTATTTAGATATATGTAGATAATTCAAGATGTATGCGTTCCACCAAAACCTTGCAGTTATGACTTTTTAACTTTACTTCGCGCCCGAACTGTCCGAATAGCTAGTTTTTTAGAAACCAAAACTCGTTTGAAAGCGGATATTGCATTCGATGGCGCACTTCAGTTGGATCAATACAATCAAAACTAGCCTGCACGTTTCTTTTATTTTGAACAAATATTATGCGTTAAATTTGATTCAATGACAGTTTCTGTATAATTTCAAAAAGCGTTTCTTCGAATTCTACAGTTGTGATTGCTATGAAAAATGCGAATCTATCTATTTTGTTTATTGATCTTTGTGTTCAATTGAAATAAAATATACCTAGACGTCTGTCGTTGCGTCGTATCGAATAGGCAATTTCAAAGCTGATTTAGCTTGATACACGTAAACAATCCGCAACCCAGCCGCGACCTATAAGCAAATAAAACACATGATCTAATCGCATTAAAAGTTAAAAATGAGTTTCCGTTACGGATAAACGTGAAAAACGGCAAAATATGGGGAATTACCTAAGTGGGGATTAAGCTGGAGCGGGCGGTTGAAGGGTGATCCTGCACTCGGGCGAAATATTAAATGGCAGGGCAGACAGTAATTAATAATGCGCCGAGCGGGCGGCGGCCGCTACCGGCCGGATGTAAACGGAAAAAATTACCGGATCTCACAGGACTCGGAATTTTCCAAGCAATTTTATTGCATAGGTAATCTAACCGCGATGCCTTAAAAGCTTGGTTCGCCGATGATTACATTATAAATGATACACCTCACCGCCTACAGAGCCCTGCTTATTGGTTATCTACGTGGGTAGATTTAAGCGGCGTTTTATTCGAAATTATGTTAATGAAAGCTGTTTTGGCCTCCGAAATTACCAATAAACAGTACAGCCATTTTTTTCTACTTCAATGAAGTATTAAATGTACTCAATTCAATGACTGTATCATGATAGAAACGGTAGTCGATCTGAGATTACAAATCTTACATGCAACATAACATGTTTAAACTCCATCGCTCGCGAGGAAATTGAAACAATTCACAGCTAACACCCGAGTCGGAGATCGATGTTAATAAGTCAATAAAACGTGGTCGATTGAGCCAATCTTATTTTATGACTCCCCCGGCTGCAAGATCAGATATCCTGTGTAAGGAAAGTTACCAACTCCGCGTTCTATCAGCAATGGAAAAACAATAACGTGCTTCGGAACTCATAAACTGATAAACAACAATTTACATAGTCAACTTGCAGGGTTGGAACGTTCTTGAAATAGCTATATTTTTATGCACTTTTGATATACGTTGCACAAAATTTCTTATTTTACTACTCATATTGCTGTTAAAAACGCCGATGAATGAAATGCTCATGAAAAGCGGTACCTATCGAATTTATTTTCATTTAGGTTGATGCGTTACGATTTTAGCAACAAAAGGATTGTCATTTCCGATTTATGACAAACGTTACAATTTTAAATCTAGTTTATTTCACTGTGACAACCCTAATATATTTTTAAAACAGCACAAACACACGAGAGCAAACCAAAGTAAATAAAAAAGAAAATGGCGCCGCCGTCCCGTCATAGACAACCTATTTATCCCGGGGCATGCCGGCGACCCTACGGACAGTTTGATGCTGACTTTGATGACTTTATGTCCCCTGAATCCAATAAGAGCTCTGAGTAGCCGAGTGGAGGCAGCCGGGACCCATATAATACTTTTCAGATGTCATACGCTATTACTACCAATATTAACTCTTGAAACGAATATTATTTTTATTTGCTGGACTTTGTTCAACTTCGATATTGTAATAACTGTTGGCGACTGTACATACCACGCTGTAATATTAACCGTTAGTTCGCTGGAAAAACTCCGAAGCGGTTGATGCGAGTTTTTTCAAGAGACCCTTCAAGAAGTTGGTTAAATCCCGAAATATTTTACTCGTTTACTCCCCTGGGACCGTTTTGTTTACTTAGGGAAATCCTGAATAAATTCGCTGCTTTCACGCGGCTTACAAAACCCAAGTAAAACTATTCATTTTAGCAGGTAAAGGAAAAATTACGATTAAATTGTTTAACTCGGAGCCTTATGCGTCATCGAGCATGGTATAAGGTTTCTGTTTGCTATAAAAATTCTCAGTCAGGAGAGTCATTGAAATAAAAATAGGTAACCAATTTAAAATTGTTCAGAAAGTGGCTCTACCGTACTTTCCTACCATACTTTTCTCTACATTTTCTAGTACGAGTATGTGACTAATCTATTTTGGTCGCGAAACTCAATTAATCTATGTAAGGTGAAAATATAATTCATTCTGTTGATCTACAGCACAGCCTCAAAAAAAGAATTTGCCGAAACGCAATATTGCTCAAGAGGCACTTCTTAAGATGAAATTCTTATCTTTTAATAGACGATCCTGTTCGTTAAATTTAAAAATTTGGGGTAGCCTATTCCTCTGGAGGAAATAGGAGGAATCCAGTAGACTGTTTAGTGATGATTTTTATTTATCCGACTTTAATAAAAGTAAGAGTATTTTTTGCGTTTCATTATATTTATACCATTTTATCATATTACGTATTCGAGTAAAATGTAAATATACCTTCACATCTAATCCTCTGGCGGCTTCTTGAAAAATACAAGTTTTTAAAACAATAAATGATAAGTGAGCTAGACGAAAATAAAAAACTGTAAAGAATGTGTCTGAGATGCATAAATATACTGACGAGCACAAATAACGGGTAACTTTCCATACAAAAAATTAAAAAGCGACCCTTTATTTTTGCTCGTCAGGGTATTTAAGTTCTTAACCGTCTTGCTGAAATAAAATAGAGGACGTATCCTTGAGTAGGTATTCAAGTTGTAATCTAAGTACATATTTATAGCATTAAAAGTATTTAATAAGCTATGCGTTTCATAATGGGTTACAACGCAAACAGATATTTATTAAATCAAACCTAAGAAAATACGACGAATATAAACGTCCAGGTTAACGACTTGTAAAATAAATTAACACAGTAAACAGTAACACATTGTACTTTGCACTGTCGGTTACCTATCATAAGTAGGTACTAGAATAGAAATTGTAACATTATATGTTCACTTTTCAGTATACTTACTCCCTTATTCATAAACGCTCTATAGGCTTCTGCTAACTTAAAACATCGTTTGTCCTTATATGTAAACGATAAATGTCAAAGTGACCGATAAAGACAAACGATTGCTAAGTTAGCAGAAGCCTATAGAGCCAGTGTTGCCAGGTCTCCTGATTTTTCAGGAGTTATTCTAATTTTTGACTATGTCTACTGATCTACTGGATTTACAATGGAATCTACTGAATTTTATATGTCTAATTCGAACCTAATAATTATTACCCTGATGAATGATTCTGAGGTTTTGAAGATCTTTTATACCCACGTGTATGCTAAAAATGGCACTGGAACATAAGTTTCATGTGCTCTGCCTTTTGGGAATAAAGGCGTGAATGGGAAGACATCTGGATTGATGTAAATTAAGTGGTTAGTATGAAATACTTTTTTTTAGATTGACTAATCATTTTATACATTATAAAACAGCATATTAAAAACAAAATAATCGGAATACATAAGAAGATTTGCTTTTAGGCAAGTTTTGTGACTTTTCTGGCATAAAATTTGATCTACTGATTATTTTTTCAATCTCCTTATGTTTAAGCTTTTACTCTTCTGACATTTCATGGCAACACAGTACAGAGCGTTTATGAATAAGGCGGTTAGTTTGTGCATCTTCTACCCAACGTGATCATAGTACTAATAACTTGGGTTAAAAGTTGAAAACAGAATGAATAGCTAATCAAGGCACAGTCTAAGTATTTCCTAGGTTTAATGCGGTTCATTTATTAAGAGTTAATGTTAAATAGAGGTTCTAGGAGAACGACCTCTTAGGTGTTAGCATTTAGGTATTCGTCAGATATTATTTCAATAATCAAATTTCGCGTTTCTCGTACCCAAGATTGTTGAAAAGGGAGTCAAAGCATGAGAGTGTGCTCGGGTGGGTAACGACCACTCGAGTCCAAGTGGCGACTGCTCATGGGCATCCCTTTGATCCACCATTCATACGCCGGCCTTGTCGCCTAATGAGATGGCAGTCACTCTGAAAAACGCTCTTAACAGCCACAAAACGTACACCTATTTTACTCGCTCGTTATAAAATTATTTGCTGCCCACTCTGCCAAGTTAAATGACTGCACAAAAAGTTCCAGCGCGACGTCCCATTTGTTTGAAAACCTGCGTTTCATTTGACTGATCGATTTTGAACTGAAAACTCAATTAAGTATACTGTTCTTTTTAATCAAACGACAACAACTATTGTTAAACTAAAAAGGCTATTTCTGTTCACGTGCGTCCTCGGATTTTTGATATTCTTTAACCTTTACTGACCATCCATTATACAGAAGTTCAGTTGTAAAATATAAATTAGAAGTTAGATATCAAAATATTTTGTTCAACAAAATATTTTATTATTTACGAATGTTACTCTACTACCAACAATAAACGTTTCATGGTTCCCCAAAATAATAAGCCGATAGCATTAAGGGAGTCATTTGGAGTTTCTCATTTCACATAATATTAAACTTGAGGTAGGTTGACGCTATTTGGTCACGCTACGGATCCGGCGGCTCCACGGTTTATTCTTACTCTACTATTCTTTATATTTTTTTGAACCTATAATATTTACAACGCTGCAGTAGTTTTCAATTTTATTTCAAATAAGAAACGAACTTACCCTTTCTAGGTACTTATCCGTATTACTATAACTGCTCTACTTTAGTCTTTAATTGCATATATCATTGACGTTCAATTTGGTCCTCCATGTTCAGTGCAACTATTGTTAACTTATTTTCCACTAATAAACAAAAATCTAACGCCTTTAACTAAGTCTAAAGTCTTGGATGTTAACAATGAATAAAAAACCTTTCAAGTAAACATTTTCTTAGCGCTTTTTCTTGAGCCCTGTTTTGTACTTCGGACGACGTTACACATTACTCGAGCAAGTTTAACTAGCAGGTAGATAATTAATTTGTTCCAGTCAGTTACTCGCCTGTGTTTTATGGTTGCTCTTAGCATACGAACGTGGACGTTGTTTTTTATTTGAACAAAGGCGAAGCGGAGGTGTAAGACGCTGTATTGGTTATCTCGGAGACAACAAAGTTTCTCTAAAGAAGACGGAGTAATTGTGAGCAGCTAGAATCAGTTTCGATTCCGGTTAGATAGTTGTTACCAGTGTCGCAATCACATTTACAAAAAAAAACCATGTAACGCTATAAAAGACGTTGGCAGAAAAAAAATATGAATGTGATTATCACGCGCATGTTAGACAGTAAGGTCAGACATTTCATTAAACGAGAACTAATTGATAATTTACTGCTGATTAGCCATAGTTAATAAGGACTAATAAGTATTAGCTAATCAGCAGTAAATTATTGCTCATATTACGGCAAATAAGCTATGTACGAAGCTCTTTAGTTTAGGTGCTGTTTTGAGCCATTTTACTCATCTTTATCTTACTTAAAACTGAAAGCAGTTTCAATTTAATTAAGCTATTAACTAATGAGAGTGTGCAACATACCCCGGTAAGTGCGTGGCGTTCAACGGTTTATTTAAAAGGCGTGTACGACCTGAGTCAGGATCCTGTGCAAGCGAATTAACGTGTCTTAAGAGCCGTGGAGGAGTTTCAACGCAAACTCCGTAGACGATGCTTATACGCCACTTGATTAGCCCGTCGGCACGCCTTGCGAAGACGTCTTCCTCTACTTTATGCTGTCCTAAAAAAACGCTTTTGGAGTAAAACTGTTTTAGCGCTGTTAAACGCGTGTTTTTGAATCAAAACGTCGGTGTTTAGACATGGTACAAACTTATCCCCTGATCCGTAAAAAAGCTACATGTAAACGTTCAAGTGACAGGTCGAGACAAGCAAACATAAGGCACTGAACGCAGTAAAATTATCTGAAAAAATAAAGCTAAGATTAAGTAGATGTAGGTAGTAAAGTTGTTCTTGTAAGCTCAAAAAGAACAGGCATAGGTTATCCATTAAACCGCACCGTTCGGCTATTGACGGCTGTATATCAACACGACTGTTTAAACATTAACAGGGGGAGCGAAACTATTAGTACCCTCATTTCTCCAAAGGAGCGTAACCCATGGCGATTATTTCCACAAACTCTCCAGTCATAGCTAATGAGCCGCTGAAATGCTTCTCACGTAACGCCCCATAAGTCTAAATGACGTACTAATTGGGCAATGGGCTTGTTACAATTTTAATTGGCGCCCTCGCCCTTTCATCGTTCTTCTTTTATTGGAGCTCTAAATAATAAACATGCGTTAGACGCAATGAAGAAAATACATCGGCAAAAAAGTAAAACCTGATATAGCGACAGATCTCGACATGCAAAGAAAACAGTTAATGATCTGCTAAAATATTTTTGGTGATTTCATGCGTATATATTAATAACAGTCGTTTTTTTTAAACGAAGCAAAATAGCACTTTACAGTAAATATCTTAGCAGTATAGTCTGCATAGACTGAAAAATGTGAGTACTTAATATTAATCGCTGCTTTCCCTTATTTATTTCCCTGGCTACACCTTGTTAACTTTGTAAAAGGTCTCTGGGGAAATATACTTTCTTACTCGGAATTTGTTCCTTGACCAATGCGAAACTGCTTTTCATATTCTGTAATGTGACACTTTAGAGAATTCACAACCCAGACTGTAAACTCATGCTTAGCTACTTTCATTCGTTACGAAGGATTTAGGAAAGTAGGTATATTTTGTAATATTCAGTGCTATCGAGACACGGTTATATTAAAAAAATATTTACCTTACCTACATTACCTACTGTCTGACAACAAAAAACTTGAGGAAGTCTTAGACGAAAAGTACCTACAGCTTTTTGCTTTGGACTGACACTGTGTTGAACACGTCATATTCAATCATTTCATTAGCTCAGGGCATTTAGGTACTAAAAATAGAAAAGTTTAACTATTACTTAATTAAGATTATTTACCGCCAGTGGTTTTGAATGTATTCGGGCACAAATGGTTGAATAAAACTTACATCATAAGCAGTTTAAATAAGGCATACGAGAGTGATAATTAGGTACTTGCAGTTAATCATAAATGAATTTGTTATTACCTACGTAACGAATGCCTAGTTCAGATGGTATAAATATTTATGTGGAACTCCGCAAAGTATTGCCGGGTTAGATCAATCATTTATTTTTATTTTGCAACCCAAGCTAATGCGAAAGATGCTACAATAGTGCACAAACAGTAATACTTATTAAATTGCTTGCTACCAGGTAGGTAAGCAAGCTGTGACGCCGTCAATATTCAGCGTTTTACTGCGTCTTTTTTTCGTCATTATCCTCTCAGCAAAATGTTGTTAAAAGAGATCATGCCTAAATATTAACTTTTATGAAAACAAAAGACGGTACCGATGCTAAGTCCTATTTAATCAAATTTGTTGAGACTTTTCCCGCCGTTGTGGTAGTAAGTAATAACCGTGGGAGGATAATGATGTTTGACCCGAACTGCTGAAAACCTCGAATATTCTCGATTCTCTATTCGGCTGGTTTCGTCAACGTTACGTTAATCTTATAAAAAACATCCTTAGATGTTTGATGTATATTGCATATTTGGGCCAATCATTGAGCACTGTTAAGTGATAGGACTGCATTAATTTACAGTCAAGATAAAACCAAACCTGTAGGCTTATTGTCTACCTCGCTCGCAATCGCCATCGTGAAGCTTACTGGATCGTAACTTCAACATATTGGCATCGGTTTCATTTGCCAAAAATCTCCCGATAGAGGGCGCTAGCCTGCAGCGGGCCGCGGGTCCCTGTCGCCGTAAATACGAAAACTTTGCTGCCAAACTTCCTGCCTGCACTTGTTTATGTCGACTCCCGCGCTGGGACCGGCTATCCGAATAAATGATGAACCACGTTATTTTGCGGAGCAAAAATGTGTTTATTCCGCGCGTAAAATAGCACTTTATGCGTCTGCTGTGGGTGCCGCGATAATGATTGCGCTGCAACGTCAGTTGATGCTGAAAATGATGAAGATGATTTAATAGTCTATATAGGGGCCGATTTTTCAAATAATCTCTGTTTTAATTACACATAAACGGATAACTCACGTATAAAAAGTTGAGTGATGGTCGACATGTTTCGGACTATTTCGTAGTCCTTCTTCCTGGAGCGCTCGCCCCGGCGGCGGCAGCGAAACAAACACTTCGCGCCAGCGCTCTGTTGGCGCGGCTGTTCGACGCAACTGACAGCGGGTCCAGGAAGGACTACGAAATAGTCCGAAACATGTCGAGCAGCACTCGACTTTTTATACGTGAGTTATCCGTTTATGTGTAATTATGAGTGAGTCTCACGGTAGTTTCATGTAATCTCTGTTTAAATAAATACTCTCCGGAAGTAGTCAATACATTATGTTCTGTTATAAAACTACCGCCCCGATAAAATTTTCGACTAGTTGACACAATGGCTTTGAGTTGTAATTTTCTACTATTAAGTATTTTTTCCACTTTAGCAAAGGGGTCAGTATTGATAGAGCTGTATTGTCATATCAACAACTAAATTGAATTGAGTTAACTACGTAAGTGGTGCGAGTTTTTCACACGTGTATTTAGTTAAAAAAAATCAATACCCTAGCTTACTTAAGCCTAAATAAATGAACTAAGGAAGTCTTTTAAGTTTTTTTTTTAACCTAGTATTTTTTGCGAATACAATTGATAACACAATTGTCATTTTTAATGTTTGTTAAAAAATATGTGTTACGAGTTACGACTCTACAATATTGTTTTCCATCAATTTAATGTGATATTCATATGCAATTAGGTAATCATTTACTATTAAATACTCAGTGGAATAATAATTAATAATGCATACGTCCATCACCTAACAAAACTAATCTCTTAGGGATAAGATTTATTGACGATGGAAATACAAAGAGATTTATCAAACGGGCATGCATTACTCGGTGGGAAGTAGAATGATGGTCTAGTCTACACTTACTGACGGTACTGACCGCCCCTTGCAGCCGGGGGGTTCAATACTTGCATATTAAATCAGAAATGTATTAAGATAACACGAGTATCTTATATACACAGACATCGAGATACGTTTTAGCACATGCAATTGTATGAGGACAAAAATTTCTGAAGTATTTTCCTTTTGACCTTTTTTCACAGAATACTTTTTTCACGTTAAAACTTTTTGCGGGATGAATTCATTAAAGCTCAGTAAAAAGTTGCAATGCGGAAACCTAACCTTCGGTTAACTCTTCAATTAATCTACGTTGGTGTCAATATTTTCTTAAAGATAATAAAACATTATTAAAGTCTTAAGTTAAACTCTACCTATTTTTAAAAACCAACTCAAATCTCACTATTTATCACTAATATAATCCACTCCCTGTCTTTAGTACCTTATCTTTTCTTTTTGCTTCTGATCAAATCCTTTTCTGTTGTATGGCCTTCTTATTTTTCATTGCTTCTTACATTTATTTTATCTTAAGTATTATGTTATGTGTATATGTATGTATTATTTTATTTTATTTATTTAGCTATGTATTATATTTATGTTGGTATTGTTGTTATTATCCCTGCGTTTATCCTGTCTATTTGTTACCGCCACGTACTTAAACTGTCTCCAACTTATTTAGCTTTTTGGTTGTCTGGAAGAGATCGCTATTAAGCGATAAGACCGCCTATTGTCTACTTTGTTCTTTGTTTCTGTATTGTTTTGTACTGATTTGTGGTGTTCAATAAAGAGTATTTGTATTGTATTGTAAAGTTAGCATTTTAAGGTACCTCTCTAGGCCACTCGTCAAGCGCAAAGATTAAAAAAACATTGAAAACTACTAAGTACGTATAATGTGATAAGCTTAATTAACCCAAACATAATACTTCTGTAAAAACATGTTTAAACGCGTTCACTATGGACAGGGCTGCCAACCTAATACGTATGTTTATTAACTCTAAACCAGGAGGAGTTGCAGCGTTGTACATACATAATGATATTGTACATAAAGGTTTTGACGAAATTCTTTTAAATCAAGAGAATGATGATGTAGGTATTATTAATTTAATGCGTACGTCGGATTATTCACAATTTCTTTTCGATTTTTCCGTACCTAGGTAAATGTCCCGGCAGGTAAGAATTTCCAGATGCTATTTTTGAACTAGAATAAGCCCTCGGCAAACCTGGTGGAAGACAGCCCTACCATAAAAGCTCGTTATGAGGCGCTTAAAGTTTCCATTGCATGTCTGTTTCCTTTTTTCACCTGTACTTATTATTTATACCTAACGATAACTGTTCACTAATTTCCTATTATCTACCCTGTTTTGGAACAATACCGTACTATTTGTACATGAATAATAAATTAACGAGTGAGCATTCAGTCCACAGCTAAAACATACGTAATAACGTTTCTGTATTATTACAAAAGAAATTGTATCTCATTACCTAATGATACCTACCTTCTTTCGATGTTGGCTAATGTACTGCCGGCGTATTTTCTTTGTGAGATATTTGGGAGAATACAATTATTTGTTAGTACGTATTATCTTGGTTCATTACATCAAAGCCTTTTTTGCACCCAATTACGGAACCTAATCATGTTTATTTAAAACAAATATAATCCAATGACTAAAGGTTATCTATATAGGATGGGGTATAAAGATAATTACTCACCAGATAAAACAAATAGTGTTGTAAAAACTTTAAATAGGTGGGAACATTAAACTGAAGTTTTTACTGCTATACATAATACATAAAAAAAGTTCGCCGGTTCACGCTACTAGTTAGTGCAGTTTCAGAGTTTATTATTGGGGTCGGGGGAGATGGCTATCGGAAGGCAGTTTCGGTGCCTGTAACATGGCAACACTTTATATATAACCCATAAACCTACCCGCAAATATTATGTGAATACAGTATACTATTACTACTTACTACTAACAATACTTATTACCTACTTATTATTACCTAAGTACGTAGCTAATTAAAAAACTTAATAAAACTTAAATACTTACTTTGTTGATTGTTGGGAAGACGAAGCTAAACATGGAGATCCACGCCATTGGGCAGATTTAGAATATTTTGATATTGATTTAGAATAGGTGCCGTTACATTAGACCACCTTCGAAATATCCGAAACGAGATTTAAAAAAAAATAGCATATGCTTAAGAAAAATAAGCTTCATCCCTTTCGTTTAAAAGCGTCTATATACGTAGATCATAGTCTTTAAGAGAAATGGTCACATCTATCTATTTCGCCCTTGTATTAGGTACCTACTAATCTTGACGGTAGTAGATATATCCTAAACCTATGAAGGGGACAAATATTTTAAAAAAGAGGTTTAACATTGTAGATGTGAAAGATTGTGCACCACCTATGTGGTATTTTTGCGTTTAGAATCAAAGAAAATTCACGGATTTGGAAAAGAGTAAGTAGGTACTTTCTCACTCGTAATAATCGTTCTGGTAAAACATTTTAAAAACGAACGTTAAATTGAAAATTTGCAATTAAAAAGTAGGTAAAAAGACAAGTGGAACCGTATATTTGGGAAGCACTTAGGTGAGTGGTAGATAATTCTCATTTTCGCGAATTTATAAAGCAGACACTTCACTCTAAGTTACTTGGTCGCGTAAATTTTCGGTCACAATATATGTCTAGGACGCGTTTCATTTAAAATGACAAATACCTATTATAAAAGTCTGTTTCGTGTTTCGATCCGTAAGTGGCGCTGCGAATTTTTCCATAGCAATTGAAACGTTTATACATAAACGTGGTAGACTTTTTAACCCCCGACCCAAGAAGAGGTGTTATAAGTTAAGTGTGTACGTACCTGCCTCACAGATAATAGTAATCATCATAAAAACTAGGTACAAAATAAACGGCCTAACTAACGAGTACCTAGGTATATGTTGAGGGGTTATTTTGTAGTTCTTGCGAATTCGAAATCGAAATCTCGAGTTTGAATAGTATACTTAATTATCATAATTACGATTATATCCCCACGAGCAAACAAACCTTTGCCACTTTCAAGTTCGACCATTCATGGAACCAATTTCCTAATGCTACCAACTAAAGTTACTTATCAGAAGTCCTTCCATTCCAG